>CM071631.1:19139142-19799142 GCA_036419045.1 Scirpophaga incertulas | reverse complement strand
GGTAAGAACAAATCATTTGTTACATTCGAATAAGAAACGTACCATAGGGCGTACAGCCTTAAACTGTATGTTTGAAAATACTTAATACATTTTTTACTAAACTATAGAGTTATTTAACACATTTCTAAATTCATTAGCTAAATAATATTTAAAAGACTCGTGTTCTTCTCCCATTAGCAGTGTCATGTCAATGCCAGCCGTGCCCTATTTTAATGTAGCAAAGTGTATTTTTCATCGCGTTCATTACACTTTTCATATTTAGGGCAAGTAAATTAAGCGATAACTCTTGTTATTTTAGGTGTCGTAGTATAAGAAGTATTTAAATGGGTCGTAAAATGTTTACTACAGTAGCTGTTGAATCTATTATTATATTGTCTTATCTACCTATTAATTTATGCAAACCTGTCTGTTAAATGGTTGATGGTAAATAACTGTACATTCTCCAATGATGTTCCTATAAAATAATGTTAATTTGATTTTTACTCGATGGATTGTAGATTCAATTGTAAATATGGGATGCGATAATGTTATTCATTATTTTTAAAATTTTCATTTTAAAAATTAAATTAACGTTGCCTCTCACCAGGAATTTAATCATGTGTCATGGGTGCAGTTACAAACTATACAAATAAAATCTTATATGGAGATAAGCGCAAATCGGAATTAATTTTTGTAGGTCATACCAAATACATGTTCCATACGAGAATCGATCCTGCGGCCCGTTACGGCTACCACTCGACCGCAGCCCCAGCCGTGTCATGGAACTGAATAGATTGTTTTATGTCTTACTAGCTGGTGTCCGCTACTTCGTCTGGGCGTAAGGATTTTCTTGACACTTATCATTATATTTTAGATAATTCACATAATATCTTTACAAATTGTAACATATGTGTTATTTTAATGTATAAGCTATATTATTGTAAAATTTCATTGAAATCCATTTAATAATTTTTATGTAAAAAGGAACAAACACATACATACTTATAAACATACATATATACTTATAAACTTTCGCGTTTATGATATCAATAGGGATTATGTGATCTGTACAGACGAAGTCACGGGCACAAGCTAGTATCTTTATATATTGTAGTCTATGTGTTATTCTGATGTATATGCTATATTACTATAAAGTTTTATAATTGTTTTATTATTAATTTGTACGTGAAAGAGTAGCAAACAAACTTACATACTTTCGCGTTTAATATTGTTAGGGCGTATAATGCGGTAATACTCCAACAACATAACTATAGCAATGAACAGTAAATAGTTCGTTATATTACTTTCTGTTATTATCTTATACAATCTAATTGACATTTAACGAAACGATAAAAAAAATCATGAAATATTCTAATGATATTCAATTTTACTTTACAGAATTGGCAATATACCCGGCACGTATAATAAAGTATAGAAACGATCAAGCAGCGATCCGTATATACAGTACGGGGCGATAGATCGCAGACGTTCGGGACACTCCCGAATTGTGAAACGAGAAGGTGACGTCTAAAATGACGTCCACCGACACATCGACCGCCAGCAGCCAAGTATCCGCCGTATCTCCTGATGAACACAAGCGCACCATCGACGAGGCATTCCTGAATAAGTTGAAAAGTCTCGTCGAGAGGTTACGACTTGAGAATGCGACTTTGAAGAAATTGCTCGGCGTCGAGCGGAGCGAGGTCCGAGCGTTGAAGGCTCAGCACGACAGTGCACTGAGGAACATAAAGACTGAAAGCAAAAAGAGGGAAGCAATCTTAGAGAAGCAACTGCGAAATGTAAATAGATCAGACAAGATAAGCGAAGATTGCCTAACAGGGAACAGCAAATTAATAGAAATAAAGAAGCTAACTACAGAAATTCAGTCTTTGAAATCAGCAAATAAGGGTCTTCAAGAAAAACTTAAGGTATGAATGATTTTTTTTTAATACAAATACATTGACATAGACAAATTAAGATTGTTAACTATTATTGACAAAGGTTTCGAGTTTTCGCTTGTACCATTTAGTTCGAGTAATTTTATCTACGGTAGCGTTGGTATGTTAACAAATTTAGTGATTTTCTATTATATATAGGTGCAATGATAAAACGCATCTACCCTCCTCGCAGAGTAATTACCATCTATCATGTGATGGATTAAGTATATACTTTTTTAGGGTATTTCAATCTCAAATAAACGTTTTTTTATTGGAAAATATGACAATAAAATTAGATTTCCATAAGAAATAATAAGAATTTTCATAATAAAATGCATTATTTCGTAAACTCCAGTCATATATTATTTTCTAACCGTTATTAATTTATGATTTTGATCATCAAGCAGACTGCTCATCTGATAGAAGTCCCCTACGAGTAAAAGGTACGAGCGCCTTTGAAGGCACATTTTTTGCAATATAGGAATAAAATAAATAATTGACATAATTATTGAAAACAAAGTTTGACAAAATATTACTCATTTATTTATGCATCAAATCAACTTACAAATCAACATGTTTTATTAACTTTTTTACAAAAACCTTGTTTGTCTTGTTTTTAGAAACCTTCCAAATGGGCCTTTTTAGGAACATGTGTACTTAACACGCTCCAATATTAATTAACATATTAAATAACGCTAACAAAACAAAAAATATGTATAAGTAGTGGATCCTGTCAGATTCGCAGCAAATCTGTAACCTCCACAAGAACCACAGTTCAAGTTGCGGTGTCCAATTATTCCACTGCTATTATACTCTTGAAACTAGAAAACTGAAATGCAAGCACTGCTTTGAAACAGAAATATATAACACGGAGATACTAAAATGTATAAGTGCACAAGTATTTGTGTTTAACACAGTTTTATTAACTCTTCGTTTTATTGTATAAACAAATCTTAGAAGTCGAAGTTTACTATTCAATATTATGATGATATCATTCGTAGACTACCAGAATAGGGGAGGACACCCTACACGTCTAGCAGTACGGTATTTGTTAGAAAGTTGTTGTCTCAACGAAAGTTGCTCTGAGTCTTAAGCAATTAGTGAGAATAGATAAAAAAAACGTAGCTGTAATGATCATAGTATAAAAAATGTTGCTTTAAAGAAATTTATTCAGAATCCTGGACTGTTGTCTAGGATTCTGGATTCAGGCCATAAAAAATATTGAGCAAGTGTCTGACGTAGACTTCACTGGTACATCGAAATCGTTTAAGATGGAAACAAGAAAGTTATTCAGAATACTTGTGTTATGAAACTGTTAAAATACATAACACAATTTATTAAGTTTTAATAAGTATAACCAACAAGAAAAAATAAATAAATAATTTAAAAAACTAAAAAGAGTAAAAATAAATTGTTTACCGTGGGAGAGCCATGCTTCGGCACGAATTGGGCCGGCTCGACCGGAGTCATACCACGGCCTCACAGAAAACCGGCGTAAAATAGCGCTAGCGCTGTGTTTTGCCGAGTGAGTGAGGGTACCGGAGGAGGTTACACAATACAACAGTATCTAAGCTACCAATGTGCCAAACTTCAAATATTTGCGTGAAATGTAATATTAAAGCTCAAACATTCATAACCAGAAAATTAATAGGACAAAGTATCTAGATTAAAACTCATAACTAAATTCCGACCCTAATTAACTTATTAAGTTACGTTAATTACATTACGAATATGATGACGTAGAACGTTTTTATACCAGTAAACAAATAATTCAATTAAAAATACGACAGCACTGACTACTACTCCTATCAGCCAAACAATAAACACTTCTTGCAAGTTGCTTAATTTCAAACTTTTCAACAATTTTGTATCGTGATCGTACAGCTGTTGTTCTATTCGGTATTCTTCTGTTTTGAGCCAGAAGCTCAGAATACCGGCTTCGCTTAAATAGAGCAACATTCTCGTAATTTTTGGCAAATATGGACTTCCATGTTTAAGGCCGTACACGTTAAAACAAGGTACGGGACACTCGTCTACTAGTTGAAATATAGGACGTCCATTTCTCATGTTTGATGCTTTTCTACAAATATTCAAAGCCTCAGATTTCTTCAACAGCAGCGCGTATTGAAACTGCCTATTCACTATAATCTGTATTGTTTTTCGATCGTTAACTCTTTCAATCTTAGTCTTTACTTTATCTCTTATATTGCGAGGTAGGCTTCCTTCAAAAAGACTATAGTATCTATTGTGAACACCAAGAGTGTAATTTCGGTCAAACAGTTCAGCTAAAGTACTTAATTCGCTTTTGTATCTGGGGTATGTTACCGCAGACGTAATGATTCCCTGAAAATATATATTAAAAAATTAAAGAACAAATTACTTGGAATCATTAAAAAAATATAATACTTACATCAATGACGCAATCCACAACGAGAGAATAAAGGATAATAATCATTACTATTGTTCTGTAAACAGGTCCATAAAATTTCATATTGACCGTTTGCCTTATAAAGCACTTCAGCAGACCTAAGACGGCAGTTCCTCTTGATTCATTTCTCTTTATGTTCGAAATCATAATTTCAGTCTCCCTCGCTATCAAAGCAATCGAAATCAAAACGACAACATTGAACATGAAGATTAAAAGTAATGTCATTGATATCATTTGAATGGTAGTCGTAAATGTTGATTGTTTATCTGGGCTTTTTAGCATGAAGCATAATTCGTCTTGCATGAGAGGGTATGTAGTGTCAATATATCCATAATAAGAGGTTTTAAGTATTCGAGATTGTAATTCAATTTCAGTATAACCTTCAATCAAATCTGCTGTGACTCCAGTTGCGGTTCCGTTGCTCAGTAAATCCCCCACGGTATTTCCATCTCTTGGCTCAAAAGCTTTGCAAGTAGCATTTAATTTATCCATTACTAAAAGAGCCAGGTTAGAGTTGCAACTTATTGGCGTTGTCTTATCGTACGCGGAAATTCTTCTGAAAACACTCAGTTTTATTTCGTGCCCGTAAAGGTTGTAATTCTGATATGATAAGAAATGCGTGATGTCATTATGGTGACTGATATCTTGTATTTTCTTCAGGTAAAAATTATATGTGTATGTTTTCAATTTGCCCCGCCAAAATACCATGACGACGGAAGATGTTATAGATTTGCTCCACAAAAATTGAAAATGATTCCTCATCGTGTAGAAGAAGTAACTGTCTATTCTGATGATTTCATTCAGGACGAAAATCACAACACTTCTAGGTTTGAACATACCAGTCCTGACTAGCGCGTCTAGGACATATTCGCTACTATCTAAGTTGAGTACGCTTGATGTTATAACATATGCAGTCCGCCCATGGATATTAATCTTAGGCTTAACTTTGGTTTTGTTAGCCGTAGGGCATCCATTCAAGAGAAGAACTGGATAGCCATAGCCTTTGACTTCGATATATTTCAAAATACAATTTTCGAAATAGGTGAACTCACAGTAGGTGACAGTAAAGAACCATTGTCTGAAAGCATTATAAATTTTATTGACGACTTCTCTAGCATGGTCTGCTTTCGTTTTTATATCTAGATAAGAATTTTTCAAATGTTTCACCAACGCGGAAGTTGAATTTAAGGATTTCGTGTAGTGGATCAGTAGTAACAATACGAGAATTCTTGAAATCTTTGCCATTGTGACAGTTTTGATAACGCACAGCACGTGTCACTTGCTCGACTGCTGCTAAGCTTAGTGATGGTTGGATGGTAAATCTGGCTTTACATCACTAAGCAATGTTTTATTTTAAGTGTTTTTCTTCGTTGACGCAGATCGTAGGTGTGTCAATTATTTTAATAAAAACATGTCACTATTATTATGCGACATGCTGGTACACCTCATTAAGGCGACTGCTGACGACAATTTCATAATAATGCGATAACTTTTAAATATTCGTAGACACTTCCTACATATTTGATAATACCATTATAGCTCCTACTCGAGGGGCATGAGTAGAGGTCCAATTGCATACGAATTCCAAATATTGTAGATTCTAAGTAAATAAAGTTATGAAGTTAATTAACTCAAAATTCAGGCAATTGTAAGGATTTAATATGGATCAGTACGCGGATTATGTAGCTTTGTTGCAGTCACATTTTGATTATGTAACGCTGTTGCTTTCTCATTTTGATAATATAGCCCTGTTGCTGACAGACCGTGCATTAGGGTAGACGACTACAACTGAATATGGCCGTTTTTATACTATAATTATCTGATTTGAGCAATTTATATCTAATGAAAGTATGTCAATATAGAAATTTCAGTTTAATTACTAAGTTATATTGTTTTTAGATTTCTAAAAAATGAGCAATTATTATTTACTTAATTCTAATGAAACGAACACATTTCTAGCATTCTCACATTAAATGTAACATTTTTTTATATAGAAAGTATACCTATAAACGTACAAATAACAAAGTTATTTTAAAATTTGTTTATACGCTTATACAAATTAGGCGAGTTTACTGAGTTATGACGTCACAATTGCAGTGTTTTTAGTATGGAGCGTTTTTGAGCGACCCGCGACAGCGCCGCAAACATGTCGACATATCTTCAAAAGTAATAGGCGCAGGTGTACTGTTGGTTCTACAATATTTCTCACTTAAAAAAGTACTCTTATTATATACAGAATTTAAAAAATTGTCATCTACCCATTTATGTAGTTAGGTACGTAGTTAGCTTTAGTAAGATTCAATGTGACAGTCTTAACAAACCAGCAATGAACTACTATCAGATTCAATGTAAATGAGACAGCGACAAAGTTACATAATCCATAATAATGTTGATATTTATTTTAAATATGATTCAAAATAACAAACATTATCCAGACAAGTCTTAGATCATAAATCAGTAATAAACATAAGTTCGCCTTCATTCGTTTTCTATATATGTATACAAGTATTATATTTCATTGAAGTATTGATATATTTTCTCCATAAGCGACAGGCAAAATATTGGCAACCCAAAACGTATCGCATGCTGTGCGCATGGTTTTCACCGCTAACGCTATCACTCCAAAGCACTTTACAACCTAACTCAGTTCAGAGCCTAAATTGAGTAAATAATTCATGTAGTATAACACCATTACCTATAGCCATTATAGCCATCTATGTGATGTAGTTGAGAGTTGGGTAGACAAGCTGTGATATTAACAAGCAAATAATATATTTTTTTGCAATTATATTATTTGTAAGTAGTAACCCCAAAAATTTTTTCCGAAATATTTTTAAATATACATATATATACACCTTATGTAAATGTTAGTTATTTTCTGCTAAACAAGTAACTCACATACTGTTGTGGTATGGTCTTTGGAGAAGGCTTATTCAATATAATAATAATTACTATATATTATAAATTGTTTTATTTTCTTTATTGTAATATGTGTGTATGGTACTTCCAGGTCGCACAGACAGCGGAGAACACGCGCGCGGCCGAGCTGCGCGCGCAGATGGCTAAGCACGCCGCGCTAGAGCAAGCTGCTCGGAGGGATGCGCGTGCGCAATGCCACAAGCTGGTGAGTTGTGGGTCATAGTATCTAAACTTATAGGAACGGGTTGTATTCTAAGAAGTTTTTCTTTTTTAGTCTAGCCTCTTCAAGTTAAAGTTGATCCTGACATATTTTTCGTTTTTCGAATTTCATATGCATATGTATCTGACGCTGCTACTGTTACAAAATATCGTAAGGTCAGTATTCGCCTGGTAAAAATTCAAAAGTGTTAGTGAAGTCGATCAATCTGCAACCCGTAACATAGTTAGGAGTTGCGGTGTGCCCCTAGGTGGTGACGGATATAAGATTGGATGATGAAATAATAAACTAACAAATATTGTCTATATCTACATATATTAACATAGCTTTTAATTTATATATTGACAGAATTATTACTTTGTCTAGGAGATCATAACATAAACAAATATAATATCAAAAAATTTGATTAGGACAAAAAATTGGTTTTACATTAAAATTATCTGTTAAATTATAAATACTAATAGATTAATTATAATACTTAAATTTAATAATAAAATAAATTGTAAACAGTAATATATTATTTAAAAAGCATAATGCTAAATGACCTTTATGTTCATATTCAATTTTTATTTTAATATTTCGAACTGTTCATTTTCTTGTGAATAATTGTATAAATAAATTTATAGAACTGGTGTGTAGTGTTGCCCAAATGCAAGAACAAGACGAGACTTAGCCAGTCTTGGTCTTGGTCTTGCGCCAAGACACCTGGTCTTGGTCTTGGTCTTGGTCTTGCGCCAATACACCTGGTCTTGGTCTTGGTCTTGGTCTTGCGCTCCCAGTATTGGTCTTGGTCTTGGTCTTGCAGCAAGAGTCTTGCAAGTCTTGCAATTACCTATTAGTCTATTACTATTTATTAAAGTTTACTTTAAATCTTAGAAAAACGTATTAGAATTGGAACATTGTGAGCTTGAATTAACATAGCCATAGTAAAGATCAAGCAGATTAATAAATAACTGAAGATTTGATAAGAAATTCGAAAAATCAACTGACCTATATGTCGTTTGCCATGGAAGTAACTGTTTCTTAATAAACATTTATGATTTATAAGCTTACATTTGCTAAAACATGTAAAAAAACAAATTAATTACAATAACTTGACTGTATTTTAAAGAACAATACTTATCTGTCTGTCAAAAAGAGTTTTACGATTTATCATTTATTTGAATAAAAAATAAAATACAACACAAATCAACAGCTTTATCATTAGGTTATGAAACTTTATATTTTTTTTTTGACCAAGAATTAATACAAAGTAACCATCTGGCTGACTCATCACTTAACCTATTTCTATGTTAAGTGGGTATTGGGTATCTTCGGATAGTAAATACACATTTTAGTTTGCTCCGTATTTTTTTATTTATTTAAATATTAAATCATTGTTATTATACATAACTAGTGTCCGTATGTTTTAATACACACTCTCGCAAGAATTGGCACTCACTATTTTCTACACAGCTTTTCACAATTTTTGAAAAATTCATCATCTTCAGGCAACTTTATTTACGGTGAATCATGGATGTGGCTCAAGTTCAAAAGGGTATGTTAGAAATGACCTCCGCTTTTAATTCAAGAATGACAGAATTTGAGAATGCTTTAAACCAGCAGTCATCAGCTTCAGCCTCGGCAGCTCAGCTTCAAACAGTGAAAGCCTTGTCTGCTGAATACCTGCAATTTAAAAATTTTGTATTGCAAACATTTCAAACATTAAAGATGCAGTTGGATGTATTGAGTTCTAGAATTGACAGGATGGAAACCTACAGCAGACGAAATACCTTACTCTTTCATGGTATACCCGAAGAAAATGACGAGGATATTGAGGCTAAGCTTCTTAATATTTTGTCTGAGCAAATGAAATAACGTCACATAAATGGGAACTGCATAGAGTATTGTCATCGACTTGGGAGTACTAAAGATCAACGTGCCCGACCTGTTTTGGTACGTTTTGTAAGTTTACGTGCACGGTCAAATGTGTGGAATACCAAGACTTCCCTGAAAGGTAGCAAGATCTCTGTTTCAGAATTTCTGACGAAATCCAGGCAGCAAGTATTTACTGAAGCACGCAAATATTTTGGCATAAGAAACTGTTGGTCCTCGGATGGCACTATTGTTGTTATGTTGCAGAATAAAACTAAGGTGAAAATTACCACTCTGGCTGAACTACATAAATTACAAGTTGACTTTCCATTGAAATCTAAGTGATAATTCATAAATCTTGTAACCCTTAACTTTTATACCAGTAATGTTTTTAAATACCACTCTATACTACAACTATTACAATACTCGTATTAATATGTTTACTTTGTAAACGGACTAAAGAAAAAATCACTTTTATAAAGTTCCACTGTAATTGTAGACTAGTTGGTATCTGCCTTCTTCCGTTTTGTTATCTTGGCTTATGGAGTTATGTTCTTATATTTTACAGCTTCCTTTTAGTTTACAGCCTATTCTTACTTAGCACTAACTTGCATTCCACATATGTAATTTATTACAAATTTTATAACTCATATACTGCGCAATGCTTTTTTCACATACACGTAGGTAGTTCAGAGATAATTTTATTTGTGCTGCGTGTAGGCAAAACAAATGCCTTGGCGTGTCGTGTCACCATATAATTGCCTGTGCTAAATAACATCTCTTTTGGTAGAAAGTAGTAATATTTTTGAGTTATGTTATTAGTTGATGTTGATCTATATTTTTGTATTAGATAAGGTATTTTTTGTTATACATAGACTTACACTATTCTGTAATTTAAATTTCTGGCACAATATTTTGCTATAGATTTGAATGTTTTAACCATACTCAAATTACTCAGTGTTATGATAACTATAGCGGGTATGCCAGGTCCATAATTGTAAATCACTTTTTCTATGCCTTTTCTTATCCTTTTAAAGTGGCATTAGTAAATTAGTAAATTGCATAATTTTAGAATGATTTAACTTGTTGATACTAGACATATACAGCGTTTATCCTTTAGCCAATTCTTGTTAGTGAGTAATTTAGTTTATATTTTTTATTAGCTTTTGTATATATATATATATATATATATATATATATTATATATATATATATATATATATATATATATATATATATATATATATATATATATATATATATATATATATATATAACAAAATTATTTTATTTTTATATATAGTTAGTTGTTATATCTTCAAGTAAGTATATAATTTTATGTCTTTTTTAGTTGATAATGATTACTTTCATGATAGCTCTTCAGATGAATACGTTGGTACTTGTGGTGACGTCTCCACAGAATCAATCTCTGATTGTCTCTCTTTGGATGAACAATTGCTTACTGTTTTCCATGGCAAATCTTCTTTTTTTTTTTCTTTAAATCTTTTTTTTTTTTCCTTGTGGGTAGTCGTGAAGTAAACATAAAGTTTATTGTTACTCTGAGTTTATTAATAAATTAAAATATATACAGTACATTATCTTAACATTTTAATGTATTAAATAATTCATTACTCACGCCTGCACTCACCACTATAATCAGAATTTTAATTCTCAATCACTTTCCACAATTTAACATGGACCCCAGTATTACAACTAGCATGGAGGCACTGCACAAACTAATTGAGTCACGGATGCAGAAGTATGAAGATAAGTTGCTGCAAGTCACTGCTAATTCCAATTCCAAGATTGCGCCACCCATTGATGTAACATCTTTAGCAAGTGAGTTTTACGAATTTAAAAGTTTTGTCTGGGAAGCTATGTCTGCAATTAAAAACCAACTCGAGCTGCTTTCACAGGGTTTTGATAAGCATGAGACTGCCATGCGTAGAAAGGTCTTGCTCTTCCATGGCATAGCTGAATGTAAGGATGAACAATTGCACAGTGTTGTTTTAAAAATATTGTCCGACCAAATGAAGATTCCAGATATTACACATTCTGATTTACATGTTTGTCATCGACTTGGAGGTACAACCACCAGTAAAACTAGTCCTGTGTTAGTGAGATTTCACTGTTTTGAGCATCGCTGTCTAGCTTGGAACAGTAAGAGCTCCCTTAAAGGGTCTGGGATTACTATATCAGAATTTCTCACTAAAGCTAGACACAGCGCTTTTCTTGCGGCCCGTAAACATTTCGGTGTTAATAAATGCTGGTCAATGCAGGGCAGTATTCACATTATTCTCCCCAACAACACCAGAGTGAAAATTGAAACCATTTCTCAGCTGCAACCGCTCATAACTAAGTTTCCTTCAACGTCGTCCGAAAGCGAAACCACCAAAATTGGTGAAACTCAATCGCCAAATGTGAAGCGGATCAGGCAAAAGACTGCGAAAGCATCGAAGGCAGTGAAGATTGTGTCTAAAATGCCTAAATAGTCCTTGTATTTGGGTATTTTCAATGCAGAAGTAACATATGTGCCCGCAGGTATCTACCCACGGTAATTTTCTTAAGTATTTATAGTCACCAACATATTGCGCTAATACTTTTACAATTTTACTTTGTATACCCATTTGTAAATAAAATCTATTACGGTAGGTACCTTGCAATTTAACCAAAATCTTCACACTCAACAGACGTAATTGAAGTTTGAAGTTTGACGTAGCACTTAGATTTGTCAATTTGAACAGACAAAGGTATTTGTTAACTATACAGCCAATTCTTATGTTTAAGTTGTGTATAATGTCAGTTTTTTCTTTTTTTTGTTTGGTTTTTTCTTTATTTTGTTTTTAACTCTAAGTGTTGTAAATTATTACAGCAATAATTATCATGTTTATTATTAATTTTGTATGTGTGTTTAGAATGTTGTATGAGTTGCACGTGTTTCCACTGTTAACGCTATAATATTATGCTTTTGTGGATAACAACAAAACTTACAAAAATTTGAGTTTAGAATTAGTTTATTTGTTTTTATATATAATTTACTTTACTCCTATGTTTTTAGTAATGTTATTTTTCAAACCATGTGTGGTGGGTGCTGGCTTCGGTAGTGAAGTTCACTCTATAGTTTTTTTTTTTTATATAGGTATATAATATATATGTATATTTTTTTTTTATCATTATTATATTATCATAGTTGTAGTTATTGTATTGTTTTTAGTTATAATTTGTTTTGTATATATATATTTTTTTTATTTTTTTTTTTTTTCATTAAGGTATTTATGATATTGTATGGATATTTTTGAAAACATCTTAGATGACAGCTATTTTTCGTGCTCTGCTTCGTCGGATAGTTTCCGGAGTGCAGAAGGCGATTCTTCGCCAATACCTTTAACACTGCATGAACAGTTAACATCTGTCTTTTCTACTTTTTTAAACTTTTTTAACGTGGTTCATATTAATGCACAGAGCATTCCGTCTCACCACACAGATCTCTTGTTATCCTTTTCAAATACTCGCATAGATGCAATTCTTATTTCTGAATCTTTTTTAAAACCTTCGCTATTATCCACTTCATACTCTCTTCCTGGTTATGTTCTAATTCGAAATGACAGAACTGGGAAGGGTGGGGGAGGAGTGGCCATCTATTTACGTGCAGATTTACCATATAAAATTGTTACTTCTTCTCCTAGCCTCTATAGTGAATCTGCTGAGTACTTGTTTATAGAAGTGATTATTAACTACAAAAAATTACTACTCGGGGTATTGTATAGCCCAAATCTCAACATCAACTATTTTCCTTCTTTAGATAAAGTACTCGGTGAACTGTGTCCAGTTTATTCTGATATTATTCTATTAGGTGACTTCAATACGTGCCTCCTCAAAAACAACTATCGTTCTCGACTCCTTCAGGATACTGTCTCTTCTTTCAACTTGCATATCCTACCCTCTTCTGCTACGCATTTTTCTCCAAATTGTACGCCATCTCTCCTTGACCTAACTATTGTTTCCTCTCTGGAGAAAGTAGCTGCTCATGGTCAACTTTCCTCTATTTTCTCCTACCATGATTTAATTTATTTATCATTTAAAGTTCGTCCGCCTAAGAGAAAAGCGCAGTATCGTGACTTTCGTAGCTTTAAAAATTTAGATTTAGATTCATTAAGATTTGATGCTTCTCGAATGGATTGGTCCGAAGTTATTGGCAATGACAGCGTAGAAAGCAAGATACAAATTTTTAATTCTCGTGTTTTAAATCTCTTCGATAAGTACGCCCCATTGAAACGTATTAAAGTAAGGCATTATCCGGCGCCTTGGCTTACGATTGATATAAAGGAAATAATGGCCAAAAGAGACAAAGCCAAAAACCGCTATAAACGCTTTCCTTCTGATCAAAATCTGTTACGTTTCAAGTTGCTACGGAATCGATGTAATCATTTGTGCAGAGATGCCAAAAGAAGGTATTTCCATGATTCATTAAGCGGTAAATCGCCTGCTGAATCATGGAAATTCCTTAAATCTATAGGTATTGGTAAAAGTAACGATTCGAGCATTAATGTGGATATCAACTCACTAAATAAACACTTTGCATTTTCTTCGACCCCATTAGATTCAAACATTAAAGCTGATACCTTACGCCGTTTGTCGGATGCTCCTAAGCCTACCTGTCCCTCATTCCATTTCAACCCTGTTTCTAATGACGAAGTGAGAAAGGCGATTTCGGCAATCTCCTCCACTGCGTCTGGCAGTGATACGATTTGCTCTAAAATGATCTCACCTCTACTTAATGAGCTTTGTCCTATCCTTACTCACATCCTCAATTCCTCATTTTCTAGTAGCTATTTCCCTTCTGCTTGGAAAAAAGCTCACATTATACCTTTGCCCAAAATCTCCAATCCTCAAGATTTCTGTGACTTCAGGCCAATTTCTATTTTACCCTTTCTCTCTAAAGTCCTAGAACATTTAGCCCATAACCAACTTTCTCGGCATTTGTATTCCAACCATTTACTCAGCCCTTTCCAATCCGGTTTCAGACCGGGTCACAGCACGGTTAGTGCTCTCATCAAAGTTACTGATGACATAAGGTTTGCCATGGAGAACAAGAATCTTACCTGCCTTTTGCTCCTAGATTTCAGCAACGCATTCAATACGGTTGATTTCGATGTTCTACTTGGTATCCTTAGTTCACTCAATATTTCACAAAGTGCTGTTGCCTGGTTTGATTCTTATCTCCGTAATCGATCCCAATGCATCCGACAAAGCAATGCCCTTTCTAACTGGTGTAGCCTGTCTACGGGGGTTCCTCAGGGTGGAATACTCTCTCCTCTTCTCTTTTCTTGCTTCATCAATACTGTTTCCTCTATTATTGATTGTAACTTTCATCTATACGCCGATGATTTGCAACTATATCGTCACTTCTCTATTTCCAAAATCGATGAGAGTATTGCATTACTAAATGAGGATCTAAAGAGAATAAGTACTTGGGCTAAGGCTCATGGACTTTGCATAAATCCTATAAAGTCGAAGGCATTAATCATAGGAAGTACGTATTTAACCAAGCAACTTCATCTCAACGCGCTGTCACCTTTGATCCTAGACGATACCAAAATTCCTTTCAGTAAATCAGCCAAAAATCTGGGTGTCATTTTTGACAGCAACTTGAACTGGAAGTCACACATTAATGAGGTAAGTCGCAAAGTTTTCTGTTCCTTTCACACCTTAAAATCTCTTCAGTGCTTCCTACCAGTCCAAACGAGAGTTACCTTAGCCCAGTCACTAATACTGCCTATACTTGACTACGCTGATGCTTGTTATCTAGACCTTACAGAGGAGCTCCTTGACAAACTCGAACGACTGCAGAACTTGTGTTTACGCTTCATTTTTGGATTGCGTAAGTATGATCATGTCTCTAAATTTCGTTCCCAACTAAAATGGCTTCCTATCAGACTCCGCAGAAACTCGCGCATCCTCTTTCTCCTTTTTAACATTCTTTATAACCCAATTTATCCTACTTACCTTCGCTCTCGTTTTGAGTTTGCTTATTCTCCTGATGTTGTTTGCAGATCTCATCTTCGTACTCTTCTTAAACTTCCCTCTGATGTTTTCCGCACTAATTTCTTCCTTAACTCTTTTTCTGTTCATGCAGTTAAATTATGGAATGCACTTCCGCCTTCAGTGCGAGACATTCGTTCTTTCTTGCTTTTCAAGAAGAAAGTAAAAGAGCACTATCTTTCCTTAACGTGATTAACTATCCTCTCAGTAATTTTGCTGTATTATATTAAACCTAATCTAAGTTTGTATATATCCATGTATATATGTTTATATATGTATGTATTTATTAGTGTATATATGTATAAGTATGTATGTAAGTATTAAGTATGTGTACTTTTTGTTATACAACTATTATATATATTTGTACACGCGACATCCACGTTTCTGTTTTTTTTTTCCTATCACAGGTGGGTTGGAAGAAATTTCATTAGAAATAAGCCACACCTATTGTACTATCTATAATTTTGTATTTTCCTGTTTTGTTTTTCTTGTGTGTACAATAAATCGTTAAATAAATAAATAAATAAATCTTCCTTTTTAAATGTAGTACATATTAATGCTCAAAGTATTGTTGCTCACTTTACTGATATGATTGCATCTTTTAGTAGCGGCGTAGTCGATGCCATCTTAGTATCTGAATCCTGGTTAAAGCCTTCGTTACCCACATCTATTTGCTCTCTTTATGGCTATAAACTATTCCGAAATGACAGGACTGGATCTGGGGGTGGAGGTGTTTGCATTTTCATACGTGATTCAATATCTTGCACTGTTGTTAGCAAGTCATCCAGTGAGTGCTCTGGCGCCCTTGAACATCTGTTCCTCGAAGTCACAGCACACCACACAAAAATATTACTTGGGGTAGTTTATAGCCCTAACGACAAAGTTAATTATTTTGACTCTTTTGAATCTATTCTTGAGAGCTTGAGCTCCTCTTACAATCACGTAATTTTGATGGGTGATCTGAATACTTGCTTGCTAAAGAATAATGCTCGTTCTCGTAAACTAAAGTCGATAATATCATCTGTTAATTTTGATGTGCTTCCCCTTTCTCCTACTCATCACCCTCCAAATAGCAACCCTTCCTTTTTGGATTTACTGATACTATCGCAGCCGGATTTGATGTCTTCTCATGGTCAAATTATCTCTCCTTTCTCTTACCACGACCTTTTGTATCTATCATATATGATTCGTTGCCCTAAGCGTAAATCCAAGACCATTCTTCAGCGTAACTTTAGTGGTATATGTATTGAGCACTTGAGTAAGGATTTCAAGAGGTGCGATTGGTCTTTGGTGTATTCTGCCAGGAGGCTAGATGAAAAAGTTCGTAATTTTGGTAGTCTACTCATTAATTTATATGATGAACATGCACCTTTAAGAACTGTTCGTGTCAAACATCATCCCGCGCCGTGGCTTACATCAGTCATAAAGAGTCAAATGCTACAAAGGGATAAAGCTAAGTTAGTTTTTAAAAGAAGTCCAACATCTGAAAATCATCTCAGATATAAATATCTTCGCAATCGTTGCAACAAGTTGTGTAGAGACGCTAAGCGTCGGTACATTCATTCGTCTATCGAGGGTTTATCACAAGCTAAAACTTGGAAATTCCTCAATACACTTGGCGTGGGCAAGTCATCGAATGAAAATAACGCTACTATGAACTTAGATAATCTTAATGTACACTTCTCGCAATCACCAATAACATTGACTGACTCCGTAAAAGCTTCAACCTTAAGTTCTCTCCCAAAATCCACCTCACCACATTGTGACGGTTTTACTTTCAATGAAGTCTCTGAGGAGTTAGTTCGAAAATTCATTCTCTCTACTACTTCTAAAGCTATGGGTAAGGACGGTATCAGTCGTAATATGATAGTTCCATTGCTCGACGAGTTGTTACCCATTATCACTCACATTATCAATTTTTCTTTATTAACTAGTGACTATCCCGAGGGATGGAAGTTAGCATATGTGATACCTTTGCCCAAATGTTCAAATCCTTCTTCTAACGCTGACTACCGCCCTATCTCAATTCTTCCATTTTTATCAAAAATTCTGGAAAATGTTGTTCACAAACAGCTGTCTACGTTTCTAATTCGTAACAATTTAATAAGTACTTTTCAGTCTGGTTTTCGTCCTTTTCACAGCACGGTCACAGCTCTGTTGAATGTGTCTGACGATATACGTCTTGCCATGGACAACAGGATGTTCACTGTAGCTGTTCTTCTAGATTTTAGTAGTGCCTTTAATTCTGTTAATTATGATATCCTCCTAGGAATTCTTCAATCTATCAATGTTTCTCCTTTGGTGGTTGGTTGGTTCTCAAACTATCTTACAGGCCGTCAGCAGTGTATAAAGTTGAATGACACTTATTCTAAATGGTCTCATATTACTGCTGGTGTGCCTCAAGGCGGTGTGTTATCCCCTTTACTATTTTCCATCTTTATTAACCAGTTGACTAAAACCATTTCTGCTCCCTTTCATCTGTATGCAGATGATTTGCAAATTTACCGCCACGCAAATATGTCTGACCTCTGCGGTACAATCCAAAAGATCAATGAAGATCTTCTTTCTATTAAGAACTGGGCGGATTCTTTTGGACTACTCGTAAACCCTATAAAGTCACAAGCAATTATGTTGGCTAGCAACCGTATGATTAAAAAGATTGATTTGAAGGTGCTTCCTGAAATATTATTTAATGGGACTAAGATACCTTTTTCCGATAAATGTAAGAATTTGGGGTTGATTATTGAGGGTAATTTGTCTTGGTCGGCTCATATTAATAATGTGAGTCAACGTTTGCATTTTTCATATCACTTGCTCAAGCGCTTACAATATTTCCTACCGTTCAAAACTAAAGTTATGCTGGCTCAGTCCCTTTTACTTCCTATTCTCGACTACGCTGATGTCTGTTACTTAGACGCAACCGAAGAGCTACTTAATAAGCTAGAGCGCCTTCAAAATTTAGCCATTCGCTTTATATTCAGTCTGCGTAAATTTGACCACGTGTCTGATTATCGTAAGCAGTTAGGGTGGCTACCTATTCGCTTGCGTAGAAATCTACACATGCTTTCCCTTGTGTACAAAATTCTCCACTATCCCCAGTTTCCAACTTACCTTCGAACCCGTTTTAAATTTTGTGCCGAAAGCTCCCGCCCCAAGCGATCCTGTGTTACTAAAAATGTTCTTGAAATTCCTAAGTCCAATTCCGTATTTTTTCAAAAATCCTTTTCCGTTCGTGCTGCCAAGCTGTGGAATAGTTTGCCCGCTTCCATTCGTGAGAGACCATCCCTTACATCTTTCAAATGTCTTCTGAAAGAGTACTATCTGTCTAATTAATTGTATTAAACTATATAATTATTATATTATATGTATGTATGTATTTATGTATATATATATATATATATATGTGTATATATTTATTTATGTGTAAGTATGTATTTGTATATATATATGCTTAATGATGTGTACATTTGAATACCAGGTTAAACACTTAATTACCCCTGCAATTTTAACGTCTTGCACCACTATTTGGGTTGGCTGGAAGAGATCGCTTTTAGAGATAAGTCCGCCCTTGTACACTATGAATAACTACAATGTTTATTTTTTTTATTGTACAATAAAGTATTATATATAATATGTTTTCTAAATACTAATGATGCCTTAGAAAATAACCTCTCAGCAGGTACTGAAGTTGCAGGTATTGAGAGAAAATCACGGGCCATTTTCGATAAAATCGGATACTCTGTCTCATGCGTCCTCCACCAATCTAAAATGTCTTCTGAGCTGGCAGTTCTTGGTTTTCTCAGGTACTCCTCCAACTCGTCTATCACTAAGCCTTGAAGACAAGATCCAGATGACGTCGAGGGACATTCATAGAGTTTATCAAAGTCTATTACGTCTTCATCTTCATCACATACTTTATTTTCTTTTTCTGGTAATTCCAGAGATTTGTTCAGTGAGTGTAGACTTTTATATTCTTCATAAAGTTCATTGAACTTGCGCAGACTTTCTGTTTTAAGTTGCTTCCCCCACATTGTCAGGTCTAAAGTCTGAGCCTTATGCCTTGGGTCTAAATTTTTTATTCGCTATGTTTATGGTATTAGTCGTAATGCGCATAGGTCCAGTTTTTCATATTCTTTGATACAGTTTTTTGCGTCTCATAGAATTCCTAAGCGTACCTACCTATACACCGAACTGTTACACCTAACTACTCAGTGAAATAGCGCTAAGTCCTAGCTGCAAGACGCAAGAGTCTTGCAGGCTATGTCTTGTTCTTGCTCAAGTCTTGCACGGTCAGTCTTGGTCTTGGTCTTGCAAAAAATACGCGGTCTTGTTCTTGGTCTTGGTCTTGCAAAAACGCAAGAACAAGACCAAGACTGCAAGACCAAGACTGAATTTGGGCAACACTACTGGTGTGTCTCAAAAAACTGTTTAATTTTATTTTAATGGATGTTTATTAAATTTAATGTGTTTTATTAATAGATATTAACCAACACAGTTTATGCACTATGCTAATTTTAGTAATGCGTCAGTGATGCGTTGTTACTGATTAAGCTTAACAAGCTCCATCCATATTGAGCTAACTCTGAGTTACTCAAGTACCTACCACTACCTAGATTCTCAAAAAATATCCGTTAGTACCTATAGTAGTGCAATTAATAGAAAAATACTAAGGAACCAGTACTTTAGTTGAATTAGATTTTGAAAGCGTATCTAGATCGAAAATTATTAAATCAAATTGAATTGATGTTTTTTTTTCTAGATTTAAAATAATTGAAATGGAATTAATCGATTCAAACTGTGAATTGAAATTCATAAACAATAAGAAAGAAGAATTAGTCGATACCCTTATCACAGCTCATATACGTCCCCACCGACGGGTACGGGATTACCCTATGTTAAAGCGATTAGGCCTTAGTCAACCACGCTGGCCTAGCGCGGATGAGTTAGATACATACATCTTTGAATTTCCTCGCAGATGTATGCAGGTTATCTCACGATCACGAGGAAGGAAACCTTGTTAAAAAATAACCTTGGCGGGGTTTGGCCCGAGGGGAAGGGCCCTTTTCAGGGCTAGCGGCCGATTATCGGCGTGGGTTGGCCGGAGGAGTCCGGCGGCCGCCCTTTTGGCGGTTCTGAGTGGGTGCTAGTTGCCATACGCCAGCGAGGTCGTGGTAGTTGTCCGAAAGGGTTCCCATGGCCACGCCAGGGCGCGATGCTGGTCTCCTCAGGGATGATGCGTTCACGTCAGGGTGCGATGCTGTTTCCTTTGCTGTATGAGTGTCAAATAAATGTCCATATGAAATTCCAATAACAAAAAACACATTTACACAATTCGTATATTTAGGATTCATTAAATTAGAAATTGTCTTTGCGGTGGCAGACTTAAACTTTAAATATATACTTTTTTTAATATAGATGAAAAAAATTGAGGCATTTAAATCGTAGGACAAACCCCAATAAGGATTACTGCAGATTGCTGTTGTAATGTGGGAGCAATTTACTGAATATGTCATCAACGCAAATTATAACAACTCTATATAATAACAATTAACAACTTCTGAATGTGTGTTTACAATATTTATAGCTTCTTGGGACCAGAAGTTTAACAGTGTTAGTTTAACAGTGACTTTACCATGAGTCTCGATAGGTATAGTTTTCGATAGATATTTGATGTATAGTAAACTATAGAAGTCATGTCAATTTAATATGAAAGAATAGAACAATTACGTTACCGCCAGTGGCGCTGTTCAAAGTTTTGATACAAACATTTACGCTGTCGATATCGTTTATAAACGAATGTAAATCCGTGGTAGCTAAACAGGTGTCAGAGCTCATGTCAGAAGAATCGTAATTATATTTTTGCGAAGATGCAAAGCTCCTTTTCCTAACGCCTAAAAAAATTACCGAATTGTGCGTACTGTAATAGTCTATCATAGTTTTCTGTAATCCTATCCTTGGAAGAGCTACTGAAGGTAGCTCTACCAATAATAGAGTTCTCGATCGAGTACCTACACATTTTATAATGATATGGATATAAATTAGATGTTATACCCTTATGTTATACACATATTATAATGATATGGATATATATAGATGTTATATATAGATGTTAATTAGATGTATATACTTCTCTTTTGACTCAAAATTAAATGTAACATTGTTTACAACAAGCTATAAAAAATTAGCTTTATAAGTGATTTATAATAGCTCTCTCAATTTGTTATTAAAGAAGTGTAGATATGAATAAAAATGCGATACCGGAATATTTAGATGGTTTGGGCATGTAGAAACAGTAGACGACCAAGACGACCAAGTCAACCAAGGTCCAAGTAAGATATCAATAAGTATCAATCTTTTATTGTAATTAATTTATAAACTAGTAAGTAGTTTTCAAATAATATTTGGACATACAAAAGTAACGTTATTTTTGTATAGGTAACGCCTGATGATTATTAGGCAGCAGTATTGCAAACCTACTTTGTTTGCTATAAGAGTTTTAATAGGAGGTACACAGCAAATATGTTTTCGCTGATTTTAATTTTTTTTTTTTTTTGTTATTAATTAAACTTATTGCTTTCAATAAAACTCTTTTCTTTTACCAGCTGGAGGAAATTAAATCGAAGGAGCGGGTGATAATACAGCTAAGGAGAGAGGCGGCGCGAACTCTCCAGAATGAACAGGTATGTGGTAGTTATTTATTATTCCATGGTGTCCACTCTACGAGGTACATATCTATTGTACCATTGTAAGAAGCGTAAAACGTTTTCGGGTATTTTATCTTATTTTCTTTATAAAGATAAGTAGGTAGGATCGCAAAAGTGATATGTATTGATTTTTTATTGTACTCTTGAAATGCGACCAATGCTTAATAATGCACGATTCTTGGGTAAACTAATATATAGTTCCTAGAGTATATATATTTCAGGAGTAGTCTCTTAGAACTTTTGCATTTAAACAAACAACATTATGAATATATTAAAATTTAACTAGAATATAAAAATAATTATAAATATAGAATAAAAAAATAAAAGAAAATTGAAGCACCATATTTCAATTATTTACTTCATGATATATATAGTCAGAAATAATGAAATTATGCCACATGTGTCATGGACTCGTTTTTACGGTGGGCATTCAAAAGGCGTTTGGTAATTGTCAAGTAGAGTGCTTATTTCCTGGTGGAGTCTAATTTATTTGCATATGAAATCGGAATATTCATATGCAAATAATTTTTTGGTATCAAAACTAACATTCTTACATTCTTACGAATATATGACTTTACTCATAATAGTCTAAAATGGTTTTTACGAGATATTTTAAAGAATTGTAGAGCAATGACATTGCCTCGAACTTTAAGCATATGCTGAGAAATGTTGCGTAATTAGGTACCAGTGAATGTAGATTAGTATCTTACAGTTTGAAAACTTATCAAATCATATTTATAATCAACTATTATGTGTTTTTCGTAAGTTTAAATGTAGGTCAGTTTTCTAACATTTCATGATTGAGACAAAAATTTGTTTGAAGCAAATCGCTGGCACAAAGAACTAATCCGTGCATCCATCTCGTTATATACACGAATGTGATAGTTTTGTTTGTTTAGGTTATTGGATCTGTACTCTAGCAAATTAGGACAATATTAGGTAATATGTGATATGGGCATTATATTACAAATAGAGGTGTGTTTCTGTAACAGAATAAAACACGTAATCAATGCAGTGAAACATACGAGACTGTGTACCTGACAAAACAATTGCTAGAGTCATATAGGAATACTTAACAATATGTGTTTACCGAAAAATATATACCTATCTGTAATTTATATATAGATATTAAAATATACTAGAAACCATTCATGTGTTATAAAGTAATTATATAATAGTTAAGATATTGAGTGATGCGCATACAAGAGTATAGTAATAGATTTATCATCATCATACATCTCCGAGGGTCCTGGCGACTAGACCTCTGTCAACCACACTGCCCCAGTGCAGTTTGGTTGCCTTCGTTGTTGACGTACACCTTTGAATGTCTATACAGGTGTATACAGGTTGCTTGAAGATGTTTTCCTTCACCGTAGGAGCGTCAGATAAATGTACATATGAAATTCAAAGAACGAAACGACATTGGTACATGGCACTATCGAGTCCAAGACTCCCAAATCCGATTCGAAGACCAAAGTACCACCGACGCTCGAGTAATCAATTAAGAAGTAATCGATTAAAAAAATATATATCAGATCAAAATTAAGGCAAGATAAAAGAAAGATGTGGGTCTCGAATCTGTAGAGTAATAACAAAATTCGCAATCAGTAGATATGGAGAAAACGAACTAAGAGATTCAATTCAAAGAGTTTAGAGAGTGTTTTCTGTAATTGTCTAAAAATTAATATTACCTTTGCTATCTTCATACCGAAAAATATAATAACTAGTTAAGTAAAAAAAAATTGAAAGACCCACTTTACGAAGCTATTACCAAACATTCAGTGATTGAGGCAAAAGGAATGTTCGGTCGTGAGAAATTGCCGTAAGGCATCTTCGGGGTGATTACCTCTTGGTAGGCTACTTTAGATGCAGTTTGCTTGGAATCAAGGATTATACATATGTCGAAGATGTTCTTAGCCCTGTAAGTGACATTGAGTTTTGTTATTTAAAAAAGTAATTCTAACCAGAGAATTGATAAAAGAACTGAGCCTATTCTGTTTAGCTTCTAAAATCCAAGTTCGATTCTTTGTTTATGTCGAACCCATCAAATAAGACTATTCTTCGCATGCACTTAACTTTTTCAATGTAGAGCAACTTTGGATGTAGAGAAATTTCGAGCAATATTATAAAAAATTCATATTATTTGTGAATATTTTAAGACTCACTTGGAAATCTATAGATGTATCAAAGTTTTTCAGTGTACTTATATAAAATAATTCATATAACTATTATGTCACAAAACGCAAATCTTAATAAACATTTCAATTCTAGTTTTCACAATTCTACAAGTTTCTACAATTCTAGTTTACGAGTATATAAAATTAATCAAACTAATAGTTGTTTAAACTTATTATTCAATTCATATTCAATTTGTCAATGCTATATTACTAAGTATATTATTGCTATACTCAGATTCGGAAAACTATCTTGATGAAAAATTCTTAATTAATTACACAGCATTTACAGTGATGCTATGTGTTTCACTAGCTGCTGCTGCCCGCGATTTCGTCTGCGCACGATTAGTATTTCGAGTAGCTTATATTAGCGTGGCGTATATTTATATAAATTATAGCCTATGTGTTATTCTGGTATATTATATAGCTATTCTGATGTAGCAATATTAAAGTTTCATTAAAATCTATTCAGTAAATACTACCTGTATTTACGTGAAAGTGTTACAAACATCCATACTTGCAAACTTTCGCGTTTATTATATTAGCAGGGATTATGTGCATATGCAACTTAGCTGGATAAATTGCACATAGCACCTATTAGGCATTTATTTTTAAATCAGTCGGACTCAGCTATTTTAATTTATGTATTTGGTGCTAACAACCGTGAGTTTTACTTTGCTCTTAACATTTGGCAAGATATGTCTATTGTTTTATTATTTAATTAAAATTAAAGCAGCTTGTTTATAAAAACTTACATTCGTTATTCAGAAAATGAGTTCTTCATAATTTTTGGTGGCGACCTTACATTGATCGCTTGTATTAAGGACTTATACGTCTAATTCTTAATCTTTTGGATATCTAAGGTTTTATCGAAGATTCTCTCGGTCCAATAATCCGGGTCAGGCCAGAGCGGGAGTCCTGTGGCTTCCACGCGAATCGGGAAGCCCTGCATCTTCGGAGACAGTGACGTCACCGCACGCAGTATCGTGTTCATTTTTGGATGTAACTTCAAGTGTAGTTCGTAAATTTTTTGGGGTTCATAATAATCGGGCATTTGTAAAGATTTAATGTTTTTATTGACGCGGTGGTTTTTGTTGATTAGCTTATTATTTGTATGTTGTTCGACTGCTGCTTCATCATTAACTTATATAAAGTTCATGTACATTTTGTTATGAAGTACTAAATGGAGTACAGTCACATAATGTTTATAATGTGACAAAAAAGTTAAAATGGAAAAGGAGTCATGAAGTTGTAGACACCTAGTAACGTTTTAAAAAAATCTAGCAAAACAAAAAACGAATTAGTTTTTCAAATATCTAAGGTGCCAGAAAATAGAAGTTATAGACAAAAATATGTTTGAAAATATGGAGAGTCTTTAATAGAAAATCTTTTTTTTTTGCACAAAATAGTTATATATTTTATTTTTACATCACAAAAGCCAAAGTAACTTCATTATTATAATTACACATTCCCTAATAAACATGAATGAAATCATTCGACCAGATAAAATTTAAAGTGGGTGATGAATAACAACTATTCAAAATTTTCCCACAGCCCATATCATCAAGGATAATATTTCAAAGGTTTAGGGCCACACGCACTTAGCTCAAGGGTTCTTACAAACGCTTACAATATTTTAAAAGCGTTACGGCCTGATAAAAAATGGTGATAATCATGCATCGGTGTGGTCGCGCGTCGCCGAGCGTGCGGCAGGTTCCGACGACAGAACGAGTTAAATTCCCGCCGAGAGCACACGTGCACGCGCTACCGACGACATTTGAAAAAGTCCAACCGTCAACGGTCTACGTGCATTCAAATCGTGCTGTGTCTGGTGGACTTTATTTTGATTTGTGTTTTATAGTGTATGTGATTTCGTTGTTTCTTCACCAATAACTCTGTGACTGATCCGCGACTGTGATCGTGATCTAACATTCTCGTCTTTGGACTCTATATTTCGGATTTACTTTCTATCGTCGTAAGTATCTGTTTTGTTGTTTTATTTACCACTCATTACGTTTACCAGAGAAAGTACATTGTCTTAAGCACTGAAACAATTTTTACTTAGGTGTTTAATATAATTACCTATGAATAGTACATGTTTATTAGTGGTCTCTTGGGATTTCACCGATTTTTTCCAGATTGATTGACTGTCTGTTATGTACAATAAACAGTATGTTTTCTTTATCTTATTATTATGATTAAGTTCGATAAAAGAAATATATTGCCATGCATCGAATGCAAAACATTGGACATGTAATATATTTAATCACAATAATTGAGTTTCTAAATTTTAATAACATATATATAGACGATAACGCTACAGGAAAAGATAAATTCATATGGCTGTATTTTGGTGTTAATTAACGTTATTCGACAGGAACTCACGATTTCATTATGATACCGAGGTAACAGTACTGGTTTCAACAAACTCATTGAGGCCTTCAGACTTTCCCAGGCTTTTTAATAACAAGTAGATTTAGTTAATGGCGCATTGTTTTAGCTCAGCTGCTCTTGAAATAACGCAGTTAATTTTAACTGTGCTCTGGCTTGTGGTTTAGATTTATAATCGTAAGGTCCATCGTTGGACAAAAAATAAAATTTTTGGTTTAGTTTTCTCGTGTAATGTGCGCGGTGAGGTCTTTGACTCTTTGATGCGGCACTAATATTAATGCATTGAACGATATTTTTTAATGAACTTTTTTTGGTATGAGAACGTGATAATGATAATAGATTTTGGATTTGGATTTGTTTAGTTCTATTTGATTTTATTTAATGTTATTTTTAACCAATGTTGTGAATTAAGACGTCTGTGCAATTGGAACCATAATAAATAACAGAGAGATAAAAACTATTAGCATTCCGTGGATTCACTGTATGGTGTCGGGTCTATACTATAGTATTGCAGAGATTCCTTCCAGTGTTGCAGAGCTAGAAGCAGCGCGTGGGTTTTAGGAGCACCTTACCACGCATGAGCACTTACCAGCATACCTCTCTATATCTGTTATGATTCCGCGGTAGATAAAGCCACTGTGACAAGAATTTACTGAAAATATAGGCAATTTGAGATCTTTTACCAAAATGCAGAAGATTTCAGCTGGTATACCTACCTCGCGCCTGCAATTTTACAAATCAACAATTAAACTATTGCTTTTTAGTTGGTTTCGTTAGATGATAGCATTTCATTATTTTTTTATCGCGTAGTGTTTGGGGATTTTCTATTATGCATGTATCATTTAAAAGTTCAAAGTCTATTTTGCAAACAACTGTAACCGTCAGTTTATAAACATACGGATACTGTAATTTACTTTTAAATATTTTATTTTAATTCACAGTTGAAAAGGAATAAAAAATTATTCTTCAAATCAAGAATTCACAAATGAGGTCTTAGGGTGAAACATTATGGACATGAAAGTGGAAGGGCGTGTAGGGAAGACCGAAGAAAAGATGGATGAACTGTATGAATGATGATATATAAGAAGAAAGTGAGTGTTGTAATAGCGAGTGACAGAGGAGTGTGAAAGAGGAAGACATGTTGGACCGACCCTAAATGGAAACGAGAAAAAATGTGCAGTTTCCTTAAAATATTGCTACCATATGACTACAGTGATAATATTAAATCTTCGAGCAGCCAGAAAAAGAAATACAATTCGAGTCTGAATTATATTGTCAATTTATATTTTTAAATTGGTTTTGTTAAATTATTGAAATAACTCTGACATGCTTACGTTACAATAAGTATATTATATAATATACGTTTTTATGATACACATTTTAATGAAGCTTTGAAATGCTGTCCAGGCGTGGTCACTTAATTATTACTTGACATCACGAATGCCCATAATCATAATACAACTATAAAGGTAACAATTACAAATATAGTTGAACGTAACGAACTAATTATAGCTTTAAAGAGGTCTACAGATGTTTTATTTTCTGAAATACAACATCATTTAATAAAAGTATTTATGATAACTTCGGTATTAGTTCACAATAAATACTAAAACTAGTGGTAAAAAATGGTAGAAAATTATAATTCATATTTTATAATTGTTATCTTGCTATAAGAGTACAGTTACGAAGAATTGCGAATAAAGTTCGCAACTGAAGTGGTAGTAGGAAGGCACATTGGTCGTAGGAGTGATAGCTAGTGATAGGAGGGAAAGATTTGTAAGTCTCTTGCAAGATTGAGCAACGATTTGGTGCAATCACTTCAATGCCCTGAATGATAGCAGAACGGGACCGATCGGTGTCCAGAAATAGGATATTCTCGGCTGATATAATTATGATAATTTCAAATCTGAAGAGCTCATTGTTAACTTCGAATGCGTGACTCATTTATGTCACCAATTTCTCAATTGTTAGATATTCCATTTTTTTTGTGCTGCGCTTCTCACGACGAATGTTATCGAATGCGGCTTAAGCTAAGCTTTAAGAAGATACAAAATCTTAATATTTATTCTGTACAATTTTTGGTTAAGAATTTGGGTTTAGTCCACCACGTTGGCCCAGTGCGGATTGGTTGACGTTCCTACGGTGAAGGAAAACTTCGTGAGGAACCCTGCATACACTTTGATTTTCTTCGCATGTGTATGAATAGGAGCGTCAAATAAATGTGCATATGTAATACTAAATGTAA
The DNA here is from genome assembly GCA_036419045.1 of Scirpophaga incertulas. Taxonomy (NCBI): domain Eukaryota; kingdom Metazoa; phylum Arthropoda; class Insecta; order Lepidoptera; family Crambidae; genus Scirpophaga; species Scirpophaga incertulas. The sequence continues at coordinate 19,770,252 of CM071631.1, read as the reverse complement.
TACTAAAAACACATCGGTCCATGGCAAGAACTACTTTACATACCCCAAACTTTAAATTCGTAGACCAGTGCCAAGACCACCCCGCCTCCGCAACCGATGTGGTGTAGAGACATTTGAGATTTTGTAGTGTCGCTCGCTTTTTATTCGATAGATTATTGTTATTCGATAGATATTGTTCGGCCCTTCGGACAGGATTAGAAATTGGCTCTGCTACGTTTACGTTTATATTACTTTCATCAATAGATAATTAAAGTCTTAAATAACATATAAATTTGAACACATCTCCAGTTATTTCACATTTAGACGATATCAATGTTTTCCTTATGGCAATATTAACTGTGTGATCTATTTTCCGACTGGGTTCAACACACTTCATAGTTAAACGGATTAGGTGTCTTTGTGGGTGTTCTGTTTCACGACACTGTGAGAAACTAGTTGCAGTTTCATACAGACTAGATGTTTCGGGTTATATTGCAATGATATATGTTGGAACGTTGTTAAATAATATTTGCTGTGGATAAGCAAATTTCTTAAAAACCTCTGCACGAAATGACTGTTTTGTAGTTCGTTACTTATCTGGGGGCACTGCCGTGCCCAAGTCGAGCGCGAAGCAAACACTGCCGTATCATCCTTTACTGGAACCATTTCGCCGCATTTCCAGGCCCCTATTTGAGAACCTCTGGATAAGATCGTCATCCAGTAAGCTATAATCACATACTTCAAATCCAAAATTTCAAGTCTACAACAGGTCATTTAGTTCCGAAGTTAAGTGAAAGCAAAGTTTCACATTTATGACACTCACTCATGATTATCAAAATAGAACTAGTACTTCCCATAACTTCTTTAGTTTTCGTATCTTTTATTTTGATAATTCAGTTTTGATAACTTTGACGATAGTTTTGTAGCGGCACCAAACGGCATGTTTTTGCAATGTTTCGATGACGATCTTGTAACCAATTATAAGATAAGCTATAGAAGTTTTTATTTCAATAGAATGAATCTTTAGTTCAGGTGTAATCACGAATCACGTTTCGTCGTTCGCAAAATTTAAGAGACTACTGACGAACAGTTAGAAATGGATCATATCAGTGGGATGTTGACCCCGGTGGTGTCTGTTCAAGCAGTTTCGCGATCTATTATTCATGTACAGGCAGTCCAGTTCAATAATTTTTACAGTTTTAAGGTTTGACATCTTTGATTTGTAATTTTATTCAAGATATGAGAAGTCCTTAGTTAATTACACAAATTTATTTAATCTTGTCTCGTCTTTTGATTTAAATATTAATTTTTCTTAGTTTTTCTTGTTCTTTTGGAAGGCTAAATATTGGTTAAATATTGTTAAAACATAAAAAAAATTGCGGGTCTCCTAATTTTAAGCCAGTAAAAGATTTCAAATTTAATCAGGCGTTGCGACTCGAGATAAAAATATGTTTCAGTGGAATTCCCTTTGTTAATACTAATTCATTGTCTTAATACTCGTTATCTATACCGATCTATACGACTGGATTCACATCAACGGCTCCACCGTACATAAAATAATCATTATATGTAATATTACCTACTTAGTTTGACTAGAAATATAATATTCGATATATCGGCTGATCTATCCTACCATGAAATTAAAGTTGGCGACTCTAAAGTTTATTTAGTCCAATATGGATTCTTAAAATGAGTCGTGTAATTTGATACTGTCGTCCTCTTTTATTCAAATCGGAATATATTTTTAATTATATTTTTTCTTTTAGGAAAATTTGTGATTACAAAAATTAAAAATATCAATATTTTATTATTAAACTCTCGCCTCAATCATGTAATAGTATAGTATGTAGTTCCAATCGTAGCAAGTCGAGAGAGGTGGTCTCTGCCTACCCCATTGGGAACAAGGCGTGACATATATGTATGTATGTATGTATATGTAGTTCCAATTAGCGTCCTAAACTAAATCGTGAATAGAGATGGTGATAACCTTATATGACTGGATTCACATTAATCTATTTCTAATATTTTAAATGTGGGTAAACTTTTGAATAGATCTGTTTATTTATCAAACACTAAAATTTTAATTATATACAGTGGTTAAATTGAATACCTATTAATTAATTCATTATGTAAAATACACCGACTTTATTAACACCACATTACTTTAATATGTTCGTTTTGTAAAAGTGAAATTAGACTTGAAATAAATTGAGGTTTGTATGTTAAGCGCGACGTACTCGTATAGGTTTCACTTTTCAGATGGCACGGAAAAAATACAGGGAATTTAGGTATATGCATAAGTATGTATTTGTTAATTTATAGCTGTAAAGATTTTTATTTATTTTATTCTTTATTGCACAATATAAATAAAATACAAAAGGCGGACTTATGCAACAAGGCATTCTCTACTAGTCAACCGAGTGGATAGTTACAAAAAAATCAAAACTATTAGAAACTTACCATCTAATACATACACAAATACTTATAAAATTATATATATAATCTGGAATATTAATATTTAAACAGTATTAATTAAGAATTAGGCTTAAAGTTAGTGATTTTAGATAGTGCTCACAACTCTCTTAAATATGTATTTACTTTTAGAAGCCCGGATGTGGTAGGGTATATCATTGCATAGATGAATCGCAATGACACTAAATGATGACGAAAACAAGTTACTGTGGTGGACTGGAATTTTCAACGTGAGGTTACCTGATGAACGTAGGTCGCGATCATGAGTGGACCCAAGGAAATTGAACCGTGAATTAAGGTAGATTAGAACTAGGGTTGAATAAAATATCAAATAGACAGTAGAGAATGCAGAAAGAAACCACATAGCTTCTAGCATATTATCAGAATTTGACGGAAACATTTCGACGAGCTATGTATAAATTTTGGCTAGAATTAGACATTCCAGTTAAAATCAATATTATGACCACAACTGTCTTCCGGAAATGAGCGTAACCGTCTACATTTATTCGTAGAAATTTTGTGTACAATTAAAAGTACATATGGCGTGGTGAAGTTTTTTCTATAGTAATACAGACTTGATAATCATCAAACTTTGAATAATGTCCCTTAAACTTATAGTCCTCTCTAATAAAAACTTATTTATTTAATTTTTTAACTGGCGTCTCTTATTTGGCTTCCGATTTTTATTGGTACATTATGAACGACTTATGTCTTATAATATATTGTCATTATTATTAATTACTAAGTAGTATGCGCCTGCGCAAAATTTGTATTTCGTAAGTAGCGTACCCCAGATCCCTTTTTATATAAAATTCTAGCTGGCGCCCGCAACTTCGTCTGTACAAGTAGCTTATATATCGTAGTGACAAATTGATAGCAATAGATGATTAATAGCCAAAAATTTTATGCTCATCTATGATTATAAATTATACAGTGAGGTGAATTGCGTAACAGCTAAAGATGAAATTGCGACACGGCATGAAAGTTCAAACTGGTTCAGATTTTATGTAGACAAATGTACTCGGTAGAGCACAAGTGCACCCAGAGCTTAGCGCTTCGATGTTACCATAATAAATAACTGTCATTCAGAAGTATCATAAAGAACTTTCTACTGACCACTCGACTATTCATAGCGTCTTTGGTTTCTTGTTTTCATAAACCACGATTACCTGTACATTATTGGAACTTGTGCTGATAATAAAACAAGAGGTTTCAATGGATAAAATTATAATGAATTGTATCTTGCATCTGTATGTTTTTTTGATAAGGAAACTTATGTAGAAAATGATATAGGTTCGCTCGTTACTAACGTTGAACTGTACATCATTGTAAATATAGTCCAGCAAATTCACTAGTCAAATTACGCAAATCAATTTAATTATCGATTCATCACTCTCACCTATCCACATTCCGTGACCACAAAATCCCATCTACATCCAAATATCACGAATTAAGATGTGAATTAACTTTCTCTGTTTATACCGTTCTAGCATTTTAAATTGAAAGTGCCGAAAACAATAACAGCGGCCTTAGAAGAATGTTTTTATTAAACCGTTCAGATTCACTTATTGTATTGAGAATAAATGGAATGTGCGCCCGTGCAATGGCATAATATTGACATAAGCAAATTTGACTTTCGAATGTACGATTTGAGTAAACATGAATTTAGTGTCAAGTCAGAGAGTGGCTTTGAAATATTGATAACTCGTTTGATAATAGTTCCACTAAAAGCCCGACGTTACTGCAAACTTTGTATTGGGTGTACAATACTTACAATGTACATACATATAAACCAAGTTATGATAAATACAATGACTAGTTAGTAATTAATTTCATTACATATGATATCTGTATTTTTTTGTTATCTGTATTCACTTAGTCTGTGCTACTTTTATCACTACATAGTATTAAACAAAGTCGCGTTCTCTGTCCCTATATCCCTATGTATGTTTAAATCTTTAAAACCACGCAACGGATTTTGATGCGGTATTTTTAATAGATAGAGTGACTGAAGAGGAAGGCTTATATGTATAATAACATCTAAAGTAGTAGAGAAATGATTTCATTTTTGAGGTTTCTAATGTGATGTCGTAAATAATAACATTTTTTATCAAAATAATGTACTATTAAACAACGTTCAGTTTTTCTGTAGTGTATTTAGGTATCAGCATTGCGCCCGTGCGAAGCCGGGACGGGTCGCTAGTTAGAAATAAAGCGTGTTACGTTGTGCAGAAGAAAATCTTCATATTATTTATAATCCCATATAAATACCATAAGTTAATATAAATGTTATTGAGAATATTGCGTACTTGGTACAAAATATAAGTATATAACGTAACTCGAAAAACCGACTAATCTGTTATACTATTAATGTAATAATATAAGTGTAGCTGTAAACAATATTAAAATACCGCTGTTTCTATTACGAGATGATAAATTTTGATGTGAAATGGTTTAACGATAACTAAATCTCTCTTAGAATTAGGTTATGTGAATCTCTGATCTTGTCTAGGCTCAACTACTGCGACACGGTCTATGGTCCATGTATATTGAAGAGGACATCAAAATTTGTACAGCGTGTGCAAAATGCTTGTGCACGGTTCTCCTTTCATATTCCTCCTCGTTCCCATGTTACACCATTTCATAATGCTGCAAATATATTGAGAATGGAAGCTCGTAGGAAGCTCCACTTGGCATGTTTAATGTTCAGTATAATGAAAACAGGAAAGCCTCAGTATCTTCATAAAAAACTACCATGGGCACAATCTAACCGTACGCAGAAGAGAACTAAATTGCAAAAAGGTTAATATGACTGTTTTTAACTTACGCGATTATCTTTCAGTAGCAACCACTTCATATTTCTTTTGAAAACTTATAGCATAATTTTAATAGTTTAATCACGTACACAAAGACAAAGGAACCATTTTTAATTTTTGACGAAAATACGAAATAGATTAAAATTCGATTATGTACTATTTTAGCACAAAATAATTGAATTGAAATTAAAAAGTACTCTGTGATTGGAATACACTATATATTTTTTATTATTATTTATTTATTTAAAGTATTGGTCATAGGCCATCAGCTTAATCACGTAACAAGTATATTATAATATTAATATAAGTAAACGTAACAAGTATATTATAATATTAATATAAGTAAATAATATGTTAAAAATAACCAACACTAAGAACTCAAATTTAACAAACATAAATTGAAAATAACAAATTTTATTACCTTACTTTTGGAATACACTATAGAATGGCACCACAGATTGAATATTCGAAACGATTCTGGACGCAAACACAAGCATGTATATGATGGTCCTAACGCCACTACTACCACCAAAATATCACATTTATATATAATTTTATTTTTAATTTTTATAGTACTATCATATACTTTTATCATGTGTATTATAAGTTATGTATGTCTATTTTAAGTTATGTATAATATTAATAATGTATATTTATCAATTAATATATAATTGTGTATCATGTATGGCGCAAAGCACATGCTGAGATAGGAACCTTTTGGCTTGGCACATGTCTATATTTTATTTTAAACTATTTATTGTATTTTATTATGTGTAATGTTGTATGTCTGTGCGAGCCAATAAATGTTTTTCTTTCTTTCTTTCTTTAAATTATTTTGTTGATGATGATAGTTACCGTTATTAATCTGTTACGTTTCTATTTCAAAACGGCTGCACCCTTTCTCACATAATTTAGTATGGGGATAGTTTGAGATTTAAGGAACGTACATATTATATTTTTTTCCGCGGGAATGTATTTTTTTTACTATGGGTGAAATAATACGGATGAGATCGCGGGCTGAACTGGTACTGTGAACTGGTGTGTGGCAGAATATACCGCCACAGAAATATTATGGGATTATATTGGTACAAGTACTTGATTTTTTATTATAAAACATTGAATGATGTTTACAAAACATACTTATTGAAATTGATAGAATATATTTTATATGTTTATGACTTCTTAAGTATGTGTTATTTACACGATTTTTTAAACAATCTCCGACAATGACATACACATAGTACAACGAGTGAATATAAAATTGAACCCGCTTTTCATATACATACATATATTTAATGTTTTCCGAAATGATTAGTGAATGAAACGGCTTAACTAGAAAGTACAGGATGGAAAGCGATAGCGTTATGCTAGCCAAACATACAATCGAAGCGAGGGACAGCATATTCATTCCATAGCTAAATACTTGGCGACTTAATAGATTTACACCAATTTCTAGAATTTGAATGGCACGTTTCGACGCGTTAGTTGCAATATCTACCATCACAAATCTTTGATTGATTTTCTAATACGAAACTTATTAATTAATGTTATCGGGCTAAGGATTCGCTTATACTGCTTATAATCTCATTTAGAGAATCATTAAAAGAAATTAATATTTTTTTTACTTTAGTTAATCAATATACACTTCTCATCAAAAAAATCGAAACACCTTGCAAGTTTACGTTTTGTCAGGATTATCAGAAAAATGTGTACATTTAGGAATAAATGTTAAATGTCGTTTAATAGTGAGTAATATGAGCTTATCAAATCTTAATGTTAATGTTCTAAATTTAAATGAATTTTTCATAGGTTTCGTATTTTGTTAAATGAGTCATTTTTATTCCGTATGGAGTATAAAGGAAATGGATAAAACAACACACGTAAATGAAAAAAAAAAGCTAAAAAACGTTTATTTAATAACTTGTATTCCCTCCCCGAGCTCTAATTACTGCTTCCATACGGTTCTTCATCGATCGGATGAGAGTCACGATCACATGCTGTGGTATATTGTCCCATTCCTCTTGGATTGCATCTTGCAGCTGGCTAAGTGTTTCTGGGGCAGGATCTCTTGCTCGAAATCGTCTCTTTAATTCATCCCACAGATGTTCAATGGGATTCATGTCCGGGCTTCTTGCTGGCCATTCCATAATAGAGATATCGACTTCGTTAAGATAATCTCGTACGACGCCCGCGGTGTGAGCCCTAGCATTGTCGTGCATGAATATGAAGCCGTTGCCAATAAAATGTGCATAGGGCATCACATGAGGCTCGAGACACTCTTCGACGTACCGATGACAGTTTAGTGCAGGCAGACGTGGCCCAGACACAAAAGCAAGCTCTGTCTTACCGTCGGCGCTGATTCCTCCCCAAACCGTCCACGAACCGCCACCATAGCTGACCTTTTCTTCAATGCAGCATTCTGCATAGCATTCTCCGTCTCTTCTGTAGACCTTGTTCCTTCCGTCGTTACCATACAGCATAATTTTACACTCATCAGAAAAGAGAACTTTGCTCCACTGTAGGTATGACCAATTTAGGTGCTCACGTGCAAAGTTAAGGCGCGCTCTTCGATGGTCTGCAGTTAATTTCGGCCCATTTGCTGGCTTATGCGGTACCAGTCCACGATCCTTCAACCTTCTTCTAATTGTAGAGTCACTTACAGCCACCCTTCGTACAACACGAAGCCGCTGCTGCAGTTGAAAAGCGTTAAGGCGTCGATTTCTTAAAGAAGTTGTTACAATAAATCGATCATCTCGCTCAGAAGTGACCCGATTCCTGCCAGATCCTGAACGGCGCGTGAACAAACCAGTCTCCCGATAACGTTTATAGACTCTATGAACAGATGACAGGCTTAGATGCAGTCTTGCAGCCACAACACGCTGACTAAGGCCAGAATCCAGCAATGCCACAACTTGGGCGGCTTCTGTGGGCGAAGTATCCATTCGTTTTAGAAAAATAACCTTTTTTCAGACGTCCCAAAGTCACAGTATTGAAATAAAAAACAAAATGTTTAAGGATAGGCGCCAATTTTTAGTTTTTAAACGCTAAATGTACTCCAACCCTAAACACACATTTGTCTCAAAACAGTGATTCATTTCGTTTATAAGATAAACAAATGAAATTCTAATTTTGAATTTAGAATTTTCGCTTATTACTGTAATGGCCAAACTGCCAGCTATACATTTATGTTTTTTTTTCATCGTATGAATTCTTTTTTGTGTTAAATTCGGACAGAAACAATGAAAACGGAAGTGTTTCGATTTTTTTGATGAGAAGTGTATTTATGACATAGTAAGATCAATCAAAATAATCTTTATTTAACATAGGTCTTCCATTTAATTTGTGGCGATAGAATCGCGAAAGCGCACCCTGCCACGCGCCCCCTATATGGGCTTAGAGGATACCGGGGGGTTTTAGTGGGTAGGCCGGTCTTTTCAGACCGGAGAGCCCCACACACGGCCGTGCCTAGCCAGCGGTGTTATGGTGCATAAAGCGCATTTCCCCTCGAAAAAAAAAGGTATTTAATTTAAGGACACAAACAACTTAAGAGTAACATAACTTTGTACTCGGATACAATACAAGAAAAACAAAAAATACCTTTGTTTTGTTTTGCTTGTATGCATTGTGAGAGCAGTAATGGGAGAGCCTTTCGGAGAAGAACAGGCAAGAAAGTTTGAAGGTCATATTTTTATCTCCTCTTTTTAAAATCATAAAATAACACAATTACATCTATTAACATATTCACACAATAAACATAACGGATATACATATATCCTGTTAAACAATGATTTATTTAATATAGTATTATCAAATTATATGTCATAAAAATTTAATTTTAAGCATTTTATCATTTAAGATCTTGTATTTAATTATAAGGCAAAGCAGTAACTCTTTCTGGAAGTGTATTCTAGAATGTCCATTCTTCATTTTTATAAGTTTCCACAGTTTCATTGAGTTTACCTTTAATATTTACATGTAAAGGCTGTTATGAATTAAGTATAGTAAGTGAATATCTAAATGATTACATTTATACATCTGGTTACAAATTAAATTTATTAAAAATATTGTATTTCTTTTTCATAATCATTATGTATGCAGACATATACATTGTATATACATGCATATATTATGTGTATTATCAAAACATTTGTATGTATTATGATATTATTGATTATAATTGTTTAGAGAGGATAAAAAATGAGCATTTCGCGATTCTTGCTTGTTCTTCTAAAAGTTGTCCGCAATTCCAAATATAATACAATTTTTCCTCTTTTTTTCTGTACGTACAAAGTCTTAATTAGCTCTTTGAGTTCTCTTTTTGTTAAATTTATTTTGATGTTTATGTAAACAGATGATTATATACATAGATCTTTACATTATGAATTGTAAAGGTGTATGTTAAATGAGCAATATTTTCATTTTGTACGATCAACGAAATATTTAGAATTTGTCAAGGAAATAAAATAGTGAAAGGTACATTATTAAAATGTTAAAGCGGGTGACACTGATGTTCATCAGATAACATATATTGCAGAAGCATCGCAGATCACGATAATAAAGCAGACCGTAAAAATATATCGCAGATTAGATAAGTTGTAGAAACAACATGTCACAACTCTGATGCATTTTATTATAATTAATCCTTAACTTGGGAATTGCTGTTTTTTGCTTGTATTTAAAACTTTATTTTTTTATTTATTTTTGAAGTCATTTAAAATATATATTTTTGCATTACTATAATCCTAAAGTGTAGGTTTTAGTTACAATGAAATCTCCGAATTACGATATTATAAAACTAAAAAAATGACAAATGTACCCGTTTTACGTCCAAATTTTGTACTTTATTATCTATAATAACTAATTTTCTTCCATTCAAAACGTTATAACTTATTTGAATGTCTATCGACGAGTGTGTGAATTCGTAAATATTGTTCTCTTGGTTAGTAAATACATTAGGAAAACGTTAGTATAGAACAGACGTTCCGAAACTCTTTTGTGTTATAGACATGTTTTTCGGTTTTGGGTAGACCCTTTATTTACCCTCTATTGAATGCCTCCTACAAGTTATAAAATTTCATGAGCTTTAATTTCATAGGTATTTTTATAATGTCTTTATACTAGAAGATATGTTGTAGATTGATGAAGATATGATGTATGTTGAGATCCATTATTGTGAACCCCTATTTTAATTACACGGACCCAAATTTTCTTTTCGCTGACGTAGTCCCCATGCAAGTTGTCATAGACCTCTAGGGGTCGATATAGACCACTTAGGCAATCACAGGTATAGAATAAGTCAAATTCTTTGAAATTTCCATACAGAACAGCAATTTCACAGTTTAGCCCTTAATATATAGTATATATAACGTTATTCGCATATGTTAGGTTCTTTGTAATCTTTTTGTAATTCTGTACTATATACCACTACTTGGGTTACAATACTACGCAGTTACGCACTGGAATCGAGAATCATGAGAATGTATTCGTGACATTCAATTATAGTAGTTATTATGGAACGATAAGGCTGTATATTCAGATGACGGCCACTATGCCTTCTCACATTATGATGAAATGTTATAAGCATGGAATAGTTCAAAGTGTGATGATGATTTTCGTAGCAGACATTTCACAATTACAATTACAATTTTGCCGGGGTAAAAATACCTTATTTTTCTCTCCGAGTTTCAAACTATCACCATACAAATAGGATCTCAATTTAGGATTTTAGATCTCATATGAAGTTATCATTTTCAAATTTCATCATTTGACCTCCAGTAGCTTTTAAATTTATTTGTTTTATTTCCCCTTTCTATAATTTTACACAGGCATATAAATAAGTGTATTGTAATCAATAGGCCTATGCTTGCATGCGCCAATAATGTTGTAAATTAATACGTGACAGCCCGTCTTACGTCTCTGTTTATTTGACGATGAATATACAGGGGTGGTGGTTTTGCTTATGTCCAGGTTTATGTTAAAGGGTTTGGTTGGAATTTAGTATGTAGGGAATAGTGGTTGGTTGACCCTCTGTCTACATGACCGCGAGAGTAGACCTCGTAAATTTGTCGATTTTGAGGTAATTGTAACGTATTTACCAACTTAACAAATATGTAGGCTTCAAAGAAAATATCTCTTATATTATTTTCTTAGTTAGTTGATTGTCCAAGTAAATATTTGTCAATTCTTAGCAATTTTGCCTAGTTATCAACTAGCTTATGACATATTTTTCTATGAGGCACTTAGTCACCAAGTTGTTTCACTGTAATTAAGTAATATAAATAAAAAAAAATACATAAAACATCTTACATCTAAAGTAGATATAGATGATTTAATATACTAAATTGTTAATCTAGATAACTCTTTTGAAGCGTATGAAATGTAGAAATTAATTATAAGGGTCATGAGACTACAATATATATAGTTTCACAATACTTTTCTATTGACTTGTTGTAGAAACACAGGTATAAATCCCACGAACTTAGTAGCTGTAATAGGAGCCAGTCCACATTGAGGTTGCCATTCACCATTCCACGACTGACATATGACCTCGTCAGAGTGCAATTGTTACCAACGGAAACAGAGATGGAATGAAAACATACATTATTGTTCTTTTTACTACAGTAGGTACCTATGTTGATTGTTTACATTCAATGGAATGGTTAATTAACTTGATTTGTTGATAGTAAATGAAGTGTTGTTGTTGATTATATTATTATAAGTATTGACGATGTCCTTAAAAATACTTGTGCAGATTAAGGTAGTGCAAAGTCAAAATCAAAAAGGTATATTATTTGCGTTGTATTATTAAGGACGGCCACAATACTTATGATGTTGTTTCTGACATAAAAAGCATTGCAATAACACAACGTTCATATGTTGTCTCGACACTATCTTTTTTCCAATAAATATGAAATACCATTTGAAAAACGTATAAACGCGTAAATGTTTACAGAAATTAAAATCGATGCTGATTCGCGTGCTACTTTCGTCACTTGATAGGCCCATATGCTATGTCATAGATAACAGTAAAACCAGTATCATGGATCATGGGCCCAATTTTTGCTGTATTGAATTCAATGAGATGGCTGATGCTTAGTGCCGTTAGCTAAAAGCGGTGACGTATTTTCTTTAAAAATTCTTGTACGCTTTATTGCATTAATTTAAGGGTGACTTTAGTATGATTAATTAATTAACTTACTGTATTTATTTCTGTTTAATAATTGAAGGTATGTCAGGTTCTATTTCAGAACTTGATTGCATGCATTTATCGCTTTAGTCTATCCTTGATACAGTGTAGAAATCGACTAATATGTGTACGCAGTTATTAATATTCGGCTAATTCTGTGTATAACGTAAATACTAGAACGCTTAGCACGAATCATGCTTGGTTGAGTTTTAAAATTATAATATGAACGATTGCGAATTTTACGCCAGTCGTGGCATTTTGCTTGTTGCAATTTCTGCTACAGGAAGTTGTTAGTTGCTAATAATTTCATTGTGGATTCGTATTAATTGTATTAATTGAATGAAACTTAGCAAAGAGACTGTTTTCATGGTTCTATATTTTATCGCGTTCTGTAGGTTTGTTGCTACGATTTATTGTCATGCTCTTGATTTTGAATTGCGATATTAAATTACCTTTGTTTCAGACACAGATACTCAATTGAAATTTTGTGGTAGTATTAGCAGAAATAATAAATTAACAATATTATTTTATATTTACAATAACATTGGTAACGTTGTCTGGGAAATGAATGAATGAATGAAACGCGATGTCAGGCCGCCCACAAGATTGCAGGAAGGCGCTGGATACTAGCAGTGCAGGGCTAGGTCCAGCAGTGGACGTCTATTGGCTGAAAGGATGATGATTATGATGTCAGAATTAGAAATGCTATATTTAAAAAAATAATAGACTAAGTTTAAAGAAATAAAGTACATGCATATACATTAGCTGATGTGATAAAAGGACTCTTGTAAGATTGGGTTATAAGTAAAAAGAGATTGGTACTGATCCTGGTTCTGATGGAAACAAGATGCTCGTTATAATCCAACGAAATGCTAATTGCAGAAAGCTGCTAAACAGACTGTAGTTAGAAAATTCAGGGTTAAACTACTTTCTATTTGGTTAGTTGGACATTTATCTGCTGGATTCCTAATAAATGTTATTGCCCGGCCGATAAGTTAGTTTGAATTGTTTGTTTGCTTATTTGATAGTTTGTTGTTAATTTATGTAAAGTTACTTTGATTTGTAAATGAAAAGTCAAATATATTTCAATCTGAATTAGTAAAACCATGAAGTGGAAGCAAGTCTCGAGAAATAAAGATCGAAAATAATTATCTAACTTTGCTTTATGGTCAAACATATTTGGACATGATCTTTTACTTTCTTGATCTTGTAAATTTCTCATTCCATATCCGAGTTGACGACCACCATAGTCGCGTAGTTAGGGCGCCGGTTTCAAGGTGTCACCATCTCTGAGGTCTTGGGTTCGAGCCCCGATTGGGGCAGATGTTATATAAAGACGCAGGGCAGATGTTCTTTCAAAAATTTTAATATATGTATAATAAATTTATGTCTCTCCTTACATCCTTCGGTACATAACACAAGTCTTACAGAGCTTAGTTTGGGCTAGGCTAATTGCTGTAAGAGTAAGTAACATTTGTTTATTTATAAAAGTCACCTAGCTAAGTATAATTCTAGCATATTGTCATTTTTCTACCTCATGCGGGTGAATGATCACTAATCTTACATTTGGCTTCATAGGCACACGACCAGGCTATTGAGGCCGTGTCTAACATTAAACGAAAGTCTACTTCCTATGTCATTACTATGGGTGTATATATGAACGATATGAGTGACCAAGCGTAGAGCGGAGCTCTAGTTCCTATTAATCTTATGCACGGTCTTTGGGTTTGTTAAGGAATCATTACACTTACTTTTTTGGAATCTGTAATAAAATATAATCTGATTAATATTATGATCCTACTAACTACTAATATTATAAATGCGAAAGATTATATGGATGTATGTTTGTTACTCTTTCAGGTAAAAACTACTGAATAGATTTTAATGAAACTTTACAATAATATAGCTTACATGTCAAAATAATACATAGGCTTATACAATATAGAAAGATATACGCCACGCTATATAAGCTACTCGAAATACTATACCCTGTGCAGACGAAGTTGCGGGCATCAGCTAGAAACATATATAAAAAACCCTCGACCCAATAAAAGTACGCAATTATTGTAACAAATGATTAAAAATGCTAAATCCTATAAAAAGCAAAAAATATCTTTTAATACTACGTAAGTATCAACTAAAGCGTGTCAGACTATCTACTCGGAACTTTGTGCCACCTTTATGTCGGAGGCATAACCGCTAATTTTGAACTGCAATTTTTTGATTAAGTTTTGTCGCGTCGGGGGACCGAATTAAAATCGGATCATACACTACGTTAGCGAGCTACGTTGCTTCAGACAGACACATCCACACACTGACTGACACACACACACACTGACACACACACCGTCGTTTTTGCGTCGGGGGTTAAAAAGGGATCTGTATCACAGAAATAAAAAAACAACACCAATTTATAGGATCATGACATCAATAAATGATTCTCAAAGTTAAGATCGATAGTAAGATGTACTTTTTTACAGAATAATAGTACAAACAGACTGACTGCTCAACTGATAATATGTGGTTATAGTTGAGCAGTCAGTCTGTTTTAGGCGATTGCTTATTAAAGTCAAAATGACATTTTGACAGATAAACTATGACGATGGCACATGTCAGTCAAAATGCGGTTATAAAAGTTTTTGGTATTCAAAGTAAAACTGCAATCTCCATAAGAAACACAGTACGTTATCAGCTTGTGATACCTATAAGATTACAAGATTCATAACATTATTAAACCTGTAAGGGTATGTTATTTGTAATGTAGTTTCGAGCAAGTTTTGAATTTGTGTAGAAATAAGAAAATAAGTGTACCATGTTTCATTATAACTGATGATAAGATAATTATTTTAATTGAGAATAATAATAAAATGTAGATACGTTTACTAAAAAGATCTAATATGTAAAAAGTTTTTAATTGGCCCACATTTGTCTATGAAAAACAAATTAGAATTCAGTAAATCAAAGTTGGTCTGCTTGTTGACATTTAGCATGAAACGTAGCAACATTCACATCTTTAGATAACCAGTTTCATTATGCTCGTGTTTGTATTTGAGTTGGCGTGATTAGGTGACACAGTTAAGTTTCATAAAACTGTGCACCACATAATGATTTCAAGGATTTAATATAAAAAGAAAATAAAAAGTTTTAACTCAATGTTATTTAGTTATTAATCACAAATATGAAAAAAGGTTCGACCAATTTATAGCTCTGTACTAAAATTGTTACCTATAGTATGAATTTGTTTAGAAAAAAACCCAGTAAATCATGCTGTTATATTTTTATTGCGCCTTAATTAATTTCATCCGTTCCATTATCTTATTCTTTCTCTTGCCCTGTTACCGATTTTATTTGGGGTCGGCGCAACATGTCTTCCTCTTCCACTCTACTCTATCACTCGTTATTTCAACACTCACTCTCTTCTTCAACACATCAACATTCCCACAGTCCGTCCACCTTTTCTTCGGACTTCCTCTCCCCACACGCCCATCCACTTTCATGTCCATAACTTTCCTAGTAACGTGATCATTCTCTCTTCTTAATACGTATTATTAATCTTCTTCTTTCGTTCCAGTTTCATTATACATAAATCATTCTACTTTTACTATAGCTAAGTTATAGGGTTATGATAAATTGTGGTTTTCCTATTTGCCATTTTTTACAATTTACAATGTAGTTGACACTTTGTTATATATTTTGCTTTGTTTTCACTTTTTCTATTTCTCTAACTCCATGAATCATTATTTTCCATGAATTTTCGTTTTGACTTACTCTTCAATATTACTTACATTAAAATAAGCGCAATTGATTAATCGAACATAATCATGATGGCGGGCGTGCGGTTGCTTTTCTTCCATCCAGCCAAAATCTAGTATTGGTCTATTAGAAGGTAATCTTTGCAGAAATTGAAATTACTTCATTTAATCGTGAACCAGTTGCGGTATTCGCCATACGATTTTACACCTGCTATCGCCTATCATGGAGAAATCTGGTTAAGAAAATCATATGGTGAAGGTGTGGTCAACATTCTATTGAGATAACGAGCATATGTTTCTGGTCGCCTAGATGTTAAGGATAAATGGATGAATTCTTCAATTGATGGTGATGCTTTGTGGTATAATTTTGCTTTATGATTTATTAGAGATTGTTCTCATTTTATAGACTTCATACTTTGTTGTTCTAAATGTCAACTTCAGAACAGTATTCTTAACAGGAAAAGTTATAACGTTCTATTATAATTATAGACATTGATGTAATCATTAAAATTAGGTAATTATATGATTGAGGTAACGTTGGAAACGGATGTGAATATACAAATGCATCAATTCGTAAATTAACGCTTGTATCTATGTTAACTGGCCTATTCACGTGAAAACTTGACAATTAATTCATCGTCACTGGCTGCTTAACCTGGATTTGCTGGGTGCTGGTGATTGCCGATACAACGGCTTTGCATAGATTAGTCTACATTGTGAGCGCTAAGCAGCATGTTTTATAGATGTGATATTTGTGGGATAACTGATACAATGCGAATAATGTTGTCAATTGAATCTTGGAGCTGTATTGGTTTCTCAAAACCTGAAAATTTCCGAACACACAGCAACGTGTAAAACTTTACATGTTGATCTTAAGACAGTTCTTATGTCGCTCGTAATATGGTGGTTTTTGTAGTGCAAAGGGAGCCGGTTTCTGAATTCATATCTACTTACATAGCTTCATTGTCTGTTTAGATATTTTATTGTAAACTAGCGACCCGCCCCGGCTTCGCACGGGTGCAGTGAAAAAATGGTTATGGTGGGTTATCCCTAAGAGATAGACATATACCATCGCGGACTTTTTTGTGGATTTTGTAAGTGTACAATACTGTAGTAACATTATTTTGGTCTATCTCGTAGGGTTCAGCCAGCGTTTGCAATATAAGCGCAAAAAAACGTGCTATTTACGACATCAATTAGAACCTTTAAATTTATCAGTGTTTCTCTACTGTATATGCATTTTATTATACAGTACAAACCTTCCTAAGAATCACTCTATCTATTAAAAAAAACCGCTCAAAATCCGTTGCGTTGTTTTAAAGATCTAAGCATACATACGGACATACTTTACAGCGAAAGCGACTTTCTTATACTTATGTATTGATGATTAACAATTTTGTTAAATATAATTCTACTTTATAATTACTAGCTTTCTGCCCGCGGCTTCGCCGCGTGGATTTCGCGGATTGGGTCTATAGAGGGTTAAGGGTCATAGCTTTGCCCACGGCTACATATGCGCGGAAGTCGGTTTTATGGCGCGAAGGTTTTATCGCGCTTCCCGTGGGACTAAACAGATAAAAAATACCGCAAAAACCTTGCTCAAGAATCAGTCTATCTATGATGAATGAAATCCGCATGAAAATCTGTGCAGTAGTTTTCGTGCGAAGCCTTTATTGTGCATCCCGTGGGATCTGTCGATTTTTCCGGATAAAAAGTAGCCTATTATTTAATCCGGACTTTTATCTTTACGTCTGCTAAATTTCAAAGCAATCGGTTCAGGAGTTACGGCGTGAAAGCGGAACAAACAAACAAACAAACTAACTCACTTTCCGATTTATAATATTAGTAAGATTACACTGTTAGTAGCCCGCCCGTGTTAATTTAGATCCCACGGGAACAGATAAAAGGTGTCCTATGTCCTTTCTCGTTCCGCAGACTATGTGTATGCAAATATTAAATATTATTAATAATTATATTGTTATTTCTTGCCGTGGCTCCGCCCGTCGTTGCTCCGTCCGCGTTAATTTCGATCCCACGGGAACAGTAGCTACTTTCTTCCGGATAAAATGTGATATCCTTCCCCGTACCACAGACTATGTGTATGCAAATTTTCGTGATGATCGGTGCAGTAGTTTAAGCGTGAAGAGGTAACAAACAAACAAACAAACAAACAAATAAACAAACAAACAAACAAACACACTTTCGCATTTATAATATTAGTTGGGATAAGTAATAAGGTATAAGAAACAATTTGTTTTTATACCTATTTTCTTATTAAGTAAGGTAAATTAAATGCTTCCTCTATCCTGTTGAACAATTGCATGTCTTTAATCCATATTCATTTATATTATTTTGTAAATCATATTATTGCACTACATTATTGTATGATTGATTATTAAATAAAAATATTTAAAGAATGAAGTAAAGAATTAACCATGTAATTAGGTATGCACACATGCTCACACACATATGTTCAAAAATATTGGAAGACATAGAATAACATAGTTTTCTATGCGACCAACGAAGAAAAAAAGAACACGAAATCTTAGAAATCTGATTTAACGATAATGTAAATAAATAATTTCAGACTCTTGTCAGGAAAGAATAGAAATTAAAATCAGAACCATAAATTAATCACGAACAAGTGAAGATATTCCAAGAATCACTTGCTACGCTCCTGATTTGACTGTTAGAATCCTGAGCATCATGGCTATCGAAATCATATTGTATTATTAAGTTGCTTACTATACTCTTTACCATGACTTAGATAAAAATAAATATTCAAGTGAAAATGACATTTAATTGGTCAACTTGTGAAGCAATGTTTATTTCCTGTTGACGGTGCTCTGCTGAAGAAAACTCTGGGGCATGTGTGGCGGACGATGAAAGGAATGGTTTGCTATGTTCTAAATAACACTGATACAGTACTTTATATCCACAGATTTCGGTCATTTTTTTTAATTTATACTTATAATAAAAGTATAGAGAGGTCACTTCTGTACATGAAATATATTTCCAAAATAACTATCAGGGGGTGATTAGGGATTGATACTGATGCCAAAAATCCAATCAGTAAAATTTTTGTATGTCCTGTGCCTGTATAACCGTTATAGAAACAAAAATTACTTGACGAATTTTAACGAAACTTGGTACAATTATTTTTTATACTCCTGACCTGGTTATAGTATACTTTTCATCACGCTACATTCAATTGAAGCAGAGCAGTAAAGGGAAATATTGGGAAAACGGAAAAGTTACTCCATTTTTTAAGCTTCCGTCGCGTGTGCAGCCTTAATGGTTAAAGCTACACAGAAATCATGTATAACGGAAATGTTTTCCTTAAAATTATATAAAAAGTGAAATATTCACACATATGTCTATCTTTTATGGTTGACTCACAATAACACGTGTAAATCCCGATAGCTTAGCAGTGCGAAGCTTTCTGATTATATTTATCTACTCTTACGTTTATAACACTCCCAGTCATCAAAAAAGTCGTGGACACACCTAGTAAATAATGAAATGTAGAAATTAATAGAAATAGACAGACAGTTGAGACGTTCAAAACCAAGGAATAATCAATTTTAAGACTTGGATACGATAAGACTAATGTCATGATTGATTGCGTGCTAAACTACCCAACTAGAAGGTCTCTGGTAAAGTTACTATTAGAACTAAGTATTATCAACACAGTTCATATAGGAAAGGACATTTCAGCTTACTCGAACTAAAATAGCCAATAGGCGTTAAGAACCTACCAAGTTAAAATTAAAACTCAAAGGACTTTATAAGGTCATATTGATTACAAATAACAGTTCAATCGACTACGATATAATTTCCGACTTGCAAGCAATGTGATTTGTAATAGGTGTAACCACCTTACTTTGAGATGACATATGAACTGTAACGACGAATTTGTCCAGTGCTGGGTGACCCCAATTAAGGAGAAGATAGGCGTCACCTTGATGTTTTTCCCCCCAACCCCAACAACCAACCCCGTTCATGTTAATTAACACTTGACATCGCTATGGTGCGCTACAGCATTCTACCTTGTTAAAAAATACACAGATTATAAATTAAACGTTGCTCCATCTAGCTATGGAAAACAGTATATATAATAACCTAAAACAAAAAACGATGGGCAGTCCGTACGCCGACGTAGAAGCAGTAGATGAGATGGCCAGAGCCGAGACCATGGCAGCACCAATGCTCATGTAGCTATCACGAGAGCTTAATCAACCGAGGCGAATTTCTCATCAATAAGCTATCATACGGGCACAATTCAAAATATCAAATGATCCGAACGTCCGGTGATCAATTTAAACAATTACTACTCAGATTTGTTCCGCTTCTTACAAAATATATATTGCGCAACAACACTTAAACCTTCCTAACTAGACTCTGTTATGTAAATAAATTGCATACGTAGTCGATACCTATCAATTACACTTATGCATTAAGTGTAAATTATAGCACAGCAAATTAACGATGATTAATATAAAGGTAATAAAAAGGCGGAGAATCGACTCACGAATAATTAGAAATTAACCAAGACCATCTTTCGTAACGTCTAGTTTGCTTCCATCGAAAATATTTTATTTTGTGCGTATTACGTTTTTTCTTTTTTAATAAAGATTTTTACTATTTCCACTTTATATTATAATTTCTGGATAGTGATCAAATACGTATTACATTTTATGCATACTGAGTAGAGTATCAAATTTCTTGTAGCTATTTACTGCGAGGCTTTACGACTACATTCTGAACATTTTAACATACTAATAGTGATTTATTATTGATATTTACAAGGAATGTTTGATGTTCTATTATTCTTTATTATGTAACAATGAATGTTGATATGTTGAAGAAGAGAGTGAGTATCGAAATGGCGAGTGATAGAGGAGAACATGTTGCGCCGACCCCAAATAAAGTTTTGAACAGAAAGATGATTATGTAACAAAAGAATAGGGATGTGTTTTGATAACCATTAGTATCAACTAATGGTTATCACAACATAGAAAATAAACATAATACCTCGAAAATGATAAAGATGATGCAATAGCGAAGACAGATCTAGAATAACAATACGTTGTCGCGGAGAAAGCCGACGTCTGTTATGGTTTTGATGACACTGACATTTGGTAATAGGACCATTCTAACTGCTTATATTCAACACTATTGTACCTGTAAGCATGTCGCATTTCATCGGTGCTGCACAGAAACATTAAAGCACAGAAAATTGTTACAATTCTATTTTTCATCGACTACAAAGTTACGTGAATTGCAACTCAGATGTAATCATTTTTATCTTTTTAGTTAGCTACGATCACACAAAGCTTTAGAAAAGAAGCAAAGGGGAAAGACTTGACTGTAACAGTTCCAATACCTATTAAAACTAATAGGACTTGTATGAAAGTATGAGTATGAGTAAGGTTTCTCATTATTAAGATATCTCGACACTTGAACTGTTAAGGTGCATAGTAGTCCCAACGACCTTGCACCGTTTGACTCCAACGTCAATCTCAAATTGTCAAAAATGATTATGATTATAATATTATTTCCACGTTAGTTGCAAATGTACAACGAATATGGAAACTCGAAAAAACAACGGCGTCGTATTGGTCACTTTATCTATAAACAAGGAATTTAATTGAAAATACATTGAAAATTTTATGTTTTATTAATGAGATTTTCGGTCACTTTCTGAACAAGTTATTTTAATTAAAAAAAATTCACGGCGTCTAATGTCTTAAAGTAACGTGTATAATTTTCGAACTGCATCGTGTGATAAAAAATGTCTAAAAATTATTTCATTATAGTGCGAAAGTTTGCGTTAAATATATATAATAAAACTATGCAGTTCAAAGAATGTTAAAAAATAATCACGCAACAATACCGAAAAAAACTAGTTATCCACGTGTGACCTTAACACCTTGAACTAAAGGCATAACATTTAAATAGTTAATTGATGTTTGATTAATTGTTCATTGACACATGTATATCTAAATGACAAGTGTTGTTATGCTTTCGCAATGATTTTAATCTGCACTCAGCTAATAACCAGGTTGCCACACTGACAAATGATTCAGTCGCTGGCGCAGGTTCCCATAGATAAAACCTTGAAGTTGGATTTTGTTGTGATGGATGTGTAGTAATCGACACTTCTCGATCTAAACGATCTGGTTAATTTGAATACAATGCCGCTTTGCAACGTTGGCATGTCGCAGATTTCGAAAACGTGTCCCCAGTGAAGTAATCCATATTGAACATATAGTTCGGAACTTGTTTTAAGTCATATGAGAATGATTGTAATTGACGTTCGCTGTGATTGAAGTGAAATATCTAAAATTGAAAATTTAACTACCAAAATATAAGTAGTTGATTTGATTTCCTTTTTTACTCTTTTTCGGCTTATGTTGACCGGTTATGGAACTCTCTCCCTGAGAGTATTAGAAGAGCGCGAACGCTGGAGTCCTTAACGGATCAAGTCCGTGTTCACTTTCTGTCAATGATTCCTTGATGACTTAAAATAACTTGACTTGATGGCTTATATTTGTCCAATTCAATTACTGCACACATACCCTATTTAAATCTTCTTTTAGCACTTCCCTGGTTCAAGGCTGCCTGGAAGAGATTGCTAAGATTGCTATGTAGCAATAAAGCCTCCTGTTGTGCATTTTTGGTTTGTTGTATTTTTTTTCTGTTCTTGTTTTGGTGTGCAATAAAGAGTTATGTTGTGTTAGTTGTTTTTAAAGTCAAATAACAGACTGATTTTTGTAAACAGGCTTGATAGGTAATTTTTTTATCATTCGGCTATCACAATGATAATTGTACCTATGTACAAAAACGTCGATAAAGATATCTATACAAAAATCTAGTCTATTGTACAGAGGATACAGAAATATGCATGAACATGTGCAGGAAATGAGTTAGACAAACGATGAAATGGTAAAAAGGATGCATATCCTGCTGCACTTACAAGTTTCGACAGATCTTATATTGTAGGAGAAAAACGAATTCAAAAGTATGCTTATAATTCTATCACATAAATGTCATGTTATTTGGTTAACTATGACAATTTTGGTGGGTACCCCTTTTATTAAAGCGACTGTCGATAGCGCCAACCAACAATATGACCTCCTGAATTAAATCACTGATAGTTTGTAGAATAGATCGTGTGTACTTAAATTTGAATGAATGTTATATTTATATATGATTTAATTAATATAAATATATATAAATTATAAAGCTGTATTTGCCATAGGAAGTGAACTCGTTATCGAATCTCATGGACTTACAGTTAGCTCTGGAAACGTTAGTTAGTTTTAATACATTATCAAACCTAATGTTAGCGTGTGAAGAAAAGGGACAGTTAATTTAATTCAAATTTGTTATTAATACTACTACAGATCTTAGTACGTTAGGCGTCGTTTTTAATTTTTATGAACAATTTTTTTTAACAATCAGAAATTAACCAAAAATTTTAAGAAAGTATTATAAAATAAGTAAATTACTCCGAAAATATTTTTGGGTAGCTCATTGTAAGAAGTTTCAAAATCAATCTTACGATATCAGTCATCAGTTCTTTATCTATACTATCTATACTAATATTATAAAGAAGTAAAGTTTGTGTGTTTGTATATTTGTTAAATTGTAAGGGGTAATCTCGAGATCTACTAAACCGATTTTAAAAATTCTTTCACCAATAGAAAGCCACATTATTGCTAAGTGTCATAGGTTATATAAAAACCGAAAAATAAAAAGGCGTGGTAGTCCGTTTTGCAATGTGAATCGGAGAAAAAACGGTCGAATGAAAGCGTTTCTTACGAACGCTGCCTTAACCATGAAAGCAATATTTTTGAGTTCTAGAGAAAAGATGTGGAGCTTGAAAATGCCTACAAAAAGTCAACGACAGCATATGTCTAACTTTTATATTTAAGTTACAAAATGTAGGTTTTTTAATATTACTATAGATAATTTAATAGGGTTCCGTAGCCAAATGGCAAAACACGGAACTCTTATAGATTCGTCATGTCTGTCTGTCCGTCCGTATGTCACAGCCATTTTTTTCCAAAACTATAAGAGCTATACTGTTGAAACTTTGCTGAACTAAAACCGAAAATAATGAATCTTTATTAAAATAAGTGGGCACGGGTCAGCTAATATTTGTCTAAAACAGATATAGAAGACCGGATTACTTACTCTGTGCAGTATTAGAAAATGCATTCACGCTTCACGGATCGTTTTAATTTATTATTTTTTCTTTTTACAGGTGAACCATTTAGATCTGGTGAATTTGCTTTAAAAACAAATTTTAATTGAGGACAACTATCTTTAGTCTTTACTTTTTACTTATTGACGTACATGTAACGGGTTTTCTAATAAAAGGTATTATTTTGAATAATCCGTTAAGTAGATTTTGCTTTTGACATTTCATTATTAAAAACTACGCGATTACTAAAAATGGAACGATAAATGCTTCAACAAGGTTTTAAAATTATTACAATTTACTTTAAAAATAGTGAAAATTTGGTAGACACGGTTCGTAAAACTAAAACATTTTTGGTTCGTCGTGAAACACCTTGTCGGATCGCAAAACAGAAATTCGTGAAAAATTTCAACACCTTACACTTCTTCCATTGGGGCACGTTCTTTTTTAATCGTTAAGGCCTTGAATGGACGCTAGGCTCAGCGTCGATTCAAAACCTCAAAAATGGAATTCGGGAGATTATTGAAGATATAGGGCAGCCTTTGCAACTAGACTTTACAATTTGGTTATGGAAAAACGACACACCTCCCACTTTATAATAAAATAAACATCTGGTCATTTATCTCAAAAACGTATTTTTTTTCTTTGAATATTAAAATAACATCTCTTATGGGAAAACCCTTTAGTTGGTGGATTATGATGTCAACTTCGCCGTTTAAGCAGCACTTATTACTCGGATTTGCACTATCTAGTTTTCTCGTCGCTTAAATTGTCCGAGTTTTGATTTGCTTCAGAAATAGCGGGTGTCAGTGTATCGTGACCAGCTATCTGTTTATCGTCAAACAAATTGTACTGTTCGCAAGAGAAAGTTCCGACGTACACTCAGAAACGATTGGATATTGTAAGTATTGTAACAATATGTTATATCTGCGTGTACCGTGAATGATTTTCTGAATGGCACGCATACATGGGTCTCTGGCTATAAAGAACAGTTCGATGTTGTTAAGATCGTAACAATAACTGTTGTATGAAAGAGTATTACATAGTGGTTGCTTGTATTCACATAAAGTCACTGCTGCTAGAAATTGATGGTGTTGTTGCGCTAACTTTTGTACGAGGTAATAGAAATTTATGTTTTTTAGCAATCAGTCTTGGATATTGTCAAACTTTCTAGGTTGGTTTTTTTATGTTTTTGCCTTAGAAGAAAATGAATAGAGATGACAATTTTATTAAATATTGATTGTGATACATATAAAGATGATTTTTTACATTTTTAAATAACAAACATACATATGCTCGCACCTCCCCATGGTGTTAGGCACAGATCACAGTTTTACACTTGCCACAAAACAGTTATATTTCTCTAGTTTGCTCAACTTTCATTGATATTTCCATGCACGCTCGTTGGTTACAGATACTCTTGACCTGACCTTCTTTTAGGATATCTCGTATTGGGTACAAGTATGTTTATTTACGTCGTCCCAATCAACTTGCCCATTCATATTTTGCCTTATAAATTTCTTTCCTTCATCCTTTTTTATATGTCCAAACGGTCTGAACAACCCTTTCTCGGATTTCTGTCACTACATATTCCTTTACACCGCACATTTCTCAATTTATCCTTTATAGTCACTATAGCCATTGCTTTCAAAACTTTACCTAGGATATATTCCATGTCTCAAACCCTATTTTAGCATCTGTTTTATAAAAGCAGGAAAGCAATAACAGAAATATTGTTAGAAAGAAATTCTGTTTGTTGACAATTTAGGTGGCCAATCGTGGTATATTCGTTATGGTTGTTCAGTTCAATGTCAACGGAGGTTAATGACTCAGAAAATTGAACTCATCTGTTCCGCCCCGAGCGGGTTTCTCAACCGCCGCTGTTTATGTTACTATTAATCTGGTTTAAGACAACGGCCCACGGTGCTCTGCGGCTTATTGTTATCAATGATCTTTTTCGTGAATTATTATACGCTTCTCTAAACTTAACTTGCACGGTAAGGAGAGAATGACTTATAAACACATATAGGGAACTGCTTGCTTCTTTAAATTTGTAATATGTTACTTATTGACAGATGACTTTAAATCGATTCAATCGATCTGTCTAAGATCGTTCGTTTTCGAATTATTCCAAAAAAATATCTTCATTCTTTTGCAATATTTTATTTTTGGTCTATGGCAACTCTTTACACTTCTATTAAAAAATCTGTCTAAGAGTTCAGTGTCATGCGTGTTCGAGTGTCAAAATGAGAATCACCCAGGGCAAAATTATTTTAAATCCCAAAATAAATACATATTTCCATCACAAAAATCTAGTTGCACTAAAACAAATTTAGTTTTATACTATAGTATAAAATTAAATTTATTTTAGTGTAACTAAACCTAATACTTGCATCTAGACCTAAAAGCTAATTTGTCAATTTTTGAAAAATGATAGCTGTAAGTTTATTGATTGATGTTTATAGCAGTAACATCAATAAAGACACATTTCTAATTATACATTTTATTTTATTTATAAACATTATAATAACCATTTGGACTCTACTACACTGTGCATTTACAATTTCAAAAACTAAGTCTCAAAATATCTTTCCTCTAGAGAGGAGAGGCTGAGAATCCTCATGGATACTACCGCATCCAAGTACCACAGCTAAAAACACAGACCGAGCAAACGACCGAGCTATCTCTCACCGGCTGACTTAATATGATTCGTCTTAATGACGCTAAAAACATTATCTAACAGTTTTTGTGATCATATTGCCGGCAAGTGGAAAACCCTCTTAGAACTTTCTAAAGAATCTGCCGTAACTAAACGCGGATCCGTGGAGACCCGATGCGAGGCGTGTCTAGCTTGAATGTGTGACTAACGCTAATGTGCAGTTCCGTTAGCGGCGCGTGCGCACCCTGTTAAGTTTACGTTTGGGAACCCTTACGAGAGAAACAGGCTGATTTTTCGAAATGATACGAATTTTGTGAATTTTAGTCACACATACTTTATTTATTTATATATAATATTGGGGCTATCGACAGATATGTACAGATAAGGCTATAACAGATAGATCAATCGATGGTAATGATTAGCTTCGCCTATATTCACCCTCAACCAAGTGCTTTGCCGGGCTTTTAAATGGGAATACTATTTTTTTAAGGTTTGGATATCACATCGGTTTGGAAATAATGCAAGCGACACTTTATTTCCAAGTTTGGTAGAGTGAGGTCGAAAAAAGAGAAATGATCTCTTGTAGACTGCCAAACACCTACACTATAGGAAAGGCTTGTCTTGTGAATGTTGTCGAAAACTGGAAATAGGGATCAAACCGAAGGATTCCTCGGAGCACTGTCCGTTGTATAATAAATAAAGGTAAAATGTAAATTTCTAACTAGACTACATCTCTATGCAGCGCTATGTGGTCACGGCGATCCGAATCATTGACTAATTATTCCAGTAGAGAAGTTGTTACAAAACAAATAAATTAAATATTCGATAAATTAGACAAAAAAGTTACCATAACTTTGGATTTTATTTGACCTTAATCAGAACGTAGAAGATTTACTATTTGTAACTGAAGAATGCGTTTTATAATGTAGCCATATTTTTTGTTAAGCCCAATGTAAAGGGGTAAAAGATTTTCACCCAGTTATAATTTTCATATTCAAACTTATCGCTGCTGTAGCTTGTCTTAGCTACCTACTTGAGTATCGACTAAACGTAGTATTATGAGTGTTTATATTGTTGATTTGGCTAATTAGTATACATTAGAGTCGGCATTAGCCGAGCTGAAGGTTTTGTTTTTACAATGGAACTACCGGATAAATCGATTTCTCGTATAAGTTGTGTTTAGCATTATCATATGATTCGATAAGGATGGTATATAATACCACCTTGCTTATAAGAGAATATTCGAACGTTACGATTGAAGGTTTGCTTAATTTAAAAAAAAAATATGTCTATAAGACCTGTAATCATTTTTGACAGATCGTATTGGAATCATTTATTTTTCATCACTATCATATTTATGCATTAATATGAATGCAACCACTTTATACCTTTTCAAAACTTGAACGCAGGCGTTTGTGTCGGAAGACGTTCCGTTACAAGTAATAATGAAGTTGTAATATTCGTTTATAAAATGATTTGTTGTTTTCATTACAATTTCTCATATTTTTGTGAAGCAGCTTGATTTATTCTTTTATCTAATCTAAGCAGTTGGCTTCTTATAAAATTTAGGCCGCGTCAGAAAATATCGATAAGAATTTTAGCAATTATTAGTACTTTAAGCAAGTAGGAGAGTCCAAAGCAGGAATCGAGTCTGACTCGAGTCAAACCGTACTCGGCACATCGACAGAAAGAAAGAAAGAAAGGAAGAAAGAAAAACGTTTATTTGGTAAGCAAAATAACGGTCCGGAAAATACAAAGACAAACATGCATACAAGTCATTTTGTTACCAAAATGGTCTCCGCTCAGCATATGTTGGGCGCATTACACCACGACGCTGATCTTCTGCGGACGCCATTTACAAAATTAAAAAAAAAATGAATGAAATAACATAAAACAAAAAACACAAATAATAAACACTAAACAATAAACTAAATATCGCTACTTTGATAGCATTCGCTATGATTTAATTGATTGTAATTTACAAAAGTTTCGATTGATTAAGAATATTCTTATTTAGTTTATTATTATTCATTTGAGTAAACAAACATATTTTAGTAAAGAATGCAATGTATAATAGTTCTTTAACACATGTTACAATAAGATGGTTTTTGCCAAGTTTACTTCAAATTTTATTTTTCAAAGTTCAAGGAAATATAACGAGGGATTTCACATTTCCTTTCACCCGAGTAATAAAAGGAATGACAACTTTTTTTGTAATATTACGTTTGCAAAGCTTAGTATTAATAGAATAAAATATGAAAGTGTAATGTCGATTGTCATATCGGCACAAAATACATAGACAAGGCAACTCTAGTAATCAACTTCAGTTGATGCATGTAAAAAGTTGTAGTAATTGCCGTGTAGTAATGTGGTATTCCTTTTTCGAATTTCATGTGTTCCTACTGCGAAGGAATACATCGCGGAAAACTGTAACTAAACTACAAACAGCCATGAAGAAATTCAAAAGTGTAGGGTGTCCAACCAATCCGTATTAAATCATTATGACTTAATGTCTAATCACCCAAATTAAGGTACACTTAACACCTAAGCTTTGATGATAATAATGCATATAACATACCTCACAGAACAGACGAACTCGCTATTAAAAACTAGTCATTATTCGATACGGAATTCGCATACGTTTATGTTTCCAGCAGGCTGTAAAAACTCGCGTAGCGGTGTGTTGTTTCACTGGGTAAATAGAGCAGTGAACACAATGATGCGTCTACACTGCTAAGCTGCCACGTTTCATTGTGTTTTACTGTTAATCTGGTAACACTGATAGGAAATTATAGTGTACAAGTTGGAGGCGTCGTGATATGGATTGATTTCCGTGCTCGGAAACATGCATAGTCTTTTATTGGTTGTACGAGTAAGTTTATTCTTATAGCATTGTGAGTTGTTGAGATTGGCTGGTTGTCATTGAATATAATAATACTTCATAGTTCCCAAAGATACAGGCATAGCCTAGTTTGTCTAGGTCCTTTAGTAATTGCTGTTCCTTACTTCGACTACGCATTAATAATTCAGATATTGTCTGTATTCATAGATTTAGAACAATGAATTTTTTTTATATATATAATGATAAGTACCGTAATATGTAATCAAGTTCCATTTCTATTCGTTGACAAGTCAGGAACTGACTTTAACCTATAAATCTGGAGATTGACCAATTGACATTCAAAGTCTATGCAATCTAATTAAAAAGTTTCTTGTGCTCGTTTGTAGTAAATATGTTAGATTATTTTAAAATTAAGCTGTAATTTTATTACTAGAAGTAGCAGTTAACTCTAGAACAATTGTTTCATTTTGTAAGTACATTCGTCAAATACTTTATTGTTCTAGAAAGTCAAAGTAATCTAATTAAAAAGTTTACTGTGCTCTTTTTATTTTTACATTTTAACTGAAAGGTAATTTAAAAAAAAATTATTAGAACAAGCAACAGTTATCTCTAGAACAATTCTTCACCTTATATGTGCGACAAATACGTTCTAGAAAGAAAGTAATAAAACTAATTAAAATGTTTCCTGTGCCCTTTTTGGAAGGCGTGCGTAACTTTTACGCCACTAATTCATAAGTGACTCGTTGGACTGTGGGCGTAACCAAACGTAGGCTAGTTGCAGTGCGTTGCTGCTAACGCGCCGAGTGCACGTCACACAAAAAAACATTACTTAATGTGCTAGTTAACGATAATAACTTGAGCGAGTGCTCCGTTTTGAAACCGCAATCGCACTTACGTCTATTTGCATAAATCCTTCAACACTTTTACTTGCGCTTCAAAATAATTTGCCTAATGATTGAGTTGTCTTCTTGCTGACGTGTCTTCCATTCTGTTACCATGTGTCGAAATCGAAGCAAAACCTCTTTCAACGAATTTTATGAATAGTGAATGCCGTAGAATAACCATGTTATTGTACGGTTGCTAACCGTCAAGTTTTACATTGGCATTACGAAAACCACCGTTATTAGCAGTGACATAAATGCTGTCTATACATATAATGGGTCAACAATAGTCAAATGTCAAATTCAGGCACTACTAAAAGTAATAATGTCTATTTTCCTATGATTAATTTATAATTCCTGCGTTACCACCGTAAATTAAATCAATATATGCATTTTCTTTTATTTTTTAACACTACTTGTCCAATTTGATGGCTTGAAGATGTAAAAAGGATGGACGAAGGCTACTGACGAATGAAAATAAGCCGAATAAGAATATACCAGTCGGTAGGTGACGACCTAGACGAAGATGCTTGGACTAAATAGGTTATATATTGAATGAAGGTCATGTCAAGAGTATTCATAACTGAAGAGCATGAAAGTAAAGTCGAAAAAGGTAGGGAAGTATGTTTGGATCGTATCAAACTATCATCTTTTGACAGGCATATAGTATTCTTAAGTAACATTTGCCAAGTTTCTGGAACTTCTAGTTCATTATGCTGCCAATCTTGAGAAACTGGTAGGGACATGCACTGTTTGAAATTCAAAATAGTAGCGATGCGTTTCAGGCCCAACTTTCGCGCACGCACGTTGGACTGACTTCAGTTTTCTCCAACGTAATTCGTGGTTTCGTGACTAGGAGTTAGATGATCACTGAATTTGTTTTATAAAATTGTAGCACTAATTAAGAATTTCTTAAAGTAGTTTTCTTCAACAGTTTAGGCGATAGCTTAATCCTACTACTATTATAAAGGCGAAAGTTTGTAAGTATGGATGTTTGTTACTCTTTCACATAAAAACTACTGAATGGATTTGAATGAAACTTTACCACAATATAGCTTATACATCAGAATAACACATAGGCTACAATTTTTGAGGTTTTAGGAACCTGAAGTCCACGCGAACGAAGTCGCGGGCAAAAGCTAGTCGTAAATAAAAATGATTAAAATTATATTTACGCTTAGCAGTGGCTGTACCATGAGTTTGCTACAGGTATTTGAAGTCATGTCAGTTTAATATGAAAGAATAGTACAATTACGTGCCGCGAGGGGTGCTACACAAAGTTGTCACACAAAATATACCCTGTCGATGTCGTTCGCAAACGAATGTAAACTCATGATAGCTACACTGTATGCGTTCCTTAGCTGACATTATGATGACGTTTTTGAGATCAGCAGATCCATAATATTTGCAACAATATGATTAATAGACTACTAGCTTTTCGACTACTTGATTTTCCAAGAGGAAATATATATTTTCCTACGTTCAAAATTGTATTATTTTCTTACTTATGTCACCAGCCATCCTGATATCAAATTGCATCAAAAGCCGGCCAGCCTTTTTATCAATTTTCCCCTAGGAAATAAAATTTCTACGATAAAAATACCCTAAATTATTCTTGTATCAACGTTCATCAAAATTGGTTTAGTAGTTCGTGAGCCTTTATTAATATCATATTAAAAATGACGTATTTTCCATAAAAAAATTAATACCTTATAGCTTATTTTTCGCATTCTCCAAATAGATTACCAAGTAAGTATCCATATTTTCTTAGGTTTTTCCTTACTCTTATTTCATACACTTATAATTATGAGCGATGATAAATATGAGCGCAAATGTGCAGCTCTGGTACTTTCAGTACGCTGTCTCTGGGAGGTGTGTTTTGGACAGAATGTTCTGCAGCTGCGGTAAAGGTTCTCGTGAGAAGACCAGAGTTGTCAGTCAATCGGATGCAAATATCAAACTGCAGACCACAGGCGCTCACGACACTGCACTATCCTTAACGCAGTCCCTCATATTATTATTGGCGTCTAATTTAGTTAAAATAGTATATAATAAATACTTCAAACTTATTTCAAGAATTCAGTTTCTTAATGGTCATCTTATCTAGACATATTCATTTATTAAAAATAATTATGAAAACAATCACCAAATTTCGATTCTTATCAATGAACAAGTTCGTTCCTCCAATATGCCAAAGCCTTGCCAAGTTAGCTGTGTTACTTTATTCACGGCATGTTAATCAAATGAACAAGGTACCAATTCCACTAACGTTTGAACGTAATTATTGCGTGCCAATAACGCTTAGATAATAATCATTTTTAATACGGTTGCCGTTGTTAAAATATGTACTAATAGAAAAATTACATATACATTTAATGTCTAGATAGTATAGAATTAATAAACAGGACTTTAAAAAGTATGACAATAGCGATTTCATAGTCGAGTGGTTAGTACACCGATTTCAAAGAGTCATCATCATCTCTGAGATCCTGAGTTGAAGTCCCGTCGCATGTTTGTGTGATAAATGAGAGCATTTGTACTATAGTCATGGGTTGTGGAATATTTCTATCAAAAAATATTTAAATTGATGTAAGTGTACGAAATATTTATTTATTATTATTTATATTATCTATACAAATAAATGAAATTGGAGTGTATGTTTGTAATATTAAAATAACCGCTTTCTACTACATGCATATGAATGTATATATGGTACACATACCAAAATACATATTTTGAAAATTTTTGTCTGTCTGTCTGTTGGTCTGTCTGTTTGTTCCGGCTAATCTCTGGAACGGCTGGACCGATTTGGACGGGACTTTCACTGGCAGATAGCTTATGTAATAAGGAGTAACTTAGGCTACTAAAAATTTTTTTTTTATTACATCCACGCGGACGAAGTCGCGGGCACAGTGTATTTATAAAAAGTTATGTCGACTTAACATTATATGTCCCAAGTTAGTAATGCGATTATCAGATCAGATCCTATATGAACTATCAAGTTCATATAGGAATTGTACATTTGTTGCGAATCTCACAGGATCCACATGTACTACTATAGGTGACTAAAAATTTGTCATCAGATCCCTTGATTCTCAATATAACGCTGTTAAAAAGTGAAACGGTATTGAAATTGAATTGAAACTCGATAATGATGTAAATGATAGCAGTATAGAGGCCCTGGTCGTTACTTAATTGTGGTAATTAAGCTGTTGCATGCGTACGAGTGGATCATGTAGGCAAGCTGCGTAAGCGCATCCGGTCGGATGCTGCGCCCTACGCGCCATTGTTACCGCCATGCGTGACTGTGCGTTTTGAGTTAACAGACTGTAGATATTATGTCACTATACTCAGTATCACTGTTGTGTGGTTTAAAATATATAGATAGAGTGGTTTTAATAGATAGAGTGGTTGAAAAGAAAGATTTATAAATATAATAACACCCATTAAATACTGGAGAAAAACTGATATTTTTGAGGTTTCTAATATGATCTCTTATGGATATCCCACAATAACATTTTTTTGTCATAGTGTATTTAGTATCAGCATTGCACCCGTGCGAAGCCGGCGCGAGTCGCTAGTTTAGTAATAAATGGAAATCATTTGCATTAGATCTACACTTTGATTTAAAATGATGCATTCTGTAACAATTATAGGATCTGCGACTTTATATACTGCTAGTTGTAAATATACTGTTATAATATAAAAAAAAAACATAAAAACCACCTATGTGTTTAAAAATTAATTTAGTAGATTATTTATTAACAAATGTTATTATGGTATTAATGATTACTTTCATGATAATTAGATATTTTGATTACTTTATTATTATTGTTATTTCTATTGACCTATTAGTTATTCGTTAATAATATAAAATAATTGTTATTGACTATTATAATTTTATTGATAATAATAAATAACTTAATATCCATGCATGTAGCTTCACCAAATGAAACATAGAGCTCATATACAAAGAACATTATACATGATTATAATCCTAAGATGTGTTACAATCAAAAACAATTTAGAATAAAGAAAAGAGCTACTGAATTGCACATGTGCACTAACATTTGGTAGATCATTTGTTTTAGTTGATCAAATAAGTTATCCTTTTTCCTGCTTTTGCTGCGCCAGATACCGTGCACAATATACACCATTTGTTTGTAATGCCTGATATATTAATACTAGCCGGTGCCCGCGACTTCGTCTGCGCAGGATTAGTATTTCACATCTGTATAAATTATAGCTTATGTGATATTTTTTTTTTGTACAAGCTATATTATTGTAAAATTTCCTTAAAATACATTCAGTAGTTTTTACGTGAAAGAGTAACAAACAGCCATACTTACAAATATTCGCGTTTATGATATTAGTAGATATAATTTACATACTTACATATATACATATATGTCACGCCTTGTTCCCAATGGGGTAGGCAGGGACCCCCTCTCTCCACTTGCTACGATCCTGGCACACTTCTCTTGCTTCCTCCACTTTCATGGGCGTCTTCATGCATGCTCGTCGGTTGCGAGTATTCTTGACCCGGCCTTTCTTTTAAGACATCTTCGATTTGATCGAGATATGTCCGCCTAGGTCGACCTGCACCGATCCGTCTTATCATTCTTACCTTGTGTATCTCTTTCGTTAAACTTCCTTCATTCATTCTTTCAACATAGCCGAACCATCTAAGCATCCCTTTCTCTATCTTTGTCACTACATCTTCAACTACACTATAATTTACAGTCTTTATAATTCATTGTTTTAAGTGATACAAAATAGCACGTTAATTATAATTACTTATTTTATTTTTATTATACAGTTATTATTATTTTTTATTACACAGTCTCCATAGCCTTCCTAAATCGAACCAAGAAAACGTTTATTGATTGATTCGTCGTAATGAAATACTTCTGATTTGATTTGGAGTACATGATATTTATTTGTATATGAAGTAAGCAAAAATGGTGGGCTTCATACCTTTTTGCATTTTTACTAGTCCGAAGGAACATATTACATATGTTAGGATTTCTTATAGGGCACTAATATTTATATTCTCGTTAAAATCGAATATTCTGGAACTAACGAAATTACTATTCATACTGGTTTCTCTTTATAACTGAGGATTTTTATTATAGACAGCTTTCTGCCCGCGCTTCGCCTGCGTGGTTTCGGGATTTGGTCTATAGAGGGTTAAGGATCATAGCTTTACAACGGCTACATATGCGCGAAGCGGTTTATGACGCGAAGGTTTTATCGCGCTTCCTGTGACTATCCGTTTTTCCGAGATAAAAATACCCAAAACCTTGCTTAAGAATCACTCTATCTATTGATGAAAACCGCATAAAAATCTGTGCAGTAGTTTTTGAGCGAAGCTTTATTGCGCATCCCGTGGGATCTGTCAATTTCCGGGATAAAAAGTAGCTCTAATGTTACTTGGGGATAATTTAGCTTTCCAAAGGTGAAAGTATTTTTGAAATCGGTATCAGTAGTTCGGAGCCTATTCATTACAAACAAACAAACAAACAATCTTTCCTCTTTATAATATTATTAAGATAATTATAAAATTTTATATATGTTTGTATGTTAGGATTACATAGTTTATTTTTAGTTTGTAGACGTAGGATTTACTATTACCTTCGACTTAAAAGTAAATGCAGTTTACATGGCAAACTGCATTAGCAACAAAAACAGATCGTGTATCGTTCAAAACGCATATAAAATAATAATAACAAACATGATTATTCTTAACGAATTTACAACAC
Organism: Scirpophaga incertulas; assembly: GCA_036419045.1. Lineage (NCBI taxonomy): Eukaryota > Metazoa > Arthropoda > Insecta > Lepidoptera > Crambidae > Scirpophaga > Scirpophaga incertulas. The sequence continues at coordinate 19,733,694 of CM071631.1, read as the reverse complement.
TATTTTGCATCTCTCAAGAGTTTAGACCAGTGATTCTCGAAGAGGTATATATCGACCCCTAGGGGTCTATGACAACCTGCAAGGGGTCTACGTCAGCGATACAAAAATTTGTGGGTCCTTGAAAAAAAACGGGGGTCCACAATAATGGATCTCAACATACACTGATAGTACCTATTTACTTACATTATACTATCTTCTAATATAAAGACATAAAATTATTTATAACAGTACCTATGAAGTAAAAAATGTATTATAGGTGTTTATAAAATTTTGTAAGTTGTAGGATGTAGGTAATCAATATCAGTCTACCCAAAACCGAAAAACATGGCAAAGGGTCTACAACGCAAAAGTTTGGAAACCTTTGGTTTAGACAATACTTAATAATAAAGTATTTTATTGTTACAACCACACAAATAAATTTTATAGATGAGTATGCCCTTAGGTATTTTGTATTTTAACATTGTATTACGTATGTTTCAAATTTCATTGTTTATAATACTCCACCGCAGAACGTGAAATGTCAATAAATATTTTAGTGTAACCACCATTTTCTACAATTTATGGGTGCTTGTACCTTTAGCTAGGTGTGCACAAAAGAGCTTCATATTTTATGATGCTTGAGTCATGACATGAATAAAGAACAAAGCGAAACAGAACTCCTCTGAAGTTAGTTAAAAAACAAAAATATATACGACTATTGAACTTAAAATTAATATAAGTATAATAAGTATGTATTTAAATAATTACATCTAAATAAATATTTAATATCATATCATTTTTTGAAAATAAGCCGATTACTACAATGAAAATATAAACGTACAGTGCCTATTAAGTTGCGTTGATAATCAAAGGTAATAAATGGACCTCCACATTTATGTAATGTAATGTAATGTTCATATATGACAAAAAAAGATATAAAATTAAACGTGCCGAGTTTCTTCCTTTTTTTCTTGTTACGCTGAGGAAAATGCCTGAAATTGCATACCTTGAGAACCGGTGGTTAGTGGGGCTCTTTTCCCCAGAAGAGGGAGGCCTTTCTACTAAAAACTTCAGCGATCCCCCCCTTTACGCCTGGGCGCGAGCACGTCATCCCGAAGGAGAGCTGTATCGCGCTCTGACGAGGCCATGGCAACCCTTGCGGACACTACCTCGACCCCGTTGGCACATGGCGAGATGCGCCCACAACAAGTCACCACGAGGGTGGCCGCCGGATACCTCTGGCCATCCACCGACCCAAAATGGGTCCCCTGGACGACAACCACCCTCTCTTAAAGAAGAAGGGGCTACGCCCGGCCGCCACTGGCCGCTTCAAGCGGCCCGTCAGGTTGCCCAGGCCATCTCACGACTCTCGGGGGGCCCTCTGTCAGACTATTATCCGTCAAAAGACGTTGCCGATGGTACGCCACGAGGAGGTCGTCTGACCCGCATCCCCCGTAGTCTTGTTCTAAATCGGACAGTTTTAAGTTCGCACTGTACTAGTACAGTTTGAATAATGTACTAGTACACCTTATTAGTACTATTAGTACTTAACAGTACAGTGAAATATTAGCAATCCTAAGAAAACGGCCCCTAAAGTTTAATGAATAATCAATAGTATAATATAATACTAGCTTTTTGTCCGCAGCTTCGCCCGCATTTTATTTGAATTTCCCACGGGAAAGACATGTTTTCCCTCAGTAAAATCAACTTATTTCGTTTCCCGTGCCTTAAATCATCCCCATACCAAACTACATCAGAAATGGTTTGGCTTAGTTTACCGCGGGAAAGAGATATTTTACCGCGGTAAAAAGTATCCTGTGTCCGTTCCCGGGCACAAACTGTATTCGTACGATTTCATCTAAATCGGCTCAGTTACTTTCGCATTTATAATATTAGTATGGATAATCAATAGTATTTATAAAAGTGCTGAAAGTATGTTCACTGGTGAAAATCCTTTTACTTAATGCTTCTTTTAAATTCACGAATTCGCCACCGAAATAATTGTAGGTACCTAGTAAATGAATTTTTAATAAGTAGTAAATGAAACTTAATGATAGCTCTATACGCAGCATCGAGAGAACTAAAAATGTAATATTTAAAGCGCTAATTAAAATCTATATCGATAAACGTAACATGCTTTTTAATTTAAGGTATTGCTAAGATACTAGAACATTTCATTCTTTATCAAGGCGCTAGATAATGACTGTGTATCGTTAAAAGCAATTATGTTTATATCATGAAGATTCAATAATCAAAATCAAGCGCTAAAAAGCGCTGAACAAGATTACTATCAACATAATGCACAGTACTGTACTAAACATCTATCTTCGTTCTAGCACTAATCGTACACTGGAACACATTTAGCTTATCAGATATAATCGTACTCTGTTTCATTAGCACTTGGGTGCATTTTCAAACAGTGTACGAATAGTCCGACTGTCCGATTAAGAGTTTGCGTCGGGTAACATTACTTTTAGTACAGTGCCGCATCTGTAAGCAGAATTGTTTTAAAAATAATAAAAATATTAAGTAAAAAATTAAAGAAAGGGGCACATACTCATATTTTGATTTTTTTTCATACTTTAACAGGCTTAGGACTGTCATTCTATTGTAAGAATGGCGTATTTAAAAATCAACTAGTATGTACAACGGTTATCTTTTTACAATATTTACACTTTCATAATTTAATTTGCCAGCTTGTATATACATGCAATTCAATAAATTGTAGGATTTGTAGGTGCTGATGCCATGCCATTAGAGAATTTGTATTTTTTAAATCCTGTTTTCTTTTGTTTCTAATTATTATTAACATAATCATTCATCATAATCTATATATCATAATCATACAATTTATTTTTATATATTATTATTATTTACATATTTCCATGTAAAAACAACACTTGTGATACGTTGGTGGGCTTTAATAACCTTCTTCGGTTGTTGATTAGTAGACCTGCTCCCGAAAATACCCGCTCACAGGGTACTGATGTGGCTTGAATACATAATCTTTTCAAGACTAATTGGTATAGGTGTGGATAAATTGTCTGTCTTGAGTGCCACCATTTGAGAGGATCTTCTTTTCTATTTAAATACTCCTCTTCTATATACCTATCAAGCTCACGGATTCCGGCAGCTGTCGAGTTTGAAGGGCGATTCACTTGGGCAATTTCCGCATCAAACTCGTCCCATATGCAACCCTTGCCTGTACTTGTGCTTGGTCCCGGTTCTTCATTTTGTAGCTGTTGTGCAGTTTCCATAGCATCGTTATTTGGTAACTGTACACATGCTACCCTGCGCCTCAAACCTTCTAAGGCTCGTTCGTAAGATTCGGGGGTTCTGAACCCCTTTTTCTTAAATCTCGGGTCTAGTATACACGAGTCGGAATATAAAATATTTGATTCCAAATCATGGAAGCGGGATATAATTTGATTTTGTAAATTCTCCAATAAAACCTTTAGTTTTGGATCATCTTGAATCACAATTTCCTTAGAGACATGTCTGCTTAAAAACTTTGAAAAAATAAGAATCTTGGAAAGGCTAACATGTTTTTCCGTGCTAATTTCACGAGTTACTTCGTAGAACGGTTGTAAAATTGGTATGATCTTCTCAATAATAGGCCAGTCTGTAGTTTGGAGACTAAGGTCACTACGAGTTAATGCTAAAGTAGTTATAACAGCCTCTTTGATTTTAATAAGCCTTTCTAACATCTCGTAACATGAGTTCCAGCGCGTTGGACATTCTTGTTTCAGTTTTAGCAGTGGTAAACCAATCTGCTTTAGTGTGGTTTCTAGTTTAGCTTGGGCTATATTGCTTCGCCTAAAATATTCAACTATAGCTTTTACCCTTGTCAAAACATCAGATATTGTTTTAATACTGTTCTGTACTATTAAATTTAAACTGTGCGCAAAACATCCCACAGACCGCCAGTCGCCTAATCTGATTGCTGCTTGTATGTTAGCAGCATTGTCACTAACAATACATGTTATTTTGTGTGTGATTTGCCAGTCTTGCATGATCTGGCGTAAAAAAGTCATTAAATTGTCACTGGTATGCCTTTCGCTATAATTAATACAACCTAACAATACCGACTGCATCTCTGTATTTTTATTTATAAAATGAGCTGTTACAGCTATGTAATTTTGGTTAGCGCCTGACGTCCAAGCATCTGTGCATAAACATACAGCAAAAGACATTTTCATTATTTCTTTAGTTTTTTCAAAAGTCTCTACATAATATTTGGGTATCAGAGTATTCGTCAAGGTTTTCCTTGTTGGTAGTTGGTACCCTGGACAAGTAGATACCATATCGATAAGTTTTTTAAATTCGGGTTCCTCTACAATTCTGAATGAATGGTGACCCCTGGCTACCATTGCAACCACTTGTCTGTCGATTTGCTCCACTTTTCTTGTAGATGGTGGTTTGCGTATAAAATCGGTTATTAAGGTTCGTGATGATGGTATTGGCTGACTCTGAATTTGGCTTGACTGCGTTGAACTTGATGACGGCTGAGCTAGAACATGTTGATTTGGTGGAGAAATAACATTTTCTGTAGCTACCTGCCGTTCAATATTCAGAGAGACAGTCGGATGTCTAGTTGATAGGTGCCTTTTTAGCGTTCCAAGTGAGCCATTTTTTGTACTTAGCTTAGTAGAGCAATAGTTACACGTGGCTTCGTTATCACCTTCTTTATAATGCAGCCAAAGAAGACTACGCTTAGACCTCTGCGGAGCCATTCTTTCAAATAATTTGAAATTGATAGTAAATCCAAAGCAATTTTGTCGAAACAAATTTAGTGGGTACAGGTCACAAGCGTCTCAAAATGCACACAAAAATAAGAGTAGGTAAATAGGTAATTTGGTATAGAATAGCCAAAATTGCATGCGTCCGTCACCAAAAATAAATTAGTAAGTAGATTTAGCCTTTATTTACATTAATTAATCAAACGTCCCAAAGCGCGCACAAAAAGAAAATATCCGAAAACGTAAGCGTCCATCACTGCAAAATAAATGGGTTAGTAACAGCAGGTAACATGGTCTATGGTTAAAATTGCACTTAGGATATAAAACCTCAATTAATACAACACCACACACAAATGCATCTAAAATCGAAAATGTTCAAAATGTTCTACAACGTTGCACAAGATTTATAATCAATCATTTACGCTAACGTAAATAATACATATTTTACACCAAACGTATTCAAAAACTGAAAAATGCAAGCATTACAATATACACGAGCCGGTTCTAAACAAATTCAATTATTCTAGCGCTAAAATACGCTAAGCAATATTTTCTATCAATAAAACGCACGATCAGCGCAAGCGGTTCATTTGCTTAATTCGTAAAAGCAGTTAACAGAACAGACATCATCTATCTCGCTTTCTCTTACATACAGTACGATCTGTGTTGCTCAGACATTCGGACAAGCAACATTAGCACTTGTGTTTAGCGCGCACAGAGTGGTAGCGAGAGACGACGGCGACGGTGTACTAATAGGTCCGACTGTACGAATAAGAGCTCGCGTTCGGTAACGTTACTAATCGGACAGTGCCGAGTAATGTCACTTTTTAGTACGTCGTACGCGTACTACACAAGACTAATCCCCCGTGTTTCTTCTCTGTTCTGAGAAGGCTCTACAGATTTCCGAACAAATGGCAGGGTTGTATTTGACGTCAAGAAATACTGACTAGACTAGCAAATGCTTATTTTTAATAAATTACTTTGCGATCTTTTCGTTCATTTGAGAAATGAACAAACAAACGTAAATAATGTAAATAAAATATATAAATAATTTCTAAACCGATATTAACGAAACTTAATATGTGCGTATTAAAGTTAATAATTTTAATCCTACTAAAAATAAAAATTAATAATTTAAATGACTACAGAGACAAAAGAATTATTACGATATTTATTATGAGTACATGACTATATAAAAGCAGGAATTATAAAAAAAATAGGAAGCCATAGTCTAGGGTGGTATGAATATGGCGGTAGAATCGTGAAAGCGCACCCCACCATGTGCCCCGCATGGACCTAGAGAACACTGGGGGGTTTTAGTGGGTAGGCCGGTCCTTTCAGACCGGAGAGCCCCACACACGGCCGTGTCTAGCCAGCGCGGTGTCAAGGTGTATAATGCATCTCCCCCCAAAAAAAAAAAGGGTGGTATGGATATGTTATACGAGTTCTTAATGGAACTACCTTGGCAAAGAACATATTAAAAAGTGTACATTTTAGGAACAGATAAATATCATACAGATGAATTCAACAAGAATATGTGTTTCCGAGACCATATAAGAATGTACAAACTAGGATGAGATGCTTGTATTAGAGTGGAGAATTAAATAAAATGTTCACAATTCCTTGATAAACAATTGGAAATGAAATTACTGGGAACCGAAACTTTAGATTTTAAGTCACAAGTTGTCAAAACAGATTGTGGTTTTGGTGAGGGTTGCATATTTGCTCCAAATCTTGGAGAATCTTGAAGGTTAGTCTGCTTTTTTGGATATATATATCCTAAAAAATGTTAATCTAAGGACGATGACATAATATTTTTTTATCGTTACTCTTTCTTGAGACATGTCTCATTACTGCCAAGCCTTAGTAAGATAAACAGATTTTCATTTCATAATCAACTTTGAATAAAATTGCAAGTAAGCAATTTATTCATCTATAGCAATATGTCTACATCATAAACCAATATACTTAAAGTTTCATCGCCCGCATAATGATAAGGTTTCGCTTAATGTGCTGGTTATGTGTGCAGGAAATTACAAGAATATATTAGACCGTTAAGGCTTACTAGTCTGCTGCAGACGGCTGATACTAATTCTAGTCTAGTCTGCAGTGTTATAAAAGACTTGTTGTCAATTAGTTTTGTTTATTTGATTCGTATTTATAACCTAGCCTTTAATTAAGAGTAGTCAAATGGATAAGAACCATTGACATCAAATAAATATCAATTTTGAAATCTTTAAAGAGATTCAATTTAAATAAAGATTCTGTGTCGTAGTTATGTATACAGTTTTGCGTGTTCTTTGCTTTATTTATATCATTTTTGGAGATCATTTTTTTAATGTATTAAATTTTTAATTCCACCAGAATGGAGAATGTAAATACAAAGTGGTGACTATTACGAAGAGCAATGGATAGTAGGTATATATTATAGTTTCCAGCAATAAATAGAGCAAACAAATAGAAAAAAACGTATATTGTTAATTACATTGAAATTGCAACGATCAAGACATGACAAGACAGAAGAAGAATAATAATGACAGCAAACATAAAAAGTATAAATATGTATCAAAAACAATATAGAATATAAAACATTTATATGGCTCGGCAACAGTGACTTTGTCGTATGTTTTAAAGTATCATACGAGTAAAACCTCTTATACACGATGAGAGACCATGTTTTAAATGTGTAATAAACGAACCCATTAAGATATCAGGATCTTAAACACTTTAAATGTCTATATCGTTCCAACATAAATTCATGGATATCTTCATCTTCAATCAGAGAAAGTTTGCCTCCACCTGCATTTGTGACATCTATATAAAATATTACCGAGATATACGCAGTCAATGTAATTGTTAAACGTTATTCAATGTTCAGCTTAAATGGCTCGATCTGATAGAAACTTTGAACTGGTATAACATCGTAAATACTTTGTTAGCATAGTGGTACTAGCTGTTTGGCTTAAACTGTTTTCAATTGGTCCACACCTAAACCCGACTCACCGCCGCCTTATCAGCGATCAGGTTGTACGTTAGATACCACAACTACTTTCGCTGTTAAGCAAAGTTCACTTGTAGCTGCCAACGGTTTTGTACCGTTCATCGCTATCAAAGTAATTGGTACCGCAATTTGTACTTGCTATATTATTATAACACTTATTTGTATTTAGCAATATTTAAATGAAATATTTATTGTAGCGGTTCTATCTTATGATTCATAAATGAAATGTATTACATTATTCCTATTAATATTATAAATACAAAAGTTTGTGAGTATGAATATACGTTTGTTACTCTTTAAGGATAAAGCTACGGAATGGATTGTAATGAAATTTGACGAGACGATAGTTTGAGCCGCGGGGAGGAATATAGAGTAGAATCAGATTACAATTTTACCACGGTCTTTTTACGGAAAAATCTGGTATAATGCGGGCGAAGCCGCAGGCTGGAAGCTAGTATATCATAAAGCTCAAAAATAGTTATGGATTTATTTTACCTTATTCCTTAACACTCCTTAAGTTAGATTAAATCATTAATTTATTTAATTAATCAACGTACAGATACATTAAAACTACTAACAATAAAAATGATTAAAATTAAGAAACACAAAGAACACACGTAAGAAAAATATAGATAGCACATTGTATAGTATGGAATATATTATTGTTTGTTTTAATTTAATAAATAACTTAATAATACACAATGTTAAATATATTACCTACATTGAAGTGTTCTTTCACTAAAAGTTTACAAGTGAGCACCGATTTGTAATTGTAAAAGTTGTAAGGGTGAATTTTACAGTCTGGCTGTATGAACAGTAAATTTAATAATTATTATAACATTATTTATGTATTAGAATATGGTAGATATAAATATGTTATTTAATATACAGATCCTCATATTCTAATGTGAGATTGTGCGTATATTAATCAATTTCATTAAGATTATAAAAGATAATAATATATTTTATTAATTTAAGATAAATAATGTTTTACTGTGTGAAAATAGATGAATAAAAAAAGGTTAATCTTAAATACCAAGAAATTAGACAATGTTAAACAATTAATATATTGTACATGTCAATTAATAATTATATATATTCAGCGATCCCCCCCTTTACGCCTGGGCGCGAGCACGTCATCCCGAAGGAGAGCTGCATCGCGCTCTGACGAGGCCATGGCAACCCTTGCGGACACTACCTCGACCCCGTCGGCACATGGCGAGATGCGCCCACAACAAGTCACCACGAGGGTGGCCGCCGGATACCTCTGGCCATCCACCGACCCAAAATGGGTCCCCTGGACGACAACCACCCTCTCTTAAAGAAGAAGGGGCTACGCCCTATATACGCTACGCTATATATATATCCATTTGTTTTTTTTATGAAATATAATTCATACAAATTTATCATATAATAATTTATTGACAGAATAATATATTTTTTCTATTAAAACATTAACATAAATGTTGGAGACATTTCGATAATGTCAATAAGTCTAAATGGTAACTTATTGTAAATCCGTATCTAGCTGTTAGGATGCTTGTTGAAATGTTTGAAAGAAATGTTGGAATGAAGCATAAAAACAGTTCACGTAACAAAACAGTTATTATAGATAATATAGTAAAATCTGCTTCGTTGAAATCTAAGACTGATAGCAATAGTAATTCCTAACTGCGTATTTTACACAATTTGTCCATGGTGCCTGTAGAACCATAATGTGGCCTTTTATACTGTACTTTCATGTCTTGCGTTTTGCTAAGTTGTTTTCTAATAGCAATGGCGTATAATAAAAGTTAGCCGGCAACTACATCGTATTTATTAACAATACACGCTATACAAAGGTCGAGAAAGTTCCATTTTGATTGATTACATTGTGCCGATTTGCAATGTCATATAATTATGCAACTGTTCGTAATGAATCGCGCGGATTCACTCGGGTCGTGTTGTCGAGATGAAGCAGGCTTTTTCTGTGACGTCGTCATTACAATTTGAACGTTTTCTCCTGAATGTACTTTTCATAATTGGAATTAAATTGCTGTCAAAAAGTTAATGAGGCGAATGTTTCATTTGTACTATTGAACACGTTCATGCAGATGTTCACGAGGCCGCGACGAATTTGTGTCAGTAGTCATACTATTTGCACGATCAGCGAACATAATAACAGACAGGTGTGTTTGAAACAGGAATTGTGCGTTTGCGTTGAGAATGTTTACATAAACAATACGGCGGTATCGCATCAGAATGCGTGCACGTATTTCTTTGCATCGCCGAAAAAAGAAAAAAAAAGTTAATTAAGGAGGTTATTTGCGAAAGTCGCACGTGGGTATGTGGTACAATTAGACAGACAACAACGGACCGTGCAGTTGTTAGAGCTAATAAACTTAATTACAAGAACGCTTGTCTGCCAAGTTGCCATGTCCGTCATTCTCTTTTTTTGGGCGTGAAAGATATGTTAAGCATGCGACTTAGGTACTCCGCAAAACATTCAAAGATTTAAAAGGTAATGGTGCAGTAGTCTTTAAACAATAGGGTAGACTGAACTGACTGACGGTAGACGGTAGACGGACGGTGACTAGGGTAGACTGAAATATGGCGGTGTTTATAATATAATTATCAAATTTAAGCAAGTTATATCTTATGAAAGTATGTCAACATAGAAATATCAATTAACTTTTTTATTAATATATTATTAAATTTCAAAAAAATGTGCAGTTACTTTTTAAGTAATTCTATAATGAAACGAACACATTTCTAGCTTTCTCACATTAAATGTATCTAACTTATTTTGCATTTTGTTTATACGCTCATACAAATTAGGCGAATTTACTTAATTATGACGTCACGATTCCAATTTTTAGGGTTCCGTACCTCAAAAGGAAAAAACGGAACCCTTATAGGATCACTTTGTTGTCCGTCTGTCCGTCCGTCTGTCAAGACCCTTTTTCTCAGGAACGCGTGGAGGTATGAAGCTGAAATTTATAGCAATTACTCAGGTCTACTGTCCCTTGAAGCTGTGAAGAAATCAAACTTCTAAGCCAACGCAATCAAAAGATACAGCCGTTTATGCCGCAAATTTTCGACACTTGCAAGGGAATCAAAACCTACAGGGTGCTTCCCGTGAACTCAGAATCTTGAAATTTGCTACGAAGCAACGTCTTATAGCGTAGATAAAGGAAAAATTACGAAAACCATAAATTTTTAGTTACATCACATAATATTTTTTTTTTCATAATTTTAAACTTACTACCCATTTCCTCATAAACGCGTAGAGGTATTAAATTGAAATTCATACCAAATACTCAGGTCTATAATACCTTTAAGCTGTAACAAAATCAAACTTCTATGTCAACGCAATCAAAAGAAACAGCAATTTAAGCTGCATATTTTGAAACTCGCAAGGGAATCAAAACCTAAAGGGTACTTCCAGTCGACCTAGAATCTTGAAATTTGGCATGAAGCAACGTTTTATAGCACACATAAACGAAAAATTCCGAAAACCTTAAATTTTTAGTTACATTACAAAATATATATTTTTTAATAAATATAAACTTATTACTTTTTTCCTCATGAACGCGTAGAGCTATCAAGTTTTTGTAAACCTTGCAGGTTTGTACGGAACCCTCGGTGCGCGAGTCCGACTCGCACTTGGTCGGTTTTTATGTATAGAGCGTTATTGAGCATTCCGCCACAGCGCTGCAAACATGTCGATGTATCTTCAACAGTAATAAGCGCATGTATACTATTGGTTCGACAATATTTCTCAGTTAAATATTCTTCTTATATATAGAATTAAAGAAAAACATCGTCTACCCAATTGTGTGGATGATGAAACCAACTGTCAAATATATTTTTACAGGAGTTCATGTCTAATAACTGATTAATACAATTTTTTTTCGCAGGGTTGTGTTATTTATTTGTGACGGAGTTATATTATTTTTCTGTTACTCTTCTATTTTATCGTCAGATATAAACATAGAAATCAATTTACAGTTCGTTGCTATCTGTATTAGAGAATTCTCCTTGTCTAAGATTAGTGAATATGTTTTTTTTTTGTTTCAGGTGAGGATATATTTAAATAAAATGCACAGTGCAGAGCAAATAACTTAAGGTAATATTATCTTTTAATGCTGTTGATGACTGTAATTGTTTCATAGAACCATTAAAAAAATATTAAGTGTATTTGGCATAGCCAAGAGTATTTGCAATGAATGTTTCTCTTTGACTTTCAACTCTCGTGGACTTTACTAATTTAGATACCGTAACTAAAAAAAAAACATCGGAAAAACAAAAGGACAACTAACTGTAAATTAATGAAACAATCTCTGAACGTAGTTATGTATTCATCGAATCCAATTTGACGCCATCCGCATTCGAGGGATAGTACACTGGTTTCAAGGTGTCGCCGTCTCTGAGGTCCCGGATTCAAGTCCCGGTGGGGGCAGATGTTTGTATGATGAATCCGAGCTCTTGTACCTTAGTCATGGTTGTTAATATATATTTCTATCAAATATATTTATATATGTATAATATGTATATGTTTATCCGTCACCCTAGATCCCTTAACACGAACCTTACAGAGCTTAATTTGGGCTAGGCTAATTGGTGTAACTGTAAAAATAGGTCCAACGCGTAGAGGCCTTTTAAGAAAAAATTTAAAAAGTGTGCATGGAGTATTAAAATAACCTAGACTAAATATTTTAGTAATATAAAACTATAGAGAACTATAAAACTAAAATAGTATTTACTGTTTAATTGAAGATGTTGTGTTTCTGTAATTATTTTTTGTTTGTAAAATTATTTCGTTTAATGCATATCGTAAATCAAATTTTATGTGTTTTAGTATTGACATGACAAATCAAAATCAATAAACTGCAGTTTTACAAAGAAAGCCTAAATTAATAATATTGTAGTACTGTCTCTTATATAAAAACATAACTAAACTCACAATATATATAGTTCTAAACATTTTTAATTTTATTTCACCCAAAATGTTCATCATTACATTAGAGATAGTGGAAGATTCAATGCATCATGATTGAAATGAATGCGTATTTATGTGAATAACAAAAAAACAAATCGTTCAATCGTGATAAATACACAAGAAAACCACATATGGAATGGAAGATTTGTTAATGGTGTCACACTCGTAATCGCTGCATTAAGAGCAATAACATCTTCAGTCACAATTACATTACGGATTATGACAGGTTGACGCCTTGAAGCATTAATTACCTTTCCTATACTTTCCGTTTCAAAGATACGTGTAATTATTGTTTGTTCTGCACACGCACGTCTGCTGTTAGTTTTTGCTCGAAGCCTTCCTAATGTTCTTCCACTTTCATCTATCATATTACTCTAAGCACATCTAACTTTAGATTCTCGATTATGGAGAAATTATAAATCAGTTGGTTGTGTAATTGGATTATCTTTCACCTGTACGATTACAATTCCATCTGATTTATTTGATACTAGCGACCCGCCCCGGCTTCGCTCGAGTGCAATGCTGATACTAAATACACTACAGAACAACTGTGAACGTTGTTCAGTACATTATTTTGATAAATCTCGTAGGTTTCAGCGTGCGGTCGTGGCGGTAGAATCGTGAAAGCGCACCCCGCCACGAGCCCACGATACGGGCCTAGAGGACACCGGGGGGTTTTAGTGGGTAGGCCGATCCATATGACCGGAGAGCCCCACGCACGGCCGCGCCTAGCCAGCGCGGTGTCATGGTGCTTAAGGTGCATTTCCCCTCAAAAAAAAAAAGGGTTCAGCATGCGGTGGCAATGTAAGTAGCGGAAAAAATGCAATTATTTACGAAATCACATTACAAACCTCTCATCACCTAAACGACATTATGTTTCCACTATTTAATGGATGTTATTATACATATAAACTTTTGTCTTCAATCACTCTATCTATTAAAAAAATCCGTTGCGTAGTTTTAAAGATTTAAGCATACATAGGGATGGATATAGGGACAGAGAAAGCGACATTTTCTTCAGGTATTTATATTAAAATACTCACCTTTAAGGTATTTGTCTACTGAACTAGGTCTGCTTTATATAATTTATGTAAGACTAGCTGATGCCCGCGACTTTGTCTGCGCAGGATTTGTATTTCGAATAGTTTATATTAACGTGCCGTATATCTTTATAACCTACTAGCTTTCTGCCCGCGGCTTCGCCCGCGTGGATTTCGGGATTGGGTGTATAGAGGGTTAAGGGTCATAGCTTTTGCCCACGGCTACATATACGCGGAAGTCGGTTTATGGTGCGAAGATTTTATCGCGCTTCCCGTGGGACTATCCGTTTTTCCGAGATAAAAAATGCCGCAAAACTCCTCAAGAATCACTCTATCTATTGATGAAAACCGCATAAAAATCTGTGCAGTAGTTTTTGAGCGAAGCCTTTATTGCGCATCCCGTGGGATCTGTCGATTTTTCCGGGATAAAAAGTAGCCTATGTTACTCGGGGAGAATGTAGCTTTCCAAAGGTGAAAGAATTTTTGAAATCGGTCCAGTAGTTTAAGCGTGAAGAGGTAACAAACAAACAAACAAACAAACAAACACACTTTCGCATTTATAATATTAGTTGGGATAACAAGGCGTCGCCATCTCTGAGGTCCCGGGTTCGAATCCCAGTGGAGGCAGATGTTTGTGTAATGAATGCGAGCATTTGTACCTTAGTCATGGTTATTGATATATATTTCTATAAACAATATTTATATATGTATAATATATGTATGTCTATCCGTTAGCCTAGATCCCATAGCACACAAGCCTTACAGAGCTTACTTTGGGCTAGGCTAATTGGTGTAAAAAAAAAATCTCCAAACAAAACAAACTCCATTTAAACTTGTATTCGCACTATTTATGCTTGTTTGAATAAAAGTTTAGATCATTTGTCTAAATACTTACATGTCTTAACCTCTATTAAGCTTTTCAGATCTATAATAAAAGTTAATAAGACCGTAAATATAATTCTATTTTTCAACTTTATCTTCGAAGTGTGAATCCCACTATGACTGGTCTTTATGACTCACCGTTATATTAGATTCATCAGCCCGTCCTTGAGGTGCAGACAAGCATTTAAAAATAGAAATCTTAAAACGATATTCATCTGAATGAATTATTGTGGGATGCTATATAAGGTGGATTTTATATGGAAACAAGCGAGCAGTCATTGTGGATGATAACGTTGCCGCTGTGTCTGATGTCGGCAGTGCGTTATGGGTGCCATAAATGGCGTGGGACGATGAATAACTATTTAAAATATATCTAACAATTACCAAAATGTATGTGGTTGTATCAAGAAATTAGGGTTCAAGATGATTATAAATATACCAATACCTTTATTGCTTTTGTATTTGTATTTATTATTTCATGTTTGTTAGCTCCTTCATTTATCAAGCCTGAAAGATTAAGAGTTAAAAGAATATATTTAGAAATCACAATACAAGTCGTACGTTGAATTAAAATAGATTGAGCAATAATTAACAATATAATGTTAGGACATTGAACATTAAATTTACATCTTTAATATCAAATGCTAATGACGAATAAAGTGCATTAGTTCAAGGCACTAATTGGCAACAGTTTCTTTTATTGACTTCAACACTATAGTATTATTAGTTCGTTATCAGGAATATTTTGCTTCATCAGTTCTTGTATAAGCATTGCAATGATTTTGTAAATAGCTATTATCTCTTAGTTCCAAATCAGAGATTTCAAAAGCGAAATAAGCCTATTAGGAGTTATTCTTAAATCTCAGTCACGGAATAACCATGGGCGTACTTGGCTAGTAGCTTGTACAATAAAGATCTGAGTTAAGTTAAATTAGCATGGCGCCTTTAGCTTGATTACTATCTTTGTGTAGACGGTGTGGGTGTGTGGTCTGATGTCTTTTCTGATAAAGATGAGGCCTAGTGCTTGATTCCAAGCACTTTTTCTTAAATAAGAAAATTTATTTTAAGTTATTAAACAAATCTTTCTTGGTTTAACTGTTATGTTGTCAGAGTATATCACATCAGCGGATATACTCTGCAACAATATAACATATTACATTCATAGTAAATAAAAGAACATTATTTATTCCGACATTAACGAACGAAACCTTCTACGTTATGTGAATTAAAACATTACGAAATATTGATTATAGCTTAATATTTCAAAATACTAATCGAGTCAAACATTAATTCACACGTCTGTTGAGTTGACATCTTTGCGCTCGCTTGATAATGAGTATTAATTCAGACATTACCATGATGTGTTTGGTCGTTCGTCTACAATATTAGGCGCATCTCGACTAAACTTCGTCTGAGACAGTCCATCATTCAACGCGACTCGTTTCTCATCATGGCTGACTGTGGCCCTATTCAAACCTTTCCACGCTTCGTCGATCACGACTGCATCTCCAACAATGGCGGATGCCACCCGACCTCGCAAATGAGCCTTGACCGACTCTTCTCAGATAAAAAGCTAAACAGTTTTTGTCACTACTCGATTAAAATGCGTTTAGACACTGCATTGAAATATGTGCCCGATGAGGAAGTTCCATGTTCCTATGAATCTATTTAGATGATCTTATAGGTTCCGTCATAGTTATTTCAGCTGTCTCCAGATTAATATTACATTAATGAGAATGTATGCCATTATTGATAATTATTGACAGCCGCGATAGCATTGTGGTATTGGAGCTGGTTTTTTAATCGCAAGATTCGGAAGGCCTGGAATGAAGGGTGAACCTTGCGGACTTTGTAATGCCATGCCAAGGCTTGCACATTGACTCTGAGTAGGAATGTGGTCACTGATATATTAACCAAGTCAATTTCAAAAGATTCATTTAATACTCGTACTTAATAATGAGAAATCCAATTTAAATAAATTACATATGTATATCGTAATTAGAAGAATAGGCAAGTAACGGGAAAGTACAATTTTCGCTTCTTTCAATCGTAAACATTATTATATGTCAATATAAAATTTATTATACACTAGCTTTCCGCCCGCGGCTTCGCCCGCGTTATATTCGAATTTCCCACAGGAAGGATATGTTTTAACAATACTGCCATACAACCTTTCACCCCCTCCTTTCAACCTTTTACAACCCTTTTCTGCTTTAAAAGGTAGCCTCTGTCCTTTCTCAGGCTCCAGACTATCTGTGTACCAAATTTCATTTAAATCGGTTCAGTAGTTTTAACAATATTTCCATACAACCAATAATCCCTCCTTTCAACCTTTTACAACCCTTTACAACCTTTTTTGCATGAAAAAGTAGCCTATGTCCTTTCGCAGGCTCCAGACTATCTGTGTACCAAATTTCATTTAAATCGGTTCAGTAGTTTTGGTGTGAAAGCGGAACAGACAGACAGAGTTACTTTCGCATTTATAATATTAGTATGTATGTATGTATAGTATGGCACAAAACAATGAGCTTTTCCACAAATACTATTTTCACAGTACTTTTGATTAAAATTTCACCGTCTTCAATTTTCACAGATGACACTCCAGTTTTATTTAATTGAGTTCATTAAAATGACGATAACTTTTTTTTTAATGAACCGATTTTGATGAAACAAAGTTTAGATATTATTCTGAGTTAAAACAAAGCAAATAGTGAAAGTTTCAAGCAAATCGGTTCAGTACTTTCGGAGATAAACGTGAACATACATACAGACAGACAGACAAAAAATTCCAAAAAATTTTTTTTGCTTTCTAATAATCTATTTAAGTGCTCCTCTATCCATTTCAGTCAAAAATACTAAATGTACAGACAAAATATTTTTACTGTCTTATTATATGTATAGATTAATAATATAAACAAACAACGTTTGAACGGTAGAAACAAAAACGATATTTTAGATATTCTATTTATGATTTTATTCCTATCTTTAAATTAGTTTAGATTTCTATACTTGAATTACTCCACTATGTTTAGTTTTACTGCAAAGTTTATTAGTTTGACTATCTGCATCTTAAGTACAATTTTACTTGAAGTTGAACTGGAGCTGGTATTTAATCGGTGTGAACAGAGATCTAGAGAGATTAGTTCTGCTAATATTGTAAAAAAAGTTTGTAAGTATGGATAGATGTTTGTTACTCTCTCACGTAAAAGCTACTGAATAAAAAAGAATGGATTTAATAACACTTTATAATATTATAGAGTATAGGCCAGAATGGGCTATAATTTATAAAGATATTGTATGAATTGTCCAAAATATGACGATAAGTGTCAAGTAAGTAGGAAAACATTTACCATCTGCGACCTATTGTAGAGTGTAGACAGACCGCAGTGTAGAGTCACACACATGTAATGTATAATGGAAATGTTTATGGTAAATAGTCCTACAAAAAATACCACTACAGTATATATCTATATCTTATGTGTAAGCCATTATAGCCAAAATAGTGAATAATGTTTTTTCTACGCCACGCTAACATAAGCTTGCATAATCTTGCGCAAACGAAGTCGCGGGCACCAGTTACTTTTTAATAAATTGAAAAACAATAAAGCTTTCATTGATTTAATCTCATTATTGGCCTCAAAATATTCTAATCATATAGATTTATGACTAATATAGAACTAAATTATAGATTTATGGCTTTATGACTAATCGTGTAATATTCCCACTAACACGATTTGTAAAGGTACAGAACGTAATTGAGTTGTCTATTGAATTTTAATAAAACAATGCATGTGGGACGGCGGACCTGCTTTTCTCTGTGTACGGGTTGCGCACGATTTTATCGTGCCATTTTAGTCTTCTGGGACCACGACGCTTTCGCCAGTCTCTTTATAAGTAAACATAGATTGATTAACGGCGGTTTAAGTAAAAATCATTGAAAATTCTATGTGATTTGATTGAAAGCACAGTTGTTAGTATCTGGCGAAGTTAGTCAAGGTGTTTGTTTTTTCATCTTTATTAGTGATATATAAACTGGCCAAGTGCGAGTCGGACTAGCCCATGAAAGATTCCGTATAAAGCAAGTAAAATTTGCGATTCTCCTTCGTTCTTGTTCAAACAAATTTTTTTGAGTGTTAACATTTTCTTATTTGAGCAGTTACAGGGCACACACACGTGGGCGTGTGGCGGTAGAATTGCGAAAGCGCACCCCGCCACACGCCCCGATATGGGTTGGAAGGACACCGGGGAGTTTATGGTGGGTAGACCGGTCCTCTCTACCGGAGAGCCCCACACACGGCCGCGCCTAGCCAGCGCGGTGACAAGGTGCACAAGGAGCATTTCCCCCCCGAAAAAAATAAAAGGGCATACACACACACATACATTTTATCACTTTGGAAGTGTCTCTCGTCCAAACTACTCAGTTTACTTCGAAAAAAATGATATTAGAAATCTCAATATCATTTTTGAAATACTCCACACCTATGGGTAAATTGCTTTTTTCTGTTTTAATGTGTGAAATTAATATTTCTTATACCTAGTTTTTGTTTTGACTTAAAAAACACTAAATGGATTTCAAAAACATTATATTAATATAGCTTATACATCAGAATAACATAGACTAAAATTTATAAAGATATTGTGTTAATTATCCAAAATATGACGAAGTCGCGGGCACCACCTAGTCTTCCATAATGTCACATTCTGTGCGATTGACGCGCACTTAATATGATAGGATTTATATGTGTTTATATAAAGCTTTCAAATAAAACCATGCCTCGTGTTATTTGCTGAAATATGTGTAATTATTATGTCGAAATATATAATTTATTTCTCATTTACTTGCTCTGTCCTCATCTATCTATTGCACATACATTTGCATTTTAATTGGGTACAATTTATCATATCATAGGTGCATGTTTATAATTCGAGTCGATCACCTATGTATCTAGGTTATTTAAAAGTGTGGGCTAAACGATTGCATTTCAAAATATCCTGTACACAAATGAGATTAAATATAGTTATAGTCCAGCGTCATCAGCTCATATGTATTACTATATTTAATTAATAATCTTAAATTTAAGTTTTTTACAATATAGATGTATAAAATAAACATAAATACCTACTATAAAAAACTTAAACCTAATATGCCGCCGGCGGCAAAGGCAAGGCCCAAGCAAACCGGTTGGTGGTTAGGGCTGCAGACAGAGAAATCTCCGCACAATACGTGCCGTGTCGAGAATCACTGCTTTTTGTATACCTTGATTCATCCGTCAATTATTATTATTATTGTCGCTTATATCACGTTTCCTTAAGAGAGACTTATAGATCCAAGATATAGATACATCCAACGCGTAGAGCCCAATTAAGCGAAATTTAATAAGTGTTGATAGAGTGTACCAACTGGCTCTTATCTCTATTTGCACTATGAAAAATGCAGCTAAAGTCTATACCCAGTTAGATGACTTTTACTATGGTGCTACAATTTCTGGGTAGGTGCCATGATTTTATAATTTGTAACTAGTCAGCATCGTTTACTGGGGTTATTATGGGGGAAGCAGATTAGTTGAGAATATGGATATTCTCAGCGCATGTAAACTAAATAAGGAAGCAAGGAATCAAATCAAATCAATGAAAAAGGCTAGCCTATCAACTAAACATTAGCTACCGCCTTTGGTCAAGCAGAAGACCTCATTGGCTTTGGATTAAAGCGCCCGCCTTCCAGAGCGGGAGAGCTTTATATTCAATGTTATTAAAATAAATGAAACAAAATAGGTATGTCGCGTACATACGGCTACCAACATGACTATGCAATTTTTTACTACACCTACATATGAATTTGTTCAAAACCGCTCCGAAATTGACATATCCACTTTAAGATGATGAAAAATTGCCAGTTACTCCATTTAGTGGAACTAAAGTGGATATGTCAATTTGAGTTCCAACTATTGCGTACAAGCAATATAATTTGAGCTTCGTTTTTGAGATATAAAGCTACCAAAGATCTTTATTAAATCATTAGTACGACATTTAGATTAACTGCTTGTTTCCCAACTTAATGTTACACGAGGTTTGAAATGCGATTACATATTTCATAAACTGTCTTTTACTGTCTAGATTCTAATAAGCACCTGTGGATATTAATATTTATATGTAAAAGAATTTATAATAGAAGTTTAAAGGTCGTAAAAGTTATTTATTATTACTAGCTGGTGCCCGCGAATTCGTCTGCGCAGGATTAGTATTTCAAGTAGCTTATATTAGCTTATAATTGTAGCCCACGTGTTTTAATGTTTAAGCTATATTATTGTGAAGTTTAATTCAAATTCATTCAGTTTAACTGAAATAGTAACAGACATCCATCCATAAAAACTTTCGCGTTTTGTAATATTAGTAGGATTATTGGCTTTCCCTTCAAAAAAGACAACTCAAGATAATTCTTCCTTGGCAGAACTAACGAAGGAACGCTATCAATTTTTGTGCAAGATGTTAATCGGAGACACTTAATGGTTATAATATTGCCAATTTTCACGTGAAATCAATTACAAGCAAACTGAACATGGGTTCAAAATCTTTTGATAGAAAGTATGAAATTTATTCACGCTACGATCACGATGACGTTAATATAATTTTGTAATCTTTCCTGGAGATATTCGTGCTTTCGTTTCATTAGTAATGCTTTAGAAGTAAAAGTTTTTCATTCAACGCGTTAAATGTGTGGTTTTCATTTTGAAACCTTGCTTGGATATTATTGATGCCTTCTCTATTATTATTACTAACTAGCTTTCCGCCTGTGGCTTCATCCTTATTATACCAGGTTTTCCAATAGGAAAGACAATTTCCTGTGGTAAAATTTTGTATATCTGATTTTATACTATGGTCCTGCCCTGGATCCAACCTATCGCCATATAATATTTCATAAAAATCCATTCAGTACTTTTTGCGTGAAAGAGTAATAAAGATCCTTAGTAATAAACAACTTTTCACGATAATGATATGGGGAATTTTATAGTAGTAACACATCTATGTATATCTGCATTCTCATTGTAAAACTATAGTTATTAATGTCACCTTCTTGCCTGTTCACATATTTGCTCTGTTTTTTTCATTTCCAGATGCCTCAACCTGTTGGTAGAAAAGGTCACGAGCGCTCACATAGTATTTCAATTAATTAATACGTCTCATGCATTCATGTTTTATTGATTCTTCATGATCGTGATCTAAAGGTGAAGGCGTCCGTTATTCACGACTCATTGTTCATGTGCCTTGCAAATTTCTGTCCAAATGGCTAAATTTAGTCACGTAAATTAGTATCGTAAATTGGACATTCAGCAGACGATCGGAATGCTTCGTAGTCTGCTCCTAAATTAAAATCCTAATTTAGCTTATGTGTCCTCATTTACTGCATTCGATGTTTAGTTATTTGATATTTGTAAGAAAATCTTCACGATTTTAAGTAATTCTTTAAAGAATCAGGCAAGTGTTTTGTGTTTTGGAACTCTAAAACATACAAAGGCGAAAAATGTACATATTTTTTGTATGAAACAACTTGTCTTGTCCTAGAAATATTTCTACTATCATATATACAATTTGTAAAATTTTCTGATTCGTCTAATTGATATCCAAAAACTTTCGCTTAACTATATCTAATATAATAAGTATCTCCATTTGTCTTCTCAGGTTGACTTATAACTTTTTTGAAGATGTGTTATCAAATGCATTATTTAATTATGTATTAACTGAACTGAGTGCATTTTAAAGAAAGTAACTAAATTTTTATTGCGTAATTAGTAATTTAAAGAGATACATATTTTACAACACATAAAGTATAAAAATACCTACATTTTGGTTGACATATAGAATAGACATATAGAATAGATGCATAGAATATGATACAGAAAAAAAATGCAATAAAATTTTACTAATATCTTTTAGTACAGTGATTCAAGGAAATCTGTAAGTTAATTCTCTGTCTGCATTATATTTGTATAAACAAATAGGGAATTAAGACAACTACTAAAATGTCTGTTTTGTTTTGCTGTTTGTGTTATTCGCAATTGATTGTCTTGTTTGGGGCCATTTGTGCCTAGACAGTCATAACGGAAAAAACAAGGATTAATATCTTACATAACATACTGCTACATCGCGAATATAAAATTGTATAATCATTTAAATTATTCATTGATTCAGCTATCATAAAACTTGTCAATAGATTTCTTGGACTTTAATATTTTATATTGACATTTGTTGCATAATATTTAGCCCCAAACACTTCTCCAATGTATGTCAAATTTTTATATGAAGTTTGTTTAACTTCAATAAATTCGTGATTATTATTTGTTGTTATTTTAATATTAAGTGAATTTTATGACTTCTACAAAAACCTTCAATTTGTATTGGCATTTTGTAGGTGGTTGTTGTTGTATGTAGATTTTGTAGGTTTTTGTGTTAATAAAACTAGATATTATGGTGAATTTTCATTAGAAATAAAAGTCATATTTCTAAAAATATGTAATAACCAATCTGTCCTCTTTAGTAAGATGAAGTATCACTGGAAGAAACAACTTACTAAATAGTAATTTTTTTAATTTTCTTACAGAAAAAAGTATACACATTACTATAGAGTATTTTGCCTGTTAGCTGGGTGTTTACCACCCATTAATATAAATAAACATAAGCAAAATTTTTGACTTAAGCTCAAGTTCTCGTATCGCGTTTAATTTTTTACTAGTTAAACCACCAATTCGACATTTCTAGTGCACTGTCACCTGTTAGTACTTCTCTATAAATAATATATTTAGGTTCACTTTATAGTTTATGGATCCAAAAAAAAACTTATGAAATCAAATATTATTTTAAATTTATATTTTTGCAGATATAATAATTTGCGACATATTCACGATTCCTTTATTAAGAAAAGTAATTTTCTCTAAGAAAAGGATAAATGCGTCACAGACGAATTGATACTGTACGTTAGATTACTTCTATGAAGCAAGTTGTTTTTGAGATAACCAATTACTCTTGAGACACAAGTAAATATTTTGTACTCTAAGGACGAAACAATTTTTCCTTTGAACTATCAATGACCTGGCAATAATGAACAATAAATAGGCGACGATCCAGCTGCCTACCAAAAAGTCTTTTAAGATGTCAATGAAAAATTAATTCCAAATATTGAATAAAATGACTTTCTATTAAGTAACTGTTCTGACTCTAGTTAAACGTTAATCCGAAATCTTTTGAACAGCTAAAAGGATGTTATGTTGTTTTAAGGGCATACCTAGTTTTAGTACATGTTTTAGGTGTCACATCAGCACTGAATATCAACCACTTATTATGAGAATTATGGGTTCGTTCGAAAGTCAATATCAATACACATTATGTTCCAAGAACGCCGAAGATGCTACGCTTGTCACCACGTTGAATAACAATACAAACGAAAGTTCGCCGGAAATGCTTGGTGAAACGTGTGGACAAACAGGGCCGTCTGTTCAAATATATGTTTCGTTTTATGTATATTGTAATGCTAGTAAAGTATTGGTTCTACGGTTTACATATACTGCAAGTTGTGTTTCACATATTTATTTCTTTAAGGGAATAATAAATAAAAATCCAATGGCCCCGCCTTACGTGGTCCTGAATGAACTGATAGCACCGCCACTTGTGCTCTGTTCGTTTGAGAACAGAAAAAAAGGACACAATACGTTATTAAAAAAACTAAAAATTTTAATTTTACATCCATTGAGGAATCCAGTTCACCAGTTTTGATTAAAGAATTCACCTAAAGAAGATTCATGTTGAAATCGGAGTTTATTTTTTTTATTTACTTTAATGGTTTATTATAGTTTAACATATAGGTAATTTGTGTCAATAATTTTATTTCGTTTTTGTGAGAATAAAATTTCTACAAAGTTACAGATTTTGTACGACGAACACCGCAGAAATGTAGGGGAAATTGCATCTTCTGACACGCTCCAGTGGAATACACTGGTGGGAATATATGTTCTGTACATATCAATTATATTTATATTTCTTCCATGGGTATCTGTCGTCAAATATTTCTTGTAGGCTCCATCGCCATGAGAACTAAAATACAAAGACCTGGTAGCTATATCAATAAAAATGACGGTAGCCTTCATGAAGTAAAAAACAATGACTAATGGAATTAAGGGATAGTGAACCCTTTGAGATGCAGTACGATTTCTCACAGCAACTCGGAATTCTAGTCAGGCAAGTCTTAATTGTTATGTTAAACGATTTCCGGGTGAAACACTTCTGTAATAATATAACAGTTGCGTTGTTTTAATAATGTTTATAGTACCTTGATTATTTATCTTAAAGTTAAGAATATGATTTTTTTTATTATATTTAATTTTGATGAAACAATTTGACAATGAACATGGTTATCTAAAATTCTACTTGCATCCAATTAATTGTCAATTCTATTATCAAGTCGATAACTTTAAAATTATTAATGAACATAAATAAACTTTATGACTGCATACATAATTGTCTTTAAAATGCAGAAGATTCGTAAAATAAAGTTGCTAGTTCACTAATGAACCATAAAGCTACTGAGTATTGAAAGTCGCAGTTTATTAAGATTGGCGTTATACTTTTAAACAATAGCAATTAACATTAACAATACAAATGCTTAGGAAGCGGGAGCAAGTGTTGTGCAATTTGTCTTTGTTGTTGTAATTGCTAAAATAACATCTTCAACTAATGCCGAAACTTCGGCACAATGGTCATTATGTAATTAATAATTCTCTTTACTATAGGAATGTCTTGTTACTGCATGATTTATTACAGTTCTGGCCAGGTTATTAATATTATTGTTTTCCTCAGTTTTATTTACTAATTTCTACTTCTCAAGTATTAGACAAGTCAAATAGCTACATTACTATAATTTATCTTTATTTATATTATGTACTAAATTCGCTTATTTTTTTATATAATTTATATTATGATATAAAGTGACAACAAAAGATAGAGTGAGAAATGAATTATAAGGGAAGTCTGAAAGTAGCTCCTATTGTTGATAAGATGTGAGCAAAGAGTATTTTCTGGTATGGTCACGTATTAAGATGAGAGAACAATAATGTTACTAGGAAACTTATGGACATGAAAGTAAATGGGCGTATAGGATAACCGAAGAAAAGACGGATGAATTGTGTGAATGATGATATGTTGAAGAAGGTAGTGAGTGTTGAAATGGTGAGTGATAGAGAGTGGAAGAGGAAAACATGTTGCGCCGACCCCAAATAAAATTGGAAATAAGGCATGAGAAGGAAGCTTTCTAGGGCAAATTTATCCCAATGTTAAACTTATGGTTGGGTATTTTTTTATATAAACCTAAGGTTAGTTTGTTGACTTTATTCCAGGTAAGTTACCACCATAATGCCACGTAGTCTCTATTACTTACTAAACAGCTAGCTACTATCATACTGTGAGCAGAATGATCTTCGAGTATATCTCACTGCTTTGGCATGGCGAGGTGTTGGTCATGTCACAGAAGATTACGAATGCCTTTGACCAGGGTTTGGTGTTCAAATCTGCTGATGCATCGTAGACAAGCTTCCAACCTCAAGTAACTTATATTTTTATTGCATTAACGTGTAAACCGGCTTTTACGGTTTCACTTTGATTAGTTAGATGATTAATTTGGGAAAGGCGACAGTTGTGGTAAATTCAAGGCTACAGCGATCTCGATGGTTTTTTTTTCCTTATTTTGAAAATAGATTTACGTATGCATAAGCAAATATGATAATGTATAGACATCTTCGAAGGAAGGATTAAGTATAGATTAAAACCTAAGGAGTGGAATAGGGTGTTGTAAGATGGTACGAATACAAAGATATTTATTTCACGGAGTTATAACGCTTGAAGTGAAAAATAACATCTATGTTTAGCTATACCTCACTAAAAGATCTAAGAAGCCAAACCGATGTCACGAATCTTGTACACTGTCATTCACCCCGCAACCTGATACTGTCCGCTCACTGGTTACTGCACTCTTGCGCAAGCCGCCATGATGTATCGATAGTCGATACCGAGAACCGCCTGGACCTATTACAGTTATTCAATCGATTATTGTTTGCTGAGATGAGTGCAATACTCCTTTGTGTTGCAGTTCGTATCAGAGGTGATTATTTAAAATTGGAGCTGACCTATGTTTTGTTTCAAAATAAAGATTGAAGTGATGCTTAAGGTCTTGATGTAATAGAAGGGGAAATAGTAGACTAGAAACTAATAGACATTATTCTTTCCGTTAGGGCTATAGTTTAATTTGGCTAAATTTTTATTTATTTCATCAAACACTATTTGGAAAATGTTATCTAACAAAATTGTATTGCCATATGGTCAACCTCTAATACTTATAAATACAGGTTAGGCTATCCTCGCGAGAACAAGTTTGGTCTTCTTAATAATAAAAATATATACAATTAAGTAAACTTCTATCCATATAATAATTTTAGTAGTAATAACACTTCAATAAAATTTAGTCCACCATTACAAGAGATATACAGGATTGTAAGTCATCATCAAATAGTGAACGATATTTTTTATTCGATTTCGTCACGCATTAGTGGTGGTGACAGGCTGTATTTTGTGAGCAAGTATTTTGCTAGAGTTTAAGACTTAAATAATGCTTAACTGAATAATTAAGCGTTTAATTACTTCCTACATCAAAATGTATATGAATAATGTTGTAAATATACAGGCATTGTTATATTATATGGTAATGTAACAAGCAAGAAAATAATTTACAAATAAATGATCTTGTTATGGACTGAAACAGTTCATAAAAATTTAGGTTATTATGATTTGTTACTTAGTAGAGTTTTGCGGTCAGTTCTTGGTTAGTTTGCAAGGTCAAAGTAAACAATGAATGCGATATGTTAGCCAACTAGATATATAATAGACTTACCAAACAATGATTTAATAATAAGTGTTTTCACTTTCACTTGATAGTAATTAATTTTTTTTTTTTTTTATTTATTTCGACATAACATAAGATTCCTTAATCTAAATGATGGCATCTGTAAACCTGTATGAGGTTTGTCTAGTCTAATATTATGCCTATGGGGGAAGCGACCTTCACCTGGACATCTCAATAACTTAACCTAATGAAAGGAGTTCGATGTCTCACTTCTAATTGTGGAAACACAACGTTATCATTTCGGCAAACTCAGGTATGATGGCGGCAGCGTAGAAGCTGGTGAGAGAAAAGACATTCCCCTGAAGTCCTCAAGGACAGAGTAACTGTTTATCTTACTTCTTCATAATAGAATGAATGATCGCTTATTTGCTTTTCACAGCTTTAAATCATTTGTCAAAAATACACTTGCAATAAAAATGGTTATTATATTGTTAAGGATTACTTAAATGATACTTGGATTTAATTTTAATAATTCAAAAATTACGTTGCCAAATATTGTGAGTATACTAAATAACATAATGAAACTATAGTTTTTGTAGAGTTTTTATAGACTTGTTTAACTTTTTATTAAAGGAAGTTGGATTTAGACTATTTATCTTAGGTCAGCTTCTAATTGACGTACATATCTGTAAAAAAACCTTTTCGCGCGATCTCATTATTTCCGATTCAATCTCACAAAAAAAGATATTTTCAAGAATACGTCAATCGAATATTCCTACGGTAAACGATACAATATTACAATTTATTTTTTAATGTTGTGCAAAAAGTTGAAGATTTTGCGAAGATCGCAGGAACACCCTAAGCGGACCTTAGCAAGAGAAGACTGACCGCTATTTAGATCTTTCAGGAAGGCCTATGATTAGCAATGGGTTTCTTTTCCCTGAAATGATCATGATAACATAAAAAAATGATAATCAAAAAACACATGATGCTACGCAAAAAAGAACCCTGTATCTCCCAAATAAATAGTACCGCGATCAGCGAAATAACAGTGCTCAATGAAAATCGTTTAGTACGATGACTAAAGTTAGAAATCAAATTGAAAGTACGTTATTAGCGCGTTCGCCTGTTGGACGCTTGTTGAGTTTTGTGGTTAGGAGGTGAGTGTTTGCGGAAGTCTGTCTATTTACTCTTCCCACGACCGATCCTTGCACTGTAGGTCTTCGTATTTTAGCTCAATAGTTTATTTGAAGCGACATTTATTTTGTTGAGATGAACTATTATGAGAGCGCAGATAGCGCTGAGGTCTCGGCGTTGGTATTGGAATCGCTATAATCGGGAAGCTCGAGGTCGAATCTGTTATGTACTGTCCTGTCTGTCATGTACTGTACTGTCATGTGTGTTCGTTTTTCAAATTTCAAAAAAGGAAATCTTCGTGAAGCACCTGCATAGAAATGTGAGAAAATTCCATTGAATTCCATGGAAATGCGTATTTGCCAACCTAACATGTAACATTGTGTATGTTAGGTTGACTAATCTGTAATATGCTAATTGACTAAAGCCTAATCACTTTAATATTATTAGGGTAGGCTCCTTTCGGTGGAAACAGTAATAGTAGAAGAATCATCATTCCTCGTTCCGATTCTATGGCGCAACGCTATCTTTTTGCGATCCATACTTTTTGTATGGATTTCATTCACAAATAAGTTTGTGAAGCGTTAAAAGATAAATATGTATATGCAAAGTGGGGTCAGTGTGTAAACGTTGCAGTTTGTGCGTCATCTATAGCAAATAAAATAAAAATAGCTTGCTGCATCTTCAAAAGACAATAATGTTATGCAAAATAATAATCGTAAATACACTGTTACTTTACAATGTTTCCCAATTAACAAAACTCTTCATTTCAGCTAATAGACGCCCACTGTTGGACATAAGCCTCCCCCAAGGATCTCCACGCAGATCGGTCCTGCGCTGCAACCGTCCAGCGCCTTCCCGCGATCTTCATCAAATCGTCGGTCCACCTTGTGGGAGGCCTAAACAAAACTCTTAATGTACATAAAATAAAATAAAATCCATTCGGTACTTTTTACTTGAAGAAGTAACAAAAATCCATCCATACAAACTTGCGCGTTTATAATATTAGTAGAGATTTCTTTAAAGTCATGATATAAATGTCGATTATGTACACATCGAAATACGGGGATAGCGGAGTTTCGTGTCGTGTAGACTCGTGAGCTACAAACACACTCTCGTTAAAAAAAGATATGCAGTTGGCATTACACGGTATCCCTTTAGCACCTTCGACAAACGAGTTGTAAATCACCGTTCCTCGTTTCCCGGCGAGACGTGAATGGTTCTGTGTTTGTTGGCTGGCCTTGTTTGTTTATTGTGTTATGTTGGGCTTACCAGTTAACGTTTGAGGTTAGAATCTTTTTAAACACTTGCGGAAATACTGCATTTCTAATGTAGTTGGTAAATAAATATTTCAAAAAAAGAACTAGAATATTTCATAAATACACTTTATTGTATGACGATAAGGATAATAATGTGACCCAGTTGGTAAACTCCACGCAAGATTTCATTAAATTTTACTAAAATGGCCTTTAATCTTTTTAAACACTTGCGGAAATACTGCATTTCTAATGTAGTTGGTAAATAAATATTTCAAAAAAAGAACTAGAATATTTCATAATATACACTTTATTGTATGACGATAAGGATAATAATGTGACCCAGTTGGTAAACTCCACGCAAGATTTCATTAAATTTTGCTAAAATTAGCGTTGAATCTATATAACCGCGCACGCCTTATAAAGGACCGTGTCCGTATAAAGACGCATGATATTAAGCTACGTAATAATAATAAATATATCTTACACTTACACCTAGTAGTCTAGCCTAATGTAAACTCTGTACGGCTTGTGTTATGGGATCTAGAGTGACTATGGTACAAATTATCGAATTAATCACACAAACATGCTGCCACCGGGACTTCAACCCAGGACGTCAGAGATGGTGACACCTTGAAGTGGTGTACCAATCACTCAACTACGGAGGTAGTCTTATGATTAATAAGGTACTGAGTACTAACATAATTGCAACTAAGTACTTACTATATGTTCTTTCTTACTTTACCGTTTTCTCCGCTGCTAAGTCAAGTGAAATAAATCCATTTAAGCTAAATGTACTGTCTTACATAAAAAATAGTTTTAAACATTTACGTAGCCTATTGACAGAGTAATGAGTTCTGTAGATTATCCCACGATTAGAGAAGAACGTGTTATTATAGCGATAGTACTCGTAATTATAAATATTTCTCATAAAAATTGTTATTAGAGAGGAGTGCTTGTATGCGTTGGTCTGCAGAATGAGAAATGAATGCTTGCAGACCTTTTTAGTGCGCAATTAAATTTAAATGGATTGAACATATTAAGGTGTTACATAAATTGTCGGAATTTATTAGTGTTACGAGAAAAGGATGTAGATGAATTAAAATAGACACTTCAATTAGTCCAGCAATGTGATTGCTGATTACCGACACATAAGTAGATAAATATTTAACTAACTAATGAGTGATTATAATATATCTGCCATTAATTACTTAATTTCTAGCTTATTAGAATTATTTGTTTCTTGTTGACAGTTCCACTTGTATATACTTCTTATGTGTAAATGATTTATTAATCAAAATCAAAAATATTGTTAAACAAAATTAAAAACAAAAAATAGTTTTTAAACTTATGGATGCAAAGTGTGAAATAAATTATTATTCTTATTATTGATTGTTAGATTTAGTGTTTAGTTCTCGCATCATAGGAAGAGTTGCAGCGTCGATGGAGTTATGTGAAAAAACGCCAATGCCACATATTATACTAAAAGGGTGATGAAAATTAATGATTTTTAGATCACGTAATTCAATAAGCTACACATCGAAAGAAATGTACCTTCAAATAATTAATACTCAATCAAGACGACAAAAACTGTAAAAAAAATTGAGCTTATGAAAGTAATTAAGCTAATATATGCCCATTTAATGCACCATAAATTACTTGACAATATTTAAAAAAAAAGGGACATCGTATTACCAGAAGCAAGCCAGGCATTATCGCAAACGCAACCCTAGATTTTGCAACCCGCACGCATCTGAATGAGCAGAATAAGATAGCAGCGAAAATTCTGCGTGACTTTCCCACGTCAATAGCGTGCGTGGCGAACTATGCAAATCATCATTGCCCTGATCTACACTCCATCATTAAACACCGTTGATCGAAACTTCCTTGATGCAGATAAGTGAGAACTTCGCACTGTACTACAAATTCTACTGGCGTGTGATCGATTCGGTGTTGCGTATCGACGTTATGAAATTTAAGAGTTGTCAACAATATGTCGAGTACTAATGTGAGTGATATTTGTAGTGTGGGCGACAGAAAGTGTATTTCGTAAGTACTATTGGTTTAGTATCATTGCCGTTTATCGCATTTAATTTATCATCAACCCACGACAATACTCAGTTCATGTTAGTAATCGAAAGTTTAAGACTTAACCGACTTTTTTGCTGGATACCTCTTTTGATTATTTAAATTGTTTTATACTTAAAGAGATAGAATATTGTTATATTTAAATTGTTATGTTTTCTTCCAAGCCGTAGGTAAATGGAAAGAATCAAAACTATACAAAACACAAGAGCATCTTGTAATTCTAATGAATGTACTAACGGTAGCGATTACCGATTAGTTACCGAATAATGTTTATTTAACGTCACGATGTTTGAATGTCGTGTCAATTCAGATTAATCCGAAAGTGCTAAATATTCATTGCGAGTAACGTAACAGTTTATTTCATATGAATATTTGGCGATGTGAAATTATTCTGTATGCAGCGCCGACAAAATTCCACTGTGAAGTTTTATATCGTCGAAACATGATTGTCATCGATAGCCTTTCGATGTATGTAAGATTGTCTATAGACTATTGTTCAGCTTAGATTCTTGTAAAGAATGCAGTCAGGCGATATTAGATGACTAACTCATGATCATAGATGACTCATGTGGTCATTGTTTTTAAACGGTTTGGGTTTCATTATCTGAGTGTATAGTATTTTGTTATAGGCCTTGAAAGTTTTCAGGGTGTAGATACCAAAACAGTTTTTATTAAATTGTTCCCTTTATCTTAATGTGAATTTGCGAATTCATAACCATACCTAATACTTAAAGCAAATCTAATTGTCTTAAATTGATTACGAGTATAAATTCTTATATTTCTAATCCCTACTAACATTTTAATTGCGACAGTTTGTAAGTATGGATGGGTATTTGTAAAACCGCTAAATGGATTTTAATTAAATTTTACAATAATATAGATTATAGATCATCAGAATAACACATATGCTACCATTTATGTTTATAGGCTAATTGGTGTAAGTAAGAAATATTTTATATTATTATAATATATTATTTTATTTATATAAAGATATGTGAATTGTCTAAAATGTGACTATAAGACACTTTATACTTATTTTGGTCAATATCGCGTCTATACTTTTAATATTTATATACTTTGATCTATTTGAAGGGAATGTAATGCCCTATAAGCGTCCATAGAATGCATGTTTTATTGTATCGGAATAGAGAGCGCATAGTATTCAGCCAGAGGCACTATTAACAAAAAGGTATTAAAAATGCGCCGCGATTAATGCGCGTGCGCAGAAACCACACGCATCACGTACTTTTGTTCTCATGATGTGCTGCGAATGACCAATTCGAGGTTTGTCTTGTTTATAAAGTGTTATTAGATTTTTATATATTGCAGAATTTATTTGTGACTTTCAGAACACCGTCGTAAAAAAAAGAGAACGTAAATCTTTTCTATAAAGTAAACGTACAAAACAGTTTTAGTAATTTTAAATTTACACACAGCTAAATTAGAAATTCTTAAATATTCAGTACTTGTAGTATTCAACATAATGTTAAAATCATTGCAAATTACCTGTACGTCATTCAACGATACTTTTTCCTTTTTATAAGGAAACTGAATGATTCACGACACTTTAGTTTATAACATTTATATATCCTTATTAAGCTTTATAATATTTTAAAGCTCTCCGGGAAATATGTAGATATCACACAGCCTTTTGAATAGCAAACACATGAAAACACGAAAAGTATCAAAATAAACTAAATATCATGAGATTATTTGATTATTTATTTAATAGGATGACTGATGACTGTGAATATATTAATACATTAGATAATATTAGAAAAATAACTGTATTTAATCTGCCATACGTAAGACATATCAGAAATTTAAATATAAGAATATATAATCCAATAATGCAATTTAAAAAAATCTATTACATTGTATAATAGATACACCCAAAAAATATGACATGCACTACTAATATTATAAACGCAAAACTTTGTAAGTATGGATCTATGTTTGTTACTTTTTCACGTCAAAACTACTGAATGGGTTTTAATAA
The DNA here is from genome assembly GCA_036419045.1 of Scirpophaga incertulas. NCBI lineage: Eukaryota > Metazoa > Arthropoda > Insecta > Lepidoptera > Crambidae > Scirpophaga > Scirpophaga incertulas. The sequence goes on along the minus strand of CM071631.1, from coordinate 19,699,715 downwards.
AACTTTACAATAATATAGCTTATACATCAGAATAACACATAGGCTACAATATACAAAGATATAGTGTGACGCTAAGTGATTCGAGTACTCTGGACTCGATTCCGGTACTCGAGTCAGGAAGAATCAGTTCGTACTCGCTAACTCGATTCTATTTACACGAGTCCTACTGACTCGACTCTAGTATTCGAGTTTGGTTAACACGCTTGTACTCGCAAACTGTTTACATAAGCAATGAAGTGGCGCGGGCCTAATATTACAAACAAGTTTGAACTTGCAACTTTTTGTATTGATTTTGTTCTAAAATCGAACTCTAGTTCGGGACTAGAATTTCCAGACTCGAATTTCTAGACTCGAGTCTAGGAATCAGACTCTCACAATCAGAGTCTAGAAATATTCGAATACCAAACATAGAATTCGAGTACGGGCTCGAATCAGGAAATCGAGTCTTGATTCGAATACCGTATAAACTGACTTGAATCGACTCGATCCACCAAAACAGCGACTCGGCACATTACTAGTTATATTCTTAAACGAACGATACCGTCTAGTTAACATAACGAACCGTCTGTAATTTGCTTAGAAAGTGTTTCGGCTCAGCTCTCTAACTATACTTTAATGGCAGCTTCAGTCAACCTTTTCTATTCACTTACATACATATATTTATTGTTGCATTCTATCGATGAATGATTTTCGATTGTAGAATTAATCAAATTTATGTGTCCAGTGAAAGCTTTTTGCTTAATGTTACTTGGGATTAAATCGAATAAAGATTTATACGAACTTGACTAATAACAGACAGTGCTGGTAGTCTGCGCGCCATCTATGTAATTCAGCTGAGAGTTCAGCTGACGGGAATTTAATAACGTGTATTTTTGGATAGCTTAAACCAATGTACCAATCTAAATTACAATCTGTAAATCTCCAGGTGAATTGTGAAGTTTTGTAATAAACATAAAAGAGTTATTTATAATAAGGGATCGAAATAACTAAAGATTTTAGAAGAGGAATCTGTTTTAAATACGAACCGGATAAAAATAATGATGGTACGTTATAATGTGATGCACCTTAGGAAACTATTGGACGATAGTAAGCTTCTTAGTTTGACAGGAAGCAGCGAAAGGTATATACAACCATGCCATAACGTATATTAGGTTAGTTTGATTTGCACAAATAGTTTCTCCTTGGTCTTTAATTACTAACTAACCATGTAAATTATTTGGAACGAACTTTTCGTTGTCGATATTCCTAATTCTTATTTGTCTAAAATAAATAAGTAAACTGGCAACATGCACCATAAAACCGTATAAGACAATGTACAAAATCTTTCTCTAAACTACATATATATGTAGCTGTTAATAACAGCTATTTCTGTGATAATTGATCTTCAATACAGACCCGCCTTTGTTATGACATTCACACGACAACTAGTTGTCAACGCACATTTTCATTGCCAAACCAATATTCCACGGTGTGTCTTAATGAATTTGACTGTCGATTAATTCCGTTGGCCAACATCTGTCACGACCGCGCGCACGCCGCTTGCAATTTAATTGCCGATAGTCGCCTCAGTTGCGCAACTATCGCAATCAAACCAATTATTGGCGAAGAAGCACGAGTGCATAAAAACAATGACTCGCCGCAGGCTCTGCAGGTGATGTGGTTACGAAAAGGGCTCTAGGCACCTTTGAGTTTTACTCCACCTTGTATGTTATGTGAAATTTGTAGTAACTTGTAGTTTTATTAACAAAACCTTACACATCAAGATTCCGAATATTTTGAAAAATGTCATACATTGTTATCGCGTATTACAAATGGAGTTTTCGTTTCGTTACTTGTCCAATGGTAGATATATTAAGACTGACATACGAGTAGTATTGAGTAATCGAAACTATAACATGGCATTCAATAATAATAATAATTTATTCAACAAAATCTTTAGCATGCATTGAGAACTAATATTAATTTTAGACCTGCACTATATACTTACCAAGGCTGTGTTCTCTAACGATTTCGTAGCTATACATTACCGAGATTTCTACACTAAGCTATGCCTGTACAGTAGACTATCTATTGTAATTATTATTATTGATAATAATGTCGCCATTAATAGTAATTCTCTGAGTAGACTTAACTTTATTAAAATTGTTGTAAAAGTGTAATGTTCCATCCATAAAGTCTATGTAGACGACGTCGTTAACAATACACGTCATTACGAGTACTATAATTCAGAATGGCATTATTCCACCTGCCGCCTCTTATAGTAAAGCAGATGTTGTACTTATTCTTTTAACGTCTATAATTTGAACCAAGGCGTATCATGAATTCCAGCAAAAAACCAACTACTGGCATGGTAAGGGTAAATTGGGGCCTACAATAAAGGCCATCCATGTCTCTTCCATGTTAAGTGATGATAGTGATGCTAATGAATTCACAATTTCAGTATTAAATTTGATAACAGAATTTACTTTATTTTCATTCATACCATAAATTATACCTAATAAGTTAGTTAAATCGACGATCAACTCGATATATCTCGGTATAAATAATATAACATGAACGTTTTCGTAGATTGATGGTAGGATAGATTACTATAAATTTGTAAAGATAAAATTAATAATTAACTTTCCTTGTATGTAAGAATCAGACCCAAGACAACCAGAAGTAGGCTACAATCACCGACAGATAGGTAGAAGACATAAAAAATATGTGTGAACACAGTCGCCTACGCAAAAAAATATTTCATAGGATTAAAACTATCGATATGTTGTGTATAAAAGACAGCATATTTATCACTACTGTAACACAAATAATGTTTACCTTATTTTTAGTTAGAGCTTGAATGTATTTTAGGTCAAGTCCACTGATAATTTCCCGTAAGCATGCTTTAATAGAGTCGAAGATAATTTACAATCCGACCTTTTTTTTCACTATGTACATGAATATCACGAAATATCATTTAATTTTGGAGATTAGTTACGAACATGAAAACTTTAATAACTCAGAAAATACGAGATGAGAATCATTCCATTTGGCCTCCACTGACTTTGATAATATCATTAAACAATAACAGTCACTTCAATTTAACCATTAACATTTGACCAGCAAAGTTAATTGGTTAATTAACCATAAACCTTACGGCTGAACCTAGCTACTATTGTTTTATTTATTTCCACCAGTTAACTGTAATGTCTATTTATTAAATAAGATAAACAAGTTTAATTGAGATTACTTAAGATTATTGGATTTGTATCTAATGAAACTACACAACACTTGAGAGTTCAATTTAATTTTCAACATCTTTTTTATATAAATATTATTACAATGTTCAAATTCTCTACGTGCATTTATCAATATTTTTAAAATATTGGTATTTGGTTGAATTTTGTTCATGATCTTATTAACATCCATACCATATCAAAATATGACTGAATTCTGATAGATTTACACGGACTGTAATTTACTCTACACAGTTCTTGACTCTACAAATTTTGTCCGTCAAACTCAGTAGCCTTTCCTGGTCTCACATGGCTGTTTGATCTTACTTTTCTATCTAATTTTTACCAAATTTCTATTTAATAACTCTAAAACATATGATGGTTTACGCAACTTGCTCAAAAGTTATGTCAGATGTTGCAGAAGTGAAATTTTCATCGCTCAGTTTAGGACGAAAAGGGCGTGCGCTTTCTTCATTAGAATCTCAATGGATTATTTAAATGAGTACGACACGTGGAAGTCTTGCCCCCGATTGTGTAACGGCCATTGAATCCATTGAACAGTTACGTTCTCTTGTTACCGTCGCGTAATATCCTAATACGGTTTTACATTTTAGATCGCTTCGATCGTCGCCGAGCGCTGCGTCCGCGCATGATTTGAATTTAGTCTGTTTGGGTGATTAGAAGAACAACTCTTTTTTATTCAATACGTGAAAGCGCTTAATCTCATTACCGCATTCGAGTTCAAGAATTTTTTTTAACTTTAACTGGTAATATGTCTGTAGTTAATCTTGCAACTAAAAGAAAACTTAAATCATTATAAATCCTGAAAAAACCCTTACCATATTGCGATTAATCGAATTTTAACTGTCTATACTGTTATCATCTACATAAGACCCAAGCGTTCTCTTAATGTTATATTTGAAGATGTGGAGATTTTGCTGGATAAGACTTTAAATGAGTCCTTTTCTAATGCTGAATTCCTACTAATATTATAAACTCGAAAGTTTGTATGTATATCTACTGAATGGATTTTAATGAAACATTAATAGTATAACTAACTTATCAAAATAACACATAGGCTACAATTTATAAGGATATTGTCCAGAATATTACTATGTATCAAGTGAGTAGGAAAAAATCTACCATCTGCGAGCTATTCTGGCGAGCGCTGCCAAAACCGTATACTGTATGATGGAATTATGTTATAATTTTAATGTCATAATGTTAACTTTTTTCCACGCCACGCTAATATAAGCTACTTGAAATACTAATCCTGCGTAGTGAAGTCGAGGGCACCAGCTTTAGTACCTCATAAAAAGGCGCAGGGTTCATGCCAGCTCCAACGCCATTATGAGGCTGTTTGTGGAGTAGTGGAATTGTCAACATATGAAATTGTGTGTACTACTGAACTACTGAATAGGGTTCATTAATTAATTATTGAACGCATTCTAAAATATGTGGTTATGAAAGTATGGACGATATATACAAAAGTATATGTTATTCCTAAATTTTGTACGCTTTCATATCGCATGCGGCGAGGTAATCAATTTCAATCTATCGACTTTCCTATAGAACTTTGAAGTCGACTTTAATAGTTTCATGTATTTCGCGATTAAACTTATTAAAGTTATAAAGGGTGTTCTAAGGTCCATTACAAGGTGTTGTTGATAATTTGTTATTTTCGTAGAATTTTTCATCGCTTTTGATGCAATCTCACGAACAGCACCATTAGTGTCGGCGGAGACTTCTTCACTTTATTAGGAGCGTCCCGGAATGCAAACTTGACCGCTTTTAACCAATTTTATGCCCTAATTGTCATTCGGGTTGTCACACTATATGCTAGTAATACTTATTGTATAATGAAAATAATACTTCTGTGCTCAGTTCCGCGGATGACGAAACTGTTACTATTACCGCATTAATATTGGTTTCTCTGTATTCACCGCAGCCTTTTGAGTTGGTTAATTCGATAGATTTATTGTATTGTGTTGTAAGTTCACTTTTGAATATTCTTATATCTTCGGGTATTGTACTTTTGGAATAACGTTTGGCGTAGGGAAAAAGTCAATTTTGTAATCAGCTGTAACTAAGTGATTAGCTTTCAGCAATGTTAAATAACTTAGTTACATATTTATTTAAAGTTAAAATTGTATTATCGTTGTATGTACAATATTAAATTTTAAAACAAACAAATATACTAGAGTAATTACAATAATAAACAAATATAAAATAAATCAAGGTTAATAAATATATTATAATATTAATAAGAATTTCGGAACTAAAAAATGAGGCGTTCTTCGCAGATTTATTAAGCTTTCATTTGACCGCTTCAGCAATGATTTAAAATTTAAAAAAAATCGGGGATTATTATTACTTTAGCTTTTATTTAGTATTAATTATTGATGAGTTGATTTACGCTAACCTACTTGGTAGTTCTGAACAAAAGTATGTTTAAATATGAAAGAACATTATTTTATCTATGACGTTATTGAATATTTAGCTCGGGACTCTTTTCTTGACCATAGATCACCACAGATTGTTACAAATGAACAGACAATAAATAGTCTGATAAAATTACCGTGTGAATCACTGCGAATAAATAGTTAAATGACACTTAAAGGTTTCGCAAGACACGAAGCTATCGACCTCCAGCCAAATCCGATTGATCCTTTGTTCGGCAGACAGTATGGTGACACGAAGATGCCACTCGCATACTTATTAAGACTGCAGCAACAGGTAGCTGTGTAGTTTCTTCTGATCTTCTATTTATAGCGACCACTTGGCAGTGCATAACAGGTGTATGCTACGTGAGCGATTTCATGTTTGTACCTTTTTTGGTATCACATATTGCTATGAGAAGTAAGTTCATCGCTAATGTATCGTCTGATTTTCCTCCTGAAACTAAATTAGTTCAGATACCTTAATTATTAATGGAAACTTTTACTATAATTAAGACACGTTTAATTAAAACATCGTCTGTTTATGAATCAAAAATGAAGAAAACAGCTAAATTAAATATGCGTTAATTTAATAAAATAGTGAACCACAAATGCAGTAAACAATCAGATGAAATGCTCAATAGACTGGCATTCTCACGTTTTGTGGCGGTAAATTTTCAGCCTTTGCCCAAAATGGAGTGGTATGAGTGTTGGGTTTCTCGCACAGACTACAGAAACAATGTTATGTGTATTCCCCAATGACGTCGACTAGTCACGCGGAGTTACCTGCTCCTATGCGTACCTATGCGCACAACGGATGTTGGGATACGCACCGCCGTCTTAAATTAAGCTGGGGCCCTTGAGCACACAAGAATTGGTGGCCCTTTTGGAAAGTAATAAACGAGAATTATATAAACATTTTTAAAATAAGTTTATATGCACTAAATAACGTTACTAATTAAGTAATTTCGACGCTAGCGCTTCAGATGATGGAATGCCGAACTACAAATCCATAGGCGTCGCTCGGCCTCAGCTTCCAGATAGAAATGAACCTTCTTGGACCACGCTGTTTTCGTTGATATATTGGCGGTATATTCTTATAAAGTTACTAAGTTGCGAAAAAACGTAATATCTAAAGTTTTCGACAAAAATGTTTTAAGAATAAATGTGGGAGAGAAATTGTAGGTCCTTCGGGGCCCCTTGTAACGACGGTTTTGGGGATACGAATATATGACGGGTCAAGAATACTTACGTATGTTATAATACTAGCCCACCATTGGCCTTAGAGAGAGCTAGATGCAGTGCTTTCTGAACTTTAAGTTTCGGTACAATTCAGTAAAAAATAAAGCTAAAGAAAATGTATATGGAACTACGACAATATGATGAAGATGATCGCTGGAAATAAATGCTGAAAATAGAAAATAAATTTATTTTGCATTTATAGGTATACATATATTTTGTGTTTATAAGCATGATAGCAAAATAAATATCTTAAAAGAAAATATTGTGTTTTCATTCATTTCATTAATTTTCATTCTTTCCTTTTCAATTTGTATTTGTATTTCATAACATAATTTTTTTTAATAAACCAAGAAGATGAGCAGTATATTAAGGAACATTAATTACGACCATTTACTTAAATGTTACCTATAAATATTCTAACAGAGTCATTTGCTCCTTTATTATCTAGTCACGACGTTTCCTTTTTGTTTTGGATCAAGACAAGATCCTTGTTTGTAGTCTGGGAACAAGTTTGAGCCTTGGATAAGCCTTTTGCCTTTCAAGATCTGTTTCAATTGAATCCGCTAAATCGATCTAGTGACCTGATTTAGTTAGAATGGTTTAATTTGCCTTTTGTTCTCAGGTTTTCAACTATTAGTTTAAATTATAGTTTAAATATTATTTACAAATGATGATTCCATATTATATTATATTTTTGAGTTTATAATACTATACTTTAAAAAGCAAGAAATAATAAGGTAAGCATTTCAGAAATTAAATATGTATTTATTGTATTATAATAATAATAGGTTTTTCCCCTTATTCATTTGTAATTTTTATATGGTATTTTTTCTTTTTTATATGGTACTTTTTTCATTTTTATATGGTACGTTTGAACATTTCGAATTTAACAGCAATAGAAAATATTTACTTTCCATTATATAATGCAATAGACGATATAATGCAATTTTTGATTGTTATTGTAAATCAATATTTGTTTATTTATGTTGTAAAAACCAATCGCGAAAAAGCTTTTTTTGTTAGAATTTATACCTACTTTATTGACTATGATTTTCTGAAGTCACAATAATTACCATTAAATTATGTTAGTTTCTGAACACAATTTTTAGAATCCGTTATATATCTGTTTAATGTCTATTGCGACTTGTGTTAAAGTTTCATAAAGTTTGATTTCTTGGTTATTACATATTTAAGGAAAAGTTAGTATAAATTTAATTTTGATTGACATTGACAGATAGAGCAGTGAGCAGAGACATTGAAGGTTTATGAAGATGTGACAGTTATCTAAGTAAAGAAGCAAGAAGCTTTACTTAGATAATAACTTGACAATGATAGATACAGACAGTATTTGCTGTCTGTATCTATCATTGTCAATCAAATTTGAAAGCAACAGAGTACATAATCAGGGGGCGTTATTTTTTTCCTACAAACATTCCTATCTCTTCAGTTCTATAGAAATCTAATTTTATATTTTCTTCATGTAGTACATCAAATCATTCTACGATTATTAACACCATCAGCGTCCTGTCACCGGATCATTACTCATTGCCGAGCTTTCCTTCCTCAACGAGACCTTAATTTTAAATCTGACTTCTATATCGTATAAGGCAAGAGTTAATATCCAATGCACTGATCTTCCAATCTCTACGCCCATCGACAATCTGCAACACATTTTGCATTAGTTTTATTGCGTTGGGTTAAGGTTGTGATTGCTGTGAAATAGAGACCGGACGTGTCCATCACAAGTTGAACGGATGTAGCACTGCAGATACGAATGCGTTCAGAGCTTCTCTGCAATTTTTTTGCAGTCTGATCTCCAATATTACGTTACTGTACGTCTATAAACAATATATTAATGTCTCACATCAACCTATATCCTTGATTGTTTTAAGGTCAGATAAATTCGTTTAGTATTTTGTTTACATCTTTCAGTAACTGTATACAATTTTTTTTATTGCAATCTTCGTTGTGTCTTACACAATATATGTATTCACGCGGTAAAGCGGAGCAGATGATTTTTAAATCTGTCACAATGTGGAATTAAACTATACTGCCACTTTTATTATATTGTCTCCCTTTGTTTCAGACCCAGAAGATGGAGGGAGATGCCGCTGAGATTAGCAGGAAACTGCGAGTTGATCAGGTATTTGATTTATTTATTTTTTTACAATTTTAATAAAAAATTTATTAGATATAGGGATAGTTTGAGACCCTTCGAAGTACCCACTAAATTGCTGACTACTATTTTTACTAAGATATATTTATCTTAGTAAGAAGGAGAATCTGATTTAAATGGGTGTAGCGATTGTGATATTATTTTGTATAGTAATAGTGGAAAGACAGGATATTTATTACCATGAGAAAATATCTCTTGAATCCACGTAATTCCGGTATAGCGTGTGCGCAGTTCCATTTCTTATTGTATTTTTGAATATAGATAAAGAATTGCCTTCATATGACATGTAAATTGCTAACATGTTGGTACCTTAAGCTTAATTGAAACTATATTACTTTTGCATTTTGACCGCAATCAATCATTTGCTGCCGCCGCAGCAGATAAAGGTTTGACAGATGTAATTGTGCGAACAAACTATGAGCTATAAAGGTACATACACAGTACATGCGTGTAGGTTATGCGGTTTGGTCGCGTGCATTTTTTGTGGGGTCCTATAGATAAATTACCAAGAGTGCGGATATACACACATATACGATGGGATATGAAGAAATCTTTCTTTTTACCTTATGGTATGTGATGATAAGGTCAATATTAGAAGCAGACTTCACTTGGAACTAAATAACTGTGGCAATGCTGTAACTGTGATTCGGAATACTATTTTATTTAAAAAATTCTACCGCCAACAATATGAAACTAATATTATTGTCGATTTTTTGTCAATAACAGTTCATGGTGGAATCAAGGCATATGGACATAAATAAAATCTTAAAATACATTTTCAATCAACTTAATTTGCTAAATAGTTTTCATACTTGGTTTCGCTTCGCCAAAAATAACTGTATTAATAATATTGCCTCCTATTTTAAAGCCGTATAAAGGAGTGGGGAAACTAGAAGTACATCATGTAGTATCTGTATTACATATAATAAAAATAGTAGTAATTTGTGTACATATACATATGTCTAAGTTCCATGCTTGGAAAATTACTTCTACACATACATTATACATACACCAAAATCAGAAAATTTATTTTAGATACATTTCGAAGAATTTAATTAGTATTTTAAAACATAATTTAATATCATAATTCTAAAAAGACAGTAATCCCAAGTAATAAAGAGATATATAATTGTAAGCTAGTTTTTGTATAAATATTTGTTTCTCACATTATCCATATGTGAATTTTGCAAGATGACAACATTCGAAAAAGCACGGTAGTTTTCCGGGATGTGCGAATAGGTTAAAAACGAATTCCAGCATTATTGTAAAATTATATATTGTAATTCTTTAATAAAATTAATATAAAACAACATAATTAACTAACTTAAAAATTACTAATAAAATCCCTATGTTCATATAGTTCGACATAAAGTATCGTATCGATTATTCAAATAAAACACGCCCACTGAATCGTTGAATTTTTATCGATTGCAATTGATGTCATTGTAATTGTGTTAGTTTCGGAAAATGTTCCAACAAGTAGACTGCTTTAATACTAATTATGGTACGGGTGTAAATAAATAGTAGTGTAATACTTTAACAGATCGATGTTATACAACACTTTAATAGTGTTAAAAACCAACGCAAAAGAAGTTTAGTAATTGCTAATAGTATGACTTAATCTGACACCCACATGAACGCATACGTATTACCTCCTTTCTCTGATCTAATGTAATTATCGTGCAGAAGAAAAATAATCGATTGTTAACACAATGATTATATATTGGATTGTCTGTAATCGGATCTTATGCAACGAAATTACAGTAATTTTGACGAGTTTTACCAAACTGAAGATATGTGGATCGCTTAGATAATAAATATCTATATATTTAGGTCAATTTATGTATATATACATATAAAGAAAATTGGAGTGTCGTCTGTCTGTTTGTCGGTTTATTTATCTCGGAAATGGCTGGACCGATATTCACGGGACGTTTATTGGCAGGTAGCTGATGTTATAATTTATTTTAGAATTTTTTTATTTTTTTAGAGAAATCTATTTTTTTTTTAGAGAAAAACTTTTACTTTATTGAAATAATGTAATAATATCACAAACGCGAAAGATTATAAGTATAGATGGATATATGTTACACTATTCGTAAAACCTACGGAATTGATTTTGATGTAACTTTACAATAATTTAGCTTTTACATTAGAATAACACATATGTAGGTTACAACTTATTGTCTAAGGTTGTATTGTCTGAATTGTCCGAAATATAACGATAAGTGTAGGTACTGTGTATTACAATAAGCTTAACAAACATCTTAGCGAAATTCTTACGTATGTAGTAAATATTGTTTGCTATTAGTGAATTATTATTAGCATATCATAGGAAATTAAAATTAAATAACAGCTAGTTTTACTAATAGATAACTTTAATAATATCTATGAAATTACATGATATGAAGATTTTTAAGAATTCAGCTTTCTCCATACTAACGTTTTTGTTAATTTTAGAAATAAACTGATGCAATAACGTATTTTAAATGAAATTAAAAATCTATAATCTCTAAAGCTTCATCCAACGAAGTAAAGAATAGGTAGTTTTTTTATATAGGATAGGGCAGTAAACGAGCAAACGGATCACCTGTTGGTAAGCGATAACCGCTGCCCATAGACACCCGCAACATCAGAGGAGTCACATCTTCTTCGGGACTTCTATCCCTACCTTCTTGTGGGTAGGGGAGACTGATCGGGGCTCTTGGCCCCCTGCAGTGGCTTCTTCGCCGACATTTACTAATGCCGGGGCATTGGGGGGAAGGGTATTGTCCTCCGTCCTGGTAGCGTAGCTCAATAGAGCTGTAAGGAGTCACAGATGCGTTGCCGGCCTTTTAAAAGGGAATAAGGGGGGAAGGGGGGGTTGGGCCTCCGGTACTCTCACTCACTCGGCGAAACACAGCGCAAGCGCTATTTTACGCCGTTTTTCTGTGAGGCCGTGGTATGTCTCCGGTCGAGCCGGCCCAATTTGTGCCGAAGCATGGCTCTCCCACGGTAGTAAAGCTCTTATGCTTCATGTTTTTCAATTTAAAGAAAGTATCAAATTTAAAAGTATTGAATAAACTACTATAAATGAATTGTATATATTTTAGTTCTTATATGGGGTTTCTTCTGGCCTTCCGCACCGCAGCGGATTCGACGGTTTAATTTTCTATTACAAGAATAGTGCATGAGCGTTGCCTAAATTTGGAGTCAAGGTGTTTGCCATGGTCGAAATCGACCGGAAGGATCAGTGTCGTTTTCATGTAACGGTTGAAAAGAGGAATTAAAAATAGACCTTCAGAGTTTCTAACCTGATAAGGCTGTATCAATTTCCGAGCAGATTTCTATTTTTTCCACCCGAACCTTGTTTGTATGCACTTATAAGGTTTTGTATTTTCTTATATTTTTGAGATCAATAAGTGTCTGTAAACACCAATATTTAACATTATTTTTATTTTGCACTACGGGTTTGTCCGTATGTCGGGTTGCTTCCGTTTAAATATTCGTTTTATTACAACACTACATACTATAAAACAAAGTCGCTTTCTCAGTTCCTATATCCCTATGTATGCTTAAATCTTTAAAACTACGCAACGGATTTTGATGTGGTTTTTTAATAGATAGAGTGATTGAAGAAGAAGTTTTATGTGTATAATACATATAAAGACAGAGAGGGATATAAGGACAGAGAAAGCGACTTTGTTTTATACTATATTCGAACCCTCAGAGAGTGCGACACTTTGAAACCGGTATACCAACAACTCGACTACGGAGGTCGTCAAATATTTACCTTAAATACTACCTTAAATATCACAAATATTTAACTTTTAATCAATAATCATTGCACCCGTGCGAAGCTAGGATCGGTCGCTAGTATTCAGCATAAGATACAAATCTCAGTATGTATGTCAAAGTCGGATATGCCATAAAAAGTTCGTTGTAAAGGTTAACACAACAATCATTTCATCTGCGTGGGAAAGGCACAATATAGTTAAAAAGTTAATGTGTCACTATGCTAAGATTTCTCCGATTCTAGTTTCGATCATAAAACGCTATCTGATGCGGCGAACTAGAGAGGTGCGCCGTCGAAAGTACCAATTTAGTGGTAAAATATTATTAAAGTATTTTGGATGAACACATTGTAGATTTTCTTCGATTATTTGTTTGTGGCTTTGCAGTGTTGTGTTTCCTCATATACTTGTTTCTCTAGTATTATGCTTAACATACATATTTCACTACAATCTACGACGTGCACAACAACGTCCATATATTTATTTATTATTATTAACAGGAAGTTGCATTACATACGCTAGTATGTGATTTTATTAGGTCTCCACAACAAATAAGGCACAATAAATAAGGCATCATTAGTTACTGGAACGCAACAATGATATCAAGATAGGTATTATGGCCAAAATCTAAGACTCTTCTAAAATACTATTAAGAAACTGGCTATATTGCCATATTGCAATTGCAAATGTGACATTATAAAAGTATAAAAAATCAATAATCATTTGTTTTTAGCTAATATAACTATTAAAAATGATATTCATCTTTTAAAATTTAATGCTCATTTTAAAAAGTCATTTACATTAAGAAATGATGTCAATTATATGGTGGAATGAGCTCTTGTCCTTTGCCTAGTTTACAAGATACAAAAATCATTTGTTGAAATTTGACATTATTCTTAAACATATATATAACACATATATAATTTGACATTAAACTTAAGATCGGTCCAAAACGTATTGTCAACGTTCGTATGTTCTATTTACATACAATTGGTTGGTCCATAATTGTAAGTAGTTTGACGTAATTAATAATCGATCAATTCTAAGAATTCAAAAAGAAAATAAGTTATACGCAATTTACACAACCATCAGTTATGGATCCGAACACACGCATACAAGAGCTGACAATAAATTTTGGCTCGGATTCGTATTTTAAAAGTTTTACTTTTTGCCTACTAGGAATTTGGAAAAGAAAAATGTATGGTAATAGGAAAATATAGAAATATTTTTATTGTGGCACATTATATAATTCATGAGACGTCTAATCCCAAGGAACATTTTAGCAAAAAAAAATAATTTTAACCAGTAGAATAACAGCTTGAGACTTTATAAACGGTGTACAAAAGCGTACAAATATATTTAAGGCTGTAGTAGAGCATAATTGTATTCTTTTATACAGTAAGGCTGGTTTAGGGCGTACAAAGCCGAAATTATTACTTTTAACTGTTAAGTAGCACGGAAATACTCCAAAATACAGCACGTTGTATAAAAAGCAGCATTAAGCAAGTTTATATGACTAGGGCAGTATATCAACTGAATAGTGCTCTACAATTATTTCATTTTGCAGCCTAGTTCTGTTGAATATTGCTATTTCTGAATAACGGTGTATACTTACTCTGTAGTACAGTAATCATATAAGGCTTGATAATGGTTATCTAGGACACACTTAAAAAGCTAATTTCTGTACAAGAGTGTCATACAATGTTGTCTGCTGAATAATGGTTTAGTCTTACTTTATTTTAAAGCTATCGTGATTAGCGAAAATGTTTGTCTTTAGTAAAGTTTTTGGTTATAGTACTGGTTATAGTGTTTCAATACATAGTTATGCAGCGTATCGAGTATTTAAAATTCTAAGTAAAAATGGCGTATCAAGATGTCAGTTTTGCATAGTATTATTGTGTTCATAGTGATTTTTTTGCTTTATTTCAAATTAACATGACTGTTTGTATCATCAAAATATATTTGTATTAGTAAACAGCTACCTAGTACAGTTCATTTATTAATTTCACTGTAGGTACCTATTGCGAAAATAAATATAAATTATATATACAGTATGGGTCTTCTTTACTTTCAATTGAACCCTGAATTGCTGTAATATTCACTTAACTTATTTATTAAAGCACCTACTACAGTAAATAAATTCTAATGTACAGCAAAAGTTACTCTTTAGGCTGTTATACAAACATAACTTATGCAAAAAGCTTCATAATAGTGTACTAGAAGAGCAACAGCTGTATAATTAAAGATGAAGAATACATTAGACCATAACCTAAAATCATGCTACCAAAATTAATATATTGTGTTAGTATTTGTTATTGAAAATTACGGCTATATTTACATAGACTTTCACCTGAAAACACAACGTAATTAATTTGTTGTCAATAAAAATGCCCTGCGGGCTTATAAAATTGGTCTCATGTTAGGTTACACGGTCTTTGTAACATAACTAATTTCATTAATATCTATTATTTCGAGAGCGCGTGAGTTTTTGGCTTAATTATTATATATAATCACGAAGAAGTAGCAGCCGCAAGCAAAATAATGACCAGGAAATTAGTAATGGGTGATTACCATATAGCAAAATAATATTTGATCACAATTCAACAGATATTTATTATGGCCGCCGCTTGTCAATGATTCAATGAATTAAGTTCAGTATGGAAGGATTTAACATAATAGACTTATATTCAGACTTCGCAAGCCTATGGCTGTATATAAGAATAACTACTTAAGATTTGCGCACAGTATCTGTATATTGGTATTAAATTGTTTGCCTAATCAGATATTGCGCTATTTCACAGCTGTTATACAGCTAGTTCTACACTTTATGCTGTATAATTTGGGGCCCTTTTTGCGGATATATTGACTGTATATCTGGATATACAGTCCTAATTCAACCATTTATACAGCCCAAACTCTTGAAATTTTTCATTGTACAGCGTTTATACAGATTAAATTGTTACTTGGGATGATTGTAGTTTAGTTAGTTAAGTTTGGAATCTTATGTTATGTATACTGACCTCATTAGCAAAAAAAAAAATCAGAACTCATCTTCATTCCAGGCAAAAAAATCCGTACCATCTCTTTTGAATGTGGAATCATGCAGTGTTTATTAAGACAGATGATAATTCGAATGTTAGTTTTTTGAATTTTTTTTTGAGTTTTTTTTATTGGCTTGGATTCTAGTCTTTTAGGCCTAGTTTTTTTATTAAGTTCGACCAGTAAACAGACATATCTTCATTTTCTCACAGATTAAAAATAATGAAAGTTCGTTCACTTTAGAACAATATCGTATTAAAGTTTATCATTGTATTGTGGTATAGGATTAAGGATCATAAAGAGAATTGAAAATTATTACGAATATGTAATGGATATCTGAGTATTTTGAATGGGCGAAAACATACAGAATACAAATACATATTTAAATTTATAGGGCAGTATTGTGTATGTTTGTTTGAATATGTTCCGTTTTTTGCACCCTTTTATTATAAAATGTACTTCTATTGAGGCTTCGGATGTTACAAATCCATCATATCAGCCAAAAGGTTATGTGCTAAATTTAGAAAACGGTTACGGTATAAGAGTTATTCAATGCTTATTGCGATTCCTCAATTGGATTATTGGATTAGTCACATCGTCAATTGGTTTCGTTTCGAATCGCCGCGTGTCTGCGCTAATCGCTCGCACTCGGAACCGGATGGAAAATTGCCAGTGCAAGTGAACGGTACATTTCATTAAGTACAAAATTGTTAAGGAGAAGTGTTTACAGATATTATCATATTCACGTATACTAAGGAAATAGTACAAAAATGTGACACATAAATGTGATAAATAGCACGAAGATGTCAACAAAAATATATATACAATTTTTTGGTGGCGTGCCATTTGTGGTTCTTATTTTCAATGCTTTAAAACTGGTTAATTGCTTCAGTGATTAAAATACAAACAAATTTACTGACTAATAATGTGAAATCCTTAATGTAATTACTGTACTAATTTTAAGTAAATATAGTAATTATAAGTATATATATAAAAATTAACATAATAGATGCTTAACTAAAAGCACAAGCGGAAGTGAGCTGGTCATGCAGCACTATTGAGATATGAAAGAAAGGATGTACGAGTATGTGGCTAGATATTGAACAGGCCAGAAAGCAAGAAGCCGTCCTGAGGATTGCTGGGTAGACAAAACTAAAAAATATGCTAACAGCGACTTATTAAAGTGGAAATTGTTGGATGTAATGTTTATATTATACAATTTTAGTAAAATTTCATTTGAAGAGAATAAAACAGGCTTCAATTTTTATAATACACGAGCTGGCGTCCGCGACTTCGCCTGCGCAGGATTTGTATTTCGTGTAGCTTATATTACCGTCACGTATATCTTTATGAATTGTAGCCTATGTGTTATTCTGATGTACTAGCTCTGTAATTGTAAAGTTGCACTAAAAACTATTCAGTAGTTTTTACGCAAAAGAGTAACAAACATCCATCCACATTTACAAACTTTCTCGTTTACAAAATTACTCGTAGTAGGGATAATCATGAGAGCAAACCTTTCGTGATAAATAATGTCGGATAAAACTCTTTGGTCGTAAAACGTGTATTGTGTACGGTTAAGGAACGGCTATTAGTCATTCAACATGTCCAGCCTCCTCGTCACGATGGTGATCCGTCAGCGGATCCGCGCTCGAACCGGTCGCAGGTAGAACGGTATATCCCATGGGTATAGTAGGATGCTTTAAAAGGAAGTTTTACGGCCGCATACAGTATTAAACTTTAAGTGACCATAATAAAGTTCTGATTCCATGCAACAAAAACAACGATTTCTCTTAGGTGGAGGATTAGGTTCTAGGTTCTTACAGCGGAACAGATAATCAGCGTGTGACCTGTGTTTTAACGGGAATATATGTTACGATTTTCTTCGAGTCGTCGTTAAATATTGGTTGGTTCAGTTGGTGCATTGGATGATGACATAAATATAATAGCATGTCAAGAGCTCGGAAGAAGATTCGGTGCCAGCCTGTAATTACACATAGATAGTAGGGTGAATTTAATTTTTGTTTGACTGGCAACGACTCCAAAATTAATTTATTATAGTAATACTGTTAAAATAATTGTATATTGCTAAATTTTGTTAGATTAAATTACATTTAAATTACAAAAATATCATGTAAATATTGTTTAAGATTGTTTATTTTTTTATTATACATTACAAAAGCTTACATTTTTGGCGCAGTGGTTTAGTGATCGGCATCTAGGCAACGGGTCGCGGGTTCGATTCCCGCATTGCAAGATACTTTGTATGACCTGCATTGTACATACATTGTATTTTTTTTATTTTTGCGTACTCCGTGCGCGCCACGGGAAATCGCACGAACTACAAGCGCCGAGCGCGACGTACGAACTTGAGTTTTGCAGTATTTCTTCATCAAATCTGAGAATGGGCAAAATTAGGCAAGTTAGGATTGTAGTATATTCTATACACTTTAGGTTGGTGTATTATAAATATTTTTTTAAGTGGAGTTTTCTAGAGTAATCAAACGGTGTACATTGCTAAAATTACGCAATTCACAAGTAAAACATCTTACTTATCAAAATAGTGTGCGTATCTTTCAATTTTTTTCTATCTTCCGATGAAGTTTCTTTATCAATGTGTAAAACAAAATAAGAAATACTTATTAAAATAAATAATAAAACTGATAACTGACTGCAATAACGATAAGCTTTCTAATAAAAATGTATTCTCTATTTTTGTAATCGGATAAATACCAACGGAACCATAATTAATTTCTATGCGTAAGAATTGTTTTATAAGTTCATTAATATGTCTAGATAATAATGACATACAATTTTTTCCTTCATTTCGTATGTGCATTTTATCCACTTTTTCGGGTTTCCCAGCCCACTGTGCGTAGGTCCAAATGTAGTATATTTGTGGCAAAAATAGATATAACTCAAATCGAATACATTGTGATTTTCTATGGGGAAGCCAGTAGACTATGCTGTATGGACAATATGTCACGCGGTTTCCCTTTAACACAGTGATTAGTTTTATGCGGATCTCTATCAATGAATAAATGATTTCAACATTGTCGTTAGTAGTACAGTTTCTTTCGATCGCGGTCTCCAGGCACTCACCCTTAATTGGAGCATGGATAAGTAGTCTGGTTTAACATGTTACATGTGGAATAATAGGTTAAGCGACACAAGTCGCTCGGTGATCGCGTAATTAAGCTTCGAGCTTTCGACAAATTCGCAGAGCTTTAATATTAAAAATTATTCTCCATGTAACTTTGTAAATGTCAGGTAGTTACGTATGTCGTGTATAACAATAAGAAGTGGTTCGAAAAAAGATTATAAGTTTTGATAAATTCCTTGTAGATTAATTTAAAAATATATTATTGCCTACTTATTTTTTAAATTTTTTTACTTAATCTTTTTGGAAAAGAATCAAATAGCAACAAACACTAGCCCAGTGCAGATTGGTAGATATTACATACCTTTGACTTTGTTTGCAGGTGAATACAAATTGCCTTACGATATTCACACACACATAAGCTTTGTATAAATGTAAAGATAAGAAATTCTAATAACATATTGACACATACGAGCTCGAACTCAGGATGGCGATTATAGACAACTGCCGATATCAGACTGTAACCAATACTTGTGTAGTGGCTGAAGAAAAAATAAATTTGGAGACAATTACGCGTGAGCTGCGCGCGGTATACTGGACAGTACTTCGACATTGGAACATTACTTTATTTATCTAATATAAAAGAATTTGACTAAAATAAATGTAGTCAAGTAACTCCTTATTACATAAGCTAACTGCCTGTGAAAGTCCAGTCAAAATCGCTCCAGCCATTTCTGAGATTAGCCGGAACAAACAAATAGACAGACGACAATCCAATATTATTTATATGTATATCTAAATTATCTACCTGTTTATTATTTGCATAATGAACATTAGCAAAATATTCGAGAAATTTTCTATAGCCGTCGATTGTAGCAAGTTAACCATAGTAGTTCAAACATGTGTTACAAGAGCCATTAGTTTACTCTTATAGATGGACTTTCCTTTTCATTGATTACTTAGTGGATACTTAACTCGTTCATTAGTATCATCATCATCATCATATATTATCATCGATCGACGAAAGTTCTACAAGTTATTTTTCTTATATCTATTGGTATTTCAGTGGTAATAAATTTACTTTTTCTGTTATATTTCGATAGGTATAATGTGCATTATACCAAATTTGTATTTATGAATCCGTTAAAATAAAATCATTTTGTTTCTAACTTAATTTATTTAAAAACTCGTTAAAGTCTTTTATTTTGGTATAATTTTGGAAGACCTTGTAAAGAGTTCAAGAATTCCATAAAGATAATTAACAAATTTGAAGCCCCTTTACACGAGGAAATTACTATCGTTTATATTAATTTGTAATGCCTGGAGATACCGAAGAAATCTAACCTAACATTATGTCCATTCATAAGAAGCCTCGTGGAACCATTCGTTTTTTATTTTCTAAAACTCTTAAAATATTGATTTGTAACAATTTGATCCTTATAATATTTGACATAAAGCTTAAATTTTCATAAATGTTATGGGTTGCATTTTCAAACGGACACCTCCCGATTCTTGTAAGGACCCGTGCTATGAATATTCCGGGACCGGTTTTTTAGATGTGTTCATTCAAGGAATGCATAAAAACTCACTGTCCCTCAATGTTTTTTATTTTTTCTCATACGTGTCGAGAGCTGACAATTACCTTTTGTAACATGAGAGTAACCTTTAAAACGGTTCCGATCCAAAAAGTTTATTGAATAAAATTACATGATACGTGTTGCTGTCATGTCTATTAGCAGATGTCAGCCGAATCTTTTGAGCGTCACCTACAATTGCATAAACCTTTGTGCAATTATTAAGATACTTTGATTTCTATAATCAGTATCGTTCACAAGTTAATCACGATAGTAATATAACAATATATGCATTCTCAGATGCGGTTTTAAAAATTGCATATTAAAAGTTTACACAAGCGATTAATTATATTTTAATAACATGCATTATGTATAATTATCCATTAAAAACTACACTAAAAATAAATTAATATAATTTTACTAATAATGTACTACTACTACCTGTAATAAAAATAACTATTATTATATTTGCGAATGTAGCAATGTGTGATACGAGTAGTATCATATGGACAAAGTATTAGGTTTGTTTATAAAATAATATGAAGGCCAATTTTTTAAATCTATGTTGTGTGAATTTATGTATGGTAAAAATTGCAAATATTTAGTCTGTAATTTCTAAGTCAGATTATTTTACTTGCAAGCTATTCTACAATATATAAAGAAATTGTTTCCTCATGCAAAAAAAATATGAGCAATAATTGTAAAGTAGGCTAATAACACTTATACATTTTGTATGATGACATATACAGAGACACCGATTCTTTCACCGACATCGCTCAGTACTTGCCCAAATGGGTGCGTACCCGTAAACTGCACACTTTTTTGACCCTTCATTCGTTTGGGAAAGTGGTGATGTGGCACACGGACCACTTATCAGCGTGGGTGGGACACCTGCAGAGTTTTCTGTTCGGGTATCCGATATCGATACGAGCGTAACGAATATATGGATACTACGTTTTGTTAGTTGAATCGTAAGAGTTATGTTACCGAATGTCAAATGATGAGAAGCTACTAGGATAGTTTAAAAATGATTATTATGTTAAAAATGTTATAGGAAAACTATATTTATCTACACTTATCCGTACTAATATTATAAACACGAAAATTTGTATGGATGAATGTAACAAACATTCATATAAAAAACTACAGAATGGATTTTAACGAAATCTTACAATAATATAGCTTAATAACAATAATAAATAGGCTACAATTTTATAACATACTGTCTGGTACCAGCGACTTCGTCTACACACAGATGGTAGATTTTTTCTAACTTTTCGTCATATTTTGGACAATTCACACAATATTTTCATTAATTGTAGCATATGTGTTATTCTGATGTATAATATATTATTGTAAAGTTTAATTAAAATCCATTCAGTAGTTTTATGTGAAATAGTAACAAACATCTATCTATTCAATACAAACGTTGGCGTTTACAATATTAGTAGGGATTGTGTCAACTGTCCAAAATATGCTGATAAGCGTCAAGTAAGTAGGAGAAAATCTACCACATGTGCAGACAATGTCACGGGCACCAGCTAGTTGTAAATATTATTAATTTTAACAGAATGCTTAATAATTTTCCTTGCGTCGTTATGGACATTATAGCTGATGATCTTACAAACTTAAAAATAATCTTGATGACTTTGCAATCAAATCAATAAAATAATAGCATACGTTCCTGCTATTATCAAATTTATTTCAATCGCACGCTATTTTCTTTACTATCCATCAATTCAGCGTTACTGGCGTGTGAATGGACCGCGTAAAATTAAACTTTGGCTACGCGCGTGTCGTTTTTATGGATTGCTTTCGTTATGTCACGTGACTCAAGAATACTATAGACTTTTTTGTTTCGGACTAACTGAACTTGTGATTGATAGAAACCGGTTGATAAGAGGAAACGGCTCGATCCTCTCGGATTGTGCAATCGTATAATCGAATATAATCGATTCGGAACATCGGTGCTCGATGGTGCAGCCTCCGGTGAAAGTTGGTCACTTGTGTCAGCTACTTTTGGTGGTGCATTGTAACCTACATTGGCATTGTTTGATAAACCTGTCCGCGCTACGGTTGTGGCTTTATCGAAAAAGCCCCTAAGATTTCTTGCAGCTTATAGTTTTGAAAGCTACGTATTTTACATATTAAAACAATAATATGGAAAAAAAACCTTAAAATTTCTTGGAGCATTATAGTTTTGTAACCTACTTTTATACACAGATAATAAATATTATTATTACAACTCATATACGTCTCCACCGAGGGGCACGAGTCTAGTCTATGTTAAAACGATTAGGACTTTAGTCAACTACGCTGGCCCGGTGCAGATTGATTGCTAACATACAATTAATTGAATTTTCTTCGCAGGTGTATGCAGGTTGCCTAACGATGTTTTCCTTTACCGTAGCCGTAACAGTAGCGTCAGATAATTGTAAGTGTTAAATTTAATCAATGAAAAACACATTAGTACATGGCAAAATCGACCCCGGGAATCTCGAATCCACATTCCGGAATCGAATACCGGCTCGAATGAGGTCCGATTCGTACACTAGTGGTGAAACCACAGTGCCACCGATGCTCTACATATACGATACTAAAATACTCGTATGATAATCGAAATATAGTATCAAAAGATCGAGACGTCGTGAACGAAAAGTTATAAATGTTATGATGTTGTTAATAATACCCTAACATTTGTTGAAAGTAATCGCCTTTCAGGTTAAAGAAATCATTCTCTTGTCCTAATCCCAGAGTAAGCTGGGTCTCCACCATAACCGTGAGGTGGGCAATAAATTAAAAAATATCAAGTTGGTGTAAATTGCATGCATCACCGTAAAGTATTATCTAATTACCTGAAATATACAGACATTCTGATTAATTAATAAGATTTTGCATTAATTATGTTGTTGATTTTATGTGCTATTTTATGGCTCGCTTAACGTTCAACATTCACACAGTTAGGTGTGTGGTCACTGAGGTCAAAAGTGCCATCAGCTCGCCCCAATGCATTGCCTGAATGCATTTATGGACATTTCACAACTTCGGCCACTTGACCATGTTAAGTAATTTAAAACGTTCCATTTACAAAATTACACGTAAAGTTTGAACACTTATATACTTAATGGGCGTCAATGAAAGTTTTACTTTCATTTTTGTATATGAAATGGCTTTTTTACCGGACTGCGCTTAAAGCAGGGTTACATTTTTTGACAGTAGGTATATATGTATTTATAATTGTTTGGAACGCTGTACACGACTGCCTGCACGACTCGATCGATTTTGGCTTGAGAGGTGTCGTCAGATTCCTATTTTCTGTGAAATAAAAAATCGTAGTGAAAAATAAAAAACCTAGTTGTTGCGAACTTTCTAGATTGGTTTAATCACAATTTCCAGAATGGGACTTGCCGCTATGGGTATCTTGTTATTTAATGAAAAATAAAAGATACATTTTCTTTTGACTAAGGTGGAAAAAGATTCTATAAAGCTAATTTAGCTTCCGTTTTTAACTCTGGTGCAGTGAACTCATAATATAGTAATTTATTCAAAATAAAGACAAAATAACTACTAAGATAAGTTGAGATTTTTTTTTTATTTTTCTATTTTCTTAACCGCCTATCTATATTTTATTTTGTCGTCTGTCGAAATTTAAACGCATCAAAGTAAGATCGACAAAATGAATGTAAATTTAAAAATCGAGCTGCAGTGTATTTCACTTATTTGTGTTCGTATATATGAGTAAGTATTTCGTGTATTCTTTTGTCGAATATAATGGTATACATCTGCGCATGTCTGAGAAAAAATGAATTTTATTTTCTCTAAATTCAACATAATTTGAACTATTTCATTTTCATTCATTAGTACACATCTAACATTACACATTGGTATTCATTAAATGAGAATAAGTAATAATAGACAACGATATTAATGCATTATTTTCTCGTTATGTTACTAGTACAAGTAAAAGCGTATATTGTTAATATACTGAATAGCTTCAGCTATTTTCATTGATAGCGGAGAAGACAAATATTTGCTCGTGCTGAGGTGCAGATAATTTCTATAATGAGGGACTGCTAGCACAGGCGCGCAGCGTTAGCATAGGTCGTGGGTCGCACTTTCCCATGCCTTGTTTAAGGGACCACAATCAAAGCTCCTTCAATTCCATGTTTGCCTAGTACTTAAGTTTAGAAATATTTTGTTCTTTATTTTTAGATGATTAATTGACGTTCCAGAGTGTTATTTTTTAAGCATATCGAATGAATGAAAATGAAATAATCGAATTCAAGCACTCAAATTCATTTTGGATGATCATTGCTATATCTCCGATCCGTTCAGATTATTTAATTTATATAGCAAGAAAAAATGTTGTCTGTCGAGCATTAACGCAAATTTTAACATATAACTGTCTTAAAGAATAAATACATTAAAGATTTTTATGGGTAGATGTGATTTTATTGTGCGTTGAATATAAAAACAATTAAGGCGCTGGTGATTCTTGTAGTCTTGATTCTTGTAGGTATGGAGAGATAATTTATAAAGGATTGGTAGAATAAATAGGTTAAAAAAATTACTGGGAGAGTAAAATATTTATTATTAATACAATTTTATGGTACTTCAAATCGTTATTGAAGTGGTAAGCGCTTATAATAATTATAGTACTGTAGTTTTCTCGGAGTTTAACTTAGAGCTTTAAAGGCAGGTCTGGAAAGAGTATTTGTACATGAATACTGAATAAATGTGTCAACCATTTTTTATTTTTATAGTAAAAATGCTTAATAGCATTGTTAGAATTTAACGATGGCTTGGTTATGAAATAATTATTCTTTTGGTAAACAATTATAAGAAGACAGTATTGTAGCTGCCTCAGTTGATAGGTATGGCATTTTAATTGGTGAGTACACAAGCGGTAGAGAACGAATGAATATTGTTGAATCCAGTTGGCAGCCGTGAGAACTAGGACAACTAGAAGAGAACCTGATTGAGAAGCGTCTTGCAGAGGCCGAACAATTTATTTTGAACATTTTTGATGGTCAGTCGTTTGAGATCTTATATACGGATTCTTCATATACATCAATATAATATAAGCTAACTATACGGTATTTTTAGTGTTGAATGTCGTTTCAATATTTATATTAAAATAGGTAGCGAACTAAACCAGGCACCTGATGACAAACTGGATAAACAGTACTAATAAAATGACACCAAAGAAAACGAAACGATATAGTAATTGAAGTAGATTGGATTCTTAGTTATAAAGAACTGGAGATAACTGAAAAAGATATATAACACTTAACAAAAAACGTTTCAGTGTTTTTTGACAAAAAAAGACTATGCCTAAAATGGTGCAGGATCTCGTCATGTAGCTTTTGTATTTTCAAAAGAAGAAACAAAGATGGTGATAAAGTACCAAATTATTTATACAATGCATATTTGTGAGCGTACGCAGCTAGAATGGAAGTTGTAATTATTATTGTCAGCTTAGCAGTTATTCTTCGGAAATTACACCTAGCCTGCGGATGATATATCTATGTATATTTAGGTTTGATAATCTAGGTGAGCAATTTAATAGCTTTTTCTGCACAGTTGCACAACATGCCCTCTGGTCTTCAAGCTTTTATGAACACTCAACTGATTCAATTTGTGCATACAAATAGGGTGATAATTAAAGCAAGTAACCAGTTTGGATAGCTTCATTGTATAGGCATAATTAAGAGGAACATTAATCTCTGTGTCGATTCGCAATCGATTGTATCGACTCTTATGTCGATGTGGGGCAGATACGAATGATTGGCCAGTTGTCGTGACCCCCATTGACTTTCTATTAGCTATCTATAATCAACATTGGTGAGCTGACAGGCGGCTTTCTTTGTAATATCTGGATAAGTGAGCAAATTGACTTCTTTTTTAAGTTCATTATTGTCTGCTTTCAAAACGGGTTAAGGGACAGCCTAAAACGGGGACAGTTTTCCGAAAGTGGTGACGATTTACAGAAAAAAAAATATTTAAGTTATTATGTAGGTGCGGTGGTCAGTAACTATTCTTTTGTAAAATTGTAAATTTTTATTGACTATCAAATGTATACGGAAAGTATCTGTAGAAAAAATATTACTAATAATCTAATTAAATAAACTATTTATAAGTATCTTATAGTCCGAGCGTATGAAGAAAACTACGCAGCAATCTACTGCGTGTAATGACGTCTACAGCTAGCAAGTATTTCTTGAGTGTTACTACTAGGGGTGTCATTGGAAAGTTACTGTTTTCATTTTAGAGTCGGTTACCTCAGAAAATATTAGGTTATTAGGTCTTAGACACGCCTAGGATTCAAATAATATGTAACTTATATGCCTGTAAAATATTAATTCGACGGCTATGAAACATTTTAATTTTTTTTTGTAAATTTTATATAATAGCCTGGCTATTCTAATGTATGTTATAATTGTGTTGCAATTTTATGCCCAGACTACAAGTCCAGAATTTCAAGCTTCAACTAGGTGAATTGAACTGTACACGTCTAAATACATTTCGATTACAGAGGCAATGAATATGTTAGGTGAACAGCTTTCACATCTAAAAAGTTTGTATTGATAGGTTTGTCAGAAGAAAAAGCTATATGTAGACGTTTAGAACAAGCGACAACCAACTAAGTATACTTCTAATTAAGGGTGTGTTTTAAATGCTATGTAATTTTTAGGGTCAGTACCCAAAGGGTGGAACGGAACCGAATACTGAGCTTTCGGGCTAGGACGTTCAGAAACGTAAAATATATTACTTTACATTGAAAACTATATTGAAAACTTAACGTCACGAAGATCCCTTGTCCGGTTACGCCATGATTGAAGCAACAGCAACAAGACGCCACTGTGTGCGGTCAGTTTCATGTGATCGCGGCTTATCGACAATTAGATGATTCACAGCTTGACCAAGTAACATGTGTCGTAATCAATTGTATAATATTTCGGTGCCATTTCTATACATGATTTATTGCACTATTCTTTTATTAATGGCGACATGTTTGCGCTACATTGTGTCGTATTTAAAATTAATGGCGGCAATATATTGAAGTAAGTAACGTGTTGCGTGGTGTTAGATTGGAATATAATATTTTTTATATTACATTATTGCCTAAAGAGTGGGTTACCTTTTTTTTCGAGGTGGAATGCTTTCCGTACCACACCTGATGATGGCTGGCTAGTTATCAGGTGTGTGTAGGACTCTCCCTGTAGGGCATACCCACTAAGCTACCCAGATGTCCATCTCGTCCTTAGTAAGGACGATCCAGGGACTGGGGAGCTTAATTTCTCCGGATCGACTTAGGACGATCCTACCAGCTACAGCCTGAACGACTATGGGTGATTATTGTGGATATAGCAATAATCCCCAAAAAGGGGGCGGGCTGTATGTACGCGCATCGGAAGCCACTCTAGCGCGTAGCCCACACCTAGGTGGTCATGAAAGGCGGGCTGAAGAGTGGGTTACTTAGTTGTTATAATGTTTTCGATTGTAGTAATCAAAATGTATGGGTTAAAGTAATATTTTAGGCTATTATTATTAATGAAAAATGATTTAATTAAATTGACCGATCTTCTAAGAGATCCGCACGTTGATATACTGAAGGAAGGTCGTGTCAAGAGTACGCGTAATTAGCCTAAATAATTACAAGACAGTATTCAACGCGGACGAAGTCGCATAGTTAGTATTGAATGAAAGCTATTTTTTATCGTTCGATAGTGAAACCTACGAGTATAACGATAGCAATTGAATATAGTGGATTATAGTCTCTCGCCTAAGTCAATAAAATCATTTTCATACGATTAAATGCTCTCTCTGTTCTTATTTATTGTCTTTGTAAGTATTTATTACATATATACTGTTAATACAGTATATATGTAATAAATATTATTATTGTCGTTTCATATCACGTGGTTTTATAAGACACGGTCCTTTATAAGGCATGCGCGGGGATACAGATCCAACGCGTAGAGGCCATTTAAACAAAATTTGATGAAAGTGTGCGTAGAGTGTACAGAGTGGGTCTATTTTCTATCTGCACTATGAGAAATACAGCTAAAGACTATAGATGCACAGAAAGTATTGTCATTACCGGTTAAAACGTTTGTGGACTATTGAATTTTGATTTTGGTGGTAACGAAAACAGGGCTATGGAAGAAACTGCGGTCATCTAAAATAATAGTCCATTAGGAGGCTTAGAGATGGCTCTTTGATTGATTGGCAAATATGGCAGGTGGTGACGGGCCGCCCTCCTACTTGTACAAATAATGTACCTTGCTCACAGCCATTTAAGGTTCGTAATTCTTCGGACAAAGTCGGTACCCTCTGTAATAAAACTCCGAGCATAGCTATCTCCAAGTAGTCTTTGGGTAACTTTTTAGCTTATAAACTCTATTGAAATTGGTCAGGTCTTGGTGCCATCTGTTGTAAGAAATGTCGAAATTTATAGTTGCATCATAAAAAAATTGTAATTATACATTTTTCTGCAGTTTCTTGGTTATTTGTATTGTGTCAGTGCGGCGCATAGATGTGCCGTCTGCACGGACGCTAAGCGTCCCGCTAACCACCGGATGGGGGGAGCTAATTGCAATCCCCCTCCGTTTCGGGGACGCTCGGCCCCAGCAAGGACGGCACAAATTGGTGCCGCCATGGGGACACCGCCAACCCTGGCGTCGTCGTCGGCCCAGGAGCTTACGTCGCCAATGGAGACTTAAGCTTCTTTCCGTAGCTGTCTACCTATGGCAGGTGAAGGCGGGCACAAGGTGGCCGTCTAATGACCCTGCCTGGGAGGCTGTCCTAGTATTCTCGGACAATCCCTCCCTTGGCGATGGCTCGACCGACTAGGTCGAGCTAGCCTGTGGGCGTGTGGCGGTGGAATCGCGAAAGCGCACCCCGCCACGCGCACAGATATGGGCTTGGACGACACTGGGGAGTTTTAGTGGGTAGGCCGGTCTTCTCAGACCGGAGAGCCCCACACACGGCCGTGCCTTGCCAGCGCGGTGCCACGGTGCATAAGGAGCATTTCCCCTCGAAAAAAAAAAAGGAAAATGGTTATTTATATTGTGTGCGGATCCGACTCACATTTGGTCTGTGAGAGAATACAGACATTTTCTCGCAAACAAATATATTGGCGAGCAAACACGTTGCTCTCGTGACAGTGGTTTCTGTCAGAATACAAGCGGTTTCTATCAAATTGGTCTTAAATCTAAATTCTAGAAATTTACAGCATATGTTGGCACCTTGCGGCATAAGATGGTACCCTTTAATTTCTACATCATACAGCCATCATTATAAATTATGTTCTACTGGCGTGAGATTAATTTCCTTGCTCATGATTCTGTCTCTTTGTTTCAGTGTAAAGTGAAGAGCAACCGCGAAGACTTAAAAACGGATATACAGCATAGAAAAGAAACCTTTTATAGGGTATGCACCTTTATTTACATAGTATGCACCTTTTTTACGTTATTTACATAGTATACTGTACAAAATTACAGTGTAATTGGGACAAGATTTATATATGGTCAAGTTAACATCAGTAATGGATTTCTAGGACTTCAGAAATTGATTTATGAAAAATTCTGAAATTATCCGCACTACATCAATTTAGCAAAAGGTATCAATTCGCAGTTATTTTATAGATGATGAAAAGACCATACTAAAAATCTGGGCGTGGTTCTACTATAAAAAATGAGACACTCATACGAGTATACGTCCTATGTGGCCTTAGTCAACCATGCTAAACTAGTGCCGATTGGTTGGCTATATATTTTTGAATTTCTTCGCAGGTGTATGCAGGTTCCCTCACGATGTTTTCCCTCACCCTAGGAGTGTCGGATATGACGTCTGGAATCATCCGATGCGCAGACCAGTGTCACAACCACAACAACACCGAAGCTCCTTTACTTCTTTTTCGGTTATTATATAAATTAGGAGAACGATAGTATGGAATAAGTGAAATTTTAGAAATCTTCATACAAAATGTTGCCATTTTGTATTTCATACTTTATTTTTTTAATAGTAACCGTAGTTTGCAACTTATAAAAACTACCTGGAACACTTTTGTTAGCTTGGTTACGGAGCTAATTAGTTAACTACTAGTCAGCCAACTATGACAGACGGTCAGACAGACAAACGCGTGACCTTAACAAGGTTGCCACGTTCATCAATTTCTTCGGTGAATGCAGAATGAGTTTCCGATAAGGCTAACTAAAGAATCCAAATGGAGTCATATTATATTCATCTTAATGTCAATGTTCTATTATCAAATCTTAATGTTAATGTTCTAAATTTAAATGAATTTTTCATAGGTTTCGTATTTTGTTAAATGAGTCATTTTTATTCCGTATGGAGTATAAAGGAAATGGATAAAACAACACACGTAAATGAAAAAAAAAAGCTAAAAAACGTTTATTTAATAACTTGTATTCCCTCCCCGAGCTCTAATTACTGCTTCCATACGGTTCTTCATCGATCGGATGAGAGTCACGATCACATGCTGTGGTATATTGTCCCATTCCTCTTGGATTGCATCTTGCAGCTGGCTAAGTGTTTCTGGGGCAGGATCTCTTGCTCGAATTCGTCTCTTTAATTCATCCCACAGATGTTCAATGGGATTCATGTCCGGGCTTCTTGCTGGCCATTCCATAATAGAGATATCGACTTCGTTAAGATAATCTCGTACGACGCCCGCGGTGTGAGCCCTAGCATTGTCGTGCATGAATATGAAGCCGTTGCCAATAAAATGTGCATAGGGCATCACATGAGGCTCGAGACACTCTTCGACGTACCGATGACAGTTTAGTGCGGGCAGACGTGGCCCAGACACAAAAGCAAGCTCTGTCTTACCGTCGGCGCTGATTCCTCCCCAAACCGTCCACGAACCGCCACCATAGCTGACCTTTTCTTCAATGCAGCATTCTGCATAGCGTTCTCCGTCTCTTCTGTAGACCTTGTTCCTTCCGTCGTTACCATACAGCATAATTTTACACTCATCAGAAAAGAGAACTTTGCTCCACTGTAGGTATGACCAATTTAGGTGCTCACGTGCAAAGTTAAGGCGCGCTCTTCGATGGTCTGCAGTTAATTTCGGCCCATTTGCTGGCTTATGCGGTACCAGTCCACGATCCTTCAACCTTCTTCTAATTGTAGAGTCACTTACAGCCACCCTTCGTACAACACGAAGCCGCTGCTGCAGTTGAAAAGCGTTAAGGCGTCGATTTCTTAAAGAAGTTGTTACAATAAATCGATCATCTCGCTCAGAAGTGACCCGATTCCTGCCAGATCCTGAACGGCGCGTGAACAAACCAGTCTCCCGATAACGTTTATAGACTCTATGAACAGATGACAGGCTTAGATGCAGTCTTGCAGCCACAACACGCTGACTAAGGCCAGAATCCAGCAATGCCACAACTTGGGCGGCTTCTGTGGGCGAAGTATCCATACGTTTTAGAAAAATAACCTTTTTTCAGACGTCCCAAAGTCACAGTATTGAAATAAAAAACAAAAAGTTTAAGGATAGGCGCCAATTTTTAGTTTTTAAACGCTAAATGTACTCCAACCCTAAACACACATTTGTCTCAAAACAGTGATTCATTTCGTTTATAAGATAAACAAATGAAATTCTAATTTTGAATTTAGAATTTTCGCTTATTACTGTAATGGCCAAACTGCCAGCTATACATTTATGTTTTTTTTTTCATCGTATGAATTCTTTTTTGTGTTAAATTCGGACAGAAACAATGAAAACGGAAGTGTTTCGATTTTTTTGATGAGAAGTGTATATAATATTGTTGCGATATATTTAAAAACGTTAGGTTAAGTTGTGATGCTTTTGTAAATTTCTTGTTATTGTTGTATTACAAAAACGAAAAAGGTGCATTTTTTAAAATAAATAAACTAATTAGATATTTTGAATAATATTCACAATCTCGCGAGATAATCTGTACATTGGAAAATTTTTAATTTTTGTAATCTCATTTTAAATTAAGAGATTTATTTAGAAGTTCTTACACAAATCATAGCAGGTTGCAATTCAGTGTATGATTGTTTGGTGTATTTGGTGTTATATAATCGGCCATAGCAGCCATATTATAAGTATTGCAAATGTAAAGCTTGGTGTGTGGTTGGCTGTACAGTGTAATAGTAAAAGTAATGTATATAACAATACTGTGATTTCTAGGATACCCCGTCGGACGGGGACTCGGCGGTGTCTTCCGCGCCCGCCTCGCTCTCCCCGCAGCCTCTCAACGATATGTGGGTCAGTAAAATCTTATTATTTTAGCTATTTAGAGTTTTATTTATTATATATTTGTTGTACCCGTAATCAGGAGAAATACTAACGTATTTAAAAACCGCTTGCCCACAATTCTGTTAGAGAAATGCTGCTACAGGGTTAATGATTAATAATTATTAAAATTTATTTAATAAAATTATATATTAATTTAGACATTAGATATAGATATGTTTATTAAAAAATTATCTACATATATTGCTTGCATGTGTATGTGTAACGATTATTTAATAATTAATTTTGTTAATGATGTTATGTTCCAATATATATTGATTTTATATTTGCGAATACAACTTTTCATTTATTCACAAAGAATAAATGAAATTTAAAGCATTTCCAAGCCGCTCGTAGTGATTTACACTAACCGTGTTAGCCGTATATGGATCAAAATGTTTACCCAACTCAAAATTATGATCTACTATATCTAACATACTTTAAATAACAATTTTATCTCAGGGTAAATTATTTACAAATAAATTATCAACTCAATCCCATGCTTGTATGCGTTAGCAGTACGAGCTTCTAAAATGAAGGAGAGATAACAGCTAGTGTCCCACTTGTTGGCCCATTGAGGTGAAGAGTACCATTCACTATAAAGATAAGATAATTTTATTTAATTGGAATTGCCATAATCACTTTTGAATATCAAATAAACTTTGAAATGAAACAAATTTTCTGACGTATTTTGTGTATAATTGTGCAATTGTCAAAACGGATTCTTAGATTGTGACTTTAAACAAAATATACACGAAATACATCTGAAAATTTGTTTCAAGTTTCAGGATTTGGTTTAGATGTTTAATCCTTACTAATATTGTAAATCGGAAAGTGAGTTTGTTTGTTCCGCTTTCACGCCGTAACTACTGAACCGATTGCTTTGTAATTTTGCAGACGTAAAGATAAAAGTCCGGATTAAATAATAGGGTACTTTTTATCCCGGATAAATCGACAGATCCCACAGGATGCGCAATAAAGGCTTCGCTCAAAAACTACTGCACAGATTTTCATGCGGTTTTCATCAATAGATAGAGTGATTCTTGAGCAAGGTGTTGCAGTATTTTTTATCTCGGAAAAACGGATCGTCCCACGGGAAGCGCGATAAAACCTTCGCACTTGCAAATAGTAACGTCGAATTGTTTAATTCACAATATTTATGGAGATGAACGGAAAATTGAATGCAACCGTCTCCTGAAATTTATAAAGCGGCAATGCAAGTTTCTCAGTTTTATACTATCTTTTGAAGTAATGTCTCAATTGTTAAATCTACTATATAAAAATAAGTCGGGTTTTCCTTCCTGACACTATAACTCCAGAACGCACGAACCGATTTCCATGATTTTGCATTCGTTGGAAAGGTTTCAACAGAAAAGCGAAAAAATATTTTATCTATAAAATAAGTAGGAACAAAAAACTGTCACTTTACAAATCTTTTTGACAGGACGAAGTCTGTAGGGTCCACTAGTATCGTATAAAGATTCTTGGACTTCCTAAAGTATAAACAAGTTGCCCGAACAATACACTGCTTATATGGAAGCGCCTATAAAAATGACTATCGCAAAGCTGTCAAACTGAAACAATTCTTGTTTACTTGACTTAGGTCAAAACTTGCACTTGTCCAATATGAATACAAACATGATCTCTTGTCAATTCTATACTTTTGATCTAAAAGGATAATAATCGTTCATCTTCTAAACAAAAAAGTTATGCCCCCCTGTTAGCCTAAAAATAATGAATCAGTTTCATGAACAAATCACCAATCAATAATTGGGCTAAAAAAAGATTTTAAATTTGTTTCTGTTCGAATATATGATTTTATATCGAATATTATATGATTTTTGAATCAATATCACACATATTTTTTATAGTACTGCAATGTGTATTGTTTATATGAGATTTGCGTATGTGATTTTTTCTCTTTATCTTTCTTTCTTTTTTCAAATTTTCAAAGTGAAAGTTTCTATGTAAATTGTATGGCCTTGTATATCAATTTTTATGTAACGTTGGTAAACCGACAGTCGCAAACAGATTTCATAACTAGTTAACTGTTAATTGTTAATGATTTGAATTTGATTAATTATTTTTTTTATTATTCAGTATATTTCCTAAGATATAGATTGTTTAATAGGTGTTATGTATTTGTTTCTTATCGATCAGAATTATTAAATTAACAATGACAAATATTACCAATGTTTCAAAGATTATAAATAATTTTATCAATAGTGTTATAATTATTGTATTAATTTTAAATTTGTTTGGTGATAGATGTTTTCGTAAGTGGGATACTACGGCTATACTACTTTTTGCGCCTTATTTTCGTGTACTAGCAATGGTGCGTTCAGCAACATGTTTGAGTGGATGTTGTAATTATGTGTAATTGCTAATATTTTTAATCTGCCATTTGAAAGTTCCTTTTCTTGTTTGGAATGAAAGTACGAGATAATATATTAGCTAGTATGGTGTCTTGCCCACACTAAAATTTTAAGAAACTACACCAACTTTAGATTTTATGCTTAAAAAATCCCTGATTGGGGTTCAATTGTTATTAATAGTTAGTATACATTGGCCCCCGAGCGGAAACACACGCAAAAAACTATCTGAAATTCTTTCTATTTTCTATACTCATATAACAAAACCAAAATAGGTTGTCTTTTTTTATCATATTTTCCCATAGGATATTAATATTATCTTTATTAGATTTAACTTAGACGCATACTTAATTTCATCAAAATAAATTCAGCTATTTTGTCGTCAAAACCTAATAGACAGACAGACAGAGTGCCTTTCACATTTATAATATTAGTAGAAATAATAAATTCATAATTACTTATTAGAAATAATTAACTTTTAACATTTCTAGTCTTTCCAAAAAACGTTGCAAGTCTTTAGTAATGATATCATTAGAAAAAAAATCTAAAATCTAAACAAAACAAATTGTATTATGTTACTAAAACGATGAATATTGAAAATTATTTCGGGTAAGAGCCTTGATAAACCAGTTGTATCATCTCTCAAAATGTCTGCAGTGTAATATAAATATTTTGTCATCTACTATATAGCTATAAAGACATAGAACGCCTTGACTTGCAACTTGCAACACACGCGCCTTTATTGTGACAGAATCTAGAGCGGACTATTACAAACTGTGACTAAATGAAATAGCTTTTACATTAAGGACACACATAAAAATTTTAAATACAGTGGTATGTTTTGGAGAATTAAACAGTCTTGTTGTCTTTACTTTATTATATTTACCTACATGATCCAAATTTTATGAGCATTTCTATAGAAAAAATATAATCGATTTCTAAATCTGAAATCTTAAAATCGGAAGCATAAATCGTTGTAACACATACCCTAAGAAGGCAAGAGATATCTGTCATATTGACTCCCAGTTATCTAGTTGATGGTATTCTGATCTCGCCAGCGATACTGTAGGCAGTGCCATTTAGATCATCGTCCCCACCTTCTGAGAGCACATGAAGAGTGAGAGAATTATTTTTCTGTATGTAAACCGCAACGATTTTGATAATGTAAAAAAAGCGTCAATGATCCATGGGGTACGTCATATGTAGCCATGTCATATCTGACCTGCAATTCTCGCTCGTTCAAAGTGTCATTTTGCTGAAAATCCGTCATCCGTTTGTCAAATAAATAAATAATTTTTTTATAGCATAAAACTAATTAGTACGTCTTAAAACAATAGTATCGCTGTTTTACAGCATGTAAAATATCTACATATTATTTATTTATTTATAAGTCAGGCAAAAGAGAATGCCAAGATCTGCTCCAAGGATTAATTTAAGTTACAGTAATTACACATTTATGAAAAATATTTAATTAAATTATAGATCCTAACAACAAATATAAAAAATCTAAAAAGCTGGGGAAAAAAACTACATTTAATAGTTGTTAATGGAATTCTATGCCTTTTCCTAGTCGGAGAATTTAAAGCTTATTTTTTTAAAGAACTTTATTGGCCACTGGATACAAGTCCTTTTAGCCAACATAACCTATTGGACCTAAGTCGAATGCTTTTTAGTATAGGAAATAGTTTTTTTCTTTAATTGTTGTTCTGTTAATTTTTTATGTTCAATAGTGTTATTTGATCATTCATTTTAGTAAGAATGAGTTCTCAATAAAGGCTTTTAGGAATAAACGCATTTTACTTCTGATGCAAAATAAAATAAAAATATTACGTTAGATAATAACATGTATTTACATATATCAAGAAGTGCACTGTAAATAGAAATGTAATATTAGGTCTATAAAGTCATCTTTATTTACGAATCCGTAAATAAAGATGACTTTGATAGATAGCCTCAATCGTGTGTTCTAATAAAGTATGAGCGTTACTTGAACTGGATTTAAAATTGTTTTTTTTTATGGTTAGAACAATTAGTTGTTGTTATTATTGTTTTTAGGATATAGTAGGTGGCTACTAAAAATTGCATCTTATAAAAAAGTCTAAGATAAACTTAATATTTGTGAAAAAAAATCATATTGTTTATACCATCATAACTACCGATCCTCTGCTTTAATATAATTTATCTTTTATATTTCAAAAGTGCAGATGTTTAGCTATCATTTCATATATAAATTATGTTTGTAACTGAAAAAATTTGGTGGGGCATGGCGCCATAGAATCTTGGCATTGTCTTTTGGGTTGAGTAATTTCAAAGTTCTCATTGTGTGATCTACATGTAGTAATTATTCATTGAAATTGATTGGTCCCAATTTGCAGACATCGCCGTTAAGTCTTCGGCTCCGTTGAGTAATTCCTAAGATTTTACTGTGCGTCCTATATCTAATATGCAGGAACCGCCATCTTGTTTTGGATTCCATTGAGAATTTCCGAAGTTCTCACTCTGTGCAATCTATATATTATATCTATTCTATATATACGTGCAGAATTATATAATTGATTAGATTGATTCCAATTTGCGGGAATCGCCAGTAATTTGATACTGTTGAGTTAATCCATTCTCTTCATTGTTTGCTCTATATCTATCCAGAAATCAAGAATTGAGTTCAATTCGAGCTTAAGAATTCGCCACCTTATTTCAATAAAGATCTTGCTATATGATCTCGATGTGAAAAGTGAAATGCTTCATCTTTGATGTTCAACTTTCGCTAAGAGATTATCAGGTCATCTGTGCTGGTTATGAGCGCGCATTGTTGGTATAGCGCAGCCTTGAATTTTATATAACAAACAAAATGAATAATACACTAGGAATATAATTAAGACGAGGGTACACGAAAAGTGTGTGTTTTTCTGGACTTGATGTAGGACACGGGATATAAACATTTTTGGCAATCTACTGGATACTAGCAGTTTAGGACCGAGACTGTGAAGTAAAAGAAATATGTCCACCAGTGTGTCTGTTGACTGAAATATTTAATGCATCTTCTATCGACAGTGAATGAGAATACGAGCAGAACTACGTGGGGCACTACCTCAGTACCCACTAAAAGAATCCAGCTGTCCATTTCTAAATAGATAGATATTTTATTTGGTCTACAGACACACACGCAACAGTTATTACTCAATCACAAGAAAAATTAAAAATAGAAATTTTGTGTACGAACAGGGAAACAGACCTGTCCTCCATACATCATAATTGAGGTCCATGTGTGCTGCAGCAGCACAAAAAGGTCCATAGGTCAGCGCCAATATTTGCACAAGAGCAAAAATCGCTGACTTTCTACGTAACACCAGGCAAAATCAAATAAACTTTATTCTTTATTCTCATCATTTACAATCGTCACTTTAACAATATCAATATCTAGAGCTGGTACCAGGATATTTTGTTTCCCAGGAACTCTTATCCTTGGTAAGAAGCAGTATCATAATATATCTTTTCAGCCTTCCCATGATCACTTACAATAAGGTGAAAACAATATTGAAAGTCTTGCGGCGTATAGCGCCATCTCCTTTGCACTACGATTTTATATCACTTTTAAGTGATCATGGTAGGCCTTCAGTTTACTTTTTGATAGAAACGAGTTAGATACACATTATAATATACTATGTATTTTGTGGCTTAAGCTACTAAGCTTTTTTTTAATATTTAATGACGTTATCATTAGGTTTCCTTACACGCTGCTAAAATCTGACAGACAGCATGTAAACAAATTAATTAAGAAGTACAATTTACTAAAGAAATTGAGTACGAGGAGTAACATTGGACTTTCGAAAAATTTTAGCGTAACTATTATGTAATCAATGGTCACATCTAATCTAATCTAAATACTAGATAAAACACAAAATTTTGCAGCAGAAGAAACCGCTCTTCCGCTCTTAGAAAAAAAATAAATAGAAATAGAAATTTAATTCATATATATTATTCTGCAAGGTCGTGGTTTTCGTATTTTTTTTTATATTACAATAACTTGATCAGAAATTGATCTAAACATTCCTCGCTTTTGAAACTTTAAACCATTTACCATTTTCATATTTACTTCTTATTATTTTTTGAGAATTTACTTGCACATTCCTCTAATGCCATCTTATTCACACTCAAACGATTAGTGCAGTATGAACAATATAAAGTCATCGGGACCACTATGTACTTAAGTCCAGTATTGAAGTCCAAATCAGCTGTTGGCTATTGAGTCACACCGGGTGGTCTGCTTCCGAGAAAATCTCAGTTATTGATAGCATAATAAATAACATCTACCTTCTTGTTATCTATTTATAGCTGCTAATAAATAAACAGACGCCAACTTGAAAGACTTACACGCCAAGTTAGACGAACGGTTTCGGCAGATTGCCGATAGTGTGATGCGACATAAATAGTGTTATGTGATCCAAATACAAGTTAAGAGAGGATGAAATAGAATCGCTTCAAAGTGGAACCAAAACTATGGTTTTAATATGAAGCTTGATGGCAGTACATCTTAGAACATTATTCTGGATTCGCTGTTCAGGTGAATGAAGGGAAAGTGCATTGCCATATTTTTGATGACAATGCGGTGAAAAAGTAAAGATTTTGGAAGGAGTGGTTCAATGGGCAGGTCATATAACACGCATTTATACATAACAGAAAAACAATAAATGGTATTAACGAAGAAATTGACGTGTAACCAACCTACTGTGATGATGTACGGTAGATATATCCACTCACTGTTACTTACCAATGATAGAAACCTGAACTTCACTGAGCATGTGTCAGAGCAGCGCAGAAAAGTAACTCACTTATATAATTTCTTTGGTTAAAGACTAAGTATTGTACAACGCGCCGTCTTTTGAGGAGCTGTCGCTCAAGATACAAACCAATAGGACCAAGGCTTTGGCTGCTCGGTAGGTTACATCGATTGAGTCGCCTCGATTTGGAGTCCGATTTAATCACCGCCGCACTTGGTTGCAGTGTTATCCATGAGGATTTTCAGGCTCTCTCCAGAGAGAAAACTGTTACTAGAAATATCCCTCATTGAAGACTTTGCAATAATATAGATAGAAGCTAGTTCTTTTCAGTTCACTCTAGCTATTGCTGAAAGCTGCATTATAATTCCTATAACAGTAGTAGTAGTATTATTTTAGTACTTTTAACCATGGATATAATTGGCTTATAGAATGTAACTACTAAGTTGTAATATAATAATGTAAAATGCTGTTGTTATCCCATAAATAAAAATAAAATAAAATTCTTAGATTAGTAGATGTAAGCAAACAGACAGAGGAAGTGACTTCATTTTTATACTATGTAAAGATTCTTATTTGTTCTTTTCATGTTACTCCACGTAGATTACCAGTGTTGCTACAGATAAGTCTCTTGTAGATTTTGCTGACGCCAGGTCCTAATTGGTCATTTGTTACTTTGCTGTACTTGTCTTGTATTATAGACAATACATATTTTCTATTCTATTATATTCTCACCGTCGCTATTGGTGCCTGGTCTTCTGTCCAGAACGTTAAATACATATTAAGTGCAACAGTAAACTGTATTGACCCTATGTCTCACACTGCTGGTGCCATATCAGAATTGAGTTATCTTTCTGAAGAAGATTAGACTTTGTGGCGTTGTGGCGTTTTCTTAGTGACTACTTTCACAGTAAGAGCAGCTTCCAATAGTCATCAGCAGTCCAAAAAATTGTCGTATACGTAGAATAATGATATTTGTTCAGGAAGTACTTTTACTCGTTAGGTTGTTATCATAATTAAAAATACCGTTATCCAAACCTTAATGGAGTTACAAACAGTTATTATTGCCTCAAGAAAAATTATGGCGTCGGTGATGCCGTGAGTCACTACGCGCCTCTCGTACCAAAAAACGTGGATTTAGAGGGTGGTTTATGGTACCTAGTATTAGGTCTTATTCATAATGTCACATACGTTGTCACAGGCGAATAATACCGTTACGATTTACAGTATGACTCGCATAGAGCCAAAGGAACCTTATGACGATACAGTGCGCCCTGATAAAACTATGACGGTACTTACAGCTTAATAGAATTACTGTTAGGTACTATATTATAAGTTAGTGAAACCATGGCGTGTGACGTCAGCGTCAGTCAAGGCCCCTCACTCCGTTCTCGCCCACAGCCATGCGGGCAGTGCCGGGCGGCGGCGGAACGTGCGGCGGCTGCAGCTCGCGAGTGCTCGCGACTCGCGGACGCGCTGCGCGACGCGCGCGATCAAATCGAACTCATGGAGTTCCGTCTATTAGAGCTCGAGGACGCGCACCCCGACAAGGTAATTTAAAATTTTTACTGTCACTTTTACCTTTATTTTTTTTATAACAAAACATAGGGCAGATATCCATACATCCACTTTTATTGTTGCTTATAAACACTTTTTTTGTTAAGCTAAAGGGATGTGTGCTTACACTGGCGTTAATTTTGGCAATAATGTTTAGATTTAATAGTGTCAGTGATATGTTAATGATCTCAAACGTGTTTGGAGTGATTTGTTTTTAGTAATGACGGTATAGATTCTAACACAAGTGCGTGGAATTTATATAAAAAAAATACATAGTGTGCAAGATTTCCTGAAGTGTCTTTGTGGAATGAATAGGTAAGTACTACGTATAACAATTCAAAATCAAATATATTTATGCAACAAATCTTTACAAACGTGTATTGACGTAAAAGAATATAAATTAGAAGAGAACAATATTTTAACCTTGCATTATTATGTACATACATTTCAACAATAATCAGGATGTCTGCGAATACAAGATGAAACAAAATGAGTTTACGCCTGTTTGGAATTGCCATTACCAGCCAGTATTTACTTTGAATTATTGAGTAATTTTGAACTAAGTCAAATAAAAATTCCAAAATTGAATATTAATGCGTAGTTGTGTTCTTATTGCGACGTAAATGGAGATCGATGTATTTTTTAAATTACACTGCTAAAATAATACTTCAAGGAGATTATCGTATCATCTTTGAGACTTTTTCAGGGTTCCGTAGCCAAATGGCAAAAAACGGAACCCTTATAAATTCATCATGTCTGTCTGTCCGTCCGTATGTCACAGCCATTTTTTCCGAAACTATAAGAGCTATACTGTTGAAACTTGGTAGGTAGATGTATTCTGTGAACCGCATTAAGATTTTGATGCAAAAATAATAATAATAAATATTGGGGGTCCCCATACTTAGAACTGAAACTCAAAAATTATTTTTCTTCAAACATATACGTGTGGGGGGTATACATCTGTGGATAGGTCTTCAAAAATAATATCGCGGTTTCTTAAAATATTTTTTTCTAAACTGAATAGTTTGCGTGACAGACGCTTCCAAAGTGGATAAGATGGTCTCCTCCCTCTAACTTCTAAAATAAGAAAATGAAAAATTGAAAAAAAAAAACATATATTCTACATAACTATAAAAACTACCAACGAAAATTGTTTTGAGACGAGATCTAGTAAGTAGTTTTTTTTAATACCTCGTAAATCGTAAACCGCTTCCTTTAATTTCATAAATCAATGGTACGGAACCCTTTGTGCGTGAGTCCGACACGCACTTGGCCGGTTTTTTATCTAGTATCTGATGAATATAAAACTGAGTTTGTTAAGATATCGTCGACATAATTAACTATGTCATCCATGAATTAATTCATTTATTTTAAAATTATTGGATTTTCAAAATGGCTTGCTGCAAATGCTTATATCGCATCATTCAAATATATACATTTTAAAAACCTCTTTAAACAATTTGCAACTAAATGTTGAACGTATACAATTCAATAACAAATTTAAAAAAGAATACTTAGAACTTGACGCTATTGTTCTGTTATCGGATTTTCCTAAAGGGATTAGATATTCTCCCGTGGTAAAAATATTCTATGTCGTCTTACCCGGATTTCATTTCAGTCACAAAAGCTGTTTCGAAATGTCGTCTCATACTGGGATTTTAATCCTGTGTCGTGGGTACAGTCACAAACATAGAATCTCACATGTACATACACCCAGAACGGAACAATTATTTGTAGGTCATACAAAATATCTGTCCCGTGCGGGAATTGAACCCGCGACCCATTGCGTACGTAGAAGTCGGTTACTCGACCGCTGACTAAACGTGTAAATTAGTTTAGTAAATGATTCTAAAATAAGTCAAATTGTATAACTAATATGACAGAGATTAGCTTAACAATATTAGCCTGATAAAAAATTATGAATACAAGGGATACTATTTTCGTTACACTCGATAAACGTTGATAACAGCAATAGCTATTCAGGTTTGATATTATAACTCGTGCTTTATTATCTGTGATTTATTTCATCTTAAGTATAACGCAGGCCTCGGTTCGGTCGGTAATGAATCTAATAGTCTGATAACTGGGGCAGATAGCACTGTGTGCTTGCTGGTAGAGTAACGTATTAATTTTAACGATGTATCGTGACTGAGTGGTACAAAATTTAAAACATATATTGAAGTATAGTTGTATAATACTCGTACCTACGCGTGTCTGAAGCATGTCTCCATTGATCTACACTAATATTATAAAGAGGATATTATAAAGATTTGATTGAAGAGAGTTGACAATTGTTGACGTGTCAAAATATCTTTTTGCTGCGGGAAAATCCTATAAAAGCTGTTGATTTTCATTTAATTTCATATTAGAATGGTTGAGATCCAATATATGACAAGACACTTTTTACCGTATGAAAATATGTCTTTCTTATGGAAAAATCTGATTCAACGCAGGCGAACCTGGTGGAAAACTATAGCTTTGAATAAGTCATAAATAAAGGAGATGTTGAATATTGCTACTTGAAAACCTACCATGTTAAATTATAGGTTAAGTGAAAGTTTTTTACAATGTCTAATCTTTGCATTCTTAAATAATTTTAAAAAAGTATATACAAAAATCGAACCAAATGTTAATCAAATGTTTTCGGATTAATAATGTTAAAAAAATAAACATCTATATTATTAGTCAAATTAAAGCCATACCAAACGAGCACAACGAGATTGTGAGCAACGTTGAAAATACCAATTCCATATCGTTAAGTTGACAGCTATTTTAACTGACAGATGTAACTTTTTAAATGATGGCTTTGGATAATGATATTTTGAGCCGAAACAAAATGTTGTTTTTGTTGAAATACGGGGATTTTACAATAATGCCATGATATTTCTATAAATATACTCTTTGATTGCATAAAAGTTATGTCATGGGGGAGATCCGAGATTTTTTTTTTCCCAAGGGGGATGGTAGTGAATCCTCATAGGGGGCACGCCACCACAGTGGTCGCTATGACAACCCCCTGGTGCTTGGACGACCTCGCACCGGATACCACCCGCAACCGGTCTACGGCGGATGGTTATGTTGGACTCTAGCAGAAGGCCAGCCTACCAACTAAACACTACCTACAGCCTTTGGTCGGGCGGAAGGCCTGGGACCCTATCGGCTTGAACTAACGCTCCCGCCCTCCAGCACGGGGGCTCGAAACACCACACCACTCGGTCTACGTTGAGTGTTTTCTGTTTACATAAATAGGTCTAACGACGAAGCAAATTGTGGGTCCCAACACGGCTTTTTACAAAATACTCTAAATTATGCGTTGGT
Organism: Scirpophaga incertulas; assembly: GCA_036419045.1. NCBI lineage: Eukaryota > Metazoa > Arthropoda > Insecta > Lepidoptera > Crambidae > Scirpophaga > Scirpophaga incertulas. The sequence goes on along the minus strand of CM071631.1, from coordinate 19,654,841 downwards.
TTTATTAATAATTATATCTTACTAAGGCATAATTGTATCTCGCAACATTTATCTGTTTTTAGTGAAATCATGCTATGTAATACAATGCTGCTTGCGTTTCTTTTATCTGAAGTGATGATCACTTAGCGCCATGACATAATATTATAAGTAATTCGTAGTTCTTAAGCAATTAACGTCACCATGCAAACAATTACCTGTCCATAACCACTAACATGGGCTACTGACTACGCTTTATATGATGTTTCGCAATCTCGATTCGCTGTACAATACTGCTTTGCTTCATTAATTTGACTCATAACTAACGCTGGTAGCGCACACAGCGTTGCAAGTGAAACTTTGTATTTGTTACGTGCTTAGAGAGTAGACATTGTTTTTTTATTGCGGATTTTAGATGTCATACGTAGAATGTTTTCCTCGTCTATTGTCGATTTAGCACGGCCAATGAAGACATACGTACAATTATGTTTTTTGAATCGTAGGTAACTTAAAATTAACCGTGCATCAGTAAAAAGTTATGACTACAATCAACTGGTGACTGCTAATAATACTCGTATAATAGGTATGAAATTGACGGTTGTTTTCGTTTGTTCACCTAACATTAAGCTTTTTTCAATTACGGCCTTTTGTTTAGTTTTTTTACATTTCATTTGAATACTACAGCGTAATTTTCAATCTCACAAATCAATCTTGAAGTTCATAATTGTTTATTCAATTTGAAGAAGGATAAATTCAAAAATAGCGTAAATATTTTTTTCGTTAGCATTTTATATTTTATTTGCTGTAATTTTCAAATGACCATCTGCTTTGAAAAGTGTGAAACATACAAAGTAAAAAATGACACTTTCATTTCTTTTTTATGACAAATAATTTTTTCTACGGTTTTTAAAAGCCTTTTTAAGTTATTCGATTTTAGATTTTTCTTTAAAGCCTATTTTTCTACGCACTAGTATCTAAGTTTTAAATAGATTATTTGATAAATATTTTGACAAATTTATTTAATAAAATTATTCCAAAAATATGTCAGACCTGCGATCTGTATTCTGAAACTTATCTGAAGGGTTGAAAAGGTAAACTTAGGTATAAGTTTACTTGACTTACGTTTACATAATACCAAAGGGACTTGTGCAACAATTGCTCTTTTAAAAAACTCCTTATTCTTGTTCTTCTAAACATAGTCTATATTATTAATTCTTACTAACTATTAAATCTATAATTTTTAATAATACAAACCGCTTGCAAACTCGATACACAGTGTATTAAATTATGGAAAACATGAATTATCTATTATTAATCGGCGGATTACAAAAAAAATATTCTTTATATCCGATCCGATAGATCAGATCTTTAAGTCACACTCATGTGTTTATTCGAACATATTCTTCTGTTATCTAATATCTATGTAGATAACAAGATATTCATTTTAATATAACAAAAATAACAACGTGCTTTTTGAATGGGCTGCTATATCAGTTAAGTATATTTATCAGAGTTGTGCGGCATTGCCACTTGAATCTTAATACGATGCTATAGATAATAACTACTATACAATAGTTGAACCATAGCCTAAAGATAAGAAAATACCTAAAGATATATCAACACCAGTTCAAATAGATAAATCCTGAAATTGTCATCTTGCGGAATTAATTCCACGTATATACGGTATAGTCGGTATAAAATAAATGTATGGTATACAAGGGTTTGAGCTTAAATAAAAAATGTATGTACCTATTTCAAATAAATGTATGGAAATTTACATTTTCTATTTTAAAGTCAAGTCGTATGTGCGAATTAAAAATAATGTTTGATAAACATTTATTAAATTTCTATTTGCAAATTTAAACGAAATATTGTCTTAATTTTATTTTTCATCGCATTGTAATATAATATACTAGTAATTTTATGACTATTTTACCAGTGTCTTTTACATAATTTCGTATAGAAGTTCGGGAGTGTTACTAGTTTAATTTAATAATTTTATTAGATTTAACCTAAATATATTTAAAAATTATACTAATACTAGCTGGCGCCCGCGACTTCGTCTACGTAGGATTAGTATTTTGAGTAGCTTATATTACCGCGGCGTATATTTATAAATTGTACCCTATGTGTTATTCTGATGTATATGCTATATTATTGTAAAGTTTCATTGAAATCCATTCAGCAGTATTTACATGAAATAGTAAAAAAATCCAATCATACAAACTTTCGCATTAATAATATTAGGGATGAAAATTTTAATTTCATGATTACGAACCATTGCCTGAATTAATGAATTAATTTAACTTATAGACACAGTTGTGTTTCATACTGTTGTACTGTTGAGATGTCGACCACAATAGCCAGTTTTATGCGCACCGTGCATGATATGTTATATCTAAGATAACACAGATAAACGCAATCGATAGCTGATTAAATCCATAACCAAACGAACCGAAATCATTCTTATCGCAACCCAAGGTTCAGAGCTACGCCTCACAATACAACTGGTGGAGGATGTTACAAAACTGTCTGATTCTGCGCTAATAACAATGGAATTTCATTAATTGACTCAGCATTGTTATTAAATTAGTCAAGTGATAGTGTGCTGGTTGCCATATTTTGTGATCTCTGTGATAAAAAAGTTGCGCTTGTGCATTTGTTAATTATGCAGGTAAAATGTTTTGTTTTTGTCTCTGCCGTTTCTTTATATTTTTTAATTTATTTATAGGATCACCAACATAAGTAACAGTAAACTCTTTGTAAATAGTAAATTGTACAAAATATGTTTTCTATTAACCGCACTTACAATTATAGGCAACCACAGTATGTAAATACAAATAATGATATGTAATTTCAATATAATAAAAACGTATAAATAAGCATACAGGACATGAAGCTCAGCATTAGAATGCGTCAAACATATATAAGTAGGGATTAGATTTACACGTGCAGCTTCGCCCATGTTATACCATACTTTTGATTGTTTGGCGCAGTGATCCTGGGTCGCCGGGTCGATTTCGCACCAGATATTTTGCCTGCTGATTTTTTTTTTCGGTTTTGGTGTATGTTCATGTGGTTTTTTTAATAAAAGGAATATTGTCCCACGCTATAATGATTATCTTAATTTATTATTTTTCGTTCGTTCATCTTAAACATTACTACTTCACAATTTAATGAGTCTGTATAAACTCATTGATTTCTTGCTTCATTTTATTTGTAATTTGTTTACTTAAATTGAAAAACTAATTGCAAAAATAACTCCAATTGTTTCGTTAGATCGATATTTGGATATTCTTGCTTATAAATTACGTTATGAGTTAGATGTCTATTGAGATGTATGTAAATGTTTGGTTTTTTGTTTATTAAATGAATAAGTTAAATGTATATATAGAATAAGTTATTATTAAACTTATGTTCATTTAGTAGCAGTTCACGTAAGATACCTAATGTAAATGGCCTTTATTTTTTATCAAGGATTAAATAGCTAAGAATAAGAGAAGGATTTCTTTGTATATAGAATAAATAATTATACTATTTTTTTTAATTAAATAGGTACTAATTTTGATAATTTCAGGCCATTAGGCTTACGCTACCCCTACTACTTTTGTACACGAGTTACTCTTGTACACGAGTCTCGTAAACATTTGAAATTTTAACGCCTCGATCCAACGTTAAGACTGACAAAAAAGATCTATTCTCGTGTGTGACATGCATACATTATTGCGACAATCCGTTTGTTTTTATGACATGTACGTTGGAAAATTATAGACTACCTATTTTTGTTGCTTATAATGCCTGTAAAGTTCGGATGTTACTTATGAAGGCGTAATTTTATTGTCTCGATTTGTCGGTATTTATATTTTTGAATAAATTTTCATCTGCGTTATCGCTAGCGTTATATCAGATTAACCCAAAGGGAAGAGACTTATACCCGAGATAAATTGGTCTATGTCATTCCTCTGGCCTCAAACTATCCTGTTTTCAAATTTTATAATTATCGATCTAGTTCTTTTTTTAAGTAGTATTAGTGTAGACTATTCTTAACGCAAGACTTTTGTATTTTTCATTCCCATTGGGAATTCACCGTTCACAAATAATATTGATTACAAAGTTATGTATACAATGTATATGGACAATTCATACAATATCTTTAAATATATTTTTCTGATGTATAAGCTATATTATTGTAAAGTTTCATTTAAATCCATTTAGTAGTTTTTACGTTAAAGTGTTACAAACATCGTCCATATTTACAAACTTCTGCGTTTATAATATTAGTAGAGGTTCCCAAAAAAAAATAATTGTAATTTCATGCATATTACATATTGTTGTAAATTTGTTGTTCAATAACATATAGCTCGTACACTCATGGATTAGAAATCTAATTTGAACCTTTCTATGACCGTCAACCATGTTTACGCTGATAAGGTGAAGGATTCAATGTGATCAACAGATCTAAAGAATAGTATCCCCGTGAATCATCGTTCTCGCTATTGTAATAAGGATTATTTTCCGCTGAATAGATTTCCTTAACCTCGTGACTATCCGTGAGGCGTAATGCTAAAGGTATGCACTGTTTAGTTTGTCTTGTCTTAGTTCCGTTAAATCCTTACAAGAGTAACATATAATTGAGGATATTAAAATTGCAATGGAGGCTATCAAGGTATGTAGATAATTGTGCCTTCCTATCTGTTAGTGTGTTAAATTTGGTTCACTAATGAGTTTTATTTTAATAAAAGGGTATATTTATGTATTCATAATAATTTATGCACGTACTTTTGGGTAGTGTATGAAAGAGACGAAAGATGTAAAAATGCAAGCTTATAATCGGAAACGTAACGTTTGTGTATCTGGGATCTATGTTTACAAGAGATAAAAGGATAAAAGTAGAGGAATGGTTGGAGTGAAGATCAAGGATTATGTCATAAGTGTGAGTAGTAGGGAATGCTTAGAAGGAATTTAAGACGACAAAAATTATATCATGTAAACTACTTGATTGTTTTACAATGTAATTAACGTTAAAACAAATAGTTTTACTATTGTTTTTTATCGATATAAAAACAATATTTTGGTTTTTCTCACATAATGCACAAAGACTTTCAGAAAAATCAGATTTCATGTTTAATAAATGATGCGATAGATTTCTAGTTCGTACTTTTTTAACCTCTATGGTTAAAACATGGCATAACAATTATGGAATATTCCATATGGTGTTTCCTATGGAATTAGGCGTTTATTTGACTGCATTAGTGGTAGTATATAAAATTTTAGTTTTTTTTTAGAATTCGCGCCATTGTCCTTGTGAAGCCGGAGAGGTTTACATACTTAATCATAGTATAATTGAAATACTTATTCATCGTTTAAATTGTCGTGTTGTAGTTTATTATGTTGAATGCAAACGGAAATACGCATGTAGGCAATAAGAGTTACGATTCTATGTCGATTTGCTAGTTTTATTGTGTTTCCTCGTTGCATTACATTTCTCACGGTTTTTTTTATCTATTAATAGCAACAATATTTCCCGAGTTTCTTGTTATGTATGTTTTTGGTTTTCCGGTACGTACAAAAATGTACCACGTTAGGATGTCAATTAGGACACATTGCGGTCGAATCGCGAAAGCGCACCCCGCCATGTGCCCCGTATAGGCCTAGAGAACTCGGGGGGGTTTTAATTAATACAAAAAAGTCATAGTCATAGTTTATTGTTAGCTTGGCCTTCTTAGGGACAATGAGGCATTACAAAGAACGGACCCACAAGAAGGCCATTTTGGATAATAATAAAAGTTTTTAATTTTGCTATAAAACACATTGGCAAGTTGTTTATTGCTAATATGATACTTCATAATACTATTTTTAAATAACTTCCATTAATATATTCATAGTTACACGATAGTGTTCAAGTAATGTTCGTTAAGTTTTTTTTATATATGATTAAAATATATTAAGCTTTTACTGTTTCGCTTAAATGATGGAGCTTATAGCGAAGTTTTTGTAAAAGAGGATAGGTATATATATATATTGTTACCACTCTATTTTTAAGTTTAACAAGTGATGTACAATATTGGCCTTGTTTGGAGACGTGTTTCTTGCAAGGTTCCTCCATTTGAAAGAGCTTTATAAAACATATTTAATAAATAGTGATTGAAGTTAGGGAAAATGAAAGTAAATCATATGGTGCGCAATAAAACAAAATATTACTTAATAATTTGTTTTCTTAATTTATCCATTAAATAAAGAAATAAAAAGGGTTTACTCATTAGAGTGGTCTTCCATGCATATATAATATATATATATATATATAATATAGTCCTTATATATACTACTTTAGAAAATTATTTAATAATTTAACATCATGGATAATATTTGTGAAGTCCAGAGAAGGTTTAAAAGGTAAATAAATCCGACAATGCTCAACAGATAAAAATAGAAACAGATATAACAGAACATATACATATATGTGTATGTATTAATTGTGTTTACTTAATTATAAAATTATTTATTTATAATATCAATTTTATGTTATATCTATTATTTGCTTTTTTTTTCAGTTGTAAATCTTTATCAGAAAGCTCCTATAGGACAAGCCTCGCCTAGAGTAGGAGATTTTTTTCTTATACTTCTGCGTGAATATTTTCGATATATATTTATGTATGGGCTTGTATTTACATTTATGTGCATATGTTTATATATATATATATATATATCTATACTAATATTATAAAGAAGAAAGATTTGTTTGTTTGTAATGAATAGGTTCCGAAACTACTGGACCGATTTCAAAAATTCTTTCACCTTTGGAAAGCTACATTATCCCGAGTAACATAGGCTACTTTTTATCCCGGAAAAAATCGACAGATCCCACGGGATGCGCAATAAAGGCTTCGCTCAAAAAACTACTGCACAGATTTTTCATGCGGTCATCAATAGATAGAGGGGTTCTTGAGCAAGGTTTTGCGGTATTTTGTATCTCGGAAAAACAGATAGTCCCACGGGAAGCGCGATAAAATCTTCGCGCCATAAACCGACTTCCGCGCATATGTAGCCGTGGCCAAAGCTATGACCATTAACCCTCTATAGACCCAATCCCGAAATCCACGCAGGCGAAGCCGCGGGCAGAAAGCTAGTATATTATATTCACACACATACCTATTTATATTTATAAGGACAAACTATGATTTATTTTATGTAAAATCTTCGCAAATTATTGGTAGGTACACACAAAACCTTCGGGTTGTAGCAGAATACCAGTGCTTTGGTCACATCCTATTCTTAGTAATTCCAATCATCGAGCTACGACCCTTTTACACTTCCGCAGCGCACATAACTTTTAGTTTGTACTGGGTTATTGTTTTAAGTAAATTTAATTTTTGTGTCTTTATGTTCCTATGTTTCTGTGGGATGAAGACGTTTTGTAAATATATATATCTTTTTGCTAAAACATGTACGAGTGAAAATTGATGAATAAAGAATTATTATTAATTTACCGTTTAACAAAATCTATGACCCGCGAATTTAAATAATTCATACCACCATCTACATCTGTAACTACAGTATTCACGCAGAGCAGCACTGCATTGTCGCATTAATAAACTAATAAATTGATTTGATAGATTCTATTCGATAAGCGTCGCAGTAGCACGCCGGACACGACGGCCGCTCACCTCGCTGACGCATTGTTCCATATACGGATATGCAGCACAATAGTAACTCCTGTCTTAGGAGCAATTCCGCTATTTATTATTGTGTCACATTAGTCTGTTAGTGGTCACTTAATATCGCCCATCCTATTGGTATTTTTCATGGTCATTCTTTAGATCTTTGGACCTGAATAAATTTTCTGCTGCTCGATGTAGAGATCAAACTCGCTATGTAACAGTATTATGTCTATCGTCAGTATCTTCTATGACGACAGTTATAGAAGATCCTAGCTTTGTACGAGTTGGGATCGGCCAAGCTGCTGTTATAAAAACTTAAACTAAACAGCGGGATATTAATAGGCGTCATATTTATAATATTTTGCCAACATATGCTGGACATAATCTATTATGTCATAAAATATTATGTTTGGAGAGCTCTTAATCTTGATTAAATGTATAGATATTTATTAAATCGCATATTCTTCGATCAAATTCTCAAAGAGGACTCCGAGTTCTGCTCGTTACCCACGGCTCAACACCTTTTTTTTTGTTCCCCCTGAGGAAAATGCATTAAGCCCCACATAACACCGGCTCTGGCGAGCCGGCGGTTATGTGGGGCTCTCCTCCCCAGAAGGGGGAGGTCTACCCACTAAAAACCTTAGGGATGGCCTTCCTCAGGCATGTAGGGAGCCCCCTTGAACGCCAAGCTACTTCCGGGAACCCCCAGCCTCCGCTTCTCCGCCGATACAGGGGAGCCCTCCTCGGGGAAGGCTACAATACCTCCCCCGATCCGACGACGCCCCCCGGCCACGGAAGGGGCGTGGTCCCTCCCGGGTCGCCGTATCCGCGGGCGCGATTTCCTCGCACCCGCCGGCGACCCGCCGGGGTCGGTAGCACAGCCGCGGCGGCGCCGCAGCTGTACTACCGACCCCGGCGCCGCCTCCTTCTGGAGCATCACTGCTTCACAGAAGGAGACTACAGCCTTCCAACCTCCCTCGTCCGCCAGCATTACCGCAATCAATGCCGATGGCTCACCTACCTATAATTTCCAAAGTAGAGATCGCTCCAGTAGCAGGAGGCCTATGCCTATATCTATGGTGGAATTGTGCCTATGTCCACTGAAGGCTTTCTCTAGTTTTAAATGAAAGTAGTCGTATACCCACATTTTGTTGTGTTTACTTAAGAAATGTATAAGGCAAATTTGAATGGACATGTTGGTAGGATACGAACAAATAGGATAAATCTTTAAAAAATGCCAGGTTAAGAGGATCGGTAACCGACGAGCGTGCATGAAAGTGTTAATGAAAGCCGAGGAAGCTAAGGAAGGTTATTTGGAACGTAGCAAGTGGAAAACTGTGATGTCTGCCTACTTCAATGTTAAATTAAAATTCGTATAGGACGGTACAAGAATTTGTGAAAACTGTGCACTGAATGTTTTTTCATAAATTGCATGCGCATAATGTATCGTTATTATAATATATAGATAAAAAATGAAAATCTTCAGTAAAGATAATCTGTTAATTAGATAAATTTATGGAAATCGCAAATTAACATCTGATAAAATGAAAAGATTACAGTTTTTCTTTCGCTCTTCATGGCGACAGTACAATAGAGTTCAGAAATGTAATAAATTTTATATTTCAATTATAGCCGACACGGTTAACTTAGTACCGCTTAATAATAACTATACATTATAATGTATAATTAATTAAGATAATGATCTTTATTTTGTTTTTACAATAGTTTACATCCATTTTAGATATTTTCAATGAAAACCTCGTTTTACATTTGGCCATGAGCTTGTATAATCTGTGCTGTAATCTTCGCGCGATTGATTTGAAAAGAGAATAGAATGGCGATATGATATATAGGTATATAAAAAGCGTATAATTAACTAAATATTATATCGTTTATACATTGTTTACTGAATTAGAATACACAAAGTGGAGTTCGCCAACTTGAAACCAACTCTATACATATACAAATCCAAACAAATAATACTCGTAAATAAGAAATGAAATGAAACTAATAGAAAATATACCTTCCGAGTTTCATGTCAGTTCTTTTGGAAGATACTCTTTCAAATAGGATGTAGATTATTTATTTATTAATAGTTTCATACATGTAAGCATGATGAATGTAAAAGGTAGGAAAAATGTATGTATGTAAAATAGCTTGTTATGTTTTAAATTGTTTTTTCGTCTATATATATGTACGAACGGAGTTCGGAACGGACTGTGTTCAATATTTTTTTTTATTTGAGTCTGTGAAAGCTATTCATTATGTAGAAATTGCAAGAAGTACTGACCTACAATATTTTGATATTGATTACATGTGCATTGTGTAGAGAATAACCTCTGACTTGGGTACTGGAGACTTAGATAAGAATCTTAGTATTTTCAACAATAGATTTGTAACAGCAGTATCGCAAATTGGTTTCTGTTCTGTGCAAAGCGTTGTTATATTTGATATTTTGATATTATTAACAACAAAGAGATGTGCCGTTCAAATTCGGAGAATTGGTGTAATGTCATTTAGTCATATTCACATCAATAGTAAAGGAACACGTAATTCCTCGCTCCGGTGCTTTGTTTGGATAGAGCAACATCTCTTTCCATCCTGTACTTTCTGTGTCATTGTTACATTCACTAATAATATCGTGAAAATAAAAAATGTACATATATATATATATATATATATATATATATAAAGTATGGATATGTGTGTGGAAATATCATCTTTGTCCAGTATGGGTATGATGTCACACATACAATATTGATAACCTCTGTGGCCCAGGGATTAGTATGGCGCCTTTCGGATGAGGATGTTGATAGAGAGAGAGACAATGTACGATGTAGCTAGGGTAACCGATAGGCCGTTACTGTAGCTCCCATAACACAAGCATTGCAGTGGTTACTTTGTATTAGGGTAATTCGTGTGAGTATATTTTTTTTATATATTTATCCTGCATCGTGCTTATTCGTAGCTACTTGAACCGACTCTTTGACAATTTATGGCTTGTGTTTCACAGTTTCTGTCAGATAATATCATTGAATAGTACAGTAACAATGAATCGATTTTACGTTCGTCGTCGTGTCGAATTTTAAATTATTTGTTGTGGGTTTTCGTACAACACAAAAACTCTAAAATCTCGGTTTTCAATACTATTTCTCGATTTAGGCTACACACTGTATATAAAACTATGATTTTTATAAATAAAATAGAGGTTTACTGAAAATAATGTTATCAGAAAATACTATTATAAAGTATTTAAATAATAACAACCTCATAATAGTAAATCTGTTTATGTCAAGTATCAGATGGCTCCCATTTAGAGGCACACGCATCCTACACCGTAGATCAAGTTCTGACGGCGTGGGCTAACGCAAAATGTCGCGCAATAAGCGAATCGCCACATTCTAAATCACAGTCGTCGCGAGCTGACCACGGCTACAGCCTTGATCCGACTTAATTGAGTGCTTAATTAATACGGCTACAAGATAATGTTGCTACTGCACAATGTCGCATAGCGAAGTAATATCATATTGATCATGTTCATATTCTTTAAATATTTTAACTATTGTTTCTAAAATTGTCATTTGTTTCAGGGTGCTAGGGACAACCTAACAGATTCAGACTCGGGCTGCGTGTCTCCAGGATCTCGTATCAAGGATTCTGCGTCACCTGAGCTTAAACGAATGGATTCTGGATACAAATCCCCCAACGCTCCCAGCAGCCCGTGCAATCCTAGAAGACATCTGGGCACATCCCACGATGAGTTTAAGGAGGACTTTGCGAAGGCCCAGGTCCTAGCGGATATTCTGGACAGGAACTCCGAGACAAGTGACTCGTTGAAAAGTAACCCGGTGAAGGACCACTTGGAGCAGATGATCCTAAACGCAGCTTCCGCTGAAGATAGGACGTGCCTCGAACAGGTCCTGATGTTGCTTTATAACCTGCAAACGTTGAGTAGTTCCGTGAGCGAAGATGAATGTTATCAGGTAAGAGAAATTTATATTAAAAACTCATTGACATTTTTGCGCATGACATTTTAATTCACAATGTCAATCTTGCAATACGTCTAGTTATGGTTAAGTCATTATAACAACACGTTTGGTAGAAGATGATAACGATAAATTTAATATAAACACAACTGTACAAACTATTAATAAGTAAATTTAAAATGGAGATATAACCAGATAACATCAACTAACAGGTGAAACCCAGAAGAATATGTGATCTGAAGTTGAAAACCGAAACTGACATTCCATCGCACAAAACTCAAAAGGCAATCGCTACAGTCACACCGTACCAACAAAAAGGATACAAATGCGAATCCCTTGAAAGTCTTTGTAGCGACGAAAGAAAACCGAGCAACGTTTTACAGGAGAGCGGAATCTTCGAAGGCGTCGAAACTGAGTCGAGGTGTACTCAAACAGACGTCAACGAAAGTTTCGAATGTACAGGTGAACTCAACACCGAAATACAACGACTGAATAGTATAAGAGAAAAACTTGAGAGGCAAGGTGTTAGAAATAGGACATTAAGTACTAAGGATGACGGTGAAGGCTTAGAGTGCAAGTGTGTAAAATTAGGGAAGAAACACAAGCAGTATTACGAGAGGAGGCTTAAGTTTTTGGAGGGGAAAATATCAATATACGAAGCAGCGCAAGACGTTAAAGAGGCTAAGTTAGCGCAGAGATTACAAAAAGAATTTTTGCTGGAAACCCAAGTACAGGTAAAGATTTCTCTTTTAGAACCCATATTTAGCAAATACCATAAGCAAATACAATAACCATATTTAAAGTAATGACTATCTTTTTAATATACATTTCTAATTTAGGAGCTTGAATCACAGCTGTGTGAACTTCAGGACAAGTACGAAAGATTGGAGGAAGACTGTTGTGAATTGGAGGAAATCGAAAATGATACTCGACTACATTGGCAGCAGTGAGTTGTTTAATAAGTCCTGAACTTCCAATTTCAGTGCGTGAATCGTTAGGCCTAATTAAAAAAATGATGAAATTTCAGGCTAGAAATGGACTATGAACTTTGTTCGGCGCAGCTTAGAGACATGACGGAGCAGCGAGAATGTTCTAGGGCACAAGCCGAAAGGCTTTTGTCGGAACTAAGTAAGAGGGAATGTACATTAAAAACAAGAGAAGTAAGTTGTTAATAATGAATAAATATATTGTTATTTACGTTTTTACTTTAGTTTTGGTAATGTGTGTACATTTAAAATTATAGACTGAACTGCTATCGAGGCTAGATAAATTGGAGAAGGCAGTACCAGCGTTGATTGCGTGGAACGTTGTGCAAGCAATCGGGGCTACTATAACGCCTAGTGGACAGGTAATTATAATTATTGAGAACTATTTGTTGTTGTTATATTTGAGAAAGAAACGATCTACATTTTACTTACAGTCTTTATACAAAATTTGTCACCAGTGAAGTTAATATTGAAACATATATGCAGATATTTAAGTAGATCTTGGAATAAAATTATATAAGTATTTTAATCAACATTATACCGTAAATAAATTTAAACATCAAACACTAAATTGATTGATAGAGAACGAATATCTGAGTCATGGATAATTTCACGAATTCTATTTCCAAATTTACCAACATTTTCTATAAAAAGAATAACGGACACATAATTATTATTATATTATAGGAAGAATATGAACGTTCGAAAATAGTATTCTTACAATAAATTGTTCTTCTAAGTGGGAGTAAAAACAATGGCATATTCTTAAAATTCAATCATGGGCTAGATGCCCATGATTGAATTCTATTCAATAAAAGTGGAAAATCTAGCTAATTCGTTTGTAAATTAAACAAAAATAATAAATCCTTCTTAACTATATTGCTTTCATAATAAACAATGATGACAGTAAATAAGTAAATTAAATTTTTTAATACTTTCATGAAAGTTTTAATGAAGTTTGAGGAAGCTTGGGAACTATGTTTGGATGTGAAAGAAGAAGACGTTCTTGAATTAAATAAGGAATATAGTGAATTCCATTTGTGGATTGTGAGATACTTATTTTTCACTATTGAATTAAAAAGAAATTAATATATTGTATGGTAACGATATACGGTAGTAACTCAAAAAACTCACGATCTATACAAGATTTCTATCGAAGCATATTGAAATCAGGTTAATTTAACTATCACTAGGATTCAAGACTTTTCGAAACCCAATAGTTCTTGTTATTTTAATGTGTAATTCCATTATTTTCGTCTTTTCAGCGCGCTCTATTAAATCGGATGGTGCCCTACAGCCATAACACAAAGAATTTTATATCACAAGTGATGGAGGAATCCAAACAGCGGACGAGTGGCGCCGTTGTGGCTTGGAAAGCCACCGGTAGTGCACAGTCATCCAGCATCTGTAAACTTCAGGAGCAAATCAACAAGTAAGTATAATGTCACATTATTACAGGACGTAGAAATTATCGTTAAGTATAATTCAAGGTTTATTGTTAAAGTGTATAAATACTGTATATTTATTCATTTACTAGTCATGCACTATACAGTTGATTTTGTCGCATTCGTACCTTCGCTCGTAAAAATATTGAAAATAGATCTTAACACGGACTAAATATATTACCAACCTGCTTTACTGGCTACCTAAGAGATATTAGTATCATGTCATACAACGGAACCCTCATGTAGATTTATTAATATTTGTTGAATGTATTCATATCGTATGAAACTATTTCCTATCTGCCCAAAGGTTAATATTAGAGAAGAAACAAATAGAAGAGAGCTCGAGTAAGCAGCAGAAGTCTCTAGAGCAGAGAGTGCGTGAGCTCGAAAGCGATTTGCAGACAGCGCGACGCCAGATAGCGGCAGTAACAAGCGGCGTTGAGGCGAGGAAATACAAGATTGATGGTGAAATTAACAAGATAGAGAACGAGATGCAAAAGGTGAAGGAGTGCGAAAAGGTTGGTATATCTTTGTTATTTTGACAGCAGTCAGATGGTAAAATCAATATATTTGAACAAAACTCGATGTTCATAGACTCCCTTTTGATAGACATCTATCATCGTCATGATTTATCTGTTTTTGAGAGAATCATGACACTTTGAAAGATACTCTATGGGTCATATGACACCTGTCAAAAACGGATTTAGGTTGATCTATTTACGAGCACGAGAGTGCCGTCTAAGTGCAGTCTGACTGGTAGAGATAGCCAGGCAACCGAGACGTGAAGAGTTCAAATATTCCGCAGTTTCTGGTTTATTGGAGTATTCCTTGCTGTCTGGAGAGTCTGGTTGGGAAAATGTTGAGGTGGAGGCAAGAGGACCGAAAAAGAGAACAAAGACTTAAGGATGCTGGAGATGTAGGAAGAAACAAGATATTTACAATATCTTAGAAGAGAGAAAGAGATAAAATATGCAAATCTCTGCGCTGCCTAATAGGAAGCCATTGAAGTTTGGAGCGATGGTAAGAAACATGGAAAAATGTTGGAGAATTCGGGGCAATTCCCCGATTGCCAGGCAGCTCTAGCTCCATCACACCTGATTATTGGCCAAAGGTGCAAACGAAGCTCGCATACGTATCTGACCGAAACTAGTCGAAATGGTACGGATATTTTGGGCAAATGGGATATTTTCGTCACAAAAATAGAATATTGAATATAATAAACATTTCTCGTCAGATGAAGGTACAATTGACTTTGCCTTGTTTAAGGATATTGTCTATTTAGTCCAGGTTAATCTAACTCTAGAATGCGAATGCTTTCTCTTATAATATATAACTCCTTTTGTCAGTCTTCTTTAGTTCATCTTTATTCAAACAAAGCAATTAGTTCTCATTTTTCGTCTCTAGATCTGTTACTTAACGATTTTTTATTTTCTTTGTCATTATTATAACATAGTATCTATCTATTGGTTTTAACAACCTATCGATAGTGGTTCTTACTTGTATAAATTTTGATATATTTTTATGGTGGTGATCCGAAATCACATTCACAGCTAATTATCTAGTTTCAAAATGCAGTTTTTGCATAAAGCTTCTATCTGAGAAATAATGTATTGTAAAATCTTTTTTTCAAATCTAAATTTTGTTCATATTTTTTCTGTATAGTATGTAGCGAAGTGTAAGAACATTTATAATAAATAGCAAGCAAAATTCTCTCAGTAACACATCATTATCAGACCGTATTAAAACAACCGCGCATGAAGTCTGTAACCATGACGCTAGCTTGCTCAAACAATCGACAATGCGTGTATGGCTCTGACGCCATCATATGGGTTAATGTCGAAATCAAGTTACGAATGAAAATCTTATTATAAACGAAGCCGTTAATCAATTTTGTTACATTGAACCTGATTTGCGAAATAGTTGTGAATGTTTTCTTTTCCACTTTATTGTTACTAACATTGTAACCATAATTTTGCTTTAAATTCCTCGAATATTATTTAATTCGCTAAAACTTCCAACGTTTTTCCAGAGTTTAACTAATTAACAGTTTGTAATATACATACATCAAATTATATTTCATAATTTAACACATCATAGACTTGTCGATCGATATGTATCAATAGACAAAAGCATCCCTCCTTTATCTAAGAATGTATATCAAAGTAGATGATACTGTTTATATGGCCAAGTGATTTTCGGGAAACATGATATAAAACAAAACTGTAAATTAAACTGTAGTAAGGGTAGTGTGATGATCTTTTTTTGTTTTATTGTTTTTGAATTAAGAGTTAATATAGTTTGAAATTATTTGTTTTCATTGGAGTATCTAATAATAAGACTTTTAAATAGAATACATATTACGGAGTAGATGCATAAGCAATAGTAATATTCATGTACTTATTACAGTTGCCTGCCGATCCAATGATGGAAAGCAAGATTAAAGCACTATTGGCTATTGAAAAAGAGCTAAAGTCCAGGGTGGCAGAATTGGAGCGAAGGGAGACAGCTTACCTAGAGATGTTGACGCAGGCGGACGACATGTGGGCTGAGATGGAGGGCGGGTACAAGACGCGGATCGAAGAGTCGCAGGCTTACGAGAAGCAGTTGAAGGGAAAGGTTTGTTGAAAATCTTGACGCTATTATAACATATTTAGGGGGTATACGTGTGATATTCGTTGGACCCCCTATATAGAGTGATTGTATAAGTCTAGGAAACCTACTTCTTCCTAAAAACTTTAATGTCATCATAAGACATGCTAGCTAGCGGTAGATGCAAAGGCGATCATTACCGAGTCCACGGGACCCTAAGTTGCATGAAGTGTGTTCACGGTACCTCTCTATCCTACTCGGCTGACTTCAGTACCTACTAATTGAGACTTCGTGTGTCGGTGTGTGATAAAATTTTATTATTGTGTGTGACATATTATATTGTGCTATTATGAGCAATATACGAAGGTCACAGGAGAACACAAATTATGTTGTTCCTGGATACTCTGAGAGCGGAGACCATTATTTGAGACCCCAATGATTAATGTCATGTCGTCCAATACAAACATGTGCAGGCTATCGGCACCTTAGACCGAATCAGTTCATCGAGAAGTTGAACGAGTGTGTAGTGTCGCACTTCGAACTGTAAAGCGCTAAAGTTTCTCGAGTACTTCGCCGAGGAACTTCGCGAGTAGTGTAGAACATGCATTAGATTACTTACATGGTTTTTGTCGTACGCTGATATAGGACTATCGATACTAAGGATCATAAAATATTTTATATAGATTGTATGCCAAAATTAAACCGTTTTATTTGAATTATTATTTTTTCTACTCCATCTTTAGCGATCTGTATCCACAGATCGCTAAATATTAATTCATTGACAATGCGTGATATTAAAATTTTCATTACTACACTGTAAAAATTCCAAGCTTCTAATCTGATCAAATAGTTTGATTATTCATTAAAATTTTACGTCTAATCTGAAAATTCTATGCACATGATCTGACATTTTTGCCTTGCGACTGTAAACTTGGTTGGATTGTGGTGAGTTGGTGATGTTTCTAGTTCCCTGATTTCGGTTGTGAATTGTTTTATCAGTAAAGTGTCACGTTGATGTTTTACAGGTAGAGAAACTTGAATCAGAGAGAGATTATTGGAAAAAATGCCTCGAGCCGATGAAGAAAAAACTGAAAGAAATTGAAGAATCTGAATCAGGTTTACGCATAGCACTAGAGAAAGCAGAAAGAGACACCAAAACGCTGAAGGCTCAGAATACGAACCTAGTGGCAATGTTTGGCAAAGCAGATGCGGAATCAAAGAAATCTGATGCTGCCTTGAAGACCCTTGATGCTAGATTTAAGGTTAGTTCGATATATTTTTATTTAAAAATAAGCAGCATATATGGATAAAGTTGTACATTTGCTTAATTATAATGTTTTTAATAATTATTAAATCAAATTAGAGTGTATATTCAACTCTGCATTGGCTACTATTGTACACATATAAAAGTTTTCCGTAAAGGAAAGCTAAAATCTAACATATAAATATGTACTTGTAAGTGTTTATTTTAAGGACTTTTATCTGATTTGTCAGTCATATGCATTATTATAAAAAAACAACAAATTATGAAGGTCGCGGCTAACATATGATTTAAATAATGTTTTGGCTTCTGCCTAGAGGCTGGTCAAGGTAGATGATTGCGAAATGCAAACATTAATGCTGACTATGCTTAAATCATCAATTAGTCATCAATTAGCCAGTGCGTCCAGTTCTGGATACACTCAATCAATCATTTCTGAATATCTTTTATTATTCCGCATGTCCCGACACTTATGTAGGTCTTATTTCATCTTTATATATGTAAAAAACTTATTACAAGACCGGTTAAGACCGACATTCCGTCTTGCTACGGAACATGGTTACAACCATACTCGTCAGAGGGAGGTCTCATCCTCCCAACCCAGTTAAGTTCGCTACGCTGGCGTCGCGAAGCCGGGCACACCGACAGTGTGCTTGGTTGTATCGTCGAGAGTGACGCAATGGTGACGTTGCGGTGTTTCCTCCCGCCGTGCGACTCCGTACAGGTAGTGACTGAAGCTTTCATGGCCGGTCAGAACTTATACCAATTGGAACTTTCCCGACCCTAACGACCTCGGAACGGTGGACAAGGCGCCTGAACTTTCCATTCTTGCGCCCTCCACAAATACACTAACGGTAAAGCTGAACATAGTCATCTGCGGTTTCAGCATAGGTCCCTCAAAAAAAAATCCAATCGGTATAAAAGGCTACCTTTCCGGCGCTCAATACTGGACGCAATGGCTCGATTGATCAGTGGCCAGCAGAGGTCAAAATGCTTCATCCCATCCTCGCCTGGGTGTAGACCCGCTTCACCTACTATGCAGCAGATCGTGCTCGTTTGGCGACTCGATGCCGATGCATTTCCTAGTGGATTCGTGCATCTACATTTTCATCAGGGTTTTGCCTGATAAGCTTGCTATAAGGTTGCTATGCTCCTTTGCAGACGTCACAAGACAGAGATGATAGTATATTAATAATTGTAATATAATGCATCTGTACTAAAAATCCAAGTTATTCGCAGAGGTTGACAGACACTACAGTTATGTACCATATATTTTTTCTTTCGATCACTGATCAAAGTATTATTTCTATGTTAAGCAATTTATTATTATTATTTTCCAGAAGGAAGTGGAACATTTACGAAAGATGAATAAACAACTAGATGAGGATTTCAAAACTCACAAAGATATGTCGAAGCAGACTGAGAAAGGTTTCATATCTGACTTAGAAGGCATGAAGAAGGAACTTAATAGAAGCTCTAAAACCAATCAAGACTTAGAAGTGACAAATAGTGAATTAAAAGAGGAGGTAAGATTTTATCACAGACAACTTGTTAGCTTTTTTGCAAATGAAAGTAGCACTAATGAATATTAACACTTAGAACTTAATGCATGTATGTTTGATGGTTTTTGAGTTCTTTGTTATTATTGGTCTATCTTAGTAGAATAGATTGTCATCCTTTAACGTACATGTAGTGTATGTGATGTGTATTAATATGATTTTATTGTAATGGGTTTTTGTGTAGTGGCTTTGTTTCCTTCGCTAATGTTTACGAAAATGTAGTTAGTTTATTTTACAACACGGTATGTTGCACGTTTGCTTTGCCGTTTCTTCTTCGGTTTTCTCGCTCGGTTCACGAAGACAGTGCATGTTTGACTTCACGTGACTTGTGCCTTGAACATATGCATGAAACGGTATTACTGAGGACATTCTAAGAAGCCGTGTGTTCTCAGGTGGAATCTCTGGAAAAGCAGTTAGCTATTACGCAGAAAGCGTTGACGCAGTGTAAGAGAAAGTGTGATGAGAAAATTAAGACGTTGAGCCACGAGCTGTCGATAAAAACTGAGGAGTTGGAAGAGATGAGGAGTGAATCGATGCGGCAGTCCTATCACGCGTCTCGAGTGGAGTTTCAACCGGAAAGAACTGAATATATAGACGAAGGATACTCTATTTATACAGCCGTTCCAAAGAAAACCGATTACGGGAGGATGCATCACAGTATGAGCTTCATTACTTCCGACACGCGTTGCTCCTGTCCGTCGATGAGAAGTCAGCTAGTTAGTCAGTTGATTGAGGATCTGTTCGATAGGATTCACAACACCGTAGATGATGACTTGACGAGGCTGTGCAAGGAGATCTCGCCGGTGTCCGGCAGAGAAGTGTCTATTGAAACCAAAGCGAAAATCACAAATTACCTTTTAATGGCGATATCCAAGGAGCTGGTCAGGTCCATAGGAGATGCCGACGCTAAGACTGATACAGAGGTTAGTATGGTTGGATTCTATTCATCATATAACATAATGTGACTAAATTTAGTAACTGCATTGATAACTTTAATATCAATATAAAACTTGTGGTAACAATTTAATCGCAGTAATAATTAAAATCGGACCATAGTCCTGGTAGCTTCGTACTCAATACTCATCATTTGGTTGCTAAAATCATTTTATTAACAACCTAAAAAGAAGAACTAGAAAAGCAAGTTAAACAAGTATTTATTTTCAAAGCTTAGTTTCACAATATACGTTGAAATGTTTAGTGCTTTAGCGTTAATCAAATTAAGGTCGTTTTTAATATAAACAAAAGTATACATTGTTTCCAAGTTTAGTGACTACACAGTCTAGAGCACATCCATCAGTGGTGATGATGCCTGGAATCTATCTAGCTGTATTTGCCAGTAGGGCTGAGGAACTTCTAAAAGTTATCTCAGGTTGAAGTTGTACCTGCTTATTGAGGATAACAACATTCTTATTCATTATCAATAAAATATATCTCGGTTGTAATACCAAGATATGCGGATATGTCCGGACTCACGCTACAGTCCGTTATAGCGATTGTACAATAATATAGTGCTAATAATATTTTTGAATATCTACTTTCTTCATGCATCAGTAGGTTATTTGTGACAGAGGTGTGAGGAAAATAAAAAACACTTGAAAAGAACTTTCCACACAAATACACATGGAATAATCAATTTTTTGAGCAAATGCATTAAAATCCAGGTTTCCATAATATAGACAGATATTGTATAAATTCTGAGCGTTTTGACTGATATAAGATCTAAGCATCCATGCCACATGATCTTAGGAATGGCAACGTGCGGTGTCGTCAATGGCGCACGCCACAGCCGTGTGCGTGGACACCGGCGGTGGCAACGCCGGCGTGGTGCGCGGCGCGGCGCGGCTCGCCAGCGTGAGCTGCGCGTGCGCCGCCGCGCGCCTGTGTGCCGCCGCGCCTCACCTCGCGGCCGTCGTCAAGCTGTGCCAGGAGGTGAGTGTGGCCGTTACGTACGACGCTGGCGCGGTGCGCGGCGCGGCGCGGCTCGCCAGCGTGAGCTGCGCGTGCGCCGCCGCGCGCCTGTGTGCCGCCGCGCCTCACCTCGCGGCCGTCGTCAAGCTGTGCCAGGAGGTGAGTGTGGCCGTTACGTACGACGCTGGCGCGGTGCGCGGCGCGGCGCGGCTCGCCAGCGTGAGCTGCGCGTGCGCCGCCGCGCGCCTGTGTGCCCCGCGCCTCACCTCGCGGCCGTCGTCAAGCTGTGCCAGGAGGTGAGTGTGGCCGTTACGTACGACGCTGGCGCGGTGCGCGGCGCGGCGCGGCTCGCCAGCGTGAGCTGCGCGTGCGCCGCCGCGCGCCTGTGTGCCGCCGCGCCTCACCTCGCGGCCGTCGTCAAGCTGTGCCAGGAGGTGAGTGTGGCCGTTACGTACGACGCTGGCGCGGTGCGCGGCGCGGCGCGGCTCGCCAGCGTGAGCTGCGCGTGCGCCGCCGCGCGCCTGTGTGCCGCCGCGCCTCACCTCGCGGCCGTCGTCAAGCTGTGCCAGGAGGTGAGTGTGGCCGTTACGTACGACGCTGGCGCGGTGCGCGGCGCGGCGCGGCTCGCCAGCGTGAGCTGCGCGTGCGCCGCCGCGCGCCTGTGTGCCGCCGCGCCTCACCTCGCGGCCGTCGTCAAGCTGTGCCAGGAGGTGAGTGTGGCCGTTACGTACGACGCTGGCGCGGTGCGCGGCGCGGCGCGGCTCGCCAGCGTGAGCTGCGCGTGCGCCGCCGCGCGCCTGTGTGCCGCCGCGCCTCACCTCGCGGCCGTCGTCAAGCTGTGCCAGGAGGTGAGTGTGGCCGTTACGTACGACGCTGGCGCGGTGCGCGGCGCGGCGCGGCTCGCCAGCGTGAGCTGCGCGTGCGCCGCGCGCGCCTGTGTGCCGCCGCGCCTCACCTCGCGGCCGTCGTCAAGCTGTGCCAGGAGGTGAGTGTGGCCGTTACGTACGACGCTGGGGCGGTGCGCGGCTCGCCAGCGTGAGCTGCGCGCGCGTGCGCCGCCGCGCGCCTGTGTGCCGCCGCGCCTCACCTCGCGGCCGTCGTCAAGCTGTGCCAGGAGGTGAGTGTGGCCGTTACGTACGACGCTGGCGCGTGCGCGGCGCGGCGCGGCTCGCCAGCGTGAGCTGCGCGTGCGCCGCCGCGCGCCTTTGTGCCGCCGCGCGCCTTTGTGCCGCCGCGCCTCACCTCGCGGCCGTCATCAAGCTGTGCCAGGAGGTGAGTGTGGCCGTTACGTACGCTGGCGCGGTGCGCGGCGCGGCGCGGCTCGCCAGCGTGAACTGCGCGTGCGCCGCCGCGCCTCACTTGCGGCCGCCGTCAAGCTGCGCCAGGAGTATCTAAAGCTGATATTAATCTATGAAGACTTTATTTATTAATGTTTAGACAAAACAGAGGCATTAAAACAGCTAACTTTACATATGATTTTTAATTGCAGGAAGTTCTGGACCACGGAGATGTTAAAATCATGGAAGAGCAATTGGCGAATGCTATCGAAAGTATTGTTGTGAGTATAACTTGTTAAAATAATTTTCGTTAAAAACAGCTACGTAGTTTTAAGTAGAGTTCAAAAAAGTATATTAGGTATTTTGTTTTGTTTGTTGAAAAATGGGTTAAAGTTTTTACTTACGAATAATGGGAATCTGAATAAAAATATACGCGATGCAGATTAGTGTATATTTATATGACCCCTGTGTGTGATGCGATTCAGATATCCCGTCACCCAGTACACAATATCTAAACGTTTATTAATGTATATCACGCATAATTCGTAGAGGATATTAACCTACATGACTAGTTTACGCTTAACTGACCGAGCCGGAGCCGTATCAAGTACTAGCTGCAGATCCACAGTTCAAGTCTATTGATCTGAATATTTGAATTAGTTCTAAGCTGAGTCACTCACGTCTAGGAATAGGTTTGTCACGTGAAAGTCGATATTTGCTTGTATTACAAACGAAAATTGTTGCGAAATGTATTACAAACGAAACAGAACCTCACTTTTACATTTGCAATATAATCGAGTTGCAGCCTATGCTGGTTATGTATCTCTGTTACTAACAAATTTGACTACTATCAAATTAATTGATAGTTAGGTTATATTCTTGCTTTATCAAGATTGAATGTCCTAATTGTCTTCACAAAGCAGCAACGTAACTGTATTATCTGTCAGTTTTAATTAAAATGTAATTTAAATAAAGTAACATAATCTGCCTGTAGCTCGTCGTATAATTTTGATTCTTATTATCATATGAAAGACGCTTAATTTTGTATGCAAATGCCATAATTATTTAATTTTAAAATATACTAAATTGCCTGCGGATTACCATATGAATGGCCAGAATCTCGTTTGTTCTCTCGTCCACTAATCTGATAGCAAAATATATTTTTTATTTGTTTACCGATATGCCGATTATCACCATAAAGTTTTTGTTTCAGAATTGTCCATCTTGTGCGTTGGGTACAAATGCGATAGTTTGGAGCACGGATGTATAGAGCTTAGCGTGAGAATTTATGTAAGTATAATTTATGTAAGAATAATAATTTCTTGTCCATGCAATGTAATAAAGTGTGGTTTTTGTGGCGGTTGTAGATTACCTGAAAAACTCATTGGAACTACATGTACACAATAACCATTTATGATTACTTAAGCAATCTGTTTGTTTGTCAATATATATAAAAAAAAAACAAATATATTGCACTTGCGCCATGGAGAAGTATAACTACACCAAGACGTCAAGTATAACTTGATGTAATAAAGCTACTTACGGTATACGGAATTGGGATTGTTGCTGATGCTTGATAATAGGGTAGACGACTACAACTGATTTTGGCCGTTTTTATATTATAATTATCTGATTCGAGCAATTTTCATCTAATGAAAGTTTGTCAATATAGAAATTTCAGTTTAATTATTAATTTATATTGTTTTTCGATTTCTTAAAAATAAGCAATTATTATTTACGTAATTCTAATGAAACGAACACATTTCTAACATTGTCATATTAAATGTAACATTTTTTTTATATAGAAAGTATACCTATAAACGTACAGATAACAAAGTTATTTTAAAATTTGTTTACACGCTCATACAAATTAGGCGAGTTTACTTAGTTATGACGTCACGATTGCAGTGTTTTTAGTATAGAGCGTTTTTGAGCGACCCGCGACATGTCGATGTATCTTCAAAAGTAATAGGTGCAGGTGTACTGTTGGTTTTGCTATATTTCTCACTTAAAAGAGTACCTACTCTTATTATATATAGAATTTAAAAAATTGTCGTCTACCCAATTGTTAATAGTTATTTTTACTGTATCGGCGGGCGCTGATATTAATATATTAGTTAAATAAAACAAATCTTACTATAATATTAATAGGAAAAGTGATATGTATTTTTATGAAAAATCTAATCATTATTCAATACGCAAGTCTTAGAAATTCAGTTCCAAGATTTTCTATTAAAATTTCCCTATAGCATTTTTTTCTTGTAACGGCGCTCCATAGAGTAGATTAAATAAGAAATTACATACCTATCGGTTATCGGTGTATAAACGTTTCAAGATAAACGATTTTAATGTTATATGAGGGCTGCTACTTATGTATCCAGAATAGAAAAATTAAACAAACGTATATGGCTAAATATGGGTTTATTGTTTTTCAAAGTATTCTCCGCGATGATCGATTCACTTTTACATACGTTGAAACCAATTTTTATAGCATTGTTTTCACTCTGATTGCGGTATCTCTGAAACGTGCTGATTGAACGCGTCGACGGCATCTTCACGGGTCGAAAATTGTTGATCACGTAATTTATTCTTTACATTTGGGAATAAATAGAAATCATTAGGTGCCAAGCCTCGGCTATACGGTGGATGACCCATCAATTCTATTTTTTGACCCTCCAAAAATGTATTTGTTTCACGTGATGTGTGACAGCTGGCATTGTCGTGGTGTAGAAAGTTTCGTGTTTCGCTTAACGTCGCTTGTTGTTTTTACGTTTCTTCAAATACTTCCGGCAAGCAAATGGTCGTGTACCACTCCGAATTGACCGTTGTAGCCACATGACCGTTAATACCAAAAAAGCAGGCCACCATTTGCTTTAAAGTGCTTTTTGCACGAGTCACGGTTCGGCTCATTTTGAAACACCCAAACTGTAGATTGTTGCTTAGTTTCGGGATCGTACGCATAGATCCAAGATTCATCACCTGTGTAGATGTTATATAAACAGATTTTGAGTCACCTCTGTTAATTTTTTTTAACATATTCTTGCACCGTTCGACGCGAGCTTCTTTTTGATGCTGAGTTAAGTTGTGCGGTATCCGACGCGAACAAATTTTTTTTACGAACAAATGTTAATGTAATATTTTATTAATGCTTGTCATACATATGCCCAGAGTAGCCTCTATCTCGCGATATGTAACATGACGGTCTTGCATAATTAGTTTTCGTACAGCTTCAATGTTTTGTGGCACATCGACTGATTTTGGGCGACCTTCCTTAACTTCGTCCGTGAGCTTACTCCGTCCACGATTGAACGCACTAAACCAGTGATACACAGTGGTTTTTGATGGAGCTTCAACACCAAAAGTTGAAGTTAATTGATCTACGCACTGTTGTTGCGTTAAACCACGTCGAAAATCGTAATAAATCATAGCACGAATATTTTCACGTGTGAGTTCCATCGTTTCAGCGATATGACATTTTAAACCCATCAGAAATAAAACACTAGAGTACATAAGGAAAAAAAAATAGCGGCCAGTATTTCAAAAAAAGAACGAATTTTACCATGGAGGTCATATATTGCGTTTAAAAATGTCGAAATCCCAGATTCCGGATACTTAGGAGCAGCCCTCGTATATATTATTTTTTATATTACATTTATTTTAACCTTGAGGTTAGTGGAAATAACACAACTTGAATGCCATGCTTGAACTGGGAACCCGCAAAATTTTGTTGTGTTTATTTTTCACACGCCAGCTTATAGTCTGAGAGACTTACCACCAGTAAATCTGGTGGTTTTAAAGAAGTATGATTGATGTAATGACATACTTTAATAACATCTTTTTATTTCTTCAGGTCTATTACCTCCACCGACCTCACTCTGGTGCCTTCATTAGTTAAGCCCGTAAATATAAACGAACTGTACATATGTTTGTATTATATATATTAATAATACTCCTAATGAATAGATTTAAGCGAAACGTATCGAACAAACGTATATATAGACGAAGACCGAATAAAATTGTGTTACTTTCTCTTTTTCGATTTCGTGCCAAGTACCTAATTGTTTTCTAATTATCTGTTTTAGTTGTTAATAGTGATGAGATTCTTCACTAGAAATCTTGAATTGTACCTAACTTCACTCACAAATTAGCGAATTGTATCATTGTTTACTGTATTGAAAATTGTTTTTTATTTACAATAAAGATTAATTTTAATCGAGGAATTAAAATGTTTATTTAAATTGTATGTTTCGTTTTATTTGATAGTTGTGTGTCAAGTTGTGATTTAAATTTGTCCGCGTGGACAGTTGCGTTATTTTATTTACATATCTACTGTGCGAAGTAATACATAGTTAGAGTACCTATCCCAGCGAATCATATAAGCACTGTAAATACATACATACTTTGCCAATCAAAGGTCAAGATAATTTTAAATCGGATTTTAATTTGAATATTGGCTTCAGATATTTCTGTTTAATATATTAATAAGATAGTAATTATATATTGTATTCAATGGACCTAGACTATGACTAGCGGATTCTTTCCGACTCCAGAGCTAGTCCCACTCCCCTCAATGTATAATGTATTGAAACTTATAACTTGATTACACCGCAGAACGACCTAAACGTTTCATCATTCGCGAAAGTTTACAAACTCAACAGTGTGACCAGATTCAGTATTTTAATACTTTTTCAGTATATTTAATTGATTTTTCCGAACATCAGTATATTTTCAGGTATATTCCTGGAAGTCAGTATTTTTGGGTATATTTTGGGTTACGTTATGGCAACACCATAGTAAGTGATCGTCTTTGCGGCAATGTTTGCGGTATTCCTCCGAACGCGAACATGGAGACTTACCTCGGTAAGCGCACATTTGGGACTTTCCCGGATTTAGTTTATAGATGTTATCTATGAGTAAAGATGAGAAAGTTACAGATATGACAAGAAAGCGCCGTCGTGTAGTATTGTAATACTATCTGTACAATTATCAATCAATACGTAGTATAAATCAGAGTTGCAGAACCTATGTTCGCCTAAAACTTTACAACTGCTGGACAGGTTCTAATGCGGTTTGCACCATTAGACAGAGCGTAATTTCAAAATTGCATACATTGAAATTTATTGTGTTTCATGAATATCAGTCTACCCGGACGAATTCAGGACGGACCGATAGTGTATCTAAAATTTTCAAAACAGCGTCTAGTTTTTGAGTTTTCAGTTGCATGAATAGGTAAAACATCAAATCGTCCGATACGGTCCAAGTGAAATGATTGTCTTTTCTGCACTCAACTTAATCTTTGAGGACTTTTTTCCATAATTCCGGAATTTCCCCAAAATAGGAGATATTTTGTCGTCATATAAATAGAACGCGATTTTCGTTGTTTTTTTCGTCAATCCGCGTAATACAGAACATCGTCGACCCAGACACGTCCTTTCTGACCCTCCCGACTCATTGACGCTGGCTCTTCAAGCCTTGCGAGAGGCGGCATCTGCGCCGCCATCCCTTAGTTAGTCCATACTTCGCAGCTTGCTGCACATGTACGAGTAGGCCCCATCATTTCAAGGCCGGACCCACTTTGGCGTACCGAACCTTCTTTCGCGCATATGTCCTCTTCGGAGGGCAGCACTGACGTGCCCTCTCCTGAGGGTGCGCCAACCATTCCATTCAAGCCGTAGGGCCCTTATGACCAAGGCTAGGCTGAGTTTAGTCGGTAGGTCTATGTGGTCGAGCCGCCTCGACAGCACCAGGAGTCGACATAAGGTGGCTTTCACTTCATTACGACATAAGGTGGCTTTCACTTCACGCCTGTATTAATAGAATAATTGAGCAGTGAATTGAATTGCAATTGTTCTTTCAAGACCCAATACTTAAGTGATCGCAATATGTCTTCAGAATTTTTATATAATTCTTTTACCACTGATATAAACAAATTGTACCTACTTTTACTTTGAATTATATTTTGCCGATTGTAAACAAATTTAACATAATTTTTCAAGGTGACTATCCATGTATTCATAGACTATATGATGATGCATCTAGTATGTACTTATCAATTTTGTGTTGCTATATTAAAACTAATTACATCAAAAGTACGGACAATGTATTTACATTAGACCCAAAGTCTAATGTAAATTATTTGCCATTGAAAGATATGTACTTAGGTTTTCAAGTAGGCCAAGAATTAATTAAACACAGGGGAAATGTAAACATGAATTGAATTGAAAGAGAACAGATTGCTGAGTTTTTCAGAAGGTGCCAATCATTTTTAATTGAGTTGAGCACGCAATTAAAATCACGTTTGCCTTTTGAAAATCCAAGTTTTCGAGAACTGAAATTTCTTGACTCACATACTGCCGTGCATAATGAATTTTGCAGTTTACGAAATGTAATAGAAACTTTCTTATGCGAAATACAGCCAGAACAAATGCAATTAATTGACGAACAAAGGTTAAAAAATTTGATCGCGAATTAAGTAATTTGTTACAATCTTCGAGCACTGGCTCGCCCATTTCATGTGAACAATTTTGGGTGGAAGTTGTGAAAATTTCTAACAGTAATGGCATGTTAAAATACAAAAATATATCTAGTTTCAGTAAATCTTTGCTATGTCTACCAGTGTCGAATGCTGCATGCGAGCGCATATTTTCAGAGATAAATTTAATAAAAATGGACCAAAGAAACCGATTTATTAACAAAAATGTGTCAGCAATTTTAAAAACAAAGGTGTTAATGATGAAGGAATTATGTGTTTTAATCCTTCGAAAAACATGTTAAAATATAACTCAAACATTTATTGTAATGATGAATAAATAAAACGTGTAAATCAGTATTTTTATTGGTATATCTGTCCTAAATAGTCAGTACATTTCCAGTATTTTTTGAGGTGCCCTCAGTATTTTCGTAAAATTTAATCTGGTCACACTGAATCTCACACGATAACTTGTAAAAACTTATGATCAAACAGTGAGATTTTTTGTATTACTGATAAACTTATTATAACGAATACACATTTAAGTATACCCATTTTAACTACAAACGAAGGCCGGCCGACCTTAAACTAAAATAACAAACGGTAAACGACCAACACAAAATGACTTGACCTCGACTAGTTGACTTGGAAGATAAATAGTATATCTAGTAAGGACTTTATTCTGGGGATAAGTTTTTGAAAAACTTACAACAAAATAAATTATATCTAAATAAAACTTTACTTTTTAATTGTAACTAAGAAATATTCTAAAACTAAACTCGTTGATTATTTATTATTCTAAAACAGATTGGTCTAAAATATTTTTTTTCATTAAATTATAGATCTTTATTTTTTATTTATTAAATTATAGATTCATCGGACTCAGTTCATTCATAAGGTCGGTACCTCATGATTGAACTTTAATATAGAAGTATGTTGAGGTTAACAGTTTATGTCAACACTGTCCTTCATTAAATAAATAAACATAACATAACTAAATATATGAATGAAATTCATATATTTAGTGTCAAAAGTAATTAATAATCTAAAAACCTATTTACGGTACCTAAACGTAAAAAGTTTTTATTAAGTCACGTTAAAAGAATGATTTCATAGAGGAATAAAGATTAAAGTAGAATAATGTCATATGGAAATGTCACGTTGAAGTTTTACCAATAACCAGAAATATACAGAAAAAATATCCTGATATATATTACTAACAGGAACACAGCAATACAAAATGCTCGCTATCCAAATTAAGTAGTATTTTTAATCGTCAGCTTATAATAAAGTTAACAATAGTTATCACTTAAATTACAGGGACAAAACGTATGTAGCGGCAAAGCACAAGCTAAGCGGCCAAAAAGCGGGCAGAGATATCCCAAGAAACACAACTGTTATTATAAGCCGTCATGAGACCAGACAATAACACAAATATTTCTAATGAATGCTCCTGTATTAAATGCGACTCATTTTCGTGCTTTGCCCTAAGGCATAAACGTCGATTCAACTGCAACACTTTTAAAGGCTCTTGTTTTATTGCACCACGCAATTGTAAGACCAGCGTAAACAAAGTTTATAGTGCAACAATGCAACCGAAGAAGTGCTGTAAGAATGAAGTAATTGAAAAAGAGGTAACATATGATTGTGCATTAAATGATTATGTTGCAGTTTTAAAATCGCCATCCGAAAGATCCACTAACACCAATGCCTCGAAAGAAAAATCTCAAGGTGGCAGTAAAATTGATTTGAATGAAGTTCTAAATAACACTCGTAACTTTTTAGATGTTTGTGGTTTTGTCGATTCAACGACGGGAAAATTAAGTGCTCAAGTAATGGATCTCCCATATAATGATTTTAAGGAAACTCTTTCTTACACCAAGTCTGAGGAAAATAAAATTGTCAAATTTGATTTACTCTGTCGAATAAAGGAAATCTACAAAGCATGTAGTTGTAAAATTTGTGAGTGTGTTAATAGATTGACAACCGTTGGCAATGACCAATGTCAATGTAAACCATGCGATTGCAAAGACTGTGCAAAGGTTAATAAATTTATATCAAATGAGGCTAATCAAGATAATGATGGCTGTCCTTGTATAAGATGTGACAGAAAAGAGTGTAAGGGGATAGTAAAAAAAAATGCTGTCGAGCCCCAGTACTGTGACTGTGTCTGGCAGGATTGTCTTGAAATTTCAAATATTATCGCGGAACCGTGTGACTGTATGCCTTGTGAATGCATACAATGTAAATCAACACGAAAAAATACCAAACCGATCGTAGTAGCGCGAATTGCTGAAGACACGACGAACCATTGTTCTTGCACTCCTTGCAATTGTACACAATGTGCACAAAACCTACAAGCCGAGTCTAACCAAACCAACGAAATATCTACAGGCCTTAGTAGACCTCCTAATTGCATGTGCGACACTTGCGAAAATGAAGATTGTGAAGTGAATAGTAATGGAAGGTGCATATGTCACGTTCAAAAGCACCTTACGAGAAAACCGATCGAAAAACACACGTATGACTACGATATACGTAGATCAACTGTTAGGAAACGCGATAAAGATAGTTTGGAAACTTCTACTTCTAACAAGAACAGCATATTAGAAGAATATATTAAAGTGGACAAAAAAATTTACAGAAATAAATTGGTGGCATCAAACAAATCATTGTTTAACGAAAAAGATAATACAATATCTGAAAATAATAAGTTTGTTTGGCAAAATAAGTACGTCGAGGAAAAATTTAAAGACTTAGACGGTTGTACTATCGAAAAACGTCGAAAATGTACAGACAAGAAAAACACTGATCAAAATAAAACAAAAGAATGTTTAAGTTACACAATAGCTCAAAAAGCACCAAAATATGAAACCTGTGCCGACAATAAGAAGATATGTAGTCATAAAAATAATGAAGACGCTAAGACGGAGGAATGTCCAACGAACAATATGTTTTGTTTCGAGGTCATCGAGCAAGTGTCTAAAGTTAGATGTGTTGGATTAGAATTGGAAAAATCCTTGAAAGATGCTAACAATCGATTGTCGAAAATGTACTGTAAGCCATTGCAATACTTGGCAAAGCATATCAAAGAATGTGAAGAATGTTGTAGAATCAAATATGTCGATTCGTGTGTTAATTTTGATCCACATAGATTTAATCTAGATAATCTTTACAATTCTTTGCAGAAATCCAAAATATTGACATTAGAGCTGATTAAGATTCTGAAACAGTTTGAAGAAGCTAATCATCCACCACTTCAGCGAGAAAAAAAATGACCTTAATTAAAAGTATCATAAAACGTAGAAACAATCATACACATTTCCGTATATTTTTCAGATTTATACATGTGAAACAAATTGGATAGAAGTTGTAGGTAAGAACAAAATCTAAATATGAAAAACACATTTAAATATCACATTCTTAAATTGCAATTTTTCCTTGTTATTTAGGACCCAATGATATGGAAATGCTGAGAAAGATGATTGTAGATTATTATCGTGAAAACACTAAAATTGGGAATCACCTCAAAAATATATCCAATATTAGGGGATTTTGACATTCAATATAAGAAGATCCATCAACTAGGTCCATTATGAAATAAGTGAGGATTCTTTTCTAAATAATACTGAGTAAAGTGGACCTAATGAGTGAGACCTTTAATCTTAGAGATCTACGTTACTGATCCGAAATGAATCTAATAAATTATTTAGTTCTCTTTAGGTATATTTATTTGAAAAATAATATGTTAAATGCATATGAAGATGAAAAAACAAAAATAAAACACGAGGGTAATTACTTTGTATGGGAAGCTAGCATCCTGAAAACCGTATAGAAGATGAATAGGCTTACATTAACATCGGCATTTTGTATTTATAATTTATTCACACAAATGTAGCTCACAAATTCTGTAATCCACATTAATTACTTCCGAGACAAAAATATGATAAATGGTATTTATTAGTCCCTATAGCAGTGATGTTTAAAAATTCACATTTTAATGTTCCGCGATCCTATCTCTTAAAAGAGTAATAACACTAGTGTAAGCGAGATGGCGCTATACTGAACTGTAAGAGCGGTGTCTCTGTTTAAATATTAAGTCGTGCTCTAGCCAAATATAGAAAAGGAACGAGAAACGTTTTATCTCTTTTACTATTATTATATTACTAAAGAAAAAAAAATGGATCGATTTGAACCTCGCTATACCTTTGGTTTATACACGACATCATTGCCTTATACATACTTAGCATATTTTTTAAATGGTTTATATATAAATAAACATAATCTAGCTCGCAATTTCTTGTGATAGTAAGCAGATGTTTTTTATATATCTTTACTATTGCGCCATCCCCCATTGATTACAGTATTTTACTAGAGAACTGTCCTGCACATGCCTGGTAAAAAAAATGTAACATCATTTTCAACTCGATCAATCTCACACGATCAATACGTAATTGATCTTAAAAGGTAGACAAAAGTAATAGTAATTGTAATACATTTAAAATGTTACCAGAAACTAAATTTGATATTTTTTTATATAAACAAATGTTGATATTCCAAATATTCTTCAGACCCATTTTACATAACGTTCTAAAATAATTAAAGCTATAAGAGAAACTAAGTCATTAGATCCATTATGGATCTGTAAAATAGATCTCCGAAATGTACAACGGTCTCAATAACTATATTTTGCTCAAAGTTTTATATATAAATAAACATTAAGAGAAAAATGTCTCACTTGATCCATAATGGACGAATCTTCTGAGATTAAATAAAGTTTGAAGTGATACTCAATAATAACAAAACGATTACCTACATCGTCGTCTTACTTATTGCATTTTTGTATTCTCGTTTGTAACAGTGAACAACATATTAAAACACATACTTTGTCGTTTTACTCATCGCATTGCTGTATTCTCGTTTGTGACAGTGAATACGATTACCTACGTCGTCGTCTTACTTATTGGTTTGTTGGATTTTGGTTTATGACAGAGAACAACAAATTAAAATAAATTACATTGTCGTCTTACTTATTGCATTGCTGTATTCTCGTTTATGACAGTGAACAACATATTGAAACTCGATTACCTACTCAAATAGGTAATGTTGGTAATCCCATAAGTAAGACAACTATTTGTCTTGCTTATTGGATTGATTATATTCTGGTTTGTGACAGAGAATTACATATCAAAACAAGATTACTGACATCGTCTTATTTATTGCATTGCTGTATTTTTCATAGAAACCCTTAAAGCTGGTAATTATAACAGCTTTAATTAGAACGTTAGACGCATTGATGCTAATATTGTATTAAAAACGCTTAAATGATTGGCAATAAAAAAACTGAGCGCCTTTGGGGCATACGGACTTACGTATTCTAGCCAAGGAACACGGGAACTCGCTCCGCATCTGGCATTCATTTTTAATAAATGTGTAGACTGAGGTCTCTGCCCAGATCTAATGAAATATCTCAAATTAATAAATATACCTTATTAAAAATTTGCAAATTACTTTCATTTAAACCTCCTTATATCTAAAAGCCATTTCAACGTTCAGGCTTTAAAACAAAATAAATGTACTGTTTTTTAGTTCTCGTTCATGCAATAATTTCAGCGGCGATCGCTCAATTTTTTAAAAATCAATCCGTACTCCTTATTTTCTGAATGCACCCAGAACATGTTCTTGATATCAGTATTAAATCAATATCGATATTGTCTACAGTATTTGAGAAAATAGTCATTCTGTAGGATCGGGCCTATTATATAATCTTTGAGGCTTTCCGTTAGTGAATCGTTGAAGAGATGTGAATAATTGGAAGCCAAAGTGACGCTGGCCTTTCATTATGAGGGGGGATGATACATTTTTTTAGATTATTATTATGTTGTTTGTAAAGGTATAATTTGCAGTCAAATACCTATACTTAATTTGTAATATCTATTTACAGGCGGTGTGCTTTGTAACAACGTCATACTCACTCAGCTGCAATTTTATTTTTTAAGTTTCAACTATTGTGCCGATAATGGATGTTTGTAAACATTCATCAGTAAGAAAACGCAGAGTGTGTAAGATTTCATTACCTCCATTACCGTGATCTGAGCGGTATCTGTCAGGATTCCGGGACCATCATATTGTTGTGTTACTTATGAAATGTTTTGCCGCGGACTTGCTTCGCGCGACGTGTTGGAATTGTACCTTTGGACGGTGCGTTTATACACGAGTATAAACTGTCGCATAGTCTGGAAATACGAATTTCCAGACTTTGCGACAGTATCGTGCAATAATGCCTTATTTTAATAAGGCACTATATTAATAGTTATGAAGGTGATTATAGTGCAAGTTGTACTTGCGGGTAATCATTTTTACTTTTTGACAAGGAATTTTTTGTCATGAAATAAAATTCTATGTCCATAACTGACACATATTGGACGTTTATTATTGCGTAACTTAGTTGTTCGTGAAGCTAATGTGGTGGTTGTGTGAAATGGTTTTTATATAGGTAACCCGGTCTAGGTAATTCTCTCTATGTGTCATGAATGCGTTTCATATAACTGAACTGTATATATCAATTGTACGGGTTGTAGGTACAACTTTAGAAAGGATGGGGGATAAAAAGTTATTTGTAAATGTAGTATAATGGTATATATTTTATTATGATACAGTTACTTCAAAACTAATTATGGTTAGTGTATGATGAATTTATGGTAAGAATTTTCATAAAAGAGTGACCATAAAGATATCATATCACAAAATTGCTGAATAGATTTTGATTAAATTTAGTGTGGAAATAGTTTGAAACCCGGATAAGGTTATTTATTACCCCGGTCAAATATCTCTCACTCTCGTGGGAAATTACGATAAAAAGAACTGAACTAATTCTAATTTAATTTGGAGATAGTTTAACCTAGGAAAGGCATAAGATATTTTTAGCGTGGGAAAATATCATATGCATACGAGAAAATCTGATGTAATGCGGGGAGAGCCGCGATTATAAAGCTAATTCTTGATAAATTGATTAAATTAACTAACTTACATTGAAACTAATATATAGAAAAACTCGTCAGCAATTCAAATCCATGGGCTGTGCGCCAACTTCACGTCATTTACGTAACTAATCGCATACACATACCAATACCATAACCAATATACTCGTATAAATTAACCATACAGTAACCATAAATAGTTTTATACATACATACATACATACATACACTCACGCCTTTTTCCCACGGGGGTAGGCAGAGATTACGTCCTTCCACTTGCTACGGTCCTTACATATCTCTTTAAAATAAATAGTTTTAAGAGTATTTTATATTATTTAATAGGCTTAGATAAAGTTTAGTGGCAGAGATGTGAATTATTTGAAATACATATATTTCATATGCAAATACAAAATACCCATTTTTATTTTATATTTGAAATACTTTTTTCTAAATGTATTTTGTATTTTATTTGAAATACTCTATATAAATATTTAGTATTTATAAAATACAAAATAGTTTCGTTGCATTTTTAATTATTTTTTTCAATTTTTCATTCTTAAATCCATGATTTCCTTATTTATGAACGCACTGATCGTGATCGTAGTGTTGTCATTGTCATTTGTCAACTAGAACAATAATGCCAACATTTAGGCCCCATAGGCGGAACATGAAAGTAGAACTCTTTGAACAAATACTAGTTTTAAAATCAGTTCAATAAATAAAAGTGGTTATGCTTAACAATGTATTTTATTTTCAAAACCTATTTTAAAAATACGTATTTTGCATTTTGTATTTAAATACTTTTATTCAAAACTATTTTGTATTTCTATTTGAAATAGTGCTAGCAACTATGCATTTGCATTTTGTATTTAAATACTTTTACTAAACTATTTTTCACATCTCTGTTTAGTGGTTAATAATAAACTAGATATCATTCACGATGTAAAAGCTATATATTTATATATTATTATAAAGTTGCATTAAAATCCATTTAGTAGTTTTTACGTGAAAGAGTAACGAATATTCATCCATACAAACTTTCGCGTTTATAATATTAGTAGGGATAAAGTTATATGAAAAGTTCTGTTCTATCTTGTCTTCTCTTATATGTAAAAAATGAATCGCAAAATGTGTTGGTAAGCGCATAACTCAACAACGCCTAGACCAATTTGGCCAATTGATTTTTATAAATCTTCGTTGAAGTTCAAGGATGGTTTTTTATCCATGGGAAATTCGAATAATAGGCTTGTTGCCCAAATTTTAGTAGTTAGATACTAATATACCTTGATGCCTATTCTATACAAAATAATAATTATTTTTGAAAAAAAATGCTTATGTATAAGAATAATTTTGCATTTAATTAAATATTTGACATTAGTCATCAAAAACGCTCATGACTGTCATGGCGTCTTGAATGACGTCACGCCGTGCAAAACACAGCTGTTTTAGTATCGGAATATTCGGTATTGTGAAGTTATTTTAATAAAAAATGGATTCATCGTATTACAAGTACTGCATAGTGCCCCAGTGTACAAGCACAAGTATAAAAACACCAAAAAAATTATTTATATACGTGCCAAACAATCAGCAGATACGTAAAAAGTGGCTAACACTCGCGAGAAGGAATGATGCCCATTCTTTTTCGCACTTCCACAAGACACTTGGGAATGACATTTTGACTTTGACGATTCGCACGGCGTGACGTAACACTTTTTAATTGGTGTTTGCTGTCACGTGACTTATGGCTTATTTTGTGCAATTTTATTTTATAAAAATATAAATAATCAAAAGTTATTATTTTATAAAACTTTGTTTTTTCATAATTAAATGATCATCTTAATAGTTATGCAACCTAATGCATCAGATTTGTTCATAGTGGATACAAGCCTATTATCCGAATAATTACCCTAAAAACTTTTTTCCATACAAACGTTTTCTAACTAAAACGTATAGTCAATTGGAGCTTTATTATATAACATAATAAATAATAATAATAAATATTTGTTACACTTACACCAATTAGCCTAGCCCAAACTAAGCTCTATAAGGCTTGTGCTATGGGATCTAGGGTAACGGATAGACATACACATATTATACATTTATACATATTTTTTATACAAATATATATCAACAACCATGACTTAAGAACAAATGCTCGCATTCATCAGACAAACATCTGCCCCCACCGGGATTCGAACCCGGGACCTCGGAGATGGCGACACCTTGAAACCGGTACTATCCACTCGACTATGGAGGTCGTCAAAATTTTGTACAAAATTTTATTATTGTATAAAGATCATATTGCAAGCACTTACTATTGTCTAAGCAATGTAGGTGTGTTCCTAACATCGAAGAGTCAATTTGCGCATTATTAACGCTATATAAAGTTGAATTTCAATCATAGATATCTATCAAAACCGTGTGCGTGTGTGCGTTGGAGCACAGTGTGCATTGTTGGAGGATTTAATGGCGCATTCCAAAATTGAATAGTCACAAAATGAAATAGTTCATTTGGACCTTTTTTGAAATTAATTATTTTTTATTCACAACGCCCTACCACCAGGGTGACGGTTCTGTACAGGAGAATTTTTGCCCTGACTATAAAATAAGTAGGAACAAAAAACTGCCACTTTACAAATCTTGACGGAACGAAGTCCGTCTGGTCTACTAGTGAGTAAATAAAAAAATCTTGCATTCTTTCTCATTAGCTTTCACATTGACATTTAAGCACATCCTCGGAATGACAAAATTAACTTGTCTTAAAATGAATCTGTGAAATTTTTATGTAACGATAAATTGTCAGTGAAAATGAACAAAAACCAGCGCCTTCTTGGACGTATTCACCAAAAACACTTTGAGGTTGAACCCTCCGAAAACGTCGGAGAAGACCGTAGACAAATCCGTGAAGTATTGCCACCGAAACACAGAAGATCTGAATTAAACAAGTTTACGACGAACAAGTGCTGCTATATTGCCCCCGATAGAATGGACTTTGGACAAATTACTGAAGATGTTTTGAATGATATGGTACTATTTATCGAATTTATTTTATAATTGTCCTGAACGGGTGGGCAACATTTGTATTACCAACAGGGTACCTAAAACATGTTTAGCCTCGTAACAAAATTAACATGGCATTCAGTCTCTCTCTCTCTCGCACCAACAACAGACACAACATTTTCAAGATTAGAGCTGGTAATTTGTTGAATGGTTTCGATGTTAATGTGGACTATTTATATTCATAGCATTTATTTAGTCATTCAATGAAGAGTATCCGTAAACGACGAGCTTGTATGAAAGTATTAATGAAAGTCGAGGAAGCTAGAGAAGTATGTTTGGATCGTAGCCAGTGGAACACTGTGATTTCTGCTTATTCCTACGAGAAAGAGACGTGAGTATAAGAGTATGTATGAATCGATACCATCAGAAATTATCTGTAGTTTTTTTTTCTTGGAGGAGTAAGTTGAGCACTTTTTGTAAATATATGTTATTGCAGCATGCATGAAAGTATTAATGAAAGTCGAAGAAGCTATGGAAGTATGTTTGTAGAAAACTGTCATTTTTAACTACTTCCATGGGAAATAGGTATGAGTATGAGATATGTATGCATTATCAGCATCGGATAGTTAGGTACCGAAAAAAATGTGTCTATTTGTGATAGTTTTAATAATATCTATACACTACATGCCATTAGCATGTTTTAATAGTTGTACTCATAAAATGAAAAAAAAAAAGTATATCTTAGCCCAATTTATATTTGTTTCACAAATTTCTTTGGTCAGTCGTCCATCCTTTCTACTTGTGCAAACCATCTAAGAATTCTTTTCTTGATTTTTAACACTACATCTTTCACACCGCACATGATGTAATTTTATTTGATTAGATGTAAATATTGACGTTGTGAATAGTACACTATCTAAAGTATTGCACTGGTTCACAATGAATAACTTATCCCTTAACACAAATAAAACTAAATGTGTTAAATTTTCATTGCCTAATGTAAGAACAGTGAACAATATTGTGAAAATGAATGATGAAACTGTAGAATTCACTGACAGTAATTTTTGGGTATTACACTCGACTCTCGATTGCAATGGGATCCCCATATTGAGACCTTGGCTAGCAGATTTAGTTCTGCTTCATATGCTATATACAACTGACTAACGTTAAAACGGCAAGATTGATCTATTTCAGTTATTTTCATAGTGTCATGACGTATGGCATACTATTGTGAGGATCTGCTGCGAATATTGAAAGTATTTTCGTGCTCCAAAAAAGAGCAATTCGCGCTACCTATCTATAATATAAAACAGAGAGAATCACTCAAAGATTTATTTAAGGATATAAATATAATGACATTAGCGTGTCAATATATTTATGAAAATTTTATAGGTATATGTTTATAAGAACTACGATACATTTAATACAAATTTTCAAATTCATCATTTGAAGAAGAGAAATAAAAATAAATCTGCCGTTCTAACATACAGGCTTCAAAAAACTAGAGATTCGTTGTTAGGGAAACGTGTAACTTTTTATAACACACTTCCAGAAAATATTACTGCTTTACCGTTTCATGAATATAAAGCACATATTAAAAATACTCTAAAGAAAAAAGGGTATTACAAGGTCAATGTTTTCTTGAATGATAAAAATGCTTGGATGTAATTTTTACAAAATTTAATTTCCTGAATGATTAAACATGCTTGGATGTAAATTTTGCGATATATTAATTTTAATGATACTAAAATTAAATTAATAATGTTATATAACTGATAAAATTAAAATTTATTTACTTATAAAACTAAAATTCTTGATAAATAATATTTTTGTTTTGTACCGGACATATATGTACTACATATCAGATTTGTTTAATGCGATATGACTCTTGTGACGGAAATATATATTTGTTAGGTGTTTTAACTTGTATCGGAGGTTGGGTTCAGACTGTGTATCTGAAGCCGGCTTCCAACTGACGACTTTGTAATGATACAGGGAGAAAAAAAAATTGCCCTTGCTGGTTCTTTCCAGTACAAGGTCTCCCGCCGTAGACTTGTTAACCAATGGCGTAGCATCTTTGACATTCAAGTGATTGTAAAATCCTATGTGAAGAATACATTTTTGATTTGATTAATTTATTACCTATTTGCAATTAATTTGTTGTTTTTAATCCCGATAAAGTAAGAAATAAAATGTGTTACAGATAGGGAATCCCTGTAACTTTGTTGTTATCAAATTCATGCAGATTGCTTTTTCCTTAAGGTAGAACAAAATATAAGGTAAGCACCAATGTAACTCACTATCTGTACGTTTCAATCAAAATGTCATAAAAACAGTTACATAGTAATTACTGGGGTGGCTGGCTGCCGCGTAGTCGTAGTTTTTGTGTACATCAAGAACATTTTCCGTTTAAATGCTATGATAGTTTTCATTGACAGAAAATATAACGCATCATGTACGTAAATTTGTCGATATTTTCCCTATTTCCCCTTTCTATCTACAATTTCTTTTTATTGTAATTAAACTTTAGTGGTGCTTAGTCAATTGATCAAGATCACTTAAAATTAAACTCAGAATTTAATAAAGACCAGTAATTAGAAATCATAAAAAATAGTACATGAAATTTTGATGGTTCAAATGTTCTTGCACAGTACCAGGCTACAATAAAACATCAAGACACCGATAAATGCGCGTCAGACATGATTGCGTACCTTGAAGAATTGAGGAGGCTGCTATGCAATAATTTA
Organism: Scirpophaga incertulas; assembly: GCA_036419045.1. Classification (NCBI taxonomy): domain Eukaryota; kingdom Metazoa; phylum Arthropoda; class Insecta; order Lepidoptera; family Crambidae; genus Scirpophaga; species Scirpophaga incertulas. Next base: position 19,613,000 of record CM071631.1, on the reverse strand, counting down.
CACAAAGTGGATCATAGCATGCAGTGTTCCAATGCGAAGGTATCTGATATGGGCGCAACTGACTCCTCTCAAAATTGCTGGCAGACCATTGATCACGCGGATGATATCGACAAGTACATTGATTATAAAAAAGGTATGGCTCTTTGTATTAAAACAATTACATAAAAGAACGAAGAATTTACTTTAGTACAGTTATAAACAAAATTGAAATATTATTTAATAAATTAAATTAAATAATTGACAAAATTCGGCAGTAAAGTACAAAATCTTGAAATGATAAACTAGCGTTACTTAAATATTTGTTTTCTTAATTTAAATAAACAAAAGCTCGGAGCATGTTGTAAACAAAGTAGATGATACTGTTTAAATGGTCAAGTGGTTTTCGGGACCCAGGTCAAAATTTTGGATATGTTGTTCTCCTGGTCGAGCTGAACACCACGATTTTCTAATTCAGACTTCAGAGCCCCTAGCGGGAAAATGAGTCGTTAACTTTTTTGCGACCATTACATTTTTTGCTCAGCTCGACCAGGAGAACAACATATCCAAAATTTAGATCTGGGTCCTGACTTAAGCGAGATGTGGTCAATAATTATGCTACATAAAATATATATGTATATATATGTAATATATATATTAGTCATGTAATATATATGAGTTATTTAGTTAAAAGAACAACAGAAATAAACAGCAATTTCATATGTAAAATGAATTAAATTTTAACCCCATTACTTCATTCTTTTTTTTACTGTTTATAGGTAATTAATTAAATGACAATTGATTTTCGGTATACACCATTTATGTAATAATTTTACTATAATACCATATTTTGCTATGCCCTTGACAAGGGTTTACTGCGCCCTTATAAGATTGTAAACCGTATATGATGGGAAATAAATAAATAAAAACCAAGATAAAATGTATTAATTAGCAATTCACAATCAGAAAAAGCAACATACTAAATCTAAAATTAGAAAATTACTAAATAAAAACAAAAATTAACCGGTGGACCTTATTTTGTTTGAAATAGTACGTATATAATAACATTCTGTATAAGAATATGTATAAAAATATATAAGTATAAAAACAGCGCACACTAAAATATGAAGAATTACAGTGAATTCTAGATTTAATTCAATTTAGTGTGGATGCAGGAAAGGAATTCTGAACTAGTTTTAACCCATGTTGTAGGTATCCAATCGAAGGATCATAGTGTTATAAAACATGACAGAGTAGCTCTTCGCTTTTAATTCACTTAACCTAAAGCCGAAGGTGTAAAGGAACTTCAGTCGGTCTCATCAGAGGAACTGGCTATAACACCTCAACTTTAGTAAGAAACTTAGCAGAAAAATTCCATCTCCATATGGAACGCAATCCCGGAACTCCCATCCAGACAAGAGTGTTTAAACCATAAGACCACGTATGCGGTTATTTTGAGACGATAACTCTTATAACCTATTGAGTCCAGAACTTTATTAAGATATACAATAACTTTCTGTTACAGGGAGTTTAGATTCTTTCATTAGCTCTCCAAAATCAGTGACCATATCGGAAACGCCACAAATCAAAATCATCGCGAATAAATTTGCACGGTTCAAGAAGAAGAGTATAGAGCTGAGAAAGCTTGAAGAGAAAGTGGTCTGCTTGGAGTATGATGTGTATCTAAAGAACGGTTTGTGCCCCGTACAGAAGTTGAGAGCATTCTTTTCAGTTAAGCCGATGCAAGAGTCTGGAGATAATGGTAAAGAGGATTTTCTTTAAATTGCTATAAAGTTGGCCGTCTAACGGTATGTCAAGTTATTACAACAACCTACAAACGCTTGCAACAGTAGTCAAACCATCGCGCGCTATTGACCCTCTTCGCTTATGATACCTCGTTGAACATTTTTTTACTGGCAACAATGCTACTTAGAATTCTTTTAAAGGTACCGCAAATTACGCAAGCAGTACGCAATTTAGTAGTATCATTGCAAACCGAGTGTTCGAGATGTCGCGTCTGAGCCACAAGCTAAGGGAGTCACCTTCCCTCGATATTACAATCCTGCCATAGTCGCTAGTTTCTCCTCGTTTGCTGAATTGGACGTCTATTGTTTTGAAACAGAAAATATTTTTAAAATAATTTCAAAATTACAACTTTATGTCCAAACTTGAGCTAAAAAATTATAATTTAAATACCTTGAAGTCTTCAAAGATAATCAACTAAATTATATATATTTATACATCTATGTTGTATTTATACATTTATACAGTTATGTATAGTAATTACTCTCCCTTTCATTACGTGTGCAAACTTTTGCGTTTATTTTTGCGAAACACAATTAGGTCCTCGCCATATACAAGGGTTGCCTTTTAAGTTGACGTTTGAAATAAGTATAGACAATCTAATAAATTATTACCATTTATTGTTTTCAAAGATTTCTCTGCGTTATTTAACAGACTGTTACATGCGTACAAACCAGTTATTTAAACATTTATTCACTTCGAAGTGCGGGTAGTAGTAAATGGCCGATTTGTATGCATCAACAGCTTCTTCGGGTCAGCTGAAACGCTGACCACGAAGACATTGCTTAATTTTGGGGAATGTGAAAAAAATTGTTAGAGCTTAAGTCAGGGCTGAAAGGCGGATAGTCTAAAATTCCAACATTTTGGGTGTGCGAACTTGCATTGTTATGGTGCAGTATCATACGACGTCTTGGATTGTTTTTTCGAAATTCGGTGATGACTTGTGGGAAACAAACAATGTTATACCAGTCAGCATTCGGTTAACGCTTCGATCTTGTGATCATCTAGCACTAGATCAAACAGTGGCGACGTGACCACCATTTGCCACAAAGGAGGCAACCATTTTCTTTTTGAATGCTCGGTTTTGGCTCACTCTGGAAGACCCAGACAGTAAACTGCTGCTTAGAATCTGGATTGTAAGCATATAGTTTTGCGACACCAACACGGGCTACTTTTTGGTCGTCGCTAAGCAAATGTCCAACGGGAGATCAACTTTCTTACGCCATGTTCTTCGTGTAGATTTTTTTGGACAGGGGCCCCTGAAATTACCTATTTGCTCTGACAGTTTCAAGAAAGAAGTAAAAATAGTATTTACTGAACCAGTTTTCAAAATTGCACCATTTTATCAGTTACGTCTTTTATATACGATAAAAAAGCTGACACACCAACATCAAATTACTTTACATTTGAGGTTTTGTAAATTTGAGTTTGATTTTATGCAAAGCACTTTATAAACCTTAAGGTTTAGCTCTGTGCACGCTATTGCCTCTTTAAACGAGCAGTTTTTGAGATTTACCTTTCGATGTCCAATTCCTGGCTGTCATATGAGAAAAAACAAAAACAGCAACATGTTAAAGAGCTATGGCAGCTTCCCATACATCATTTTATTCAAAAATAAAGTAAGCGTCTATGAATGAATATACTTTGTTTAAAAGAGCATGTATTGCTAATTAGTAAGAAAATAAAATCGTAATTTTAGGAGCCCAGGTTTTTGAGCAATTTTGCATAGAAGTTTTATAGGTTATGCCTTTATTAACCATATTATTTTGCGCAACAACAACAAAAACGCAACAGATTTAGTGTATTAATACATATGTTACAATTAACACACAATATGCTCACAGAGGATCATTTTGGCTTCAGAACCTTATAAACAACAATATCCAAGAAACAGGCCAAAATCAGAATCCTTAAGCACACCCAAGTCACAAAAGCAATATCACAGTCCGAGTCGTATTATTAGTGGCGAAAACAAGAGTCCTTAGACAGTCCGGGTCAAAAATTATAAAAAAAAACGGGGGAAAAGCAGCGAAAACACACAGAACACACTCGAGCGTTGGCGCAAGGGAGCTGAGAACTTGGTTACTTACTAGTCTGTGGAGCTGAGTGATATACTAATCTGTGTAAGTGATGAACAATAAAAACGAAATGTCAAACTTTGTATTTTTTTGATAGCTCTGGATAAGACTCTAAGCCAGCGCCCATTTTCTCGTTAATTGCCAAAAAAGGTTTTTAATACTGAATTTCATTGAAATAATTTAAAATCTGTATAAACATAAATACACTAAACCAAAAATTACATTAGTTATAATCGTAAACAATTTAAACATTTTACACATTTTACAGCAAACATTCATGATTTTAATATTGCAAAAAATAATTATTTAGTCTGGCAACCTTGTACTAAAACATTGTCATGCCGGAAAAGTAAAATAGCTTCTTTTAATTAATTACTTTTTAACCTGGCCTTACCTAAATGTGCCAAAATCATCAAAAATAGTTTATGAATATTTTATAATCATTGGATGCTGTGAGTTCTTAAGACGCTTTCAAAAATAGTGAATAAAAATCTGCCATAGCTCTTTATTTTTTCAGAATTGCTCCATGTTATAAGCATACCATCTACAGTAAAGAATAAATTTAACATCGCCAACGAAGATTTTAATAATCTGAACGAAAAGGAAATTGAAATAATTGATGAGGAGATAGAAGAGAATAAAACCTACTTGAATGACCTCAGAAGAATCCTGAGAAGGAAACAAGCCGTCTACAATAAACGGAACAAAAGCTCTTTGGACTTGGTATCATTATATCAGATGGCCAAACGTCAAAGCCCAGCGTTCGAGGACTATTCGAACACAAACTTTTTGTCGAAAGCAGAATTGGAGGAGATCAAAGACTTGATTATCAAAAAGTGCGCTTCTAGCGTTCACGGTATCAACAGAAGGACTCTAAAGAAAGGTGATGATACTTGTAGGTCTATAGGTAAAGATATTGAGGTAATTTCTCAAAGCATACTCGCTGAACTTTGGCGAGAGGGCAGCACAGTTTACAATTAAACGACTTTAGCAAAAATGCATTTGTGTAATATTTAGGAAAGTAATAAAAAATATTTGCAAAAAAATTTTTTTTTTACTTCATTTTAACACATACTATAATTATTTTAACAAAAACAATATCTATTGCTAATGTTCCATAAAATTGTTACTTTATCACATTATTTCACTTTGTTTAGTTACACTAGTTTCCATTATGATGTTCCATTCTTAGCGGTTTCTGGATTAAGCGTTGGGTCTAGGCAGAGCTTTTTCATCTCTACAGCCATTTCAAACAGGTAGTCGTAGCACTCCGTCCTGTAATGTTTGATTCGTATTTTATTAAAAGGTTCCAAAACTTTGGATTTGGAGAAAAAGGATCTAGTATTTTTTCAGGGATATTATATTTTCAAACATCAGTGTTTATCCTTGGCTGTTGTCCTTTGACGCTACAGTGGATTATTCATTTTAATCGTTTTATCCATAATAATTAGAAATATATCTTATAACAACTGCACGCTTTATTACGATATTACTTAATTATAACACTTGGCCATTTACTGGTTTTTATTCACCTCTGATCATAACATATTTCCCCTTTTTATGCTGTCCTGATGAAACCTGATGGTGAATGCTTATTTATGCATTGCAAGGGGCCCTAAACTAAGTCACTCTGCAACTAAGGGTCCGACACCCGCACAGTGAATCCACGGAATGGCAAGAGTTGAATTCTCCCTTATTCAATTTCAACAAAGTGATTGAGACGAGTTTTGTCTTTAGTAGATAAGATATTTATTATATACTTAATTGATATAGTTTAAGGAATAAAGTCTATGAAATACCCAAAGGTTAAGCAGTCCTAGTCGTTACACTAGTCATACTAAAGAACCAACCAAATAGCTGTTTTAATTTATTTATTAATTTACCAACAAATTACTAATACATACAAAGATTATTTGAAACTATTCAAAAGATTCCGTACTAAGTTAATAATAGGTAACCACCGGATATAAGAGTTTAATACAAACTATAAAATAATAAAAAATAGATATTTACAACACTTCCTGAATATTATTAATACCATATAGGTATCCGTATTAAACGAGCAGGGATACTAAAATACAGTCAAAGCTTTGTTATTCGCGCTTTCACTATTCGCGGATGAAAAAAATGCGACTCAATTCCTTTATTCGCGGATCTAATAAATAGTACATCCATAAAAATAAAAAGATTCCAATTTTCGATTTCTTTATCAAATTGATCCGTCTATGGAACTACGTCTTATTTTTAAGGCCCAATTCGTGCCGAAGTATGGCTCGCCCACGGTAAAAAACCGGTTTCTCTTGAAAATGAAAAAAATATTCAAATCATAACCAATTACATAAACCTTAAGATAATGAATCAAAATATTGAAAAACAAAATACTTTTTTTATGTTGTCACCTATAGTCAGAATTTTAATTCGATTCCACATTTGACAATTTCAGTGCTGCAACGTTATGACAAGTACTAAATAGTGACGTTGCGAAATTATTCGATATGGAAATGGAATATTTCCGGATCGATTCTTCTCGTTTATAATTTTACTCTCAAAACAAAACAAATGTTACTGTCTAATAATTTAGTAGAGACAGAAAGCATGTAAATAGGTCTGTAGTATTTAATATCATCAGTATCTTTTGGAGAATGTTTATTATTAAAGATTCATTTAAAATAATATAAGGGTTGACCATTTCGAGCTATTAGTACAATTAATGAAAAATATCTAGGAACTCTTGCAATTAATCTAAAGTTCAACAATTTGCGCGACAATTCTATTACTAATACAAATGCTCGAACAGCACTACTGTCGACAATATGACTAATCAGTGATTCACAACGTGTTCTATAACGAATCCTTAGGGCGGTGACAACCTGTAAGGGGTCATAAGGGGGCGTTCAATATTTACGTAACGCAATTTGGGGGGAGGGGGGGGGGGTCTCGGTAAAATGTTACGATGCATGTATAGGACAGGAGCGGGTCTTTCTTACAACACCGTATGTAACATTGTTTCTTTTTTATAACAAATTGCAGCCCTTTTCGTTTACGTTTTACGGAAAATCCCTCGATTGTATTAGTCTGGTCGTCATCTTAAATTTTTCACGCAAGTGGTTTAACGTTACGGTGCGTTACAGGGGGAGGGGGGGGGGGTCAAACATCTTCAACAATTGCGTTACGTAATACATGAACGCTCCCTAAGCGAAAAAAAAAATTGGCGGTCCCTGAAATGAAAATGGAGGACCACAATAATGGGTTTCAACATACGCTGATAGTACCTATTTACTTACATTATACTATCTTTTAATACATTATTTATAAAATCCTATGAAGTAAAAAATGTATTATATATTTTGTAAGTTGTAGGCGTTCTATATCAGATAAGTAGGGGGTCTATTCAAAGCCAAAAAACATGGCAAAGGGGCTACGACACAAAAAGGTTTGGGATCCTCTGGTCTACATGGTACAAAATTGTCATGCAAACATATTATGATGAATGAAAAACCTTACATAGTTTTCGCTTGCTGCCAAGTTTCGCCCCACACGTAGACACCATGTCGTCTCACTAACACCGCACTAGCACCTGGATACTGCTTGAGGGCTTCGGCGAGGCTCCCAGCAAGATCTTTTTCAAATGGCGTATTCTCAATTATCGGTACAACCAGTTTCTCATCATAGCGGAGGAAGCGACCCAGCTTATCATCTTTGATGCCCTACGGAAATGTAAGATAAAAGATTCATCCATTATTTTAAAAATTACACATTCTTGTAATGTATACTTAAAGTTCATTATTATCTGAAACCTGGCCAATAAACATGACTATAGACAGCTCTTTTGAATCGTCCAAATTTTATTTCCTACCACCCATACAGGACGTATTTTTTTGATTATAAGAAGAATGGGCGAAAGAAACTTATCAGCTTTATCAAAAGTAATAACAACTTTTGCAATAAATTATGTCTCAACATATATCGTACATATGTGTTTAAAATTGATACGGGAAACAAATACTTACACATTAGCATGTAATGTCTTTAAAGACTGAAGAACTGTGAACTTTGAATGGCAGTGAGCAGGACACATTACTCGTTGGACTGATGGTTGTTGGGGGGGAAAGGTCTTTGAGTGTTGTTAGACCTCTATATGGGCAGATGATTTGTTACAGGAAGGCACTGACCGACCAATGTGGAGATCCTTGGAGAGGCCTAAATTCAGCAGTGGGTGTCTACGGGCTGTAATAACGATATATAATCATCAACTAACCTTTATCATCTCTTGGTGTGTAATAATGAACTCTTTGTCATAGAGTAGCGTACATCGCACAGCGTGAGGCGAATGTGTGTGGATGACTGCACCAGCGCCGCGCTCGCGGTAAGCTAGCATAAATAACGGAGTGCATTGGCTCTTTTTTAACCTGGAAATTTTATATGACACTTAGTTAATAACTTGTTACCATAATAAAATTATACAGTGATTTATTACATGTATACTAGTGATGTAATTTACTACAATATTCAAAGATGGCAGTTTGGAGTGTGAACTTCAGATATAAAGCTGGATTTTATCTATAATATTGCACAATATACATTTGGTAGGTTACATTATATTGTTATGTGCAAGGGGGGCTAGTCTCACACTGGCTTGGCACTAATATTAACTTAAAGAGTGATTAATGATAGACCTGAAAATAGTTACAGGTTATGAGCTAGAAACTCTCAAAGAGGATTATTCAAAGAAATCAACATCTTAACTTTAGCTGGTTAAAATATTAAGACAATTTATTATTTGTATATAAAAAAATATGCCACATTCTATAAAAACAGTTATTTACATAATCTGAATACAAGAAATAAAAACAAAGCTTGCAGTTTTCATGTATAGGCTTCATAAAATTGTTTTTGGGGAAATGTATATTCATTTTCAATAAGCAAGTGTTATTGCATTGCCTTTGTATAAATTTGAAAATCCTATAAAAAAGACACTCATGAGTAAAGGAGAGCCTTTATAAAGTGATTATCTAAATGATCACACTATATTGAACTAGAGACTGTATTCATTGAGTCATGTTTGGAAAGCACATAATTATTAGACAGAATTCTTTTCTGCAATGTAGACACTGTGTAATATGCTGTGTGACATATGATGATTGTCCCAATTTATATATATAGTTTGAAAATAGAAGATAAACAGCCCTTCCGACTTTATGCCTGTTCTTTTCGAAAAGGCTTTCTCAATTGTCTATTTTTTTTATTGTCGGCTTGCAAGGGTTTTGTTTTCTAATGCTTAAATTTGTTTTGACATCAATAAGTGTATTGTAAAGGCCAATGTTGAATAAAGATTATTTTGTGATTTTATCACACCAACTCTTATATTTATTATGGTAGGGCTTCAGATTCTCATGCCTCTCAGCTATAACTGACAATATTTAAGGATCATATGTGACTTTTGTCATATCAGGTGAAAAATAATTCATTCAGAACAGATTTGCAGATTTACTTCTGCACAATAAGGAGCAAACTTAATGGGGATAGTTTAAGCCATAGGTTCCCGAATTGTTTGTGTGGTAGACCCTTTGCCATATTTTTCGGTTTTGGGTACATTCCCTACTTACCTGATATTGAATGCCTATATCCTAGAACTTACAAAATTTTATAAACATTTATAATATTTTTTTTACTTCATAGGTAATTTTGTAAATAATTTTATGTCTTTACATTAGAAGATAGTATAATGTAAGTAGATAGGTACTATCAGTGTATTTTGAGATCCATTTTCGTGGACCCCCATTTTAATTTCCCCCCAAAGTTTTGTTTTACTGACGTAGACCCCTTGCAAGTTGGCATAGACCCCTAGGGGTTGATATATACCACTTTGGGAATCACTGGTTTAGGCATTCTTATAATAGTCTCTTGATATAATTTTTTTCAGTTTTTGCTATTAATATATTAGTAATTAAGTACACTAGATTGCAAGTGCTGCAATTTAGTTCCCACCTTATGCTAGGGACATCATAGCAGGACATGTTCTCTGTGGCACAGAAAGGAATTAATAGTGTAATCAAATAATATATCAAAGTTTAATACAAAAAATCTAACTGCATTACTTTCTCTATCAATGATTTGATGCAGTCATGTAATAGTTTATCACTAATTATTTATACATTTAATTATCAATTAGTACATATATATGTACTTATCCAAAAATAATTTAAGTGCAATCCACTAAGTATCTTAGCATTATGATTGATAAAAACCTAACCTGGTACTCTCACCTGGAGGTTTTCGTGTACTCACAGGTAACTCACCAAGTACATAAATTTATAAACTACCATATACAATATATAAAGAAAGTATCTACATACAGTTGTATGAAGAGAACAAAATTTAAATGCTCCATAAAATCAGATTATATAATACAGCTATATAGTACAGACACATCTTGATGTCTTGGTCCTCACAGTCAGACAATTATATATTTTGCATTCTAAGACTACGTAGACACACAGCAACAAACTAAAAATTAGTTGAAAATTGTAATCTACACCCAGATATAATTCAACCTCTAACAAAAAAAGAGCCAGCAGAGCAAGAACTATTGGCATAGATATCCTTGGAGTGTTATAATCTAAAGTGGAATAGATACGAGATAACTTACTTTTTAACTGGAGGTGGTAACTCTAAATCCTCATCATCGATTGTCTGAACAAACAAATCATCAGGTTTCATACGTTCTTTTTGAACTCCAGATGGTGCAATATATATTTTTCCTCTGGAAAAGAATTTAATGATAATTAGAAATAAACTTAAAAATAAAAATTTATCAGTTTTAACCAGTTGTATTTTTTCCTTTTTATTTTCAGTAGTAATGTATGTGAATAGTTAATTCACATACATTAGTACTAAAATTTAGATTGAAGTAACTTAAATAAAAAGGAAAAAATATAAACTATACCTAAGTTAAAATTAGAAAATATGAAATAATGATTCTGTAAAAGTTCATGTTTATACCAGTTTCCATTAGTCTGCATAATGAAATCAAAAATATACTAACCCTTCTTTAATTGAAATGCCACCACCAGTGCCTGTGACCCATCCCAAATGATAAAACTGTTTACATAGCTCTGGAATAAGATTTCTGGGGTGTTCCTAAAAACTAACTATTTGTAAAAATTACAAAAATTTTATGAAATTTTAGTATATCAAAATAATATTATGTTTAGAAATGTTGGAGCCAATCTTTATACATTTTGTAACAAATATATATAGGTAAATGATTAGTATTTACTTCGACGTTTTGGTAGGTTCATCTACCTTAGTTATGAGAAACGTATATAATAACATTTATATGGTGAATAAAAATGCAAATTTTATAAATTAACCGTGTTCAAATCAGCGTCGCATCGCGAACGTCAAAGTATTAAGTACTTACGGGATCCAGTTCTGACATTTTACTGCAGCACTGTTAAAGTGTACAAATATAGCCTTAGCCTTAGTTTAGCGGATATATTCTCTTTTTCAAGATACCTACAGAAGGTTAACTTTGTTCAATAGTCAGAAAGTATGTCTTATCTACTAAACTTAACGTTATCGTGTTTTTATATTTACTAGCTGGCTGACGAACAGTCAATAAATAATCTATAGCTATCAACTGCCGGGAGGAAAATTTTAAGAACTGATATATAAATTATTAGATTTTTTCGATCTTTTTCCTGGTTTGTCAAACCTTTAAACGATTATTTTGCTATTCTAGTTAGATGAACCCTACACATAAGTGAACAAATAGGTTCATTTCGTTTATGTTTAAGTGATGTAACTATCACAACTTTATTTTATTACTATTTAGATATGTATTTTTTTTATTATAATATTAATATATCTTTTCTAGTAAATACGCATCCAAATTGACTGGTTGGCAAATATTGGCAATGTTATTATTATTATTATTGTTTTAATCTTCGCTCGTATCGAGCAGGCAAAGAGCAGAGCCCATACAGCCTATTCAATGGTAAATATATTCTTTCTTCGTTGTCAATGTTATTGTTAAAATGCATTTATTTCATATTTCTTAAATATTGTCTATTAGAAAAAAGCAATGAGATCTAGTTTATACGGCTATATATAGCCTTTTATAATTTGTAATATTTTGAGTAGTACTTATTATTTACATTAAAATGTGTTTGTTAAAAATTTCGATGTTTGATAAGGCACTTATGAACTCTATGTTAATGTATGGTTTTGTTAGGAAATTAAGAACGTTTATATGAATTTTCTTGTTTTATTCAGTAAAAGACACGTTTCACAAAGTATATATTAGATGTTGAACAAAGAGAGGCGAGTTAGCTAAAAAACATTTTTTTTATATCTTATTTTTTCCTTTGATTTTAGAAAAGACAAAGTGTGAAATTTTCATTCTGTCAAATATGGCTGACATAGCATACAAGCCTGTCTTGCCGTGGAGTACTACATGTATATAAAACGAGCAGCGATCTATTTTATACAAGGTTACATTTAACATTGTTTGCAGTGCTTGGCCTTTTTTAATGGCTATCATTTCCAAATGCTCATGATGTGTGCTATTATTATGTACCTAGAATTAAATTTCTCCCCTCACAGTTTATTGCAGAATAATTTGGAATGTGGGAATAATTTATCTGCTTCGTGTTGAACACTGTTAATGAAATTGTTAATTCGATATATGTTAAAAAGGTATATTTCGGAAAATGTAACGCAGACTGCATTACATTTTCCAATCACGTCAAGCGTTAACGTATCATAAAAATTAAATGTATAAATTGTGTAATCGTTGTGATTGTAATCTACTTATAAAAACTGTTGGTTTGTATTCTAGAAGTGGTCAGATAAGGAACAAAAAAGAATGTTCAGTACTTAGTTTACTTTAGCTTGTTTTTTTTTTTTGCAATCAGTCTCAAGATTGAGCCATTATGCGTCTAGTATTGATTGATTACTCTGTTACTTTAATCAGGTCCTCTCCGCCAGCAACCTCTTGAGGCTTCTAATTGCTTCCGGTAGGGATGTTTTGCCCGTTGATTGACCATGTTTCTGCATTCCATGTCGTAGTGTTTCCTCTACGTTCATGCATCCTTTGCATAAAGGGTCTGATGAAGGACTGTCCATCACACCTATTGTGAATATGTACTTCTTTAGGGAACAAGGCCCGGTTATGATACTTATGGCTTTTCAGATTCTGTCCGTTTTTAGTTTTGTAAGGGACCAGGCATGCTTCTTTGAAGTTATCAGGACTGTGTCTTTCGTTTGTATGCATCCCTCGTTGGTTCTACATTATTTTAGATATTGTTCTTCGGATTTTGTTCGCAGTGCCTGTGAAATAAGTAGAAGTAGGATTTATTTTTCAGAACAGCGTATATTTATAACAAAGTAACTGTAAACAATATTTGACTCAAGTGCGTTTCATCGAAATCGTTCCTTACAGGCTATTTTGATACTTCTGCATGTTAATTATAAATTCAACTTTATTTTCTCTGAAATAAAGATGTAAGAGACGGAGATGCCAAGATAACAAGAGATTCAATATTTCCTGTACAGTTGTACAGGAAATATTGAATGAAGCGCACTTAAGCAGATACAGGGCAGTTAAAATGATGGTTTTGTACGAATTATCTGGCACGACGTGCTTTGTTTCCTTCTGTGACTTAAAAAATTACAAAATTGAATAAAATTACAAAGAAGGTGGGCAAAAATGAAAAAAGGAATTTTTGCCCACCTTCCTAAATTTTGCTTACCTATTGACTAACATAACTCAACGTTTATGTGTAACATATTTTCCAAAAATGATTTACAATTCACATTAGAACTTCATGAAATCTCACTTTATCCATACTATTATCTCAATATAGCAAATGATAGAAGTGACATAAGCACGTAAACTTGTCAGTAGATAGTGGATACAAAATTTGTCACATTTACCAGAAATATAATCAAAATTGTAGTTGTATTGAAAAATATTACTTACATTTTAAATTACTACTTGAGAATATTGCACTGTAAACTCATGCAACGATAAAAGTAACGCGTATTTTACTTGCGGATAAGCTTATTTCCAATACTAACTGTAATAAGGTAGGTCTAAGTGATTTTTGAATTGCAGTCTACAGTACTTAAATATTGATTTGCAAACATATCGTATATAACTCACAAGTAGTTCACAAGTAATTAAGGTATGTAGTAATCTACTGATTAAAGATTATTGTTTAAGTATATAAAAATAATGTATACTATGTGTATGAATAGAACTCTGAATTGACATTTAGGCAACCGTCTTTGTTATCTGGGACTACTAATGTTACTTAATGTGGGGACATGATTTTAAGCTTAGTTTGTATTGTAGTTGGAATTTTGGCCTCGTACGGCCAGCCACAACCAATTCACTATCGCCACAACAGCACTGGTTGATAGTTTAATGTACAGACTCCATAATCTAGCTCTTGGTTTTTCGAGAAATTCATGTACTTACATGTTTAATAAGCTTCCACAAAGTGTCATGGCTGCTTTTGTGTAAATTTAAAGATCATGTTAAAAAGACATGCACAAGTAAAGTACTTATTGATAGTATTTATGAATGATTGTATGAAATTATATATTTATCAATATTGTAAAAAGAGGTCCTACAAAATAGACCTTCAGAGGTTCCTGTCTGTTCTTTTCAAGAAGGTTCTACCAATTTACAAACAGGTTTTTATAGTATTAGTATTTGTTCTATTATGCTTAAATTTATTTTGTCTGATGTTGAAAAAACTTTATGTTGATTGATTTTGAATGTGACCCTGCTGTTATTACTGCTAGTTAGTGTTCTAAACCTCGTTTTCATCACTAGAATTGTCACTTCTCATAATGTTCAAACTGTGAACAAAACTATATTGCCAAAATGCATTGCTAATTTTATTAACAAATAAAAGGGTTGAAAAGATATTAAGTAGTAAGGTGTCAAGATGCCGGAAATGCCAGACTGTATGATACGCCGGTACAAGGCCTTGGATGATCTGATAGCGGAATTGGGTGTTGTCATGTCAAACCAAGGCCTGAATAGTAAGCCTAATCCATCAGCTGACGACACCTGTATGAAACTCATGTGCGAATTCTGGAATATTCTGAAAGAGGACCCACAATGTAATTTGACGGTAATTATAAAGGATTTATTATGCATTATTTAATTGTAAACCTTAACAACGGTTTAAACGTAAATTAGGCATGTGGCAATTAAGGTACAGTTCATACGCCTCATTTACCTTATCTGTTCTGTTAAAACGTTAACAGGTCAAGTTCAAGTATTATGGAAAGCTATATGATGAAGCGATTTATCGTTTTGATTTATAGAGAATAGGGTTGGATATTATTAGAGATTGTAGTGTTATTCAACGAAATCGTTTTTTTATGTTAAACCGGAAATAAACGTGGGCTAATCTAGCAAATATTAAATAGATTTCTCAGCAAAGATGGCAAATATTAAGAAGGCTCAAATGATAAGGTTTTGCTATTAACTGGAAATTATTTTAAAAATTTGAACAACAATTGTCTGAGATATAGTGGTTGATGAGATTTCTTGAGGTGTTCATGATGCCTGTGAGAAATCCAAATTTGTGTAGGTGTCATTAAATTGAGTAGCTGGTTTCGCTTTGATTTCCATGAAGGAGATTTAATTTTAAATTCTAAACTGCGTTTTAGTTTTTTTTTCTACTCAGACTACGAACATATAGTAAATGTAAGCGTAGTTAGTTATCCTTTTACTACCAATTGTTACAAATTCAATAAATAAAGAAATATCATGTAGTCGATTTTCAATTCAACGTGGTTGAGGCTGTATATTTATAGTTCAAATTGTTTAGGACCATTTTCATCACCTCATCAAGCAATTTTTTTGGATGTAACTTAGCTAACTTTCATGCTTGCTATATTTTGAATATTCATCTTTTGGATATAATGTAGCTAACCTTCACGGTTGGTACATTTTCAATGTTCTTCTGCTGAAAACTTACTAGAATTACCCTTACTTTAGAAATTTCGTCGGACTAAATTGTTATTTAGTCCGACGATTCAAACTAGTATTCGACATTATAATGGGCATCGAAATAACTATTGGGTCAGACAAAATCTTATGCGAATTCAGATCATGATTGTTTATCATTTTCATAACCTTTTCTTAACTTTGAACTTTCGTTACGCATTTGAAGGCGGCAAGTGGGCACAATACACAATAGGTCCGTTTAGAAAAGCAGGGTCTGTACTAAAATCAAAAAAAGTCAAGTGATATCGCAACGAACAATCGAACAAACAAAAGTCGTATAACATCTGACATTGACATCTAACATTTTTAAAGGGTTGTTTTTTCACGTAACATAATCATGTAACAATTCATTAATGAATATATAAAAATTACGAGCCAGTGTGATATATTTATACATGTTAAGGGCAGTCGTTTAGCCATCTCCTTTGTAATTTTTATATAATAGATTGGAACATAATCATTTAGCATTTGCAAAATGAATTACAATCAAAACGGAAATATTTCAAATAAATACGAAATTAAATGGGTTCTCTTTTATTAAAAATACATATATAATCCTTATGACTGAGCTATTTGATCGCAATCTTAAGATTACGGGTATACTTGTTTAATATTGGTTCTATCTGCGTTTTTTTAAATGCAGTTTAAATGGTTTATCTTCTTTGAGTAAAATTATCGACATACAATATTTAAGACCCTGAGTTGTGTAGACATATGACGTACCAACGTGTATTTTTTCACAGCATGCTATTTGTGACTGTATGGGTTTGAATAGCCACTGTCAAGCAATCAAATCACAAAATGTGAGTTGTTACTTAGCTAGCAAAGGCAACAAGTGTGATTTAAGAGGAACAAACAAACAGTATGTTAATTTTATAATTTGATATTAATATTTAATACTTATAGTTTAGATAATCCTAGTTTATGGTTAAAAATTATATGTCAAATAGCAATAGGTTTACTTAATTAAAATTGTAACTTTTAGGTCATGTAGTAACCCAGAACCAAAACAAACATGTTGTTCTTTTACGTCTATACCGCAATCAAAGTCCACTTGTACAAATTCGCAACTTGGTCAAGTGTTGTGTAATTTAAAGCAGGTACATAAATTAAATTCTTTTCACTATTATGTTTTATATATTAATATTAATTTTGTGGTATATAGTTAAGTCGTGAAAATAAATCTTGTTTTTAAAGGCGGTGTCATTCGAAAATAAATGCAACACTCGAATAAGTGAGCTCATGAAGGCTCAGAAATATCTTCAAGAACAAATCCAGGAACTGGAGCAAAGAGAAAAAGAAGGTATCCAGATGCTCAAACAAGCTGATTATATGTGGTCGTGCATGGAGGAAGCTTATAAAAAGAAAGTGGCGCAATCTTTAGAAAGACAAAATATTTTACTGAAACAGGTAAAATGTTATTTATTTGTAAGTACTTTAATTAAACATTGTAACAGTTAACAGTTTTAGTAACCAAAATGACATTTACGCAATAAAAGGGTTACGATGTGGTAAATGTACAGAACAATAATACAGCTTTTTTAACCTAATTTTATCAGTTGTTTTTCCTAGTACATACATTAAAATCTCTTTTATTGCATGCAGATGAAGGAAATAGAGTCGAGTAACACGAAATGGCGCAAAAATAAACAAGATCTAGAGTTCCAATTAAGTAACATAGATAAATGCCGCCAAGAGATTAAAGAAAAGTTGCAGGAAAAGGAAAGTGAAGCTACGTGTGTTAATATGGAAATTGAAAATTTTAAAAAAAGAAGTGCAGAGCTCACAAAGGAAATAGCAGAAACCCAAAAGTCTTTTGACGTTAAAAAACATAGTAATGAGGTACGTGTCTTGTCGGACCTATTTTAATATTGTAATTAAACTCAGAAACAACAGCAAGATGTTTACTTTACTCAGCGTACAGCTCAGAGGTTTTCACAGAATGCCCAAATGAGAAGTCACCTGACGCTAAGACAATAGTCATATTGTAGGTTTTCAAACCGGAAGCCTTCTAAATCTTAACTTAAATATTTTTAAATAATTATTTGTAATTGTGGATGTATTTTAAATATAAAGGCAAACATGTAAATGTTTGCCTTTAATTTAATTTATAACGTACTATAAAGTTATTCCAAAAATTAATGTTGTGTAAAGTTCGTAATTTTTGCATGCTTTACCGACATAAAACCGGTTGTGTGACTTAGAAAACTATACTAAATAAGTGTTAAAGTGCCTTAGTTAAAGTGTAATGAAATAGTATATTTTTAATAATATAACTATTATTAAAAACAATGTAACAATTTATGTAATCCATTTTTGAGAATAACACACAGTAAGTTATACAACTGGATACAATAATTTTATAACAACCTTACACTATATCATTTGAAATGTAAATTGCACGTTTTGACTTTTTAAGCTTGCAATTCAAAAGTTATGTACTGATGCTGAAAAACTAAATAAGATTGCACAGGAGGAACATAATGTAAAGATGTCGAAAGAAAAAGACGGGAGTACTTTTATCAAAGAAGCAAGAGAAGATTTGCAGAAAATTTATAAGGTGCTATTAGAGAAGAAAATCGAGAATGAAGATCTTGGAGCAGAGGTTATACGACAATTAAATCATTATTTGGTTTGGTAATACATTTCATTTTCACCAAAGGCTTTTGTTTATGTATTTTCAGAAAGACGCGTTGCAATTAGAAACACATTTACTAATAAATTATTTTAACCAATGTAAACATAGTTGTGCATATAAACAGAAAGCTGTGAAAGATGAGATTGAAAGACTTGATGCTGAAATGGCTGATGTTGAAATGAAACTTACTAAATGCAATGTCTGTGCTGACACAGATGATATTTATAAATTCTGTACTGATTGTCCGAAATGTGCAGATCAAAGAAAATGTATTTACGAGAAAGAACAGTGTTGTGTTGCTGCAACGGATTGCGTTTGTACGATAGTGAAAAATAAATTTATGGATAACGTTTTTGAAAATTTGTATAATGTGCTAGAGAGACGAGCAAAATCAGGTTCGGGGAAAATAGTGGCTGATGCTATTCTGAAATGCCTTAGAAAGAGCCGTGATGGAAAATTAAATGAAGAGACGAGGGAAATTATTAAAAAGTTTATTCTAACGACTATAAAGAAAAATCTGAATGTTACTATTATTGGAGGAGCCGTAAAAACTAAATGCGAGGTATTTTTTTAATATGTTTAAACAACATAGTACGTTGAAAAGAAAAAGAACTAACTGTAATTGTAACTATACGCTCAACGATTGTTTCATATAAACAGCTTTATTTGGTTGAGTAATTGATCTTATTATTGGGTCAAAGTAATTGATTACTTAGAATTACTTTAGATTCATCCAAGGTAATAACGTATCATATCGTAATATCATAATAAGTTTAAGTAACCACCTTCACAAAATGTTCGATAACATACAGAAATTAGTATAAGTTTATGTCGTTACGGCACTAATAGTTATTACTTATAATATAAACATCAGCTACGGAATGAGTATCGAAAATTCAACCCCAAAAATTGGGTTGGGTTTTCAAGGTTTTATTGTTCTTAGAAAAGCAGGGTCAGTATTAAAATCAAGAGGACGGACCATGAAGAAGGAGAGGTCTTCATGGTCCGTCCTCTTCTTCTTCATTTGAGTGTGTTTTAGAAATTAATATGTTTACTGGCTTATTGTATACAGGGTGTTTGGTGCATCGTGTGCCAAATTGAATTCAATGGTTGGAGGGGTCTTTGGCTACCTCTTAGGCCCCAATAAAAAAATCTTACATATATCATATCATATCATATCAAAAATCTATACATATAAACATTGAAATAAAAAATAATGTAACTTATTTATTTAAGATGGATCCTGAAACATATCAACAATTGATGCTATGTTTAAAGCATGTGAAACCTACTCCAATAGCGAAAGAAGAAAAAGGAACTGTTCCTAGAAAGGTTGGTAATAGTGTGTGAAATTAATTAAAAATATTAAAGGGGAATGGCAGATCCCCATAGTAACTTTGGCCCAGAACGCACACCTAAAGAATCTCGTGAAAGTAACAGTGAATAATACCAATATATGATTGGTAAAAAGAAAAATTCAAAAGAACTTGGCATATTTAAATATTTACTATCTAAACATCATATAAACAAAGTCGCTATCCGCCGTCTGTTCCTACGTATGCTTAGATCTTTAAAACTACGCAACGGATTTTGATGCAGTATTTTTTCAATATATAAAGTGATTCAAGTTGGAGATTTATATGTATAATACATTAAAAAACTTGTAGTTAATTTGTATCAGCACTGGACCACTGTGAAGCTGGGGCGAGCCGCTAGTTATCAAATCAAATCAAAAAATCAAAATAATATTTATTCAACATAGACCTTTACAGGCACTTATTGACGTCAACAAACAAAACAAAAAAAAGCTTAAATAATAATAAAAAAAAAAAAAAAAAAAAAAAAACAAAACCTTGTCCGTACGTACGAATAAGGAAAAAAAAAAGAAAAAAATATATTGACTCGACACCTGTTCGGAAATTGGGAGAGCCTTCTCGAGAAGAACAGGCAAGAAACTCTGAAGGTCTATTTTTTATCTCCTCTTTTCAATGTTAATAATTATAATAATATAATATAAAAATACAACATAGTATAAGATCAATCATACCTAATACGATTACAGTCGTATGTATTTTACATACACATATAAAATAATACAATATTAATAATAATGTTACCAAACATGGCTCCATGATAGTGTCCCTATTCCAAATAGTGTGATCATTAAGATAGTCACTTACTTTATAATAACCTTTACTCATGAGTGTCTTTTTGATATGGTTTTAAATTTATATAAAGGCAAATCAATGACACCTTGCGGAAGTTTGTTAAACATAGATATACATTTCCCAAGAACGAACAGCTAGTTTTATGGAGTCTGAACATTGGAACGGCAAGTTTATTTTTAATTTCTAGTATTCACATTATGTAGATCACTGTTTTTATTGAATTTATTATAGTTACTATATACAAAAACTAAATGTTATTCTATGAAATCTATAAGGTTGAATGTTGTTCAAAGCAGCAGCGGAGTCAATATTCAGGCTGGGGTCATCGAGCAAGGACATTTCGTAAATATTTGGTATACACAAAACACGGAAGAACAATAACAGTCAGAGAAATCGGGAATGCCAAAGAGCACAGATTACTATAATAAAGAGATGAATGGATGGCGTCGTTTTGGTGTTGCCATTATAAACAAAAATCAATAAGATCAATATCATAATCGATATTCAACGATAAATTTTATTAAAACCATATCCGCTGTTCACGTTAAACAGAACTTTATTTAATTTTAATAGTTAATATTGATATTAAAAATAACACGATTAGAATTCATGATTTCATAAAAACATCGAATTCACGAATACACGATTCGTTCTTCGTATAACGGAACGGTAACGATCGCGTAAATAATTTGTTTTTAGTTATTTCAAATATTCATTTTTATCTACTATCAATCAACTGCATTTATTTAAATAAAATACTGTCATACTTAATTCATATAGCGTCAGCGGTGCTATGGTTACGGCACTGATTTGTTGTCTAATTAGAATTGGAGGCCTACAATCAATCCTACCTGCCGATTACATTTATTTGATGCGCCTACAAATGAAGAAAAGCATTGTAATGTAATAAGTTTCCTAAAGGTTATCGATTCTGCATCAATTATAACAGTTATGTAACGATTTTAATATTCATTACGGGCAACTCAGTTTTTAATAACAACAATGGTCAATTCCGTGAATGTAATCCTTTGAATGTTATTTAATGATAATAAAAAAATGCAATCTTATAGCGATATCTAAATAGGATGAAAAAATTAATATGAATATTTAATAATAATTTTCTATCGTTTTCAATTTGTTGTGCATTCTGGGCCAAAAATCGCCATTCCCCTTTCAGAGCTTGTATGATGGTTTATACCTATTTCATGTTCTTCACTAATGATTGTAATAAATTAATGCTGCAGCCCAGAGAGGGTTCCGTTATAATATGTAGTATTTTTTCTTTCTTACATTATGCATAAATAAACAGTTTTCAATATAGTAAGTGTACAAATAATTAACTTATTAGCACACACAAATTACGCGACTCTACCATATTCTTTATATTATGTTCTGTATAGACATATAGAAAAAAAAAATACCAAATTGCTATGCACTATCGAGTTGAGTTCGCGGTACGGGTTGCCATGTCTCAATGTGCTGTGGCCTAAAAGACCGATTTCCTTCCGACCGCCTTTTACAAAGCGCCTTACTTCAATAATTTGTATTGTAGGAGCCGTGTACTCGATGGAATACAACACAAGAGTGCAATTGCTCTAAGGGACCGAAAGGATGCATTTGTTCAGAGTTGTGTCCACCACCTGCAAGACACTCAAATGAATGTGGACCAGAAAGGAAAAGGAGTCCTCAAAAAGACTGTGGAACGGACAATAAAAAAAGCACGGTAAGATTGAGCTGAAACAATTTTTATCGAGTCATTAGTTCTATTTCATGTTTAATTTAATAATCACTTTTACATTAAAACCAAATTATGGTTGTATTCGAATTTAATTGCGAAATTCGAAAGTAATGTATTGTACACACAGCAACACGTGGACTTATACTTTTGCATTTAAAAACGGCCGCTAATACTTGTACAGTTTTCAGCTGTCAACATCTAACATTTGACACATTGCTGTGTAGGTACTAAAGTTCGATTTTTAATTCGAGTCAGTAAAATGACATTTCCAGTGTCATGTGTCACAAATCATATTATTTAATATGGTATGTATTACATATTTACAATAAAAAACGCCTTGATACCTAATAAAATAAAGCACGACTAAATGTCTAAATCTATTGATTGCCGAACATCACTATTGTAGTGGGTTCTAGTGGGTCACCCTTTTTTGTATCAGTGATAGTTGCACTTGTCATTTTACTGACTCGAATTAAAAATCGTAGTTTATATGTACATGATTCAGTCAGCGATGGGTTACCGTCGTTACAATCATCTATGTATATGGTATATACTTCTCGGGCAAAATATCCCTACTAATATTATAAACGCGAAAGTTTTTAACGATGGATATTTATAACTTTTTCACGTAAATACTACTGAATGGATTTTAATAAAACTTTACAATAATTTGGCTTACATATTAAAATAATACATAGACTACAATTTATAAAGATATACGTCACGCTCAAAGTGGTCTATATCGACCCCTAGTCTATCTAGTCTAGTCTATCTAGATCTATGACAACCTAAAAGGGGTCTACGCCAGTGAAAATAAAAATTGGGGGCTCACGAAATTAAAATGGGGGTCCACGATAATGGATCTCAACATACACTTATAGGACTGTTTACTTACATTATACTATCTTCTAATATAAAGGCATATACACTACTTATAAAAGTACCTATTAAGTTAAAATTGTATTATGTCTATAAAATTTTGTAAGATGTAGGCATTCAATATCAGATCAAAACCGCAAAACATGGTAAAGGGTCCACACAATAAAGTTTGGGAACCTCTGCTCTAAATGCTTATCCTGCACAGACGAAGTTGCGGGCATCAGCTAATAAGTATTTGTGAATTCTAATTTTCTTAATCTTCTTTTGTTTCATGCGTTTGTTATTTTATTACGGTCGAGTCTGTATTTCCGAAATTAGTCTACTTGCCATAAAATAGTGTCGTACATTTTGGATAATGATTTATTTACTGGATGAGTAAAAATTGCAGAAAAAGGAAGATCCATGTGCATCACATTCAGGTACAGGCAAATTTTCCAATTCTATCGGAGCGGTCTTCACTGCGTTTAAACCTCCCGCTTGTGATGAGAAACATTGCATATTAAAAAAAAATATGAGGGCTGCCCAATGTGTCCTTGGACCAGATGCTTTAACGCCGCCGCCGCCAGAAAAAACGGAAGACACCCCGCCCGAGACTCCTAGCCCTCCAGATACTCCTGAACTTGATAATGTGGTTTGGTGTTTGATACATTTATTTACCCTCAATTCTTTAATTGGTACAAAACAAATAAGTCATTTATATATTATTCTTATTAATGTTTTAAAAGTAAAAGTAACTCCATCTGTACTATTTCACGACAAAATATTGAATCGATATAAACGAAATTTGGTACCTGTGTACCAAATGAGCCGAGAAAGTACGTAGGCTACATTTTATTGCGAAAATAGGGTTGTAAGGAACAGAAAAGTTGTATGCAAGTGTGATTATTTTTAAAGCTAGATAAAATAACAATACTTACTACGTTTCAATCCCTTATAATACTTTTTAGCAATCAATTAGATAATAATAATAATTGTGTAATCGAATAGATAATAAGAAATAGGCGATTTAAGTTTTGTAATAATTTTACCCTTACGAAGGTAAAATAAATGAGTAAAAGTTTATATGGTGATCGTCATTTATGAAACTCAAGTTTAAAACTTTTTTCTATCACTTATAATTAATAGTGTCATCTAAAGTTTGTAAAAGTTTTACCCTCAAGGGGATAAAATAGTAGGGGATAAATAGTGGTTAATTTCTGTGCATGTTTGAGAAAAGTTAGTTCGCCTACTCCAAAAATAATTTAAGATATAAGGAAAATGTTCGATGCATAACTAAGAAAAAAACGCTAACAAAGAAACTCGACGAGACTCGAATGAATAAACTTGAACTATTCGTAGATAATCTTCATTTTTTACTTTGCTAAGCTAACGTAGATTATTTATTCACTAACAACTACGTATCAACAACTAACTTAGAAATCTTCACATATTTCTGGAAAATTGGTTAAGAAGAACTTAAGACTTCCTATTTATGAATTTGCAGTTTGTTGATGACCTTCGAGTTGAGTCTCGCTCACGTTGTTTTAGTTGTCTAGTAATTATACATTTATTTTGCATTTAAAATAACAAACAAACTGACAAATAGAAAAATATTAAAAGTTAAGCTTAAAAAACATAATTCATTCCGATTACGTTAAGTAAAAATTGACTGTAACTATGATTGGAATGATTACCTACTGTGCTCACCCTAGATAGCTTCGTATCTCAGAATATGGCGGCCGCGTAATTTCTTCTTCGACGAACGGTTTTACCACTAAATCTTTCGGCGTTGGTTCAATCACAACAATCAATATTTGAATATTTGTTGTATTTGTCACTCGCGACGAAAACCACGATATGTTACCGATTTTATATGTATTTTATGCGAAACGTTCGTTTTACGTGTCAAGCGGTAGCCACAGGACTGGAGAGGAGTGGGGTGCGAGGAAAAGTGCACACAGGCATATAAAATGTGGTGTGTTGAATCAATTTGTGTGTATGCGGTTATATAACTGTAATATATATTAGCATTATATTTTAAATAATTATTAATTTATCGGTGACATATCTATATGATGTTAACAATAATATTTAAGTAGCAAACAAAATCAAATGCGACTACGGCTATGCTAGAGCGAGAAATATGTATACATATGTATAAATACGGATACGGACGGTGCCTTAAGTTTTTGTACCAATTAAAAACCTGCGGTGTATATTTCCCAGTTAACTGGTTTAAAGGGGGCTAAAACAAACGGCTAGCCTTTTTATTGAACATCACTATACAACTACATTGCTGCATGTCGTTTAGTCGTCTACATTACATTACATTCAACATTACCGCTAGATTATATTAATATAACTGATTAAATATGAAATAGGCAGAGTAATCATTATTATTAAATTAAATTTTATTATCAGTAAATGAAAAAATAAACACGATGTATCTATAGGTTGATTGAGTTTCGATCTAAACAATGAAGGTACATGTAACTGTACAGCCAAAGCGGTTTGTCCAGTGTGACTCACCGATTAAACTCAGCCTTGATCTTGGCCTTAAGATGGATGTATAGAGAGGTCCAAACGAATTTATCTACTAAAGTTCATAACTTGCAAATTAATTGACGGAGTTGTCTTATTTTTGTTAGTGTAATAGTTTTTAGTTCTGGCATTCGTCATACAAGCGTTGTATTGCGTTATTTTGTTTTGTCAGATGACAGTCGCCAGATAGGTAGTGTTTTGATTTCTGTACGAAAACAATGTTTCGTGTCCTTTTTTTTATAGGATAGGGCAGCAAACGAACAAACGGTTCACCTGATGGTAAGCGATAACCGATGCCCATAGATACCTACAACACCAGAGGAGTCACAGATGCATTGCCGGCCTTTTAAATGGGAATATGCTCTTTTTTTGAAGGTTTCGATAACGCATCGGTTCGGAAATACTGCAAGCATTGTGGTGTTTCTGCTAGGGGATGCTGGAGAGTGGAGAAATTTCGCCCGTCGATCGGCCACGCTTCTGCACTGTATAAAGAAGTGCAGTGGCGTCTTTTGTTTTCATGCATCCTCTGCGTAAAGGGTTATCTGACACCGCAATTGTGAATAAGTCTTAGAGGACAGTATCCAGTTATAGCGGATTACTTTTCGGATTCTGTTCCTCTTTTGTTTGAAGAGGGAACGAGTAAGCATCTTCGATTCTACGGGGATCATCATCTTTTTGTTTATATCCCTCTTTGGTTCTCTATTCTGCTACTAGTTTATTTCTTGGGCTTGCAGGGTAAGCAACTGACGGTGGAGTATATTGATTCAATGTTACAGCTGGCTTTGAATCATCTCCGATGTTGAATGTTTTGCGTGCATCAAACATTCAATTTGAAAGCTACATATGTAGTAGAACGTTCAATGAAATGACTAGCTATTTGATTGGACAGCTATTTCAACTAGTTGACTGAGACATATTCAAAGTAACAGTAGCGCAGTTAAAGGCGCTCTTTCATGATCAATCATATCTAAGGCGCATATGTTGGTAAGATAAAGTAGGTTGTAAATAATTAGGAGTTTTTTTTTTTATATCTCATTGTTTTTTTTTAGACTATTTGCGAGTGTGGATCTTGTGCTACGAAACATTGCACCTGCTTGAAAGGTAACAAAAAATCAAAACTGCACATTTATTTGACTGATTTATATGGGAGTACCATCATTATATCTATTAATAACGACACGTTTGGTGCAGCGGACGAGTGATCGGTTGCTTTCGGGTTCGATTCCCACACGGGTACCACACAGATATGTTGTATGACCGACAAATATTTGTTTCGGTGTGGGTGTACACAAAAATACAAAACGTCTTCCGTTTCTATAAAAGAAGAAAAAAATATTTTTGAAAGTAAAATCAATTCTCGCGAATCAATAATAGAGGAAGTAAAGGGATGAACTATATATGGCGCCCGAAATCAAATATGATAAGCATCCTTTCAGACTAATATTTATTAAAAATTGAAACGAAATGAAACCAGCTGCATACATTAATTTATTTTTTTATATAGAAATAATAATTAAACCAAATGAACCAAAAAAATGTACGTAAATAAAACTATTAATTTGAGTATAATAAGGAATATTGATGGATAGAAAAAATTGTCGTTAAAAACATAATTTAGAAAAAAAGACGTGACAATTTATTATGAATATACATACTTTATGTCTTGTTGCCTAATTAATATTTGATAATTTTAACATAACTTAACTATACAAATTATATAAAAGGCAAATTTATTTATAATGTTTATTGTATTGTACTTACAATAAATCTCATTTACATTTAGTAAAATGATTTATTGTAGTTTATTTAGGCAGATTAATGTTGAAGAAAATTAGCTTAGTAGATATTTTCAGAAATAACATTGATATGAATCAATGTAATTTTTTGATAACAGATTTTCTTACAGTTAATTAAAAAATAATTTGTTGATATAAGAGAATACAAATGACGCTCTAGTCATAAGATGAGACAGAAATATATGGATGTGTTACAAAAAGAAATATTTCTTAGTGTTATTTAACGCATACATTTTATATATTAAAGAATGTGTTTGTAATGTTTAGTTTGGCTGGGCTCCACCGCACTTAGCGTCATGATTGGGCCATTATGCGCCCTTCTCCTGCGTCTGCCTCCTTCCTACTCCATCCATCCCAGTTTCTCCCAGAACGCCAGCAGCCTCCGTGGGCTGCTGCATGCTTCTGGCAGGGATGCCGGGGAATGGAGAAGTTTCTCCCGTTGTTGGTCGGCCACACTTTCACATTCCATAAGAACGTGCTGTGGCGTTTCCTCAGCCTCCATGCATCCTCTGCACAAGGGGCTGTCTGTTATATTAATTGTGTACAGGTATTTGTTTAAAAGGCAATGTCCAGTTATGGTAGCTATGACCTTTCGGATATTGTCTCTCTTTAGTTTGATAAGGAAACGGGCAAGCTTCTTGCAAGATACCAGGACTGCTTCCTTCGTTCGCTTGTATCCCTCCTTGGTTTGTAATGTATAAATGGCAGATAGAAATTAATAAATGTATAGAATTTTTAAAGTTTTTATTCAATGAAATTAAGAACAAACATACCGCCATGTTACAGGCTTGAAGAACGTGTTAATCTGTCATAATCTCTTATTCGATACACTTAACTGACAATTAAAACAATGGTTCACAATTGGCTATTCATCTTAACTAGCGGGTTGCTCGGTTTGGTACTTTAAGAACTAAAGGTTATATTTTTAAAGTATATGAAATAAAATTGATACACAGCGATTACAACTGTAATATCATTTAGTTTTTTAGAAGTTTAACAAACTAAATAATTACGTTGCGCTCATTGGGCATGCTTGGTTGAAGTCATGAACCACTGACCTCTCGGGTAGGACTGTTTTCAACATAGTCTCGGAATGTAATCTCTTTCAAATGGTGATTCCACGCATGCGTATTCCAGACATGTTTTCCCTGCTGGATCTACTATTGACCATGCGGATAGTGTTGTGGTCGACACTACTCTCGTGTTTTCATAACACTGGCTTGCCTGTAGCACCGCCAGACTTGCAAAACCACGTTGCATGTCTACGACAAGCAGTCGTAAGGACTTACGGAGTTCATATAGTCTGCGAAGTCATGCACCAGACTGTATGATCTGCGTAAATTCGTCGAATCCAAACCTCGGAAGCGCCTATCTCTCTCTCTGGGATAACAATACCTGCAGGCAGACTAGATATCATATGTAATCTGCATTCATCACAAATAGGCGAGCAAAAAAGTGGGTATTTTGAGCAAAGTGACGAGATACTTCAAGTCCAGTCATACTTGATGTTTTATAAAGTTCAAATTTGGTGACAGATGGAGTACTGCTCCTAAATCTGGATGGGGTTCCCAAATATCATTGAGTATTGCAATATGAGTATTGACACTCATAACTCCCGATGTCTATAGACATGTTTTTCATATCGCTGGTATTCTTAATATGAGGGCTTTGATAGAACCATAGAAAGCAGGCAGTTCTCTATGCGTTCTTTACAGACTCTGTAACGAATAATGTTCATGAGTTATTGTTTTGCAATGGTACCTTTGTCACCTTTTTTCTATAAAATCGCCCGCCACCGCAGTAGAGTACGTACATGCGTATCACCAGAAACCCATCTAGTCAAGTAAAGTTCACCTTCAGCGATAATTCTTTCCTCGTACATGCAAATTCTGAAATAAACTGAAAATCTGCTGCTGTAATTCCAGAACGTTACGATATACCCTACTGTACCCCTAGCATTGCAAATAGTTACCATTTATTGCCAGATAAGCTATTATTAAGTCCGTAACTGATGTATTATACCTAAACACCTATTTTTTTTTCAGATGAAAATCAAATGAGTACAAAGTCTTATCTAATTAATAATATCATTGCAACAAATAATCCAATTCTAATAGGGAAAAATGAATGTTTATTTTCCAATCGCGTAAGTAAGTTAAGAAAAAGTATTAGTGATATGTGGACATACAAGTGTATTGTAATACGTTTAATAGGTTATAGAAAGTGATCTGTTAAGAACTACAAAAGTTTAAAAACAAAGACAGAAATTATGAACGTATTATAGAGTAAGTGTAAAACTGTGTAATAATGAGTTGTACATTTCAGGTAGACAAGCATATATCGGAAAAGTTTCGATGGTCGTCGAAGAAGTAAAAGAAAAATTTCAAAAATTTGTTATTAAAGAATTGAAAAATGAAATTCTTGTACCACCAGTGTAAATGTGTCGGAAAAAACTATGCCTTAAAGAGTCTTACAATGAATGTATAAAAATTGTTGAATGTTTGACCTCGATAGTTTATAAAATAGTAGTAAACAAAACTTCAAACAATATCAATAGAAAATGTAATAGTGATTCAAGCCTGTATCCAAAATCTAAGTTCCAGAATAAACAAAAGCTGTTGAGTGAAGTATAGACTAAGATTAAAAAGACTCCTTCAGGTCACTATACCCCTGTTTTAAATAAAAAATTAAAACAAAGCTATATAAATAGATTGAATGACTATTTATCATCTACATCCAGCGGCTTAAATTCTATAAAGAAAACAAAAGATGGATATATTTAATTGATAAAAGTTTCAGTATTTAATTGATAAAATTAAATACTGAAACAAATATGCAAAATTTATATAATTATTAAAAATTTTAGGTAAGGTAATATTTATATTGTAATAGACGAAAAATACATAAAATAACATTTACTAAGTAAATCCTTGAAATGCGAACATATCAGTAACTTGACCCATAAATTACTAAAGTAAATAGGCACTGTGATGTTTTTGCAGAAAATATCGATGGAGCTAATATAGTGTAAAAAATGTTCTGAAAAATATTTTAAGGACAGTGTATTAATAAAATAGACAAAGCTCACAATAAGTCACGTGGCTTATGTCCACATATAGTCATAGGACCAAATTATTGCTAGCATGGAAATGCCGATAAAGATAGTAAATTATTTGTCCATTTCTTGAAAGTACATATGATACCGTTTCTAATAACCACAGCGAAATGTCCATACAAAGTAATAAAGGTTAAACAATTATGGATAATATTTATGGTTGTACAAAAAGCAAATTGGAGCAGAATGAGTTAGATTATTTAGATTTTCTTCTACTACACCTGCCCTCGCTTATTAAAAAATTCTTTTATTGTAGCTTTTTTTCTTAATTTCCACTATTTTGTTATAACATCAATTTAAATTCAATGTTGTGAGTTTGTTATGAAAATACATTAGTCTTGTCAAAGTGGTATCTTTATTTAAATCATAAACATCCAAATATCACGGTATATGTTTAATTTTGATAATAGATAGATACGTTTGGTATTGGAAAAGTAGTACAAAGTCCTTAACAACGTTATACGAACAAAACCATTATTGTAGAGCCTACTGTAAAACATACTAAGTTGTTTAACACGGATCCTGAACTATTCGTTTGACATAGAATTTAAATATTTTCCAATATATTTTTTGTCGATATCGCTCATGACTTAATAGTAATACGGGTACTAAGATTTGGTAATCAAATAAGAAATGGAGGACACAAATCTGTTATGGGCAAAATACAGGAAAAGTAAAAAAACGAGATATAATCGAGGTTCACATAATTATATTTCCTTCAGAACCCAGAAATGGCAGCGGTCAGTTTTCAGCTTATCAACAACGCGCGCTAAACTCTTGGCACACGTTTTAAATTACAGTTTCAACGCACACCACCCCTTTTCATAACCTACGTCATACTCCATTTGTGAGTCAACAAAGAGGACGCAGTATGTTTTGCTTTTGAAAATGTAAATATTCTGGATAAGCCCTGCAGCAGGATGTCGGTTTAAAACACACCAACATATTATTACAAGTATAACAAACAAGATATTGGTAGTGTTATTCGTTTATAAAATGCCTAAAGGTATATTGATGGCTTTGTTTCCTTTTCGCTAAATTATTTTAATAAAAATATTAGAAAATTATATTTAAACATACGGTAACTGAAATGAGTTTCAACTTTAATTATATTCTTAGTTCTATCATGTTCTATAATAGCGTGATACACCAAGACAATTAGATCCAAATATGTTTTATGAGTCTTGAACACTTCTTCAAGTACGTATAGTAGATGTCTCCTGTTTATCTTGCTTGCAGTTTACTGCAATATGTAAGTAAGTAAGCATTTACTTAACAGATTTTCCGTAAAAGACACCAGTTTAACTGGCAGGCAAGTTCAAATCAAACATTGTAAAATCAATTAATATTGCTAATTTCAATTTTAGGACCATGAGGGGTATCCTGCGACTTTATTTTTATTTAGAACAAGCAGTGATGTTAAGTCACTTAGGATGTCAAACAGTCTGTCACACCTAAGAACACGACATGTCAACTGTGGAAGATGGCGGCATTCCAAACATCTTCATATTATGATAACCTGATTTTTGTGATATTTGAAAAGAATACAACAAACGAATGATAATATAAACCTGCTCAGCCTGTCTTGAGTTATAATAAGTAATAACTAGTACGACTTTTTTTTTATCCATCAGGCAAGGTCCTACTAATAATGATTTTCGACCATTTTAGGAGCGATGAGTGTTTACGGTCTGCGCGTCACGTAAAGTAGATGTTCTGTCTTCTCGTGTGTAAACTATATAGCCGTTGCATATGCTTTGGAATGTTAATCCTCTGAAACGTTTCTATCAATTTAACAATCAACAACCCTTGATCCTGTTCGTGCTCACCTGCCATCGCTTTGGCTATAAAACCACTAGAGCGTTGTCGATCATTATCCTGGGTGAATGAGCAGTTAAGATTAGTGGAGTAGGTGTTTTCTTCGTAAAATCCTAATTGTACTGTATGGATTGAAGATCTTATATAGTCTACGATTATAAATAACCAGTTTTTGACTTTTGTGATGTGAATTGAGCACAGTTTTATATAAATAGTAAGTGTTTGAATAACGCAATGGAGATTTCCGGAAACTACAGTAAAATAATTAAGGTAAATACTCGTACCATGTTATTTTATGTTTTAACTCCAGTCGTTGCAGGAAGTTACGAGTATATCGCTACTTGGCGTTGTAGTGCCGTTTGGGAATTGGTAAATTAATCTGGCAATCTTATTCCATCTAGAACTGAAGTATCTTTGCATTGGGCTGCGTAAAATTTCTTGCGAAACGATATTTCGGGTGGCACTTACTCCCCCGGGACTGTAGGCTTATTGAATACAAATTGTTACTTTATCAGACAACTTTTGTCGAGTCGATATGTACGAATGTCGACCTTTATGTATTCTACGACATTGATTCTGCTGTAATATTCGAAGGTGTAATTACTCCAAGGTGGCTCGGATCAGTTTGTACTTGTGACGTGAAATTGTATATTTGAATAAATTATTAAGAGCGCGAAATTGCATTAAAAAAAGGTAGTAATATTTATTTAATATAGGCACTATACAAGCACTTATTGACGTCAAGATTATGTAGTGCTATTGTTTTAACTCGAATATGCGTGCAATATAGTTATTATGTTGACAATCTATTGTGAGCATATTAATGTCATAGTAATAAAAATTATATTGTACAGCCTCCTATCTCTGTAGTCTTAACCACCGGTAGCTCTAAGATAAGCCTTGCTTCGTTGCAGGCGACATACTAGGTTTATAAGAAATTTTCTTTTTTTATATATGTATTGTAAAAAACATTAATTTAAGGATACTTAAAGAAATAAAATAATTTTATGTTTATAAAAATATATTATTTACATAAACTTTAATCGAATAATTTAATTTATATAAAATATATATTTTTTGCATACTGTTGTCCTTACTGGGTTCATATAATGGCTTGTATGATGGATATCCAGCCTTATTTATTAACTGATAATATAAGTAGTAATTATGATTGATAATGTAATGGAGAGAGATGTTTGTTTGATGATTTAAAGGTGATTATAGCAGGTGATAATCCTTTCTTTACAATTTTATCATATTATAATTACTTATTTAGTTATAATGTTACACTTTTACAATATCAAATTTAACTATACCTTTTTAAATAACAACAGGTTTTTTAGCTTCAAAAATGTGTGGAAATCCTCATTATTCGGGATGACTTCAATCATCTTTGTTTATTAAAAAAAGATATAAGACTTGGTATGCTGAAATCGCGTTTTTGGTCAGGTTATGATGACATGTACCTTATTCCAATTTCGCTGTTTGTTCGCGCTGTAAAGACCAATTTATTTTAGCAAGTCCACTGCTACTGCGCGGGTACTGTTGACATTGTGTAGTCCTGGAGCTGCCATTTAGCCATTAATTCAGCAGTATTGTGGCAGCATACTATATTTGAATTTGATCTTTTATTTAATGTTATGCGATGAGAGAAAATTTAAATAAAGAATACGTTTAAATTTACAATAAATACACAGATAAATAAAATTCCGCGCTTTTGATAAATTATTTTTACAACTGAATTTATTAAGTGGGTGTAGATGACGTAATCCGAAACTGTTAGCAATAGCAAAAAGTACTCGTAGGAGTTTCGTTACCAATTTTAGTGATTATTGTGTTAATGGATGATTCTAAAATCAATTTTGTCACTTAAGAACTGAACTAGTTGTGTTTGAACAAAAAAAAAGAGATCCCTGTATTATTACACCATTTTATAAGGTCGCTAATAAGGAAAAAAATCTGTAAAGTTCCACATTTTTTACAAGTTTTTAGCTTCACTTGTAACTATTTAAGAAAATCTTGGAAGTCGGATGACAATGCATAGTTATGTGTGTGTCGTCATTTTAAATCCAACATGGCGGCATTACCAAGATGGCGGATCAATTATATTTAATGCACCCCTACAATATTTGTATCAAATGAAAGGGCTTGCAAAGAACACCTTGATAAATAATGTGACGTCACTCTTAATTCATTATGGCGGACTTTCCCATGATGGTGGACCAATTATTTATAATGCACCCCTACAATATGAAGTAGTATGGGTATCAAATGAAAGGGTTTGCTAAGCTTGGTTTTTTAGTCGGAAAATAAATTAAAAGAAAAAAAAATTAAATTCAAGCTTTTATTAAATGCGCTAAAAAGAACAAAATAAACATTTACATATAAAAGCTTGTCGTTAAAGTATTCGTTATAATTATAAGTCGTTATAAGTAAGTAAATCTCGCGACAAGTTTTTATATGTAAAAGTTTATTTTATTCTTTTTAGCGCATTTAATAAAAACTTGTATTTAAAAAAAATACATTATTTATATACACTACCGCTAAAAGTATTTGGCCACCTAGTAAAATATATTTTGTAAAAGTGTGATTAAATGAAACTACTTCATAAATATTTTAACTGTTTATTTGCATTTTTTTGACATATCAATAATACATTTTTCAAATTTTGGACTCATCACAATGAAACCTAATAAATTTAATTTTTTAATCTATTGGTTATAACTTATAATAAAAATGCAGGTGGCCAAATACTTTTGTACTTACGTTACTTCAGCTAATTTATTCGACGGTGCCAAAATTTTTCTATATTGTACTTAAATAGATATATGTAAGCTTGTATTTTTCTTAACAAATTTTCAAGAACTCCTTAAGTGTTGACACGTTATTAATAGTGAACTAAGGCTATTTTGGCTTAGCAAAGAAAAAGGTGAAGAAAGCCGTTCATAGACGGATAGTATTCGACTGCCAAATGGATAAGGTTTAATGAAGGCATTCGAAACCAATCTGAGCCGAATATTTTGTGTGCGATTTTTTATAATTATACAAAGTTACATTTGAAATTGAAATCAAAGTGAAGTTAATAATATTGTTATAATTGTTGTTGTGCTGCTATAGTTATTTATTTCGTATGTATGTAACTGCATGTAATACGTTATTCGGGTTTTCACCATTTATCGGGTGGAGGTTTGATAACCTGAGACATAGGAATCCTGAGACCACCCAAACATTACTACTTTTTTTATATATAATCAGTGGTACACTTCTATTATAGTACACGGTCCTTTATAAGGCGTGCGCGGGGATATAGATCCAACGCGCAAAGGCCACTTCAGCGAAATTTAATGAAAGTATGAGTGCATTGTATTAACTGGTGGTATCCGAAGATTGCAGGTTCATGTCCTGTCACGGTCGCCATTATAATGTTGTGGTTAAGGGTGTGGTTTAATTTGGTGATTCACCGTGGTTTTATTGAAATCGGTGATATAGAGAGATATGCCGTGGTTTAGTTAAATTGACATAAAAAAATTATTCACTTATTTTTTATTATTATTTATTCTATATATAAAAAGTCAAAACATAAAAAAACCATAGAGATAAATAAATAGTCCCAAACAACTGGGTCTAATCTCCATGTGCACAATGAGACTATACCCAGTTACATGCACAGGAACTGTTATCATTATAGGTCAAAACGTTTGTGGACTATTTATTGAATTTCGATTTTGGTAATAAGAACCGAGTTATTGAAGAGACTCCGGTCACCATCCAGTCCATCATCTCAAAGCCCCCTAATTGATTTAAATATGAGAAGTGATTCGCACAGTTACGGACTGTAGGGCAATTATGTGTCGGTTCTGGTAATAACTGGGAATAATTACTAAAAATTAAAGGAACATCTAAAATGGGACGCTACTTAGTAGCAATTTATTGGACACACAAAAAAGAGCAAAGACAAGTTTATAAAAAAAAGTATAAAAATACAAATAACTTTTAAAAGGTTCGACATACAAAGCTGTTAGTAACATTTATTGTTATGTATTTTAAAAATTAGATAAAAATAAAATTTCTCTTCGTTTAAATAACACGAAATGTTTTGAATATAAATTAGAGGTAAGTTAAATGAGTCTAGTAAAATTATATTTATCAGATATAATAATAAATAATCATATTAATTAATATTTCTTACACTACACCAATTACCCTAGCCCAAAGTAAGCTCTGTAAGGCTTGTGTTATGGGATCTAGGTTAACGGATAGACATACATATATTATTATACATATATAAATATTACATATATAAATATATAGATTTGGTAGAAATATGTTATAACAACCATGACTAAGGTACAAATGTTCGCATTCATCACGTAAACATCTGCCCCCACCGGGACTCGAATCCTAGACTTCAGAGATGCGACACCTTGAAACCGGTATACCAACCACTCGACTACAGAGGTCGTCAAAATATTGCAGTTGGTTGGTCTTAGGTTTTGTTATGAAGACTGATGACAAACCCACATAATACCCCCTAACTTAATATTTCCAGTACAGTGGAAGTTTTGACGAGGCTGTAAAAAGCTAATATATCAATGGCTCGTCTCGTATCAGTTTCCACAACAAAAAGCCTTCATCAGCTTACCCGTGACTTCGCTGAGGTCCCCTTGGCCGCAATTTTTCGCCTCTACACTGCCGAGCAATGTTTTTGCCGTAGTGATGTCTCCATCATATATTTATATCGCCCGAGTCGAAAATACTTCTATCGCTGTCTTTTTAATATTTAATCATTAAATTACAGAAAATTGCAGTTTCTAAAAAAGTCAATGATGAGATTCTTTCTGTTAATCTTATATGTTCTTGCAGTGAAATAACTATATTTTATCAAAATCAAAATTAACTTTATTCAAATATGACTTTATAGAAAGCTCTTTTGAATCGTCCAAATTGTTATTCCTACTACCCATTCAGGACGTATTTTTTAGCTTATAAGAAGAATGGGCACAAGAAACTTATCAGCTTTATCAAAAGTAATAACAACATTTACAATAAATTATGTCGTTATCATACAACGTATATATGTGTTTACAATTTATTAAGTAACTAATTAAAATTAAACTAAGAACCTAAAAGATATA
Organism: Scirpophaga incertulas; assembly: GCA_036419045.1. Lineage (NCBI taxonomy): Eukaryota > Metazoa > Arthropoda > Insecta > Lepidoptera > Crambidae > Scirpophaga > Scirpophaga incertulas. The sequence continues at coordinate 19,575,302 of CM071631.1, read as the reverse complement.
AAGTTTTAAGCTCATCTATAAAAAAGCTCAGAAAAAAGATAAGTTTACAGCACGGATCCCGTTATGGTGGCGGTGTTATTTCTTTGCATCGCTAGAGCGATTCATTGAGAGGAGTAAGCGCGTTGAGGTCTCGTGTAGTTTGGATCCATCGTGCTGACAAAGCTGTTACAAAATCTTTCATGTCGGCTAGCCCTGGGCGTGGGGGTTTCTTCTACAAGGGCTGCAAAGTCGTATTCTTGCAGTAAGGATGAGTAATCGCGGCGGTTAACCTGGACCTAGTCAGCTACATTGCCTTTAAACATGTGGTCGTTGCATCTCACATCAAAGCCTCTCTTTAGATGCCACGACACCAATGTACCCCATGGGGCCACTTGCTGACATCTCTGTTCAATTAGGATCAGTTCTAGTTTAATCTAAGCTGACGATTCATTTCATTTGCATAATATACACTAGACTAAATTACAAAGTAAAACTATGACTTCTTATTTAAAACAATGTAATTAAGTCACATTGATTTATTTTTAATAATACGGCCCGTGTCATTATTCATTCGTATTCTCAGTTATTGACATCAGTATCTGTTCTAGAAATAGGTAACAGTTCTAGTCATTGGTATCAGAATCTATTCCAGAAATAGGTAACAATTGTTGTCACTAGCATTAGTAGTTGTTCCAGATATAGGTAACAGTTGTTGTCACTGGTATCAGTATCTGTTCCAGAAACAGGTAATAGTTCTTGTCACTGGTGTTTGTATCATTTCCGTCAGACGTTCTCCACAGTTTCTCACCATCCCTCACGTCCCTAGCGGCCGTCCGCAGTTGATTGATTTACGGCCGCCCGCGTGATCTAGTTTTAGATGTTTTAGATAGGTTCGGATTCGTCTGATTTTGGTAAGCTGATTTTTGTAACCAGATGTAATCGGGCATTACACGTATTGGAGAAACTTAACAGCTGTGTTGTAAGCATTGTTCGAAGTTTCGCGTTTGTGAATTGAATATTAAAAGAATTACATTGTTTCAATTTCCAATAAATATCGGGGGTTTGAAGAAATTTGTAGACGAACCCTTTAGTAAAAGAATAATTTGATTTGAGATATATGTATATAAAATAAAATTATGAGAGATAAATTGAAATGTTCAAAATAATTTAGTCTGGTCATAAATACTGTTACAATTAAAAATAACCAAACTATTTTATTCGGTTTTGTTTCTTTTACTATGTTTTCTCACTTTTGTGATACGAAAATGGAGTAGGGTGATAAAGAAAACCGAATAGCTGTATGATTCAATGTATTCAATCACACACATCACACACAATTATACACACATACAACAATTATACAGTTAATGTGGTAAAGTCGTTTAATTTGTATGAATGTATTAACAATATTGCTAATGCTAATAAATTAAAATATGTTATTGGCGCAAATATATGTATATACTAATCTTTCTTTCTTTTAATATTATTCAAATAATATAATAAGACTTTTTCCATCCATTTATAAAAATTACACGTTAATTTATTTAAAAAAATCCGAAACGTTTATTCTGATATACAGTTATGAGATCAAAATTATTAAAATTAGACAATTATTTGATAAAAAAAGAATATTCACATGCTGTTGTACTTCAAACTAAATAAAAATCTTCACCTGAATTAGTTTAGTGATTTCGATCGGTGAAATTGTTGATTTGTGAAATTCGTCGTCATCGTAATTTTCCGCATGGTGATTTGCTGATGAATTTACTGTGTAAAATATTTTAGTGGATGTCAAATTAAAAATTAAAACGATATCTAAGAATAAGAAAATCGTTAAGTTGTAGAACTAAACCAATTATAGTCTTTTTATTTTAATTTTAGTCTTCAAAGTTTCCGGTATAAAAATCTAATTGACAGAAAGAAACTATAATTTAGTTTAGTTTGCGTCAAGAGAATTGGAACCATAATTAAAATTTTAATAATTACCAGAGCGAACAATAGTTATTTTTTGATTAGTCTCTGAGTTGATAGGATTTTGTTACTTTTTATAGCGACTCTATCGAATTCTTGTGCTTACACAAATGTACTGTTTGTCAAAAAAGTAATATCCTCGTTATTATTTTTCAAATAATATTGTAATTTACTAATTTTATTTAGTCTTATGATAATAGTTGATAGATTATAACAATAATATTATTACAATATGTCTTAAAAGAGATTAGTGTTTCACGCATGTCTCGACCCTCACGTCTTTGGCGCAGTCAATTTGTCAATCCATTCCAAGGGGCAGTCAGCGAGGGCTGTAAAACTTTTAACACCAAATTCTAGGATGGTTGGCTACACACCCTACTTACAGTTACTGTAAGTAAAGATTTTTGTTGTCAGTGAGACAACTTTGTGATTCGTAAACTTTTTAAATTTATTACTATTTTATTGAGTAATAAGGTTACAACACATACCTTAACTGGGCCTATGACCTACAGGTACGATAATTTGACATTTACAAAAGTAATTTCAAATCAATTTTTGTGCAATTAAACGTGTATAATGATACAAAACTTTTATTTGATACGAGATGTCATCGACACGATCTGTTTTTCGTGTTTCTTTCAACGTTTGATTCGAATTTTAAGTCGGAATATGGTGGCAAAGTAATTCGTTTGTTTATTCTTTATTTTAAAGGATAAAAGTATTTTCATGCTATAATCATATAGGAAATCATGTTCCATAATATTTATAAGTAAGCTTAATCTTCAGCTGTGTAGTTTTAAATAAGATTAAAAAAATATATTATTATTTGCTTCCTTCAGTACAGACCCAATTGCATTAATTTTAATGGTTAAAGTTTGGTATTGGTAACGTTTTGCATTCGTTGCGGTTGTAATTTAGTTGAGATAAAAATCGATATCGAACTAATGCTTTTATGAACATAAACCTTTACCTAAACAATAACGTTACGATCCATGGACACAAATGTAGAATTGTGTGTTTGTTGTTTTCGACTTGATCTTGAGAAAACTAAATTTGTTGAAATTCACAAATTATGTTTGCAAAAGTTATAAAACAATGAACTTTTTCTAAAATGTTATCTTAATAATATTTTTGGTTCAATTTCGATTTAAAGCGCTGTAAAAATTGTGTATTATGTGATATAATTGTGTGATACGGTAATAGGCAATATATATATATAATAATATATAGTCAGCGTCTCAACCCTTTACGAACGTTTAACCGAAGTTGGAACGCACCGAATACGATGAAATGTCACGTTAGTGAGATACGAAATTTGTGATTTGACAGCGGTGTTTTTACGATATATGCTTTTGTGTAACCTGTTTCTGTTCTTTATACCCAAATAACCATAAATTTATACCATACCATCTACCGTTAGATCGACAATGTGAGAGAGGAATAACATGGGATACTCGTGTGTTAGAACGAGATGGACGATCGAAAGGATCGTTAGGAGGGTGACCTATGAGACTGACCTGAGTACTTACTTTAAGTATTTTCTATTTTAGTATATTTAAAGAAAATTCTGATACTAAAAAGAAAGTAGGTTAGATATTGGTATCCTAATATAACTTGTACCGAGTTTCCCTCTATTTAGTGATGCTACTGTCATATTATATACTACGCAAATACGTTCCACAATTCGCATAAAACGGAATAGGACGCCTCCGGAACGAATAAAACGAAGGTCGCCTTGAAAGGTCGCGTCATAAAATACAGCCCAATGTCCGGACGAAAAGAATATCCTCAGATGTGTGCTTAAGATTTGAATAAGTAAATGCCTCATGGCGAGATATTGGTCGCCAGAGTGATTTGATAGTTATTGCTCACATAGTTTGCCATACCATTTGTGTGGGGGTGTGGACTGTTTATTAGTTGTTATGTACAATTGCATTATATTAATAGTTATGGTGTACATAAGTACACCATAACTATTAATATAGGTATATTTTGAGTCAAATGTTATGGAAATCTCGAAACAACTTCAATTTAAAGTCATGCTAATGTAGCTGATGTGATAAATTTCGTCTCATTTCATTTAATCGCTGTATTAGAATTGTTGAATCCAGACTGCATATGTTCTCAATTTGTACTTATATTTTCTACATTGGAAATTCACAGACATTTTTTCTTAGTGATAGCTATGATAATATTGTTGATCTTGGAAGAAGAAAGATGTTACAATCATGATAATGTCTATAAGTAATATGGTAAATAAAAATTGATCCGTTTATTACAACAGCAGTTTATGATAACATGGGAAAAAAGTACCTGTTTTACTAGTAAAAGGACCAGTACTAAAGTATAATAATGCTTTAGAAGATTAATAAACGTAGAATTTGATTTTAGTAGCTAATTCTTTTTGAGGAGAATAATAAAGTTTTAGAGTTGTAGAAGAAACGGTTGGTTGTTGTTAGAGTAAGCATTAAAAGTCATACATACATACATATTATTCTTACGCCTCTTTCCCGTTGAGGTAGGCAGAGATCACAGTTTTCCACTTGATAAACACTATCTAAACATACTTCCCTAGTTTCCTCGCCTTTAATTAACATTATCATCGGTTGCGGGCTCTCTTGACCTGAGCTTCCTTTAGTATATCACCTATTTGGTCTAAGTATGTTCATCTAGGTCATCCCCTACCATCCAGCACACGCTGGTGGAGTGCCCCGCGTGGGCTTCCGAGCGCCGTGTCTTGGTCGCAGAGATCGGGCGAGCTCTGTCTCCGCCGGCATTGATTGCGGCAATGCTGGCGGACGAGGGAGGTTGGAGGGCTGTGGCCTCCTTCTGTGAAGCAATGATGCTCCAGAAGGAGGCCGCCGAGCTGGGTCGGGAGATGGCCGATCCCGCTCGAAGGAGGCGGTGCCGGGCTCGGTAGCACAGCTGCGGCGCCGCCGTGGGTCGCCGGCGGGCGCGAGGAAATCACGCCAGCGGATGCGGCGACCCGGGGGGGACCACGCCCCTTCCGTGGCCGGGGGGCGTCGTCGGTGATGGAGATCAGGGGAAGTATTGTAGCCTCCCCCAAGGAGGGCTCCCCTGTATTGGCGGGGGAGCGGAGGCTGGGGGTTCCCGGAAGTAGCTTGGTGTACCCGGGGCTCCCTACATGCCTGAGGAAGGCCATCCCTGAGGTTTTTAGCGGGTAGGCCTCCCCCTTCCGGCCTGTACGAGGGCGTCGTGCGGTCCGTGGCCATGTATGGGGCTCCCGTGTGGTCGCAAGACTGCGCGAGGTCCCCCCGCTGCAGAGCTCTGCTACGGAGCCTGCAGCGGATAATGGCCATACGGATCGTACGAGGCTACCGTACAATCTCGTACGAGGCGGCGACGGTTCTGGGACGCTCCCTCCCATTCGACATCCTGGCCGACATGTACGCGGCGATGTATGCGTCGCGGCGTGTCGACCGGGGGAGCGATGGGGGGAGCGCCCTGGAACCCGCGCACGAAGTGCCTAAGCGGGAGTGGCACCGACGGATTGTGGCGGCCTGGCGTGCGCAGCTCGAATTACGGATCTGCGCGCGCCAGCGGGCCGTCGGTGCCGTACTCCCGCACCTCGAAGCTTGGCTCCACGGGAAGGAGGAGGTCACCTACCGATTGACTCAGATACTCACCGGGCACGGCTGCTTCGGTGAGTATCTTTGTCGAATAGGACGGGAGGAATCCACACATTGCCACCACTGTCGACCTCGACTCGGCCCAGCACACGCTGGCGGAGTGCCCCGCGTGGGCCTCCGAGCGCCGAGTCTTGGTCGCAGAAATCGGGCGAGATCTGTCTCCGCCGGCATTGATTGCGGCAATGCTGGCGGACGAGGGAGGTTGGAGGGCTGTGGCCTCCTTCTGTGAAGCAGTCATGCTCCAGAAGGAGGCCGCCGAGCGGGGTCGGGAGATGGCCGACCCCGCTCGAAGAAGGCGGCGCCGGGCTCGGTAGCACAGCTGCGGCGCCGCCTCGGGTCGCCGGCGGGCGCGAGGAAATCGCGACTGCTTCGGCGACCCGGGATGGACCACGCCCCTTCCGTGGCCGGGGGGCGTCGTCGGTGGAGGAGACCGGGGGAGGTAGTGTAGCCTCCCCCGAGAAGGGCTCCCCTCTAGGCAGGGGAGTGGAGGCTGGGGGTTCCTGGAAGTTGCTTGATGTTCCCGGGGCTCCCTACATGCCTGAGGAAGGCCATCCCTGAGGTTTTTAGTGGGTAGGCCTCCCCCTTCTGGGAGGAGAGCCCCACATAACCGCCGGCTCGCCACAGCCGGGGTATGCAATTTTATGCATTTTCCTCAGGGAAACAAAAAAAAAAAAAAAAAGGCCTCCCCCTTCCGAGGAGGAGAGCCCCACATAACCGCCGGCTCGCCACAGCCGGGGTATGCAACTTAATGCATTTTCCTCAGGGGACCAAAAAAAAAAAAAAAGGTCATCCCCTACCAACTGGCTCATTTATATTAGCCTTATAAATTTCTGTCGTCAATTTTTGTCACTAAATCTTCATTTACACCTCATATTTCCCTTACCATTAGCTCTATTTCGCAATTTGGCCTTCATCGTCACCGTAAAGTAAATCCGTTTTTAAATAAAGTAAATAGTGACTGTACCTATAAACGTATGTATAACCTTGTGGCAATACTGCTTTATAAATGGTTAATCAGTTTTGTACATAATGTGTTACCAAAGGGTAGTTATTTTATTATTAATTATTTGCTTTATTGTGGACTATGTCAGTTCATTTAGAATCATTGTTCTGAGTATATTCATAACGTCGTCCTTGTACGATCGATGCAAACATGATATAGTCTGTTAGAATTTCAACGACTCAGTCCATTAAGAATTGATTTATATTCAATAGCAGTATATTCAAATCAGTTATTGTGTTCTTGCGAGGGTGTCTCTGGAGTGACATCAGTCTCAAAACACGGGAGTCAGCGTTCAAGTTATACATATAATATTTATTGTTGTTACTTCTTGAAGATTTACTGACGGATAGATTGATTATTACAGATTAATCCTAGTGGTAATTTATGTAAATCCTAGTAAAACTAAAAGAGAGAATAGTGTCTTAGACTGGTCGATTAATTTGAATCGTATTCAATTTAATTTAATGTGAGTATTTGCTGAAGATTCTATATAAACGGGTATAGTTAATAATGATTGTCTTTTTCTGTAATATTCTGTAATGTCTACGTCAGAATAGGTGACTTATTCTTGTTCATTATTTAAAAAGTGCTTAAGTTATCACCGTAAAGTCCAAACTATTGAAGTTGCATAAGTAATTTATTACACGGGTCTATCGCTTAATTAAGTGCCTATTAAGGAATGTTTCCATTGGATGGAGTATAACATTATAAAGCGATACGAGAGCCATGTGCATGCCAGCCATCTTACATCTAAATAAACAAAATAAATAATTTATTTTATGTAAATCGCAGTCTCTTTTAATTTGCAATAACGGATCATACGATTTTCGTCCAGAATTTCAAATGTAGTTACCAATCAAATATTGTTTTTACAGCAGACCAAGAATCTCTTTTGTGGGATTTCACTGCAAGTTCTACTGTTTTAATAACATTTTGTTTTTCTTTTGTATAAGATATAACTCAACTTACACAGCTCAACTAGCAAGTCGTATCTAGATTTAATATTACATTTAAGAATTCAAATATAAAAAGTTGGGAACTTAATTTGTAAGAATTTAAGTGGCAGTCTTGTTGGTTGAAATTTGTTAGTTCATAGTCTTAAAGTGATTTCTTTTTTGGTAATTTTTATGAAATGTTCTAATAAATCTGAAGGAAAAAGAAAGTGTAGATATTATGCACGGATAAAATATCATTGTATATTGTATAGATATAATTGTGTAGAATATTGCATAGTGTGATTTATAATTATATTCATCAATTTATATATGGGTCTTTCAATAAGGACTTTTTGAACTTTGACTGTTGTAACAGCCGTTATTTTTTAAAGCGATTTTGAATTTAAAATTAACATTGATTTTATTTATGAATGGATTTAGTGTCGCACATATGAGGTCAGCCTTGTGCAAACCACAATTTGCCAAATGGCGTTGTGACTCTAGCCTGTATCTGTACAAAATTCAACAGAACTTGTTGAGATTATTCAACGTATCTCTGCTTTACGAGAGAAATAGGTAAGACACATATGACGATTTTATTCGCTTTGGTTACAAATGTGGATGGCGCTAGCGCTTTCCGGTGAAATGTATGTACGAGTATGTGTAGTAAATATACGAAAAAAGTCAATTTCATAACACAACCATGGATAGTCAATATTCAGTAGTATTTGTCGTACTAGGCACGGCACCACAGCCACCCCTGGGCTTTGTTTCATGACGCGTAAAATCACAATTTATAGCTCATCTGGAGAATGCCGCGATAATCTTGGTAGTAATTAATATGGTAAATCGCTCGTGTGATGGATAACGGATAGGGATGAATTCTTATTGAAAAACTTTGCGAAATGTGACCCAATACTTTGCAATGCGGTACCCTCTTGGGGACCTACCGTCATCTTTAAACGAGCGAATAATTCATACCATCATTCGTATTATTTCGTACCATTTCGTTTGATTCTGAATTCTATATATTTTTTGATTAACTTTATGATGAAACTTACGATCCAAATTGAGATTTTGAATTTGATGATTATAGTGCAGGTAATAAGGAATCACCACTTTTTAAATTGGGTTTTTTAACTGGTAAAAATGTTGTTAATAATGTAACAAACAATCAGATCCTTTGAATAGTGAGTATCAAAAGTCTGTTATGAAATATGATACTAGAAATGTTTTTTCTATATCCGATTTACTCGTCAACTGCATTTTTATTATATTAATAAGATATATTCATTAATAATATTTATTAATAAGGTTATATTAATTAATCATTGGTTGTTTGTAAAGCTTGTGTATATTATAGTATAATATTTTTAATTCGGATCATAAGGCATAACCTCAAGATAAGCACGTGTTACGAAAAACAGAATTGAAGCAACAAAGTAGAACAAGGGTAGTCGTTTTGTGTTTTGTCGTTGTGTTAACATAGACAACAGACAACATACATATATATATATATATATATATATATATATAATATATATATATATATATATATATATATATATTAGGTTTGTTGTTTGTACGTATTATACTTTTTAATATACACTTTGTATATTAAAAAGTATAATACGTTCTTCATTATTATTGAATCGTTATAATAGCCTTTTTTATCTCTTGAATGACTTAAACATTTCTAACCTAGGTTTCCCAGAGATACATTACGTTCAACTCGTCCAGCGCTCGGTAAGGTGCGGACTTTTAAACTGTTTCCTAAGGCGGCATCAATCACCCTGGCTCCAAGATCGAAAATCAATCACACAGTCGTAGGAGCGATGGCTAATGTATTGGAAAATTGGAAGTCAGCGGACTTGTACGGGTTTGTTTTGGTCGGGACACTTTAGTGACAGTAAATACTTAGGGACTAAAAAGTTGTGATCGGTTTCATCCGAAACCTTTTTTGTGGTACATCTGCTTCCATTACAATATAACTACTACAAGAAGTACACTGGTTATATTGTAATGGTAGTTATCTGTACTGGTAATTACCAGTACAGATAACTAGCTAAAAGCAGAGCTTTACGAGGACTCGCGTATTTTTCTTTCTGATAATAATTTGTAAGGAAGTTTTTTTTATACTCTAATATAATTATTGATATAGGCTTCGGTAAATAACTCGTACGACAAATGATTTTCAGAATTTTATCTTTATTAAACATTGATTAGCATAGCATTTAGAAATCCATATGAGGAACCTAATGTCATAATATAGCATAGTACTTATATTAGTGGTATGCTATATTACGACATTAGGTTACTCATACAGATTTCTTCCTGCTTCCTACATTTTAACATATACATATATATGAATTTTTAATACTACTTAATCTATCAAAAGGAAATCGTCTATATATTGCTAATCCTTCGAGTGTTTTCACTCTTGAAAACGGAACATATGTATGACGTATGGATGTTTCCTTTTCCCCAATATCTACAATGGCTTTATCTAATGTTAAGCCTAGTGACTTGTGAATTGTAATAGCGAAAGCTAATTGTAATGGGAATTGTTTTCTAGAACAATTGGTATTTCCACTTTTCCAAAATTTTGTTTTAGGTAATACTGGAACACAGCCGCTGTTGATATAAGTTGAAGGACAAGGTCAAATAGAACCATTATCACTCGTGGCATTTGATCAGGAGGACTATAATTTGTTCATATATTATATCTTCGACATAACCTAACGCCCAATTGACTAACCCATTTTCAACCCATAGATTTAAACGTAACATTACTTTTGATCCAATCGATAAAATAATAAACAGTTCAAAACCACCTTATAGTTCTGCACTTGCTAATTTTGCCTTAGAAAAATTATGATACGCTGGAATATAAGCAAATTGGTAGACGTAACTCTTTTAACATTTGATTATTAAATTCTTTTACATCATTTTTTGTTGCAAACAGTCTAACGGCATCATTAAACAAAATACGCTCGTTCAATGGCAATGTTTGTATACTCCGTGTAATTAATTTTTCATAATTTTTAACAGTATATTCACCATTACTAATTCTATCAAGTAATATCTCAAAAAACTTGTTGAGTTTTTTTCTGTCTAAATGATGACGATAAAAAGATATTTTTTTGGATATTTGATGTAAATAATAGTTTTCCTTCTAAAAGAAATCAACTTCCTTCACTTTTATCACAGTAAAGTGGCCTATCATTTACAGGTGGCAACTGATTAATACTTCCAAAAAAATATATAAATAATCCACCAAATGGTTCATCTTGCCTTGAAAGAAAAGCTTTACGTAAACGTAGAACAATTTTCCTAAAATACTGCACCCAATCATATTCAATTCGTTAATAAATAAATTTTTACTCATACATTTCTTCTTGAAATTGAGCAAGCGAATGTAAACTAAGATCTTTAAATGTTTAATTTATTCCCAATAAATGTTTAGAATGGATTGTTGTACCATTAATATTAACAGCAGCAGCACCAGTTGGTGCAAGCAATTGATAACATGAAAGTACTAACATTTCGTTCAAACGAAAAGTTAAATATTTGATCAATGTGCTCTTTCCAGAACCAGCTTTGCCTTGTACGATAAATGGTTGATAGGTTGAGCTTTTGATAGGTTGATCTTTCTCGTAACCTTGATTGAACGTATCGAAGTTGTGTTTCAAATAAATTGATCACTTCTTTCTGTTTATCAGAAAACTGTAAATTTGACAAATAATTTTGAATACTTATGACAGAGATATCTTTGATTTCTTGCAATCTTTTCATTTTCTATAAATTGTTCTAATGAATTTAATTGTTCTTCACTTGAAATTGAATGCCATTTGTATCGGATATCAAATTCTCTTCTACCTAAATCAATTTCTTGATTAACATTTTTCCCTGCAGAAGCTACTTCCATCCAATCATCATTTTCTTCTTTTTCAATTTGATCAATTTCTTCATAATTTTATTCGACCTCGAAATTGTGTAATATTTGATCCAATTCAGAACTATACAAAACATTAATATTGTTAAAATAACGTACATACACGATCTTCCAAATATCGTTATTTGGATTTAGGTCAATCAATTGCCTCTAAGCACTACGTAATAAAACTTGTTGCTTATAAAATTTTTCATTATTAATGCCATCAGATTCATATTTCACTTTTGGTAAGAATAAAAGGTACTTTTCTCATACTGTATTTTGAAAGTTTTTTTTAAATAAATCTGACAAAGACATTTGTTCGAATTGCGGTGGACGTTGCTGATATCACTCCAAAGAATTCAAAACAGAAATACTTCCATCTTCTTTATTTTTATTCAGATGTTCCCATGTTTCAGATGGTTCCAAATTTATTAATAAAAATTGTGGAGAAGATTGATACAAAGGCTAAACCATAATAATCCAAAATATTCAGCATTTAGTAGTCATGTTCAGCACACATTTTTATAATTTTTTTTTGGAAATCTGTTGAACTTGGCTGTTATTATTATTTAGCTTCGTACTGTTTGTCTAATAAATTCTTCATTCTATCCGATATCTCTTCATACGATCCGGTTCAACATTGCCAGCATATTTATTTAGTAATATAGCTAAGAACAGCATGAATGTAAACAATTGCTTGTGAATCAACATTTGCTCACCAAATTTTCAAAATTTGTGGACTGTGGCATTCAAACATGAATTATTTCTCTTTGATATAAATTCTATTTCATTATCTTGAATGAATTGAATCTTACTTTCATTTATACATTACATAGAAACGTAAAAGACCTAGACCATACCAGTTTATCCTAGGGTGTGCGTATTTATATCAGGATCAACTAGTTGGGCCTAGGCTAAGCTGATCTATTCTATCGGGCTAAGGACAAATTAGTTTGGCCTAACCTAAACAGGTTTATCCTATCGCCTATAAGAAGAACTAGTTTAGCCTAGGCAAAACTAGTTTGTCCTGATATCGGGCTTGGCCGGTAACACATATACGAGTACAAATAAATAAACAAACATCCTGAATCACACATACAATTACAACTACGCAGCTTGCGTTAGGATGTTTCCTTCATAGTAGGAGGGTCGGATAAATGAATGAAAGTGCCTAAGGCTAATATTTTTATAAAAAATATAATGTTATAAAACGAATAAAGTTGAATCTAATTAGTTGGAGATACACATCGTTTACTCTATGTAGGTAATGCGAATAAAGGAAAACCTTTTTGGCAGAATACTTATATAAAGAACACCCGCAAATAAATTAACCTTGACTGTCCCTCAAGGGGACAGTTCAGGCTAATGGATGGCACATTGTTCAGAGCACAGAGGTACGTTGTATGTCCAACTTCCCTTATTCTTACTAGATTTAAGCTGGAAACATATCAGAGTTATTGTATACTTAATTAAATCCGTGTAAAATTGTAACAAAATTTTTGGTTACTGATTCAAGTATCATCGAGATAAGATAGTGAACAAATTAATAAGTAAAGTTTTTAATGTTGTTATATATTAATAATAAACATTAATTAACATTTAATCACCAAATTTTTTTCAGAGCCTAGAAATTATTTTGACCATTGTGCTCTTTTAATTGACATCGGTACTTTTGATTACACCTTTGCACGTGTATGCGATGGATGGTTGGCGTGAGGAAAAAGAGATAATAAAAAAGCAAATATGCTGTAAGCTCAATAAATTATAGTAGCGAGCGTGTGGTTGCGGTCAAAGATTTTGACTGTTAAAATTAAAAATTTTGAATTTTAACAGTCAAAATCTTTGTCAAATCAAAACATTTTGAATTTTAACTGTTCGCGCAATACCGCTACTGGAGGTAGTAAGTATTTATTTACATATTTTCCAATACAAACATGTAATTTTTTATATTGATTATGTTACAGCTTTTTGAAGCAGCCTTTTTCATCTCGACAGATGATCCGATACAATCATGTCTACATCTGTTTGCCGTAAATAAATTGACAGGACCCAAGAAGGCCGCTTCCACAACATTATATCCTACGCCTTATTTATCAGGGTATCAGTGCAGTCATCGCCGGTAGGACGTTTATTATAAAATATATATGTTCTTTATTGAGATTCGCAACCATAAACACTCACTTGTTTTTTCAAAAACCTTTTACTTAACTTTAGAAATCCATAAGGTACAAAAACACCAGATACTAAAGACACTAGATTCCTTGCTGAGACATTGTGTGTTTAGTATGTAGCTAGCGATGAGACACTCAATTGATGCTTCCGATTGACTGAGCTGCACAATGACATAGAGATGTTACACTGCCTCGGCGATTTTGAAAAAAAAAACATCGCGATTTTCCGGTATCCTTTTTTAGTGATTATCTGAAAATCAATTTATGGTGGCCAATTATACTGAATAATTTTTCCGTTTCAGTCAATTACAGTTATGTCGTCTAGAATTTGTTTTACTAATTATATTTAATATATTTTCATTCTCATCTTCTATCTATCTCCTATAGTTTGGGCTCAATGTTAATACCTCTGTAAGTCTGTTAAATAAGAAATATATAGATAAACCTCAATTGTAATTATTTTTGTTCAATTATATATTTACACTTTGCTAAGTGCATATCAAAGGTTTACTTGTATTTAACATTTGACTGACCTCCGACACGATATGTCAGAATTTACTGTACGATATTACAGCGAGTGCATTAGTATATGTCCCTGATGTGGGAAATAATTGCCAGTTTAAAATTTTAATATTATATTTTTACAATTCACCGTGATAAAAGTCGGTCACGGATCAGCGACAACTGCATGTTTAAAAAATATTTTTCCATTTTCTATCAACTGCGCTGCTATAGTCGAAGTCGTATTGCTCAATTTCGACCTGTCACTCCCGTTTATTTCGCAGAACGTATTTCGATACATTTAGCATTAAAAAAACTAAGTCACACCAAAATGTGATCCTTACTTTGGACACTTTCTTTTTTTTGTTCCCCTGAGGAAAATGCATTAAATTGCATACCCCGACTGTGGCGAGCCGGCGGTTATGTGGGGCTCTCCTCCCCAGAAGGGGGAGGCCTACCCACTAAAAACCTCAGGGATGGCCTTCCTCAGGCATGTAGGGAGCCCCCGGGAACATCAAGCTACTTCCGGGAACCCCCAGCCTCCGCTCCCCTGCCTAGAGGGGAGCCCTCCTCGGGGGAGGCTACACTACCTCCCCCGGTCTCCTCCACCGACGACGCCTCCCGGCCACGGAAGGGGCGTGGTCCATCCCGGGTCGCCGTAGCAGTCGCGACTTCCTCGCGCCCGTCGGCGACCCGCGGCTTACTTTGGACACTACAATAATATCTCACTTTAAGCATCACCGGTAAAAGACCGACACGGTAGCTTTGTATAAAATCACAAATCCCTCTACAAACTTATTTGTAATTTGAATAATGTTTCGATCCTTTTATATATAATGTAACTAAAGGAGATAATACGAAAATACAAAAACTAAATGGCGCTATTTTAAACTTAATATGGCAAACTAAATAATCAATGCAGTGACAAAAAAAGAATGAAATGAATTAAAGATAGCTGCATTGTGGTAAGTCATCTCTATACAGATTCATGTCAGCGTCCAAATCGAATCACATACTCCTTGATTTTGAGAGCATCCCGTGTGGAATACAAATGACCATCGCCCTGCGGACTACGATCGATGACGCTAAGGTTCACCATACCAACGTTTCAGAGATTGGCAGATTGGCGGTAACTTTGAGTATCTTAAAGAAATAGTATAGTTACGTATATAAAAACGGCTGAAAGATGGTTGTTTATTGTGATAATTTATTATGTATATGTGTGTGTGTGAGTTTATTACGGTTATTGAATATTATCATGCTTTTCATATCATCATCATGAATGACGTCGACTATAAATGAAGCCAGATCATTTTTTTAACGAATACCCAATGAGGGAATTATTTTTGCTTATGCTGCTCATGGATAGTTTTAAGGTTTGACTCTGTTTAAAGTTGAAATAGGAAAAATATCACAAATTTCCGATACTCCTAAGTCTAACTTCGTTTGATATATTGAATTTTATTTTAATTACCTACGACAGTGAAAATTTTTCCTTCACATTTGACTTTAAATGATTTCATTTCTATAGCTGAAAATTTAACTTCACCAAATGTTAACTTTTTTATGGGACTAGTATTTCTTTATCGTAACTTTGTTTTATTGTGTGCAATAAAGAGTTTATATAGGACGAATTAGTTTCATAATAATTTAGATAATAATTTATATGTTTTAGTTACTTAATAGGCAACTATACCCATAGTTGGTTAGTTATAGCATTGGTCTATAACATTAGACCTAGAAAAATCGGAGCATAACAAATTAGTCCAAATGATAATTATGCAACATATATAGAATGCTGGGTATGTTGATAATCTACTATACACCGTAACCTGGCCAACTGCTATGGACATTCTAATTAGGCTCAAAGACACCCGAGCAATGATGGACTGGGTTATATTCGCGGTGTCTCTGTATGATCGAATCAAAAATAATAAAATCCGCAGAATAACTAGAGTCACGGATTTATTTGAAAAACGTTGAAACTTGAGTGATAATGAACAGGGTTCATTTTTTACAGAAGAAACTCAAGTGGTAGAATACATATGTGTTAACAGGCGTCTCACAAGTTGAATAGACTTTTTAAAATAGATCGCAAGAAGGAGGTGGAAGTTAGCAGCGCAGAACCGAAATGTGTGCATATTCTTGGGAGAGTCTTTTTGAGGTAATAATATATCTCGACCCACTAATATATCTCGACGTCCATCTTGTCTCTATTTGAGGTGATTTAAACCGAAGAAAGAGAAACCTTAATTTATCGAATCATCCCGGAACAGACCAGACAGGTTTGGGATGTGTTTTTGCACCAACAACCGATCTGGAGATCGTATTGTTCAGACGTAGACCAATTGATCCTGTAAGCGTAGTGTGGAGCGTGGATAAGAGGGGGACACTAGTAACATGCTTCTTTCCGTTCTGTTATATAAAAATAAAGCGAGACAGGGCGAGGAATCGATAGGTTTACGTCTACGGATCTGTTGTAAGTGATGACAATAAAGACCTTTAATCTATTGTAATATAAATAACATAATTGCTCTACAGAGTATATATTATAACGAGCATCAATAATAATGTCAAGCGTTTTATTGTGGCGTGCAATAAAGCGCGCTTCTTTACGACCCAGCAATAAATTCGGCTTTTTGGAAACTCGTGCATTAAAGCCATTAATAAGTTAATGACATCAAGCGAAAGAGACCATTAAATGCCGCAAGTAATAAAGGCTATTATTTTTTATGTCCCGCGTAACGAAAGTTCTAGTCTTCTTCGTCAGCAGTTTCACTTCTTTTAAATGGACATTCTTTCTGTGTATTAATGATATTTTCTTTCAACTACGTTGTAATGTTAATTACTATAAAACCGATCATGAAGGATGTATTTACAGAATTTGACTATGAAACCTCATGGGTGCACAGCTTTTTTTTATTTAGATAAATGTCTAAGACAGATTTAAATATATCATGTCTCTATTAAGTTTAATATAAAATGTATGTATTAGATCAATGATTCTAGCGAAAATTAAAATTAGTTAAATAGCTTCGTGAAAAGAAAACTGATGGCATGCATTTCGTACCATTGTAAAATTTTAACACTTCGTATTTATCAATAAAAGTAAGAAAAAATACAGAAAAATAGGCAGTGAGACCGATATAAATTCATGTCCATAATTATTAATATAAATAATACAAATAAATAAATAATTTTTAAATATTTCAAACTAGCGACCCGTCCCGGCTTCGCACGGGTGCAATGCTGATATTTAATACTTTATAACATTCAGTAATCTCGTAGGGTTCAGCCTGCGTTTGAAATGTAAGCGGAAAAAATGTAAATAGTTACATCATATTAGAAACCTCAAAAATAACCGTATTTCTCCACTATTTAATGGATGTTATTATACATAATAAACCTTTCTCTTCAATTACTTTGTCTATTAAAAAACCGTATCAAAAGCTGTTGCGTAGTTTTAAAGATTTGAGCATACATAGGGATATACAGACTTTGTTTTATACTATGTAGTGAAGATGGTGAGTTAATCTTTGTTTTCTTTAATGTGTAGTTAATTTGGTAGTTGAATAGTAGATTAGGTACTCAATAGTGTGCTATTCACTTAGTATTACCTTCGCAGCGTTCGTGCATATATCTCAAAATATTGCGCTCGATGCAGTAACCTACTATTTATTTATAACCCTTAAATAAAGCATAATTTGCATACGATTTGTTATCGTAACCGTTTTGATATGTAACGGTAATGTAAGGCTAGGATTCCAAATTATGGAATCATTCTCATACATTTCGTTTTAACGGAACAAATGTCGTAAGTGTACTTACATTGGCTTCGGGGCTTAGTAATAGTTAGTTTTATGAAAATCAGTAATCACATCAATTATAACTTAAAGCAGGTTTTATTTTTTCTTAAATTGAATGATTTTATTTTGTACAGTTACTATAAATAAAGTGGGCAGCAGAAATTTATTAACATGGTTGCTTGGGTACAAGCAGATGACTGATGATTGGTAAAAAGTTGCACTTCGATCACGTTACACAGTCTTTTATCAAATACACATTGCTGATAAGCAGCTGGAATCTTTCATAGTCAGTAAGAGCCGATTATGGATACATTGCAAGAGAATACACTAGTAGTAGTAGTTTCCATAAGAAGATTTATCATAATCCTTGCCCTTTCATTCCCCTAAGACGATTTAGTATCGTCGTTAAAATTACCAGCATTGTGATTCAACTCTGGACCGCCCCACACCGCTGATCGTTGGTTCTACCACTGCCGTCGCGGTCGTCCAAATGAGAGTGTCAGTCCAAGTGCCGCCAATTGCTTCGTTGATGACCTTCTCATATTATTTCATATTTCCACTCAACTCATCTAACACTCAATGCATAAACTATATTTGTATATATTTGCTTTTTGCAAATATATAGTTACACGTTTTACAAAATATTATAGATTTGCCTTTACGTAAATATAAATGTATTGGCAAAAATACTTTTATGAAAAGGTACTATTAGGATTGTAAATTATACCAATGCTTGGGTTCAATTTTAACGATTGAATAATTACGTTGTCAAATGTTTTGACTATAATAAATAACACAATGAAAGTATGGTTTTTATTGATATTTATTTTTATATATATTTTTATATCAATCATGACTTTAGATCTATAGGTAATAATAAGAGCACCAATGAATTTCTTGATTACATAATTTAATTAACAAAAATACTGTGGGTTTACAGAAAGTACAAGAGATACATAAAACATTTATTAAGAGATAATGTATATTGTTCAAAATAAAATAATTTAAACTCAGGCATGTTAAAAATGCATTGTTTATACTTCTTTACAAATCTGAAAACTAAATTTGTTATATGTACATATACATGAATTTACAATAATACTCGTAAAGTTTTGACCAATTTGTTTTTTAATAACTTTGACGTTATTTTAAAAATAAATTAAAACTTTTAACTAGGTAATTAAAATTAAACTAGCACTATCGGTTACATGAATACACTTTTACCAGTGGGCATGTGCATCGTACCCCTCGGTAGTTACTGATGTGGGATGTGATGATTATTATAACATTTTAGAAAACTCTCTTTAAAATTTAATAAAAGTGATATTTTTGTCAATCAAAGACTAACTGAGCTTTGTAAACTGGACGCGTGGTAACCCTACATATTATTAGGTTAAATTAATTAATGGTATTTTTATAAATATTGTAGTCAATGTCAATTCTTTTAAATATTAAATAAAACAAAAACGGAAGTAGATGTCGCTTTTGAAAATAGAAATGGCTGCTTGAAGACCATGCGAATCGTGGCGGGGGCATTCTGTGCGGGACAGCGTTGGCAAGCGGTTTTCGGTCTGAAAGTTAGATCTTAAGGATAATAATACATGTACTAAGTTAAAGTGTGTGTTACTGTGTTAGTAAATTGTGAAAAATAAAAGAAGTGCTGTGAAGATTAAGGAGTTTTATTACAATATACGTATTGAAGTCACCCAGAATATAACAAATCAAAAAATTTCTGCGTAGTCATCAATAACATTAGTATTTCTACGCAGCCGAAATAAAACTTAGTAAAAAACTTATAACATACTTAAGGCCGATTTCACTAACATTGTCTTAACTTAGGACTAACCTAAATATTATTTATTTATTTATATATTAGATCACCAGCAATGCATTAATACATACTATTTATTATTAGAACATTGATATTAGTTTGATGCATGCATCATTGCCAAGTGATAGATAAAACACTTAAACAATCAAATTAATCACATAATAATTTATCAATTCATAAAACAATGTCACAAGTAAAATAATTATTTCATTAAATAATAAATTAATATAACATTAAATATATCAACAATAGCTTATATGTATAAATATTACATTTATTTTAATTTAAAATATAACTTTATACTGAAAATAAGAAAGAAAAATGTTAAAATAATTACAAAGGAGTTGCTGAGTGGTACAAAAGTCTAATTTGTTTATTTAAGTTATTATAATATCAATTAAATGAAAAAAACTTATGAAGCATTATCTTATTTATTTATTTACGATCGGCGAGTTTTCACTAAAACGTAGATTGCTATTTTCTTTATGGCATTTTTGTTTTAATTATTGTAAATAGCTGACGACGGTTGCAAAATGTTTCATTATGTTAAAAAAAACATTGCCTATATTAAAATACTTACTTACAATTTCCATTTCTTAATGGACAATTAAAGATTCAGTAATATTTTGTTATACTGGGTGGCGCAAAAGTACTGGCACTAAAGAAAATACTTATTTTTTACATGACATTTCTGTCATTCTGTTGTTGAACATTGTGTAGTGAACAAATGTAAAATACACTGAAAATAAACATGGACCGTTTTACTCCCCAAGAACGTGGAATAATTGTGTCAATGTTCTTACGGAATAATTCATCAGTGATAAGAACACAACGTGAATTTCGTCGACGATTTCCCCACCGTCCGCACCGATTGGTCGCACAATTCGACGCTTTGCCACACGCCTTGAAGCAACTGGCTCAACATTGGATAGACCTAAGTCTGGAAGACCAAGAACAGGCCGTTCAGCTGAAAATATCAATGCTGTGCGCGAAGATGTGGAAGAGTGTCCAGAAACATCAACGAGGCGACGTGCCACGCAATTGGGCATTTCCAGACGGACCCTGCAGCGTATTTTGGTGAAAGACTTAAAGATGTTCCCGTAAAAACTCAAATGACTCATCAGCTGCTGCTGCTGACCACCGAGCTCGTCTAGATTACTGCCAGCGCGTCATAAACCTCAACCTTGAAGAGGATGATTTTCCTTCAAAGTGGTTATGAGTGACGAAGCGCATTTCCATCTCTCAGGGCATGTCAATAAGCAGAATACTCGGTTCTGGGCACTGATAATCGCGCATTATTCAAGAAACACCTCTACACCCACTAAAAGTTACTGTATGGTGTGGCATCTGTGTTGACAGAGTGATCGGACCCTATTTTTTCGAAGACGCTGGAGGCAATGCGATAACTGTCACTGGAGAACGCTACAGAACCATGTTACGTGAGTTTTTGATACCAGTTTGGACGAATTGGGGCTGGAGCACATCTGGTTTCAACAAGACGGCGCTACGGCACACACAGCGCGCGACACTATGGACTTAGTGAGGGACGCTTTCCAGGCCGAGTTATCTCTCGTTTTGGCGATTTGCCTTGGCCTGCAAGATCACCCGATTTGACCAGTCCAGACTTCTTTCTTTGGGGTTTTTTGAAATCTCGGGTGTATGTGAACAAGCCACAGACTCTCGCAGCTCTAAAAGAAAACATTCGTCAAGAAAAACGAACATATCGCAGGAAGTGTTACGGCAAGTTATGCAAAATGTCATAAATAGGGCTCAAATGTGTATCAACTCTGGGCACCCATTTAAAAGACATCATCATTAAATCCTAATGGTACGAAATTTAATGGCACAAATATACATTTAAAAAAACCTAAATCTAGTTTTCTCATTTAGAAAAAATGTTATAGCTGAACCAAATAGGGTCTTTACTTTTGCGCCACCCAGTACATAAAAATTTGCAGCTTCTTTAGTCATGTCTGTCATGTCATACTTTCCTATTTTTAAATAAATTATTTAGTACGCAATAAGTAATCTACAAAAATGACAGATTTTTCGGTGTATTTTAATATGTTCAAGATTAAAGTCTCTGATTCGTGTGTTGCCAGTAATGACGTATGGAACCGAAACCTCATCATTTACAATGGACCTAATATGGAGCCCCAAAGACACATAAAGGGCATTGCCCAGACAGGGCTATTTTCGGAGTTCTCAGCGTGCTCGTATCAAATATGATGAAATTTTATTTTTATTTTATTTTTCTAAGAAACCATACAGCGATATACAGACTATATTTTCTACAGTATGTACCAATACCAAGGCCAATTAAAGGTTTCCTTACACTAACCATTCGTAAGTAGCAACAACGGATGTTTGAATTTAAAATAACTTCGTAAGAACAGTCTCTGCCTATTACATAAATTAAAGTTATACAAGTATTAAAGTTATACATAAATTAAAGTAACACATTCATTTTAGAAAATAAATTACACAGATACACTCCTTCAAACACACAGTAAAGATCCTATATAAAATACAATACAAACATATACATACATATATACATACATAAACATATACACACAAATAAACAAATCAAATCCATAGAAAAACCACCGACACAGCCCGAAGAATTGTGAACCATAAGTGGCAGTAAGCAGAGTACATTTTTAGCACGATGGACGTCAGCGTAGCGTTAGCAAACCTCTTACAAGATGGGCAGTCGATTTGGTAAAGGCGCTACACCAGTGATTCCCAAAGTGGCCCATATCGACCCCTAGGGGTCTATGACAACCTGCAAGGAGTCTACGTCAACAACACAAAAATTTGGGGGTACATGAAATGAAAACGGGGGTCCACGTTAATGGATCTTAAGATACATACACTGATAGTACCTATTTACTTACATTATACTATCTTCTAATATAAAGACATACATTTATAAAAGTATCTATAAAGTAAAAAAAAATATTATAAATATTCATAAAATTATGTAAGTTGTAGGATGTAGGCATTCAATATCAGGTAAGTAGGGGGTAGACCCCCTACTTACCTGATATTGAATGCCTTGACCCTTGCCATGTTTTTCGGTTTTGGGTAGACCCAAAACCGAAAAACATGGCAAAGGGTCTACGACACAAAAAAGTTTGGGAACCGCTGCGCTAGACGCTAGCAGTGTGTAGATTGTTGGGGGAGGCCTATGTCTATTGTCTATTGGGTGTCTATTGGCTGAAATAATCATGATGAAGATACATAAATCAAAAAAATTATCCGTGATCATTATAAAAAAGCAAAACATATGGACACAGTTAAAGCTAAAAAAAAGTATTTAAATCAGCTCAGTTTTGGAGCAATTTACAGAAACTGCGAGACTTGAATTATGTCATTCGTAGATATTTTCTGTCTGAACTGCTGTTGTATGTATTCGTTTTCTGCTATTGTCGATCGATTTTCCTTCAAGATTGCTCCACAGCTTAGACAAGGTTAGTGAAAGTAGTCATTAGTCTAGGCTTAAATCGTAGTCATTACCATTCAAAATAATCCATGTGTGTGCAAGAATTAGCGTTGCCACAGTGTTCTCTGTCGACTAAAGGTGGGCATTTGCGACCATCTCCCCTTTTCTCTCTGATCACCTTTCTAGACCGGTACTTGTCACCAAAGCCGCAGGTTACTGAACAGGGTGTCCAGTCGCTCCATTGGGATACTAGGCAGTCATCAGCTGTAATGAAATATGTTAGTATTACGGCATGCGAAGATCTTTGAGCTTGTGTAAGCGTGTAATGAATGTGTCGGTGTAATGAGGATTGTCGAGGTGTGCAGTCAGTCGCAAATTATATCTTGTGTCGCTAGCCGCTTAGAGACTAATAGTGTACGGTTATATCAATATACCGAGGTTAAACTGATTAGAACTTGTGTATTTTGTTTATGCCCTAACAGTTAGTTAAGTAATTTGTTATATAAATTTTGTTGTAGCGGTCGAGTGATCGGCTATTACGCAACGAGTTCGATTTTCTCGTCAATAAAGCCAGTAGGGTAATAGGACCAAATGCTAGGCTGAGTTTAGTCGGTCGAGTTCGATTACCAAATAGGCCAAATATTTATGAGTAGAAAATAATTGTTCCGGGTATGTATGTG
The DNA here is from genome assembly GCA_036419045.1 of Scirpophaga incertulas. NCBI lineage: Eukaryota > Metazoa > Arthropoda > Insecta > Lepidoptera > Crambidae > Scirpophaga > Scirpophaga incertulas. Next base: position 19,551,390 of record CM071631.1, on the reverse strand, counting down.
CATATAAAATTCTATGAAGAAGCGTCCCAGTGTGGACGAGAGTTCTTATTAAATGAAAAGAACTGACTAAAAGTAATATGTATATAAGGAAAGCAAATAAACTAAATGTCTTCTTGTACCTAATACGATAAGGCACTTTACTGATTAGTATGAGTATACATTTTTTATTACATTTTTACATCGTTTAAATAATTTTCATATCTTCTATATGTCAAATTAAAATTAGCGAAGCATGCAAAAATATTAAAAATGCTTATTTGGAATTGAATATAAATACTATATTGTTTCTATATGCATGTGCACATATAGCAATGCGTGAGACTACGAACGAACTTTGCGACTTTATAAACATCATAAGAGCTGTCTCACAGTCATCATATGACTGTGAGACAGTTCTAATGAAGTTTGTAATAGCTGCTACTTTCATAGGATAAATGTAAATTTTGACGTCTTTGCCATTGAACAATAAATAAAGATAATGGCTAGTAGGATTATACGCCCATACATATATCATCATTGAGTTAGGTATAGCTATTAGCTGCTCGGTTGCAGTCTTATCCAAGTGTATTTAGATTCGATACAGATAGATTGAATACCTCCTGTTTATACGAAACCCTAAACTCTAAAATAAATGAAGTATTAGTTCCGTCTAAATCCGCTCGACTAATTCCGAGATTACTTACAATAAACGAATAGACAGTCGGATAAATAATATTTTTAATCTTACATCATTTTATTCAATAAATATATTTTATTTTGACACTACTTTATTATCAGATACTTTTATTTCATAAATTGTATGGATTCGGATAGGGGTCAATTCTCGAGTATGGAAACTTTTCTTACTTACGTTGGATTCTGTTAACCGCATGATGCAGCCTCGAACGGAAATGCCTAGGTAAATGTCTGCCTAGACCCAGCCTGCGGCCTTTGGCTACTGCAAGCACCACGTCATCCATACTGGTCAGCTCCCCGCCAAATTCCTTCTCAGTAGTCGAACTAGATCAAATATTTATGATGTTACCAAACAGGTTAAGGTTCAAATATTATTATGTTTCTGAGTTCGATGATGTATAGTAATCAAACTATAATAAACTCTATAATAAAAAGCCTTTATGTAGTTATCACCATAATCATAGGTGATAACTCACTATCAAGTGACCGTTACATTCGTTGTATATACAAATGATATTACTGAAACTTAACACGGTATTTATGGAAATGTTATTATAGGCAACCTAGATTGTCCAATATCTTAATATCTAGTTGTCACTATTTAAAATTATTTGGGCACAATAGGCTTGTATCCACTATGAACAAATCTGATGCATTAGGTTGCATAACTATTAAGATGATCATTTAATTATGAAAAAACAAAGTTTATAAAATAATAACTTTTGATTATTATATTTTTATAAAATTAAAATGCACAAAATAAGCCATAAGTCACGTGACAGCAAACACCAATTAAAGTGTTACGTCACGCCGTGCGAAACGTCTAAGTCAAAATGTCATTCCAAGTGTCTTGTGGAAGTGCGAAAAAGAATGGGCATCATTCCTTCTCGCGAGTGTCAGCCACTTTTTACGTATCTGCTGATTGTTTGGCACGTATATAAATAATTTTTTTGGTGTTTTTATACTTGTGCTTGTACACTGGGGCACTATGCAGTACTTGTAATACGATGAATCGATTTTTATTAAAATAACTTCACAATACCGAATATTCCGATACTAAAACAGCTGTGTTTTGCACGGCGTGACGTCATTCAAGACGCCATGACAGTCATGGGCGTTTTGATGACTAATGTCAAATATTTAATTAAATGCAAAATTATTCTTATAAATAAGCATTTATTTTTCAAAAAATATAATATTTTGTATAGAATAGGCATCAAGGTATATTAGTATCTAACTACTGAAATTTAGGCAACAAGCCTATTATCAGCATTGTTACCACTACTTAATTCGATTTTCTTCATTATTATAATTTCAGCTAGAGAGCAGACGCTCTCTGCTGGAAATACGCCTCCCCCAAGGATTTCCATACTGTTCGGTCCTGTGCTGCTAACGTTCAGCAAATTGTGGAAGGTCTACCAAAGCTACGGTGTCCGGCATATGCCTGCCACTCGAGGACCTTTCCGTCCCAGTGGCCGTCATTTCTGCGATCGATATGTCCTGCCTAATGCTGCTTAAGGTTAGCAATTCTTTGGACTATGTCGTATGTCGGTGGTTCTTCTGTGGATTTCATAATCTCTGATACGATTACGAAGAGCTCTCTCCATTGCTTGTTGGATGACTTTGGGTGACCCATTGCGAGTAACTAGGTTTCGTTTGCAAAAGTCATTTGATTTTGTATCTACCAAATTGACTCATATCTTTTTAATTTGACAAATAAGTCTCATTAAGACTAATGAAAATTGCATTATTAATTAATTCAAGCATAATAATCTCTGCGACCATAATGCTTGTATATATTAGTTGTTAGATTTAAGATATTACTTTCTGTGAAAAAGTCCAAGAATTTGTAGGCGCGGTGAATTATCAATAATATTTATTAGGTAAATAGAAGGATGTAAATGGCAAAAACAATTATCCACAGACCCTTGGAAATGTAAATCTCTCGATTAATAACCCTCTTGACGAAAATAATTTATTTCGTCGTTATGAGAAGAGATGTCATAAAATGCATATAAAAGAATTTTTATTTGCTCCTTATGGTAATGCTAATGGAGAAATAATAGCGGGTGTTGCAAAAGTGTCAATAAATCTTAATGCTGTTGGAGTCCGCATAGAGTTTGCATCGGAGCAATTTATAAAAACGGAGCCGTGACTTTTATTTCGTACCCGTTTTATGTGCGAACTTCCAGTGAAATGGGTCATGATTAATATCAAGAAAACTCGTGCTATTTATTGGATTATAGGAGCAACTTCGAATGTTTTATACGTTTCGGATGATTTATAAGTTCTGAATATTTTTATAAGATTGAGAAAATATTTATAACAATAACAACAATAATATTCGATACCCAAGATTTGTTTATACAAGGTTTTTCTTTTTGAAAATTATCTAATGTCATTAATTTGCAGAGGTTTCAGAATACGATAATTTTGAGAGATTTTAATAAAAAAAATTGGAACTAATATTAATAGTGAAAACAATTGTTTCATTATAACTTAAGGAAAATATGTATATTGCTCAGCTTTACTTGATAACTAAACAGACAAAGATGCAGATTGCCTACCAGATAGCAAGCAGTTACACTCTTCCATAGTCCTAATCTATAATTCCTAAAGCAACCACAATGTACCTACGTTATCAACTTTTGACATATGATGTATGATCAAAGTAATCAATAATTACAAATTAGAATACAGTGAAGCGAACACTAAATGTTTTACACAAGAAATAGATAACACGGGGATACCGAATCAAATTTATTCGTAACGATTAAGTAATTAATTCGGATACAATTAATAAACATATTTCATATAATAGTAATAAAATAGGTCATATCAAATTTATTTATAGCTATATCAGTATTAAATGAATTGTAAAGCTATGTATATTGTATTAATTTTTTCAAAAAGTAGTGATAGTTTAAGTAAAGTAATATCATAATATTACTTTACTATATTATTATCATTATATATATATATATATATATATATATATATATAATATATATATATATATATATATATATATATATATATATATATATACACAATATTACTTCATTAATAATGAAATAGTTACCTAGTAGTTGGTGCGCTAGTTACAATAATCACTTCATTGTCAGCTTGGTTTGGTTTCGGTGTTCCAAAAGGTTCTTCTTCCAAATCTTTGAGGTGATCAAAATTATTTTTAGTTGTTTCATCAAAGTTTTTGTCTTCATCTATCTTGTCACTAGAATCCTTGGGGTAGCCTTTATATTGATCCTTGAGTTTAAGTCTAGCTAACATTTCTCTACGAGCAAGTTCATTAATTTCTTTCGTGGAGTATTCTCTAATCTAAAAGAAATATAATAGTTATATAAGTAATAATGAATAGTACATTTACGAGACAAAACAAGTATTTATTTATTTAAGAGTGCGAGCATGGTACTCTCAATAAACAAAATTTGATAGCTTATATCGACCTACTCAACAAAAAATAGGCAAACTTGTCAAATATGTCAGATATTCTGAAGGTTTGAGATGGATTGATGCTTTAGTCGATCGACGTGTTCATATTAGTGACGGTGACGATGTGGTCTCAGCACTGGTCTACGAATCATATGATTCGGGGAGCCTGGAATCGATTACTTGTCAATGTGTTTTTCCTTTCTCAAATTTCATATGTCCATTTATCTGACACTTTTACGATGAAGGAAAATATCGTGAGGCAATCTGCATACATCCACGAAGAAATTTAAAGATGTATGTATTCAATCAATAGTCACTGGGTCAGGGAGGTTTACTCAGGCCGTATTTGCCTTAACATAGGTACGGTAGGCTCGTGCCCCTCAGGGGGGATGTATATATGTTGTAATGATTGAATGAATGCTCGCACACCAGGTATGATTATTAAGGTTGCTTATAATTTAGATCTACTGCGAGTGATGTGCTGTCAGGTGTTGATATCCTTTGTTCTTCTGCAGATTTCATAATTTCTATTTCAATCACGCAAAGAAATTCCAAGTATAATTCTCTCTACTGCCTCTTTGGTTACTTAACAACACTATATCTTTATAAAACGGTCGTTGATCTGAAAAGGAAATGGCGACTGACATTTGCAATACACTATTTGGGGCAGATAGTAGAAAGGTCTCTACACTGATTTGTCTGGTATTGCTAACAAAAAGGGATGGTTATATCCAGCAGTGGGGCTTTCTCGACTATAATAATCATAATTTTCAAATCCCAAAATGAGTAAATAAGAATTATTTGTATTATTCCTATGTGCTTATTGTCTATGTTGAAACAAAAGTATTTGGTTTATTTACTTTGGTTAAAAATATTGCACTTACTTTGGTAATTTGTAACTTAGCGATATTAGGTAGTTCTCTTAATTCTGGGTAGTAGAAGCCAGCTGACGGATGGTTAGGGTTCTTTGGCTGATGTTTTGTGACGGGTTCTGGAGGCACTGTTTCCCAACGAGGCGCTGTAAATGTCAAGCCACTAGCTGCACCTGCGTCCAGAGGGTCTAGCTGTGGATAATTTTAAGATAAGAGATCTCGTTTTATTGTTGTGAACTTGATGAAGATGTATTATTTAGCTTACTGTACTTTTTTTCTGAATACTTAAATTTTGTTCTTTCTTTTGGATTTGAATACTAAAGTTTTGTTTGGGAAAGTGTTAATTTGGGGAATATTGTCATGTATTAGATAGCCACTTATTTATAAAAATAGAATGTATATTTTTAAAAATTACACTTAACATCAATATATTATTTAGAAACTGGCCATATTAATTATAATATCATTTAATTGTCATTCTTATACAAGTAGGTATACATTTAAATTATAAAATGAATTATCAGGGATTCCAGCTTTAGATACCAACTATGAAAACTATGTTGTATCAAATGCAAATTTAACCACCTAATGTAAACATTCATCCTAATCGATAGATTTAATTGTTACATTTAAAGAAACTCCAAAAATATAATACAATATACAGTAAGTTATAAAGCTACAAGAACAATAATAAAAAAGTTCATGCTTAGGTAAGGTACCCTTGAACAAGTTAACATCTACGTGATACAACTCTTGATTCAAGGAAGGTGAGCAAAGCTTTGAAATAAACGTTCTAGTGAAGAAACTTACGTCAAGTGTAATTTGATCCACCCAAGAGAAATCGACACACAGGTCTACGCTGTCAACTCCGATGAACCAGTCGGGGGATGGTATTAAGTGACAAATTAATGATAGCTGAAACAAAAGAGTTTGAATCGATAATTTGTTGAGGAGTGTAGCGTGTGCGCGAATGTCTGTTAAATTCCATATAATATTTTAATAACAAGTCGGTTCCATATATAACAGTTTATTGCACAATTAGATATAATGTAAAATATACAAGAAAGAATATGTACAATGGTGGGCTTATCTCTAATAGAGATCTCTTTCAGCCAACCAAAACGGACATCTTGAATGAAATGTGTGGGAAAACTTTACTCGTATGTGCGATTTTTGTTATAATTTAAGAATATTTTACTTATAAAATAATAATTATATAATAACAGATATTATGGGAGACATACAGATTATCATGGGTGAGTAGAAAGGAAATGATCTTAAAGTACTCTGTTGAAAACATCCACTATCGCAAATACTACTTTTGATAAATACTTTTAATTTTGACACAACTGTCTTCAGTTTCTATCTCTAGGGACACCGAAGTTACATTTCTTACGGGGATACAATATAATCGTTAGGTTAGTACTTGTTATCAATTTTTTTTTAATAATGATTGGTTCTCTGCGGACTCCTGAGTCCGCACTCTTTCTTTTTGTGTTAGTATTTTTGTTACTTTACTTGTTATCAATTATAGATATTGCTAATAAGATGAGTAAAATGACTATTATTAAAAATAAACGTAATGTAGGGATAGAAAGGGTTCAAGGGAATGTGAAACTATCCCGCTCAAGTTTTACAGTTTTGATTATGGTTGTAGTAAAGTTATGTGATAAGCTGCCGTTTTACGAAATGATTTCTGTGATTATGTCCCTTTTAGCCAGTTTGCATATTAGCAATTTACCCTTATATAGTAATCCAACTTGTATAGTATTTCTAAGTCGAATATGTTTTATTAGATGTGTAATAGAGAGTATAACAAAAATCACCTAACTTGCGGTTTCCAAAACACACAATTCTAGTAGCGGGGCATGTCATTTATATGTCTAGTTTAGTGGTAGATTTTGATTCTAGATAAATTATACCACTAATAAAGATTAAATCCATTTTCGATCTTAACGTCACTTCTACGTCAATATTTGAAGTGAGATCGAGCACATTGTTACAAGCTTTTATTTAAGTTGCAATGTATATATATTTGTAAGTTCGGGTCAAATCTTCAACTCAATTTTAAGGCACATGCCCTCAACCGATTGAGCTGAAATTTTATATACACGTTTAGTTTGGATGACGATGCATGATTAACTGTGAAACGTCATTCTAAATCCAACATGGCGGCGTACCTAAGATAGCGGACCAATTATTTTTAAAGCACTTCTATAACATGGGTATCAGATAAAAGGGCATGCCAAGAATAACTAGAAAAATAATATGACGTCACTCTTAATTTAATATGACGGAACACCCAAAATGGCAAATAATTTTCTTTTATATGGGTGTCAAATGAAAGGGTTTGCCAAGAATAAATAGAAAAACTAAAAAGTATAAAAAAGATAAGGTAAAAAAAAAATATTTAAAAACAATATTATTACGCTAGCAATATATGCACTACATAATATGCACTAAAATGCACTTTAAATGCACTAGAAAAAATAAACTTTACCCAAAACTTTTCTTAGTTATAAAATTTTAATAGGTAACAAGTAAATACGAGTACTTAAATCTCGCGACAAGCTTTTATAACATATAAATTATGTCAAGTGTGTTAAATTTGAAATGACGTTATTAGTTAACAGTAAAAGTTTTAGTGTAACAGTTTATTTTTTCTTTTTAGTACATTTAAATAAAAATATTGAATATGTGTATAATTATAACATCATCTACTGACCAAACTGTGACTCCCAGCAACCAGTACTACATTTTCTGTATCACCGACACCTTTCCCTATAGCAGGGGCAGAGAACTGGTCATAGACTTTTGGATCCTCCTCTCCTTCTTGAACTAGGTCGTCAATTTTACCAAACTGCGCAAAATCCCTCATCGATAGTTTGGCTACTTCACCAATGCGGTATAGTGCATACGAGGTGTTATGTGATTGACCTGAGAAATCAGTTATCGTTATCACTTCAACTTAGAAAACTTAGAATAGTTTATTTTAATTTTACGCCATATTGTTGGATATAAGAGAAGCAGGAAACAATTGAGCTTCACCCACTTTATGATTGTTCGTATTGTCCATGAGCTCTCTTTATTGTGCTTTAATGCTATAATAAAATAGCATTTTCCCAACACATATACAAGTGTCATTATTAATATTAGTGTTATTAGTGTAGATAAGAAATTATATTTTACACCTGGGCAAGGGTATTTTTATAGATGAATCAACATCAGGTTTGTTCACCAATCAGCACTGGGATTGACTTAGACGCTAACTACACGCTTATTAAGATAGATTCGTGTTCGTAGAATATTCCCTTATTATTTACATGTTCTTAAGTTTCATTTTTTCTATGGATTCCAGATAAGATCTATGGAGCATTAGTATTTTTGTTTTTTGTGTAAGGTCTTCTCTTAGTATGTGTGAATATTCTAATAATTCCAATGAAAAACAATATCTGCTTGTATTTCAATGAAATTAGTTCTTACACAACAGCCACATTAGGTTAAACAGTTTACCTTTATGTTTAAGGTTAGGATCCAATACAGCGAGGCTTTGTCGAACGGTCCAACCGAGCGGCTAAGTATCGCTTGCAGAGGTATTCCACAACAAGTTTCAAATTCCGTAGTAAATTTTAATATATTTATTTCTGTAACATTTATATCTGTAATCTTTTACAAATAAAAAACAGACATTTTACGTATTTTCTTTACTTCAATGAATATACATGAAAAAGGTTTTATTAACTTGAAGATGTGTTGGCATGTTATTTGACGCATCCGTGTATGATTTTTTATGACCCAAATGTATTTTTAATATTAAGAAAAGTAATGATTATTGTAATATTATTGTAAAGCATAGATACAGTATCCATTGTTAAATTGCTTTGTTAATGACATGAATCACCGAAACTATCATACTTTTTAGATATTTAATGCAAATAAATAAATTTAATCTTTATTTTTACATTAAATACTATTTTCTGAAATGACTAATCAAGCAATAAGGGTCGGTAATATTATAACCCTACTCGACAAAGGTTAAGTTAAATGAGTCGCTCAATCATTCAGAGGATTAGCAATGCTATTAAGAAATAAGTTCGGTCCAAAGAAGGCCTCGTTCGGGAAGTAAAAGATGCATAGAACCAAGAGATAACAGGATTTTGGTGAGTAAGCTGTTGTGGAATCGATAGCCTTGAAGAAGTGAGAGCTGTAGAAGTTAGTTTGTGAACTATCTTGTATTACTATGTTGCCAACTTCAATCTTCCCGATTTAAATGTCACATTATTTTTTTTTTAATTATTGGTTGCTTATGATTTGTCCATATATTGCAAAGAATAAACACAAGCAGCAAATCAAGTATACAGATTGTCACAGTCAAAGCGACATCTTAATAAATAAATAAATAATAATAAATTCAGTTTAGTCAATTATAACAGGCATCAGTTGTCTTCTATAAGTTAGTGTTGGGGTGTGTGTATTATTTTACAAGATTTTTTTAATTTTTACCCGATTTTACGTTCACATTCTCACACAGAATTACCCAAAACTGTTACTTTAGCCTTTATCGAAGCATTTTATAGGCTATTTGCAAGAACAGCCCCAGTGAGATATGCAAATAAAGCAGTTTACTAGTCCTGCTCGCGTTTTATTCTAATTATCATGGATGCTGCTTAGCCTGATGAAGATGGAATGGAGTGTTAATTAAAATTTAAAGGTGTAATGATGCCGGAACATAAAATTTTCAATTCCAGTCACGTTTCTACCTGATAGGTAAATTCTAGGTATAGGAGTTGTTTTCTGAACATTTTCTGTTACTAGAGTGCGGTTCTATGAGAGGAATTTATTATTTTAAATAAGGTTGCTTCTGAGGTTGTAAGTTTATGTCGTAAGTATAATTTCTAATTGTTAATAATGTTTAGGATATGATGACTATATATATATACATTAAGTACATATATACTTTAATTTTATTTCATAGGTACATTTATTTGGCGCTCTTACGGTAAAGGAAAACATCATGAGGCAACCTGCGTACACCTGCGAATTAATTCGAAGGTGTATGTAGTCAACCAATCAACCAATACGCACTCGTACTCCTCGGTGGGGACGTATATGACCTAAATAGATGAGATATCTATCTCATCTATCTAGGCCGTCAACTATTAGCCGTCAATAATACGCGGAGGTGTAGTTGACATTACCAAGAGTACACCGTGAAGACAGTAAAAAGAAGGAACTTATTGTCTTAATTTTTTTTTCTACAATATTAGAAATACTCGTATGCTACTGAAAATATTTATTTTAATCACTTGCCTGAAGAGTAATTGGAAAATTTTATGAGTCGCTTAATTTTTTTTCGTCATAGCGTTATTATCCAATGAAAGTTCTCGTTCCCAGTTTCTCACGAAATAGTTTAACGCTGCCTTAGCTGGCGTCAACTAAACCTTGCTCTTTGCATAGTTTCGCGAGTTTTCATCGTAGTCGATTAAACTTTCGCACACATTTATAAAGACTTCAGTTAGTTATTTCGTTAGTTCAGTCAGTTAGTTATTTATATAGTATAAGTAGGTAGTATAAATATATATATGACAATAATTATAATATGTAATTAAAATAACAAGACTGACACCTGGACACTTACAATGGCTGGTCAGAAGGAGAATCACTTCAAGGGCAAAGGAGAGGCTATTCTAGAAGTTTGCGTGATAGAATCAGAAATGATCCCCCTCAAATCCCTGTACCTTCAATCAATAGCTCAATATTTGCAAATTAACTCGTCGCCAGGTCAGACTCTTTAATAACAGAGCTTTTGACCTGAACATACCAGCATTCAGAGGATATTTTGGCACGCATCGAGTAAACATATTTTGTGTGTTGTTTGTTATGATACCCTTTAATACTCGTATTGTTGTGATTGATTTAACTTTATTTATTATTAGTCTTTGTTTTAATTTTTATTTGTTTACTACCTACAAGGTGGCACAGCCTAGTATGGGCTATTTCGAGTAATGTCTATTTTTGTAAAATTAATTGAAAATAAAGTATTATTCTTATTAACTAATATTAAGTACCTTATTGGCAGAAATTGCAGCTGTTTGGACTTATAGCTAATCGAGTGGCAGGGAAACTCAGCTGCGCAATTCTCAGAATACAAAACATGTAAAAGTTGTTGGAAAATTGATTTTTATTGCCATTGGATTCAAAGACTAATCCTGCTGGTGGTACATTCAGCTTGCATTTAATGGCTATAGGTGCCTATGCATGTGTTGAGTATTAATTAAAAAAACATTATTTCCTTACTTTGTTAATCAAACCTTAAATTTTGCTAATAACGAGCTATTTCCTTTATTATTTTAGTAAATAACAAATACATTTAATAACATTATTTTCTTTTTGTAAACAAGTCTTTCAATTGCTACAAATAGTCAATCATCTGTATGATAAGTAGAAAGGTTGAGCAGCCTTTAATTATTTATATCTGGTTAGTTAAAAATATAGCACTAAAATCCAGGCAACGCAAAAAATATACATTCGTGAACGGATACCGGAGCACTTTTGATTGAAATCTGACAAAAGGATTTTTTCGGTCGAAACCTAGCGAAAAGGACAAAATGCCTTTCAAATAGCTCCGAACAGAAGATTTATATCCAGCTGAAGATAATTCAATATCGGGTCGCTCTCATAATAATGGGACAACTTCGTTTTCTGGTCACGCCGGCCGCGGTCGCAAATACGACATTTTCTTTGGAGGGCTGGTGCGCCTTAATTTCGTACCCTACAATGTGCAGAGGAATTGGATTAATACTTATTTGATGTAATAAAAATTGTGCTCCAGATGGTTCTCAAATTTTATTATCTTTGTATTTTGTTTTAGTTTCAAACCGGCATAGTGACGAATCTTTCTATGATCATAGTAATCGACAATTTACTTCAAATGTCTAAACATCAATGACGACACAGTTTGCACTGTGGCCAAGTCATTAGTTTTTACGAGACAAATATGTATAATGTACAAAAATTTGTCATAAGTGTGCCACATTATGAGCGCGCCATTGAAATGGAGCGAAGTAAATTGACAATATCTCTACATCTTTGAAATTTTACTTATTCTGTATATATTTAATTATTAAGAAACCAAACTTATTCCTTGTATGTTATCCGTTACTATACTATAGCCGTTACTTTCAAGATTTGTTTCTTCAATTTACATGAATAATATGTCTATACCTGTTATAAAAAAAAATTGCGCGATATCATCAACATGTTATGCAACATAAAACAACGACCATACATAAAGTAAATATATAATAAAATAATTACGAAAATAACAATTCACCGAAGGGAAACAGTACGAGGGTCGTCTGCTTGTATATCTTCGTCTTACTTATTGGTAAGCTTATAAAATAAAATATATTAGTATGAAATATTAGTATATTAGTATGAAATAAAATATATAAAATATATTAGTATGTTAAAAAGAGAACTTCAGTAATACCACTGGTAAGGTTACTTAATAAGACTATTGGCAATAGTGAAAGTAAATTAGTTGTGTTATTAATTATTTCTATTTATTTTCATATTTTAATAAATAATACGATATTGTGAATTCACTGAATCGAGGTGAAGACAACAGTTTCGTATCAAGATAATGAAATGAGCAAAAAATCAGAGCACGGACCGTTGCTCCGTAACGCGCCAAGAAAGTACGTAGCGGAACCGTAGCAAGGACGTAGCGATAATATCTTCCGTTTAGATTGTGCTACGGAAGTTGAAAAAATGGACGTGGAAATAAATATGATATATCACATTTTTTTAAATATATTAATTTAGAATTCCTCTTTTATTTTATCATATAATTAATTATTGGATTTTCACGCAGGTATCTCGATTAATAATAATATGTTTTATTTTACTTAGTACTTAAGTAGTATTTTCAGTGTAAACCAAAATCACTTTTATTGTACTTCAGAGTACTTTTTATCGCATTAATTCAAAGTTTCATAATTATTGAATTCTTGTTCTTTCTCACTATATTGTATCTGCTTCCTGTTTGAATGGAGTTGTATTCTTTTAGACATATAACACTGAAACTCAGTTACATCACTGACAGTAAAAGTTGGTTGTTTTAGTTGTGATAGAGTTTTAACTTTGCGGTTTAAGAATGCAAACGTATAGGTATCATATCCTTTCTTCTCACTTCCGTAACCAATTTATTAAAGGTCCACGACAAACACACTATTATCAATAACGAGAAAAGCCACGGCGCGACACTTAACTGTTTGTAGATAAAGGGAAATCTATTGCAGTTGCTTTTGTTTTCCTCACGCTAGCGCCTGCCTCCATTCATTAACTTGTGTGTACTACACTTAATTCATATATAAATGAGTCATTGAGTGGCTTTTATTCTCGGCACGCGATCGGCATAGTTAAGTACTCTTCGTAATGGTGAGTTTCAAGATGGGTGATCAATTGTTCAACGTTTTTATGGTTTGGAAGTATAGGTATCTAATTTTGCTCCATCCTTCTATCAAGTGCACGAATGACTATGCTAGTGAAGGAATTGATAGTGAATGTGCGTAGCAACTGCATCTATTTACACTGTGATTATTATGTGGTGATTATTATTTAACGTACTTTTATGTCACGTCGACTCGGCCAACTTATGTTGAGATTGGTCATTGATACTGATTATCTGTTAAGGGTACTGTTATTCATTAACAAGTTGAATATAATCAACGAAATATACGATTTGAATATATATATATATATAACTTCAAGAACATTACAAAATAAATTTATAGTTAATTTATCTAGTCATTTTCGTCGTAATATTGTATTCCACTCATAAGTGTAATAAGCGCAATGCATTTCTCTTTCCATTCACATCTACCCACAGAATCGAAATATTTACACAGCAGAAAGTGTCGCTCAAATTATTGAAACTGACTGTCTCCGGTTTGGCCCTACAGCTACGTACACACTCAGGCAATAACTACGCAATAACGCCTACGTTCACTCGAAAATTATATATACGACAATTATGCTATAAGGCTGGCTGTCCATTAAGGTGGAACGAGGCTGTGGCGTGTAGCGAGCGAGTATTGAGGAGCGGAATTGCGTTCTGTGTGTCTATTAATACTGAGCTATTCTGTGGGCAGTGCGAGCGAGTATTGCAAGGCGAAACTGCGGCTTGGGCGAAGCCAGTTCGGTTGATTTACCACCGTCTTTGGCGGTGTGCTTGTCAGCACCGCTTTCGAAATAAAAAATTATACAATTTATTAATTACCTATTAAATACGTATCTATTCTGTATTTTCTCCGCTTCGTAGTCTCGCTCCATGTTAATGGAAAGGCAGCCTAAGTGTGGCACGTTTGCTCATTCTTATTGGGTGTAAGACAGCTCGCGACCGTTTTATCAATTGCGCAGTACATTGCAGTGTAGTTTAGTACCCAATTATTTAGAAACACACAACGCAATGCATAGATGATAGGGATTTACCCTAGCTCCTAGTCTAGTCGCTAGTATCATTGTTACACTTAAAATAATTATATGTAAATACAGTATTACTCAATGATGTTACTGTAGATGACGCAGCTATATACTAGGCGACATTTAAAAATGGATATAAAATTGCATTCTGTTAGTGAAACAGCATCAGAGCGAGAAATGACGTCTTCACACACTATGGTTATTGTTATGCGACTAAATGAAATGACACCTATTGGCTGATTTTCTGCGGCACAGTTTCAACGCTCTAATAGTGCGATGTCTACTTCTTATTTGTATATCATTATATTATATCATTGCTATTACTTATCGAAATCACTTTTCATCATAGCACCTACGTCACATTATATAGGAAACATACCAAAAACAGGCGACCATTGCGCTTTAGGTCTATTCGTAGGGTAATCCTTCGGAAACGTTTCTTCACTCCATAACATTTTCAATTTCACCCTGTACACAGCAACGTCATTCACATCACAACACATCACTCTAACGATGCACATTAAAAACAAGATGGCGGTTATTCCATAATTGACAGCCATTGTGAACGGACGCGTGGATATGTTCGACATTTAACATTTAAAATGCACAGATGTGTTGTCGGTTTCCGCGCGTGCAATGGCAGCGAGAAGAGCCAGTGGATTTCTATTTCTGAATCTTACTGCTCCAAAGACAGAAATAAACCCGCAAACAGCCCGAACTCGCGTGACCCGACCACTTTCTCGTCTTTTTACGTATTGCTTAGATATAATTGGATTTGTGAATTAGGCGACGAAATATGTGTCTCCAAATAATTCTAGTCTGTGTAATAAATAACGTCACACACACATTTAATAAATAATATAAAATTGCAGAACGTGAGATAGTGTTGTAATCTATATAGATAATAAGAAATCATACAAAATGCATTAATATTTTGGAACATTTACATTAATTGATTAAATAAAAAAAATGTATTCAATTACCTTAAGCTAATATAAACTTAGACTTTCTTGATATGAAAGCATAAGAGTAGTGACTAAATGAAAACGGTGGTCTAAATAAGATTTCTGTGACCTTGTCATGTTAATATTTTGCAATAGCTTTCAAATCTAATCGAAATTACGTCAATCTACTTATTAAAATAAAAAAAAAAACAATTGCTCATTACGTTTCCGTTGTACAAAGTATGTACAAAAAGTTACGATATCTATCGTTTATAAACTAACTAGCTTTCTGCCCGCGGCTTCGCCCGCGTGGATTTCGGGATTGGGTGTATAGAGGGTTAAGGGTCATAGCTTTTGCCCACGGCTACATATACGCGGAAGTCGGTTTATGGTGCGAAGATTTTATCGCGCTTCCCGTGGGACTATCCGTTTTTCCGAGATAAAAAATGCCGCAAAACTCCTCAAGAATCACTCTATCTATTGATGAAAACCGCATAAAAATCTGTGCAGTAGTTTTTGAGCGAAGCCTTTATTGCGCATCCCGTGGGATCTGTCGATTTTTCCGGGATAAAAAGTAGCCTATGTTACTCGGGGAGAATGTAGCTTTCCAAAGGTGAAAGAATTTTTGAAATCGGTCCAGTAGTTTAAGCGTGAAGAGGTAACAAACAAACAAACAAATAAACAAACAAACAAACAAACACACTTTCGCATTTATAATATTAGTTGGGATTGGGATGGTTTGTACATTGATCATGGACATACAACTCCGCCAAAACTTCGGATTAAAGATTAGACCCATAATTTAATATTTACTAATAGCAATATATTATTTAATTATCACTGTATTGTGTTTTCCCCTAACGTACAATTTACATTGAAATTAGATAACTTTCCAACATTTAATTTATTGATTATTTAACTGGACTTTTCTATCCCTTTAGTTTATTTTTTTTTAATATGGCCTGATGATAAGTGATTACAGTCACATAGTAAATGTAGTTTATGTGAGATTGGCATCATATCTGCAACACCTATAAAAATCACAGTGCAACGTGCACTGTAATTTTGTGCCAACATGTGATATGAAATATAAAGTCACAGTACCTAATATTTACTGCTTATTACATTTTGCGGCAGAAATAGGTAAGTTAGCTATTTGAACTCTATCTTGTCTCTGTGATAGTATATGTAGAGAGCAATGCTGATACAAAATACACTACAGAATAACTGTGAATGTTGTATATAATCGTTTGCAATGTAAGCGGAAAAAATGTAATTATTTACATCACATTAGAAACCTCAAAAATAACAGTAGGTCTCCACAACTTAATGGATGTGTTCTCTCTATGTTTTAAAAAAATCCGCAGCAAAATTCGTTGCGTAGTTTTAGCGATTTATGAATACATAGGGATATAGGAACAGACAAAGCTACTTTGTTCATACTATGTAGTGATCGTGGACATTAGCTCCACTCGCAATAGTACTAAATGATCAACTCTTAGTTATGTAATCAGTATAACCAGGAATATAGTATTATGAGATTGGCAATATGAACTAGAAACTATTTGGTGTAGAAAACTAACCATCCGACCTTCGGAGTTGATGGCGATGTTCAGACAAGGAACCATCAAAAATCATCCGAATAGATATTTTGCTCAGAATTACTGATTTTAGACTTTTGTAACACTTTTTTTTCACTGATTTTAAGTACTATTAAAGACACTTTTTTTTTTATTCATATTGATTAAATTCACATTTACAATTGTATCTTGCATTGGTTATGTTTTCGTCGAATTGTTACTTTGACATTGACAGTTCTATAGTGTGGGCCGCTTATCATGATCCTAACACCATTATCTATGGGCAAATTAGGCAATCAAATCTAGCCAAGCGTCGTCTACAAAGATAGGTTCTTTATCAATAATACTGAAACATCACTCCGGAATTCATAGATTAAAAACAGTGTCGTAGATTATTAACTGCCCACAGATTATATACCGGATACTAATTAACAACAAACTATTTGCACTGCCGGTTACAAAAATATCATTTAGAATTAAACTTAAATTTAGGAAGATCAATTCTTCCTTTCCTTTATTTGTGGCGGATCAACATAGTTTCCACACCATCCTTTTTTTTTTTTTTTTTTTTTTTGTTACGCTGAGGAAAATGCATTGAATTGCATACCCCGGCTGCGGAGAGCCGGTGGTTATGTGGGGCTCTCCTCCCCAGAAGGGGGAGGCCTACCCACTAAAAACCTCAGCGATGGCCATCCTCTGGCGTTGTAGGGGGCCCTCAGGATCAAGTATCGCATCTGAGGACCCCTGGCCTTTGCACCCCTGGGTGCATTAGGGGAGCCCTTCTCGGGAGGAGTGATCTTGCCGCCTCCTCCCCTCCAACCTCCTACGACGTCATCCCCCGGCCATCTGGTTCCATTTAATAACAAACATCACATACTATACATCGTCTATATAGTCTTTGCCTCATCGGTGGTAAGCAATCTGTAATAATATACTAATCTGTGACTTGGAGATCTGAAATCTGGGAATCGGGAATCGATCTATTGTAAAAATCTCACGCATATTTCGTGATATAAAAATCGTATAAAAGTTACTGAAAGTGGTGTCAGGATCACAAATTTCAGGAGTATTTTATTTCCCATAAAATTATCCATATCTTTTGGAACATAATTTAACCTAGTTGCCACCGGCACTTAGGAAAAAATAATAAACTAAAATATTTACATATTGAAAGCCCGATAAAAAGGTCAGTAATAGTTGCATTTATCTCTTTAATCTCTTTAATTTCAATTTGTTCCCAATAGTAATGATTTTCACAAATAATTATTGATATTTGTTTTGAGCGGGTAGGCTTAACCACCCATACAAAATCATGCTGAAATTAGTTGCTCAGCTGCTAATCTCATGTATTTGAGGTAATTGGTGTTTGTATTTAATCATAATAATATAAATAATGTAAATTCTTGTTCTTTTAAAATGTAAATGTACCATAATAAATAGTTTATTTCAATACCCTGATCAACTATTGTTGTTAAATATCCTTGCCGAGATTGATCAAACAGCACCAGAACCAACCTGCCCTTGTGTCTACTCATTAAAATTTGTTATTTTAAGTACATAATAAAGTTATTTATTTTAATTGGTTATTTTAATTTAATTGTTAAAAGAAAAACTTAAATATACATTTATCCTGTTAAAGTTGATAATTAAATCAGTCACTTTGTTATTTTGTATTATTTGTGTTTTCTTTATAAATCTAGTTGGTGAGTAAGAGAATTATTACATTACACTTTGAATATTGAAGTCCAAGGAACACAAGGAGACAGAACAAATATAGGGTATTGAGAATAATTGTAGTATTTTGCAGACATGAAATTTTGTTAAACGGGCTGACAGCGCGGCTAGGGCCGGAGAGGGTCGTTAAGTGCCTACCATCAATCAACCGCATCCGTGCTCGACCGCCGACATCTTGGCACCTCTAGCAAATAAGTACTACTAGACCAGGGGCGCTACTATGATAATTTAAAACAATATTGAAACCGTTCCTAAATATCAAATTAACTTTCGGCGCGTTTGTAAGTCGATTTTTATTATGGCATGTTAAACCCGAAGTAAGCCAGACAGGTTTTATTTTTATTTTATTTATTTATATTTGGGAAACAAACAGTTAATATTTTACTTAAAGACTATACATAAAATTAATTATCATACACCAGTGAAGTTTCCAGTTAATTACTAATACATGTTTAAAGTAGATCGCTAAACATTTTAAGAAATAAGATCGTATTCAAAACAACAAACATGGAGCGCTACAGGTCACGAATAATAGCACGAAGACTTCTCTTAAACTTATTAATATTTAACAAAAATTGATTGATAGACCCAAAATTATTGTTATAAAAAGAACATGACTGATCGAAAACAGTGTTCTTACAATAATTTGTTCGTCTGAGTGGGAGGTGAAACAACGACATACTCCTAGAATTTAGTCGAGGGCATCAAAATGAAATTTGACTTAGCAAAAATGGAGAATCCAAATGATTGTTAATTAATTTAAATAAGAATAATAAATCCCTTTCCGTACGTCGACTTTCCAACGATATCGAAGTAGGAAGCGTACAATAATTATAATGTTTGAACATAAGGAACTTTACGAACTTATTCTGAATTCGCTCAATTTGATTTTTGTATTTCTTATATAGAATTCTGAGACAAAATGTAAAAGAACACCCATTATTTGTTCATATGTAAGTACTAACTGAAAATTAATGTTAAGAATATTATAGAAATGCTAATCGGATTTTTTGAATTTTTCTCTATATGTTGGTATGTCTATATATATAAGGAATAAATTATGACCTTGAGTGAACTTAATTTTCCTCGGAAGTGATTTTTGTAGTGCGAATTTAACACCTGAGTTCAGAGTAGGAACATGGGCTAATACATATTGACTATTGGCGATTTGCTTCGATCTCGAACTTAGACTCATGATTTTAAGATAAACATTTTTTCTGGTTGATTTCTAGCACCCCTTAATTTTTAGAATTATGTTGACACTGTTTAATCTTAAGAAAAACTATTCTAAGTTTCATTTACAGTACTGAGAAAATTTTAAACGATGCGTAACTTAGTAAATTCTCGTGGTGCACTGTGAGGTGATAACAACTTTGTTGGTTGTAGCGAAAAAAATCAAAAACATCAGCTTAGATGAGATTAGAATAACTCTGGATTAACAAAGTTTCCTGGAAGCTAAAGTAGTTTTGATCTTTAAATGTGAATTGACGACCTTCGTAATCGAGTGGTTGGTATACCGGTTGGTTTCAAGGTGTCGCCATCTCTCAGGTCCCGTGTTCGAGTCCCGGTCGGGGCAGATACTAGCGTGATAAATGCCATCATTTGTGTCTTAGTCATGGTTGTTATAATATATTTCTAGCAAATTTATTTATATATGTATGTCGATACGTTACCCTAGATCCCATAACACAAGCCTTTGTTCTTTGAGTTAGGTAATTGGTGTAAGTGTAGGAAAAAAAATAGAAATAATGACACTATTACATTGTGCTGATATTGGATATTGTAAATTTTGCAAACATCATCATAATTGGCTAATTTTTTTAAAATATAATAAAGGTGTATTGAGTTTTCGGACGCTCTTATGTCAATCGTATTAGCGGTGGAATTTGTATTGTAAATATAATGCTTATCGAAGAGCGTGCAACGAATTATAAATGAAAGTTGAAGTATCTAGAAGAGTATACTTAGATGATGTATAGAAAATTCTGATCTCTGCTTCCTCCCAAGGAAAAGAGAAGGAGAGAAGAGAGTGTTGTGAGAAGTGTAAAGTGGTTCAACACGGAGTGTAAAACACAACATAGGTACTCCAAATGTTACTTATGAAATAAAAATACACAAATAAATAAAAGTATATATCTTAATTAAATACTTAGATGGTGTATCTCCAAATAACATAAAAAGTACTAAATAGGATTACTTACGAGTAGTTTACTTAATTCACCAAAAATTGCAAAATTTTCGAAGTCACCACAACTTACTTACATAACAGGAGTTTAGAATTTGACATTTGACTTTTTGTAACTCGGATAAGAAGAAAAGATTTGCCTTTGGTAAAATGATTCTATTAACTTCATCAAAATGTAAGTAGTAGTACCTGTTTCTTTTTTAAATTCTGATTCAGACGATTTTAACTCAAATATGGTATCTCCTGACCTTTGTAAATATTTATAATTTTACTTGACTGAAGAATATCTTACAATATGTATGTGAGTTTCATTAAAATCCTTTTAGATACTTGAGTGCGCAAACTCAACTCAAACAATAACTGAAAAACTCTTGAAAATTTCCTGGAAACTTTTACCGTAGTTCTATCTGGAAAGACCAAGTTCAAAACAAATAAAACTGTACTGTTATTGAGATGAAACGAGAAATATCTTTGACGGTTAAATCGTAGCCGTAAATTGTCGAATCAAAAATATTATAAAATTCTATATTTATTTATATTATATATTTATAAAATGTATAAAATTTATAAATATATGTATTTTATAAAAATGAATTTATTACCAAGGTTCATAATTTCAGTCGATAAATGGCAACTGCTGGATAAAAGATTCTCTCAACAATCTCCACACCGTTCAGTCTTGCGCTGTTCACGTCCAGCGCTTTCCCGCGATCTTCATCAAATCACCAATCCATTCGGAGGCTTCCTCAAGATGCACTTCCCAGCATATGCCTACCACTTGCTTCTTCTTACTACCACTTAAGTTTCCTAATTCTTCGGGCTGCTGTTTAAAATGGCGCCTACTTTTCCCATCAAACCTAACAAATTTATTAGGTAATATACAGTACAGTATTTTAAAGGATGATTTTCTTTTATTTCATAATAAAATTCAAATGCTCATTCAATTAATATGTGGCTCATGATTGCGGCAGTATTTGCAGTGCAAATGTAAAGCCACAGGCGTGTTGCTTTCTATTTGTAGCCCCTGATTAATTATTAAAAACAAAACAATGGGTTTTTAAGATTAATAATTATTCATTGTACCTCTGTTATAGTTCAAATTATGTATATAACGATTCAATTAAAGTTTCAGATCACGATCTATCCCAAGAACTATCACCCTTTAGTCGAAGAAGGCTTTAGCAACGAATAAATTGATTCCATTCAGGAAGTGATAAAAGAGCGTTAAATAATTTATCAGTCCAAACAATCTCAATAGTGAGTAGACCCTTGAAAACTTTTGCGGGTCGTTGATAGGATTTTGGGAATGTATTGCCTTTGTCTCGTAAAGAGCAACAAAGGCCCTTTCGATAATGTTAGGAAAACATACTTGAATAATACAAAAGTACTTAGGAACACAGAAGTATTTCTAAGACTAATTGTTGATGTTGTATTAGGGGAAAAGAAATTCGTTCAAGTTCTCGTCGGATTTTTTTTGTTAACACTATATGTAAATATGGTATATTGCTTAAGATAAATTTTATACTGCGATGTAAATTACGATTGAGGAAGTAAGTTTAATTACCGTCTCGTAATATTTATAATTTACTGTGGTAATATTTGACAGTGTCTTTGATGGCAGTTACAATTTAGCTGTCGTATCGTAAATATTGTTTTTTGTTAAAGTACATGGCACAGTTCATATGGCAGTTTGGCGGGAGGCAATCGACTCCAAATTTTCAATAGTATTGTTCTCCTTGATCAGCTGATCACGAATATATAAGTTTTAGAAAAAGTTAACGACAAAAATCGCCGCTAGGGGGCTCTGAAGTTTTGGGTGAAAAATCCTGGTTTACGGCAGAATCAGCTGAACGGTCTTGTGAACTTTCAGTACAATAGTGGCGACGTCATCACTTTTTTTGTTATTAATATTATTATAATTTTCTTAACTTCGAGTACGAAGCGAAAATAGGGAATTAATTATTATATTACCATTATTATTATTATTAAAATCTGAAAATAAGTCATGAAAAATTTCACTAATAATTGTGGGACAGGTAATTCTTTACTTAATACTTTTAAGTAGTTTGGAGTTTATTTTTCCAGTTCAGTTATTTATGATTTTCTACATTGTTATCTATTTGTCTTCACACTACTATTTTAAACTTGATGTTGGCCACCTTTTTATTAGTTTGATTTTAGTTTCTTTATTCATTGTAGAATTGAAAGAATTACACATCGTCATATTTTAAGTAATTCCTATTACATAAAAAAAGTTATTTCAAGATATCCCAACTTAAGCCTTTACGACATCAATATCCATAGATATCCTCATACGCGGATAATGGTCTATCATGATTGTATTGTCGTATTCCCATTTGTAAAACCTTAACAACAATGTGATATTGTGGCATTACTCAGAAAATATAACGATCAGTTAGCGAATAGTGATCAACAGCGAATAAAGCAGCATTTATTGCAGCATATATCGGAGCTCCGTAACATAACATATGGGCAAGATTACTTAACCCCCGCAGAGAATGATTAAATTTTTATATCGATTAATGCCATTAAGTAACTCTTCATATTCATGTTGTATAACAATAGGATGTCATAAGATTCAAATTTGTAATATTATTTGATTTCGACACATGCAGTGTCTTATTAATAAGACAAAGAGTATGAAAAGTATTAGATGATACACTAAACGGAAAGAGGTTTTCTAATTATTCCAAACAA
Organism: Scirpophaga incertulas; assembly: GCA_036419045.1. NCBI lineage: Eukaryota > Metazoa > Arthropoda > Insecta > Lepidoptera > Crambidae > Scirpophaga > Scirpophaga incertulas. Next base: position 19,527,746 of record CM071631.1, on the reverse strand, counting down.
TAACGCACCATAACAACATTCCATTCAACGTTTCCCGCGGAGCGAAGCAATGTTAATCATTCATAATGGTAATATTGTTAATTTGTTTGATGAGTGACATCTGTTGTGTTTAAATGGCTGAATTAATTGACCAGCACAGCACACAAGGGCTAGCAAACATTAGCAGATTGCCAATTAACGGTTGTATGGGGGATCGAGGCTGCTTTTTCGCTTGTGGAACATAGATCGTAAAACAAGCAGAATCGGAGATCATATGTATAATAGTCATCGTTTAGATATTTTTTACCACTAACAAAATATCTGGAATATTCCTAAATCCTAATCCTATCCTAAATCCACAAAGAGCGATCGGCCATGTATAGAATTGTAGCTTAACGTGTATTCGAGATTATTTTGAGGGTATCCAATTAAGAACGTTCTGGCTTGATAGAAACGTAATATAACATGCTGGTTCATATATAATACTATGAAGACTGTAGACAATTTTCTTTAATGGTGGAATGAAGTTTTTGTCAATAGCACTGTACCAGTAGATTATATTCCGATATTTATATATAAGCTAATTTTATTGGTCGCTTAAGCCAGCTTTTGGCCTGTTAAATTGAATCAATATATTTTTCATAGTTTTAGTGGCCTCTGCATGAGAAAACAGGTTACCCGTCTATAATATGCAAATAATCCATAATTCTGTAATCCTTATTAATGGCTTTTTGTGTGTCTATTCTTAAGGCGTTGTGGCTGAAAGAAAGGTGCAGATCCCCAAGCTGGCCGCATGGTCACGTTTTACCGCCCGCTGTTTACCGTCCATTACGACTTAATCCTACGCCGCTGATGGATTAGCTGGCGATGCTTTTATTTCTTCCTGCTGGTCTGATGCGGCATTCGACATGAATTGTAGTTTATGAAATTTGATTGGGCATTGTTTGTTTTTATGTAGTGCGACAAAGAATTAAGCTGCGTATAGGATTACTTATCATAGCATTTGTATTAGTTTTCTTGCCGTTTTGACTGTCAATAAATATCCAATGGAACACTGCTAGGCAGTCTTCGGTTTTGCCAATATAAAGCAGTAAAAACGTTCTCAAATTTTATGAGAAAAATCGTTTAGATAAATTAATACTTAGATACCGTATTTTATAGCTTATATTTGAGTTTAGCGTAATAACTTATTCGGTTATACTTGTTCAGAACGAATTCGATTAGACGCATGGTGAAAGTAATACAAAAAGAAATCTTTGTTTCCAAAATATGGTAAAACTGATGTTAAGTTTTAAACTGACCACTGTTTACCATATCAACGTGCAAATTCTTACTTAATTGAACTAAAAATTCATCATAGTGTCTAGGGTATACTATTATATATTTTCTGTCATATTTTTTTTTCTTACATACAAAATCCTGTTATTACCTTAAACAGTTCATGTTTCCTGATTCCAATTACTGGGTCAATATATCTAAATCGATATCACAAATCTCTTCAATTAACATTAATTCTTGAGTATCAATAACTTTCTTAAAAAATCACTGTAATACTTGGCTATTGAAATTCTTTGATGGATAATCATATATTCGTGGCTCATTAAAACACAGTAAGTTAGACACTCAAAGTAAAGTTGAGTCAAAAGACATCTTAATAGTTGCGTAGTATGCAGTTTCGTCTGAAACTTGGTTTATGAAGGATTTGGAATTCCAATGAGTTCAGATATCCAACTTTATGCTCTTATAGAGTTTGGAATCTCATGACAGGATTACTTCGAGTCCATGCAACATTACAAGATAGTTCGGTGAAGTTGTGGGCGAGAGTGCTCTAGAACTTTCGACCTATAAGTTGCGTCGTTAAGCCTGTAAACTGGGTGTACTCTACATGAAGCTGTGACACCTATTATCTCTATTGGACAAGATAGTGCTCCGATATCTAGTGATGGATGTTCCATTCTTACATTATCTGTAAAGACAAGCAATAGATTGTATATTTTATAAGCTTTCTAGCAATAAATAGAAAAAATATAGTTCATTAAATACAAATATATAGTAGTAACTAACACTAATTTGGCAGTTACAATCTCGTTAACAACTGCTTGGATTAGCTGGCGGATATCTCTGGTAGAGTTCACACGTCAGCAAGTTAGACTATACATATTGATTGAACGCCTCTATTTCCTACGTAATAAAAATTGTTAGTCCCAATGTGTTAGTAGTCAGGGAAACTGCAGAGGTATTGCGAAGAACTTAAGACAAATCGTTTGATAAAGCTGATAATTTCTTGTGCCCATTCTTCTTATAAGCTAAAAAATGGGTGGTAGGGGAAAAAATTTGGACGATTCAAAAGAGCTTTCTATAAAGACATATTTGAATAAATTTAATTGTTAATTTTAATTTTGATTTTGACAGAAACCTGTCCAGGGTGCAAGTCATATTGCCAATGATAGATTACGTGTGTGTGTGACAGTAGATCTATATTATTTGTAATAAAATTAATGTGATTTAATAATATATGAATTCTAAGAATTTTCGTATATTTTTAGTATAGTTACATCCGATAACTAGAAGCTATTTTCGACGTTAATTGTTTTAATTTACATAAGCATTGTTCCTGATTCAATAGTAATCAAAATCGAATTGTAAGATCAGAATATAATTAAAAATGATGAAGCTACGTGTACAAAGAGATATACTGTGATGATATAAAAGGCAAAAAAATTGCTAAAATATTCCAAGCAAGCTATAAAGCAAGTGGTATCGTTGAGACTAACATTCGAAAAAATAAGACAGTTATTTAAAATAAGAAAATCACAGGGTAGCTTATATTAATACCGCATCTACGTAATCACATCGTTGTCAAAACAAGTTGTTTGAGTAGGGCTGACGGCAAATTATCTCACGCAGTATGCCAGTTCGGATTCATGATGTAATGAGGGCCAACGTCCTGAATAGTAGGAATAATCGAGTTATCCCATGGCTTAGGGAAAATGAAGCCTCTTTAGCGTAGACTTAGCATCTCGTGTCATGTTGACCGGATCATTTAGATTGTGTCGACATTAATCTATTTTAGAACTCAGGGTTAGTGTACTGCAAAGTTTAATAAGAGCAAATGAATCAATATATGGAGGTTTTAATAAGATAAATTACGATACTTGTACGCAAATAAAGTCTTATAAAATACTTATAAGTAATGGTTATATTATTTACTTGTATGTGTTATGTAATACACATGTGTTAAGTATGCAATCAAAATCTGTACCTAATCTGTGGTGTAGGTAATTGTATTATTATCTGTGTTCTCTCTGCTTGCTGATCCCGCTGTGTGAGGATGTTAGGAAGATTGCTCTGCTGAATAATTATTATAGAACTTTAAAAATACAAGATTGTGGGAAGTCTATTGTGAAGAGGAGAAATAAAGCAAAGCTGATTTATGAAGAGTTGATTATTTAATTTCATTTATACACGTGCCCCAATTCCAACCGCAATAATATGCCTCTATACTATTCTATGGACATAGGCGGAGATCGCAGTTTTCTAGGTGTTATGATCTAAGCCAAACTTCTTAGTAGAATACCAGTGCTTTGCTCACATTCTATTATTGTGAGTAATTCCAATCACTGAGCTACGACCCTTTTAATGAGCGCCGACACTTTTAGTTTGTACTGGGTTATTGTGTTAAGCAGTTTTAATTTTAAGTTTTTTCGTTTTTTTGCTATGCTTATACGTGATAAAGACGGTCGTAAATAAAAAAATTATCTATCTGTCTAAGGATGAATCCTTAATTATTGCTTTAACGCATGCTCGTTGGTTGCATGTTCTTCAGGATATCTGTAGAGCTTTGATTTTGAGCCCAAGATTTTGTAGGTGTTTTCGGCATATTTAATTATTTTGAATATTAAAGAAAAAACACAATAAAGAATTGATTAGCGATTGATTTATTTTTATACATTGCCAGAGATGACATAAGCTTCAAATATGAAATAAGTTCTTAACTATATCTCTGTGATCCAAAGAATTCTAGGTCGCTCCTTGCCAACTTGGCTATTCGCATTTATATTTATATAATGTAATGAAGTTGAAAAAATACACATTGCAAAATATTTGTTAATGTATTTATTTGACATTAGTCTGCTTCTGTTTAATTGTCTAGACCAGTGGTTCCCAACCTTTTCTGAACCATCGCCCCCTATAGAAGAGAACAAAAATTTCACCGCCCCCCTCCCCCCAGTCACTGGTTAGTCCAAAGTAGTTGGTTTTATTTGAATATCATCTGTACCCTCCCAATTGATCTGTACTTAGCTTTAACTTCAGTTAATGTCTAAATTTTATTTTAGAATTTAGAGGAATGATGAAGTAGAAATTTATTAAACGACTACTAAATGTACAATAAATTTGTTTATTACACTTTTAAATATATAACATACTAACAAAACGTTCGTAGAGCAGTTGCTTTTATACGTTTCATTTCGTGCATGATTTAACTTGTCTATGTGCGAACATGTCGAAACATGTTATTTTGTATGAACATCGCGCGTTCGCTTATCAACGTGCGAGGACCAGTCATATACTTCTATTCTGAACTTAAAGAAATTATTATAATTATTAGTATTATTATTAATGCTAATTTAAATCTGCTTATTAACCCATTTTTATTTCACCATTCCTCTTTATTGACTGCTTATCATTTGCTTCTGAATCCGCTACCGCCCCCCAAAAAGTCCGCGGCGCCCACCCGTTGGGAACCACTGGTCTAGGCTAACTAAGTACTAAATAAATACTAAATATTCGGCTGCCGCTAAAATTATTTGCAAAAGAAAAACGTAAGTATTTCAATGAATTAAAGAAAAATATGGTACTCGAAATGATGAATTGTCATCGTGATTTTAGAAAATTATATTAAATCTATTTAAAATTTGACTAACAAAAATAACATTTATTTTAAATGTAAATATACGCAATGTTCAATTAATCATATTATAATGCGGAATTATGCAATCCTCAATATAGTCAATATAGAGACTTTATATTCATGGCTTTGTCTAAATATTTTCATAATTAAATAATAATAGTAATGATGTAATAAATTGTCAGTCTTTTTCCGGCCATTTGTATGTCATATTGGTGTGTATTGATAAATCTACCAAACTTGACGAATTAACTATAAACAGTTTTTTAAATCTATTACTTATTTAAATAGATAGTAAAAATCTTCAAATTTTCATTATTTTAACACCAGTTATTGGCAGAGAAGCTAGGTTACTCGAATATGGACGCATGTATCGATTCTACTACTCCTAAAAATCCTGTTAATGAAATAATTAGAAATTAATGTCAAAGCAATGCATCATTTCGAAACCTTATAAAGTAATTGTATAATTATGACGAAGTTTAATCCGCATTGAATTGAAATATTATTTAAGCGCTTCTCAGTATGTCTTTTCCACAAGTAGCTATTTATAGTAAGTATTTATAGCCTTATGTCGCTGAATCAGCATATTTTAGTAGTAGGTACTATAGTTAATGGTCATTATACCTCATGCATATTCACAGACTATAAAAAAGTATGTTATTGATTTTAAAATGCAATACTCTTAGTAGACGTTAACAACTTAGAAGTTTCTGATGATATATTAAAGTAGTAAACTTTTCATATTGAAAATTACATATCTGGGTGAGTAAATGTTTTAAGCGGTGTTTTTCCAGGGTCTCTATTAAGCACTTTAATGTTAAACAATTTAATTAATGATATTGATTCTTACCTTAAATCTGATCATGTTTTGTACATCGTAGATGACATGAATGTATGTTCATTTATTTAAAATGAAAGTGATGCCAAGGCTAAGACAGAAGACAAACTGTTTTAGTCTCGCGAACTATTAGAAAGAACCACCTTGATCAAAGTCTAAAATATGTACTTACAAAGAGATGATCTCATTATATATTATGACTTTCAGAGTGGTACATAGTATGATGTTAATCATCAACTTATTTTGACAAGGTAACTTTATAGCCCCTGTACTTATTGTGCTACACTGGCAGACGATATACTGGTAGTCATTCAATATGTTATAACTTGCTCACATAACGGCGTCAACTATGACAGTTATATACATACGTTGTGCACAGGATGTTCAAAATAGTACGAGTATATACCAGGAATGTGTGAGCAAACAAAAAGTGAACGCAACACACAGTTTTCAACAAGACGAATTTAAACACCTTTGCATTAAAATCTTCGGTCTTAGCACTGATATTCATATTGGAAGTCCCGGCTTCAATCTTTGTAATTTCATGGTGGTAATGTGACATTTATTTTTCGAATATAATATATACAGTCACTGAACGTCCGGCTTTAGCTTTGCAGTACGAAAACAGATCACAGGGACGCCTTAAATTTTATACCTTGAGGGAATCATGTGAAATCTAAAGCATTGATTTATGTTCGTTTCTCTGACGCTCCTAAGAGCAAAATACAGTGAGACAACCTGCATACACCTGTAAATTAATTCGGAGGTATGTGTATTGGTTCAGAATAATTTCTAGGGCTTTCAACTGCCTTTTAATTGCAGTTACATTTCAATTGCTTATAGTTAGAATGGGCTCGTGACCCTTGGTGATATTTAGTGGTATCACGATGTGGCCTCTACTACATGCAACCAAAAAGGCATGAAGAGCACCGGGGGATTTTAGTAGAAACACACACGCCTACCGCTTAGTCAACGGTCGGGTACGGTAAGATTTTATACATTTTCTCTCGAAAATAGGCTTCTGTGCAATGTCTCTTCTATGGCAATGGATATAAATTGTGATGATGTATAAAAGTTTACATAAAAATTAAAAGTGTTGAAAACATAAATCTAGATTTTGAAATAACATTTAGTAGTTCACAATGAATACTAATTACTACTCGCGACCATAATTTAATCAAAAGTATAAAATATTGGAAAAATGACTTGTTTTTCGTCATCGTTAAGATCAACCTGTATACTCCACAGTTAACGTATTTTCCTCTACAGTATGCCAATTAGCAATGCTAACTTTGACGTTTGCCTAATGAAGACATCTGGGGCTGTTAATTAGCGAATTCACAGTTTAATATTCACCTAACGTGTGGGCGGAATTAGGTCACTGGATCTAGACTATACAGTTTCATTTGTTGGTATAGAGATAAAACAAATCATTCTTAAGTATTTCGATAAATTCCTAGTAATATTATAAACGCGAAAGTTTGTATGGATAGATGTTTGTTTCTCTTTCATGTTAAAACTACTGAATAGATTTTAATAAAATTTCATTATAATACATAGGCTACAATTTCTAAAAATATACGCCACGCTAATAAAAGCTACTCGAAAGCTACCAGCTAGTATTTCAATTAATAAATTTTTACCTAAAATCAGTAAAATTTTAGTTCATTACATTTCTTGGATTACATTTTATTTAATCAAATCTTACAGACTGCCCGTCTTAGACAAAGTAAGTAAAGAGTATATTGTGCTTGCGTAATTTTAATAAATCTCTTTTGTAACCACGCATAGTGTGTGTCTATCTATGGCATCGTAGCTCTCAGATCAACCGAATTTGATTTTGTTTTATTTAGTTAAAGGTGAATTAGTTTGGAGTTTATTAATGTGTTTGTTAACTCTCTCAGTATAATTATCAAATAAAAGCGTACAATGTTTCATATCCAAGATGGCTGTCACCACAAAATGGCGAAATTATATAATACTAGCTTTTGCCCGCGACTTCGTCCGCGTGGAATAGTGACTTCCGGCAGATTTTTGGTTTTTCCCACATAGTTCCCGTTCTTGCGGGATTCCAACAACATATTTATATTATATTTGAATAAAGATTAATATTATTATGTTGATACAACTTAAACAAATTATTTCGACCAAATTTGGTACCATAAAAACGGTCATTGTGACTAAACCTTAAAAGATAGACATATGCCGTCGCGGACTTTTTTTTAGATCATGTATAGAGGAATAATTCTTTCATACATATTTTTGTGTATCTTGAACCGTTTTCGCAGCGCACGCAAAGAAAGCCTTCAAAAATGAATAATTTTCCCCGTTTTTTACACATTTACCGCTCTGTCTTTGCTCCTATTGTCATAGCGTAATGTTATTTAGCCTATAGCCTTCCTCGATAAATGGACTATCCAACAAAAAAATAATTATTCAAATCGCACCAGTAGTTTCGGAGATTAGCGCGTTCAAACAAACAAACAACAAACAAACTCTTCAGCTTTATTATATTAGTATAGATGAGTATTATTATTCTTAGATTTATTTGAAAAAAACATATTTTGATTCAAATTCAAATTCAAAATCATTTATTCATTCTGGGCTGTTGTGAAAAACAAGCACTTGTGAAAGTCTAAAAGCTACGCCATCGGTTCGCAAATCTACGGCGGGAGACTTTGTTCTGAGAAGAACCGGCAAGAAACTCAGCAAGGGCTGTTTTTTTTTTCCTGTATTAAATAAATACAGAGTCGTCAATTTGGAAAATGACTTCAATATTGATAATTCATGAAGTCACTTTCCATTACATAATATAATTAATAAAAATATAATTTGAAAACATGCCTATATTAGGAATGCCGTGTCATAGTTTTAAAAGAATACTAGCTGGCCCAACAGACGTTGTCCTGTCAAATGTCTCAAATGTCAAATGTCTCAAATGTCACGTTGTCTCACGTTGTCTCAAATGTTTTTAAATAAATAATTTAGCTGAAAAACAATATCTATATGACCGTATTGTGAATCTAAACCATTCTCAAGCCCCTGGAATACACACAAAAAATTTCATCAAAATTGGTCCAGTCGTTTAGGAGGAGTTCAGTCACATACACACGCACACAAGAAATATATATATTAAGATATTAAAGTTAAATTAAAATAAATACGAGTAGTACCCAGTATAGCAAAGAGCAGACTCATCTCCGCTGGCAGCACCCGTTCACGAGCATGACGCATGAACCAGCCATCGCTTCGCTCAACCATGTTCTAGGGAACGTAACGACCCGCCTCACACGACACTGCCGAAGAGATTTTAATGAGAGTATGACTACCCTTAAGCCACAAAAGGATACAAATTACCAAACTCAGGTACCCGTGTAAATTAAAAAAAACAACCGCAGGACATTTATATATTTATTATTAGGATTAAACGCAAATGCACAATTAATAATTAAACAAACCTTTTTCATTATAATGTCTAGTTGATTCCTTAAAAGTTTGTTTAGTGTTTTTTTATATGACTGTCATTTTAGTTAATAGCTCATATGTTATTGCGTACGAATAATATAGTATTGATAAAGTTTTACCGTCATCTCTGTGACGTACAGCAAAATATGTCTTCATGTTGTATTGCGTATTTACTTGCCTTAAACTGTTTGAACGTTCAATAAACGTGCTCTTCATTTGATCTTACCAGTCTTGTGTCACTCGCTATAGGGAGGGTTTTGTAGAGCATACGTAAAACTTGACGTGGTCTCAACTGTATTAATCCTGATACGTTTTGAAATAAACGTTTCAAGGTTGGCTGTCTAGATCAGCTATTAGTTTCTTAAGACATTCCCAAGTTTTCTAAAGTTCGACGGCTGATTTTGTATTATGTGTTAAGCTAATATGACACACCACTGGTGGAAAACATACGGCGTCAATTGTTATGAGAAGTAAATGTCTTTAGCGCTATCAGTGTTGTGACGTGTCGTGCTTTCAAAACAATAGTGTCATGATGTAAAACAAAGTGTTTCTATTTCGTTAAACTTTTGGGGGTTCGAAGCCTTAAAAATTGTTTATTTTACAGTAATAGCAATTATTTAATTAAGCTTCGCTCGCGTATAATAGGTGCCGTATATACGTTGTCGCCGAACTTGTGCCCGAAGTTTGATTGTACGTTTATTTAATTGTACGGTATATATAATATAAATCAAATAACATTGATGTTTATTAATTTGCTCTTAATTATTGCTGCATAATCAAGTCCAACTTCAATCGGTTTTATGAGTATTCTGTATATTGACAGTTATACGTATTAGCATTTTTGAACGACAAAAGGTAGGTCTGTATTTTTTTTTGTTAATTCATATAAGCAATGTGCTCGTAGTAGTATAATTTTAGCGAACCCAAAACGCTGTAAGTGTCTTTCTGTTTTTAGTTATCCGCATCACGAAAAGGAAATTAAATAAAAACTAGAACAATAACTTAACAATAACTAGACCATAACTAGAACAATAACTTGATACGGCTAGCGAATAAGTCAATTGACGTACGAGTACATCTAAGCAGTACACCCAAGTTAATTTATCCGAAGTATACGGATCCACTTGATTATTTTAACTTTCCGATATCATTTTGCACTTTATTTATATTGTACATATAAATATGCAATGTAAAATGCAGATTGTGTGATATTCGACTGTGAGATGGTGTGCAAATGCATCAATTCAAAATAAATTATATTAAAAATGTTGGCAATATTTCCATCACATGCTTTTAAAAATGTCTGTTGCTAAAATGTGTCAACTTTATCATGGGTTTTTATCAACGATAAAAACTGCAATATTTCGTACGTAGCGGTCTCATTGGAGTTTTAAATTGGCCGGCCTGACGGGTTGCTGTTTTTCAACTGACATAAATCTCGAATATGACTACGCTTTAATTATTTCTGGGGGTTCAGGGTTTAGTCTGAACTGTTAGAAGAAATATCGAATGGTGCGCAGTAAACTAATAAAGATGCAAAGTATGTTTTCATGTAATAATGTGCCTGTGCCGGCCATTTTTTATGTAATATGTTGACAAAAAAGCAGACTCCCCACCGGATGATTATTAGTTGCAGTCGCCTATAGTGTATGTAGTTCTTGTGAGATTCTCAGAATATTTCTAATCCACACAAAATCCACAGAGTATGTTGGCTAACATAAAACATAAGTGTACAGTACTGTGACACTCTTAAGATGCTCCGGGATTGTGGGGAATACTTTTAAATTATAAATACGAATAATTTTTCAATTATTACTTTGGTTTATATAAGCTAATAAAATGTTGTCGCTAGATCGTCCGTACTGGAAGTCTATTAACTATTTATACGCTACGTCAACGCAGCGGGTTTTTTTTTATTACAGACCACACACTCGCCGTTGATACTGAAATAGTCGAATGAGTTCGTCACAGTTCTTGGTAATTTCAGTGTCTATCATACCCTTCACGTCGGTACAACAGCAATACGAACAATGCTATTTTACGGCAGAAATAGGTAAAACAAAATCGATCAGTATCTAAGCAGATGACACTTGTATAGAGTATCTTATTAATTTAGAAAAGGCGAGCGTTTTCGAATAACACACCTTACAGGGTATGTCTTGAATATAAAACTGTTTCAGTACCTTTAATTTTTTCGGTGAAAACTTTTTGTTAAGCCTCGCCTCGGGGAAGCGTGTGGTGATTGTGTTCACGTAAACAGGGTTTTAAATATTTGCGTGTTTTTAATAAAACGGCAGAGAAAACTCAGGTAAAAACAGTCCTCCATTTTTTAAATACACAGGCATTTTTCTTGTTGCTGTGTAAATTAAAAGTAATTAATGTTATTTTACGTTTTCTACTATATAAATCTTTTATTGTAATTAAACAAACAATAATTTATTATAAAACAAAATACTTTTCGGAGAGATTTCAACCAGCCAACTTAACTGGATGTAGCGAGACTGTATGTACGGGAATATTCGGATAGCGCAACATAAAAAACTATAAAAAATATAAAACCTATATTCAATTATTAAATATACATTACTTTACATGCATGTTTATTTTTAAATATCTAGCATATATTAGCCGGCAATCTGTCCAACAACTGTACAGCTTTCTTTAAGTATTTATTTCATAATCAACTATATTATATATATGATTTACAAAATAGTATTAGATCATTATCATAGGCATGCGATTGTTAAACAGGATAACGGAAGCATTTTATTACCGATAGAACAAATTGTACCTAATTGCTTACAAAGAGGACTTATATTTAACAAAATTATGAATTTATAATAACTTATCTGAACAGGCAAAGCAGCTATGTAAGTAGGTACGACTTCTTGAAATATTCAGCAACACTACACTTTATCTTCGCATTAAATAATCCAGCACTATTCCGAACAACATAAGAACTATCTCAAAATCTTCGCGAAATCATGATATCACTGTAGATAAAATCAATAATGGACAGTTGCCATCATTCGTCGAACGAAATATAAGAGCCAGTGCTTTATCATTGAAACAGTATGATGTGGCTTTTTTTTGAAGAACCTATGAAGCCGCAGATGTCTATATTCAGCTTTACCATGATGTATGGAAGGCATAAGAACGGAAGGTTCGATACCTTGCCTGCTAGCGACCCCGGCGCTGTTTCGGGGTCGTTAGGGTCGGGTCAAAATAGTAGAGGTGGAGTCGTTTGTACTTTAGTATGTAAATAGGCAATCGGTATGTTTACAGCTCACAGTTCTTTGACTACTAAAGGTGTGACCAGTACGCTTGGGTGGCTCTTGAAGCGCGTATGCAAAGGCATTTGGGGAATACCTCCATGTCCACGGTAATCCCCCACAGGCGTTTATATCCGACCAGTAGTTGGCCGGGTTGTCCAAGAGTGCTCGCTCGTGCGTGCGTACACGCCTGTTGATAATTAACCATTAACAGAAACAGCATTTCACATAGAGAAAAAAGGCAGAACGTAACCAGGATACAAACCGCTATTATTAAAAACATTGGACTTTTTCCGCCCCTGGCACGATCTATAAAACAGGCGTTTATTAATTCAGAGCAGACCGCTCATTTCGCCTGTTCCACTGAATAAATTAGAAGCAGCACCGCTCTTGCAGCACAGGTGTTGTTCACACGGCCATATCGTTGGGTTTTTATGAGGGAGGATCCTTTCAATGTGTCGGTTTGTTAATCAAAATGGCCTTGCCCTTGGCCTGTATCTCAGTTTAAGTACCAGAGAACAGTCAACATTGGAATTGAGTTTTGGGATTACGAATAGGAATCACTCAAATAGATAGTATAGGTATTAGAAAAATCAAAATAAAAATTTAGTATTCAAATACATTTTTACAATGTATTTGAATACAATGGAAAAACCAGCAAGTGTTATTTTTTTTCTCTTGTATTTTATATAGTCGTCAAGTAGAAGCTGGCCTCATATAAATAGTCTGAACACAACTTCCTTTACAGGTTTAAAAAAATCGTGGCCCGTGGCTCGGAAACACCGCGGGGTTATGTCGGACTCTCCGCGCGCTTGGGGGCTGAGTGCCAGCCAAGCGCGCGGCCTACCGACTAAAAACCAGACAATGCCCCTCAGGGATGCCTTGGCAGGAGCGCATCAATCGTCGACGCATCCTCCCCCTCATCAGACGAGGAGGAAGACACGCCGAGGAGAGCAGCATCACTGCCTGACAAGGTCATGGGAACACTTACGTACACTTCCACGACCTCGTCGGCGTCATTGGCTCGCCCGCGGCGAGCCCCTCTCACCCCCGCGTTGTGCTGGGGGACGGCCCCCAGCACAACGCGGGGGTGAGAGGGGCGGCTGGGCGAACCGGCGCCACGGGTCCGACGATCGCCGTCGATCGTCGGACCCGTGGCGCCGGTCGCCCATGTGGTGAGGAACGGATGGAAGGCCTCGACGCTCCGGCGCAGAGTGCCGGAAACGGAGGCCGAGACCATTAGGTCGCCCAGCTACTATAATATACTATTACAACCATTACTAACTATGATTAACTATTCCTTAAGATTAACAATGTTTAATATCTATGGTTAGTTTAACATTTTATTTATTGTTACGAGCTGGGGTCAGTAAATTAAACGGCGGTCTACCAAAACACTGAACTTTTATTAATTAGTACACTAACAGTCACTAATCACTTCACTGAAAGCACTGAAAGTCGCTTCTTAGTTCTCCAATATCACTTAGATGTTTTCGCACTGTATCGCAAAACAATACTCTTCCCGGCGGCCGGACACAGCCTTATATAGTCCCCTAAGATACTTGCCACTCTTGCCAGAACATTCGCGGACACACTCGAATGTGTAGTCCAATACGTCGCGCGTTCGAGACGTTTCGAGTATAACTGTCTCGATACTCGAATATTCTCGATACACAATACTTGAACATTCCCGTACTATCTTTCTCGAATATTCCGTGTTTGTCTATCTCTTTCTAATGATGTTTTCTCATTCTAATACTTCTCGAATGTTCTAACTATCTCTGTCTCTTTCTACTATTGCTATCTCTTTCACTCCTATTGAAATTTATGTCCTTTTACTGATGTAGGCTTAATGGCTCATAAGGGGTCCTGAAAACGCCTGAAAACGGGTTTTCAGGTTATTGCGGCATTGGATAGAGGGTAGCCTGAAACGTACTGAAAACATGTTTCAGGCGCCTGAAAACTACTGTAACTTGGGTGTAATTTAGATTTTTAGTATGTGAAAGAGCTACTTCTGAAACGGCCTGAAACGACGTTTCGGCCTGCTGAAAACGTTTCTAAGTCACAGAAAATCACTTTTGAAGTTTTACTAAGCCACCGGCGTAACACTACCCCCTCCTAAGACATGCTCGTCCCGAGCATCATTATTTCCGTGGTATTTCGCCAGTCGGTCAACGTGAACAATCTTACAGGGACTACGTGCATTCCGCTGTATCCGATACGTGACGTCGTTGATCCTCTTCAAAACTCGATAGGGTCCTTCCCATTTGGCTTGAAGCTTCGGAGATTTCCCTTTACTGCGGACTGGATTATGTAGCCACACCAACGAACCCTCTTCAAAGCCCTTATTGTTTACATTTCGGTCGTAGCGGGTTTTCATCTTCTCAGACATCTGTTGTCTTGATTGTCTGACTTGCTCGTGTACTTCGTTCAACTTGTTGCGCAAATCATTCGCGTACTCGGTTATATTCCGCGGGGCGTCAGGTGGAATTCCAGTAAGTAGATCCGCAGGCAACCGTAGTTCTCTACCAAAGTTTGCAAATGCTGGTGTCACCGAAGTACTTTCATGGACGATACTTCGATTCGACTACTTCGATATGACATCAGGAATGGTTGGATGTGCTTGTCCAATCCTTTTGCCTGCTTGACACAACCTTTGCAAGATACCTCTCCAATGTTTGGTTAAATCGTTCCACCATTCCATCAAATTGCGGATGGTAAGAAGTGGTCCTCGTTTTATGGGTACCCATAACTCGACACATCTCTTGAAATATTTGAGACTCAAAATTTCTTCCCTGATCACTATGAATTTCCAAGGGTACTCCAAAACGGCAGAAGACTTCATGGACTAATTTATCC
The DNA here is from genome assembly GCA_036419045.1 of Scirpophaga incertulas. NCBI lineage: Eukaryota > Metazoa > Arthropoda > Insecta > Lepidoptera > Crambidae > Scirpophaga > Scirpophaga incertulas. The sequence continues at coordinate 19,512,421 of CM071631.1, read as the reverse complement.
GCAACTGTTGAAGCCTCTTGGTTAGGAATAGCGAAGACTTCCGGCCACTTAGTGAAATAATCCATCACAACCATGAAGTACTTGTTTCCGCATTCACTTTCCGGAAATGGTCCCGCAACGTCTATGGCAATCCTTTCCCATGGTGCACCAACGTTATACAGTTTCAATGCACCTCTGCTGCGTGTATGAGGTCCCTTTACTGCAGCACAACTAGTACACTTGCGGCACCAATCTTCAACATCGTCACGGCAATTTATCCAGTAAAATCGTTCTCTTATTTTCAACAGAGTTCTCGTCACTCCCATATGACCTCCCGAACATCCGTTATGGTACAGCTGTAGAACATCGGTATCTTGGCTTTGGGTACAACCATTTGTAGATGACAACGGTCTCCTCGAGCGTTTTCCCATTTGCGGCACAAGACTTCATCTTGGATAACCAGGCTGTCCCATTGAGCCCAATAGCTCTTCGTGATGGAACTCATCGACGCAATATCACTCCAGGCAGGCTTAGGAGTACCGGCTTTGATCCATTCGAGAATCGGTTTGATGTCTACATCATACTGCTGAGCGTGCTGAAAGGTTTCTTTCCATTCATTGCTAAGATCCGTGTTTAGCATTCTCACAGGTAGGTCTGCTTTTGCCTCTTGTTTTACGCAGTGCTTGCAGTCTTCAGAGCAAGGTCTTCTTGACAAAGCATCTGCATTACCATGAGATCTTCCACTGCGATGTTGGACAGCGCTATTAGCTGCCCTGTTCTCCTGAGGCCCATCTTCATCATTCCCTGAGCTACGCTTAGGACAACGTGATCGGAGGTGTCCCTTCTCGCCACAAGTGTAGCATCTAGGACTGTATCCCTGCTGTTGTTGGACAGCGCTATTAGCTGCCCTGTTCTCCTCAGGCCCATCTTCATCAATCCCTGAGCTACGCTTAGGACAACTTGATCGGAGGTGTCCCTTTTCACCACAAGTGTAGCATCTAGGGCTGTATCCCTTGAAGCGGTCACGCACAGGTGTTGCAACTACCTCCCTGACACGATGAGACCGATGGTCTTGCCTAACAGCTTCCACTTCTAGAGCATGGGCCAGGGCGTCTTTAAGGGTTTCGTGGTGCCCGAGTCTCACAGCAGCTCTCACTTCGAGCTCCCGAATGCCGTCGACAAAAGCCTGTACAAGGTTGCCCACAATTAACGTCGGTGCGGACTGGTACGCTTTACGTACCAGTTTTTCTACCTCTAGGGCCCATTGTTGCAGGTTTTCACCAACACGCTGAACCCGATCTTTTAGCTGGGCCCGAAACACATGTTCAAGGTGTGCGTCGCCGTATCTTGCCTCAAGCGCTTCCAATAGTTCCTCGTAGCTCACCTTCTTGTCAAGAGCTTCGAGGACTGTCAAGGCTTGATCTCGGAGGCCTAGCTTGAGTGCGGTCATGGCCTGGGCTTTAGTCCACCCATTTGCCTCCATTACAGCCTCAAACTGTATTTTATAGGCTGACCACGAGGAACTCCCATCAAAAGGTGGCACTTTGAATCCTCGCACCGAAGGGCGCAGTGACGATAGTGGCTGTCCCATCTCCGACCTTCAGATTACCCAAAGCCTTCTTGACATCGGCAATCTCAGATTCAGCTTCGGTGAGACGGTTATCGTGTTGCAAAACCTTATCTTCTATCACTTTGACCTTATTGCCGAAAGTCGCTTGGAGATCTTTGATCAGGACCATTTGTTCATCTTGGCCGAGCTGCAGTTGTTCTCTCAAAAGGCGAGTCTGCTCCTCCTGACGGCGGGCCTGCTCCTCCTTATCGCGCTGCAACTGCTCTTCCAGACGGCGCGCCTGCTCCTCCTGACGGCGGGTCTGCTCCTCCTTATCGCGCTGCAACTGCTCTTCCAGACGGCGTGCTTGCTCCTCCTGACGGCGTGCTTGCTCCTCCTGACGGCGGGCCTGCTCCTCCTTATCACGCTGCAACTGCTCTTCCAGACGGCGTGCTTGCTCCTCTTGACGGCGGGCCTGCTCCTGCATCATCGCCATGAAAGCCGCCCAATCTGGTGCGGCAGCCGACGTTGAGGGAGTGGCTTCCATAACTGACTGCTGGTCCTCGTCAGTTGGCGGCTGAGTAGCTCCGAAGCGTCTCTGGTCGGCTTCCTGTTGTCGCTGGCTTCTTGTCCGGATTCTTCCTTCCGTATCTTCCTTTGGTAGAACCGGCATACTGATCCCACTTCTGACACCAAATGTTACGAGCTGGGGTCAGTAAATTAAACGGCGGTCTACCAAAACACTGAACTTTTATTAATTAGTACACTAACAGTCACTAATCACTTCACTGAAAGCACTGAAAGTCGCTTCTTAGTTCTCCAATATCACTTAGATGTTTTCGCACTGTATCGCAAAACAATACTCTTCCCGGCGGCCGGACACAGCCTTATATAGTCTAGCGATGGGCGATAACTACTAAAAGTAATCGAATTAGTCGATTGTTCAGTTTAGTCGATAAAAGTCGATAACAATCGACGCCGCTCCGTTGTTATCTACTAACGGCGTGCGCCCGTGCCGTGCAGCAGGAGATAATAAAATAAAAAAAAATTATATAGTATATTCATATTTGTTATAATAACACAATGACATTTCAAGTGTATAGATTTTTTTTCTGTGTATTATTTGCAATAAAGAGTTTACAAACTACACACAATCATTACACAATCATAAAAAAAGATTCTATATTAATAGTTAATACAAAGAAATCATAATACAATAGAAGCGCACCGTCTTGATTTTATTTATATCTTTAATATCAGTTTGAATTATTAATAATGTAAGTACTATATGAGAAAACCAAATGTTAAAGTAATATAGTAATACTTTAAGTAATACACCATCCGCATGCCCTCCGTTTGCCATTCCATACGCAATCAGAAAGTAGTTTAGTAATTCAGTAGTAGTAAAATATACGCAAAAATTCCTCATGCGTCGCACAACTACTAATTCTATACTACTAACTCAATACATACTATGTATTGAGGATTCGCAATCCCAGTTAGTAGTAATAGAATTAGTAGTTCGTCGATTGTTATTCGAATAATCATGATGAGGAACTACTAAATCGCAATCGAATGCGCAGTGATACGATTTTCGATTTAGTCGATTGCTGTTTTTGCAACAATCGCCCATCGCTAATATAGTCCCCTAAGATACTTGCCACTCTTGCCAGAACATTCGCGGACACACTCGAATGTGTAGTCCAATACGTCGCGCGTTCGAGACGTTTCGAGTATAACTGTCTCGATACTCGAATATTCTCGATACACAATACTTGAACATTCCCGTACTATCTTTCTCGAATATTCCGTGTTTGTCTATCTCTTTCTAATGATGTTTTCTCATTCTAATACTTCTCGAATGTTCTAACTATCTCTGTCTCTTTCTACTATTGCTATCTCTTTCACTCCTATTGAAATTTATGTCCTTTTACTGATGTAGGCTTAATGGCTCATAAGGGGTCCTGAAAACGCCTGAAAACGGGTTTTCAGGTTATTGCGGCATTGGATAGAGGGTAGCCTGAAACGTACTGAAAACATGTTTCAGGCGCCTGAAAACTACTGTAACTTGGGTGTAATTTAGATTTTTTAGTATGTGAAAGAGCTACTTCTGAAACGGCCTGAAACGACGTTTCGGCCTGCTGAAAACGTTTCTAAGTCACAGAAAATCACTTTTGAAGTTTTACTAAGCCACCGGCGTAACATTATTATAAATTAATACTAGTATTAATATAATTATAAAATGATTACATGTTATTTGTTTATATTAGAGTTTATTATATAATTATATACATAATTATATACATATATATAATATATTATACACATAAATATATACATATTTATTACAATTAATATGATTTTCTCAACGTATTTATTTATATTTATTTATACAATTTATATGGTTTTGGTTGCTTATTATTTAGTTATTAGTATTTTTTTACAATTTTTTATTTATTACAAATTAATATTATTTACTATATATATAAAAAGTTTTCTGGTTAACATTGCTAATATATTAAGAAGAAAAAAAATATTTTTTTACAAATGTATTTGGTTAATCATGTTGTCTCTTGAACCCTTACCCTTTTGCTATTATTTTATTATATTTAGATTTATGTCTACTCATTAGTTGTTTATTGGAGTAAAGCCCTACTGAGGTCTTGTAGTATCCTAGAAAATGTGCTGGTGGGACGATCTTCGCAAAAATCCTCCCATGCAATTTGTGGTCGCTCTATTTCTGACTCGAGTCTTGAGAGGAGTTGCTGTTTGACTTTGTCGTCTCGGTATTTAGGCGCCATTTTCAGGTTGTAATTTATAATTTCGCACGGAGCCGTCGCCTGTGCTTCAGAAATTAATCGTACAATGGCATCATCGGCACAGTGTCCCGTATAGTAGACACATGTGCTGGTGTGCCTTGAAATGGCGTCGACTGCGTGCGGAATGCTGCCGTAAATCTTATTTGGCTTTTGTGACACCCGCACCACAACCACCTTCCCGCTCGTTAGGCCCTGGGATTCGTGGATAGTTAGGTTTGTGTTTTGATTCATTAATCAAAACACTTTCATTTGTTCATAATGTATTCTTAAACGCCATATTTAATGTTAGAGTTTCCTAACTACCCTATGAAAACAAAATTAAAATTACTTCGCAAAACCAACTTTACGACGCTGGACTTTGGAACAGGCACTTAACTTTAACTTAACCTCACTTAGTGGGACCTAAATCTTAAGTTACACTAAATTACGGTTCGCATGCAATGAGTTAAAGTTTCGAACTTACTTAAATCAAGTCTACATTAAGAGGAATATGATATTGGAGGCTGAAATTTCAATTAAGTGAATATGTATATATTTAGAAACGTTACGATGTTTCTTATATTTTCACATGATATTATGTATAGAATTTCTTGTATTATTTATCTAAGTTATACCAGTTCTAGTGTCTCATGTAATTTAGATATGTGTATTGGTGGTAAAAATTCCAGTTAAACAAATATGTATATATTTAGAAATGTAACAATGTTTCTATATATTCACATGATATTTTGAAAAAATAAAATCTTGTATTATTTATCTAGGTAATACCAGACGTACGTCCCCTGGAACTTAGATATGTATATTGGAGGTTGAAATTCCAGTTAGGTGAATATGTATATATTTAGAAATGTTACAATATTTCTATGTATACACATGATATTTTAAATAAAATGTTTTGTATTAATTATTTAGGTAATACGAGACATTCCTCTATTTCGTAGAATAGTATTGGGTATTAACTTCCCACATGCTATGTAAGTTATATAAAGTTATTCAAGGGTATCAATTATATTATTAGGGTTATAATTACCTCCCACTAGACTCCTATCTATTCAGATATTCAGGTACCGTATACTGGAAATCCTAAAAGGTTAATCTACTTTAATATGCTTATTTGTCAGTACTTATCTAATAATATATTTAATAATATAATCTATATAATAAAAAAAATATTTTAATGTCCTATTAATATCTACTTGTTTGATTTATATTTTGTATGTTGTATTGACATGTAGTACATATTTCCTTTTGTTGTTATGTTAATGTATATTTGTTGATGTTGTACTTACCTACCTTTAACTGGTTATGCATTGATATTTATATAAATATGAATTTGTTATTTATGTAAATAATAATATATTTTACAGTTAGTAAAAAATATACAGTGCAGTATCAGTACCGACACACAACAAATGAAAATTTTCTTGTTGCATATATGTATATGGATAAAGCTTAGCATCGAAAGTTAAGCGGAACTTGCAACAATATCAGCTAGCACCGATATATTTGTTATGGCGCGTGTTCACAGGAAACTTGCTATCATAAATCTAAGGAAGGATTCTCTTGAGAAATGTTCGAATTTAGACGTTTAGAAATATTCGCGTGTTCTGCAAATTCAACCAGCTTATGGCGGCGTTGTCTAAAGGGCTTTTACAAGTTATCTACTTCGAAAACATTGAAAAAATGCTAACAAAAGATTTCTTTAAATAGCACCGATAATACACCGTACCGAAAAATGGAACTTTAAAGGATCACTTCGTTGTTAAATAAATCATGTTACAATTAATTTTGCACTTAGGTCTGTAATATCTAGCAACAATAATCAACAAAATTAAAAGATGCGTCCTTTTATAATTCATTAATCGCATATTTTGACACTCGCAAGGGAATAGGGTACTTTCCATTATTAATCTATGGAAATAATTTGAAAGTCGTAAATTTGCAGTTGTATCACAAATCATTTTTTTGCGATTTAATAACACTTGCAAAAATACCTGTATGGTTCATCCTGATAATCTAAAATTATGAAATTTAGTATGAAATAATTTAATTAAACACAAGTAAAGGACAAAATCCGAAATCTCAAATTTTATAAATGCCTCACAAAAATTGTGATGATGAGACTAGCCTCCGAGGTTTCAGGCTTAAAATCACAAAATAACAAACTGAGAAAGTCGTTTATCGAGTTGGAACGATCAGTAAGCTTTACAAACACACAGTACGAAGAAAAAAAAAAAATCACATATTTAGAAAACCAACAAATACAGTTAACTGAATATACAAATTCCTTGGAAATCAAAATAAAAGATTTACATTTCTGCCCTCGCAACTCCTGTCTAGAAATCCGAAACACACCTGACAAACATATGGAATCATATGATGATTCTATGATTTTCTTATTCTATGAAGCAAGCCTATTCTATGAAGCACACCTATTAAAGGTGTGCTTCATAGAATAGGCTCAGTCGTGGGCTACCAACTTAATTCTACGGATCTTAGAGATATTCGCCGCATACCTGGTAAAGCAGGAACACCTAAAATGATTCTAGCGGAATTTCTACAAGTTAATACAAAAAACAACTTATTATCTGCCTTAAAAAAATATAATAAAACTCATTCTGTTCCCGAAAAATTAAACACTGAAACCCTCAGCATTCCCGGCGTCCGACAGCCGATTTATGTTACAGAATACCTCCCTACACATACAAAAAACTGTTTTACATGAGTCGAGAATTCGCTAAAGCCAACAACTACGATTTTTGCTGGGTGATGAATGGTAATATTTTCTTAAGAAGAACAGCTGCTGCAAGTCAAATACTAGTCAAATCGGAAAAGACACTGAAAGATTTGAAACCTCAAGATTGACTATCTCGATATCTGTGCATTCTAATGCAGTATGTATGCGAAATTAATTGTAAGTTTTGTGGGGGGAGGGTAACGGTGGTCTGGATATTTGTTATTTTTATAAGTGCACAAAGATACACAACAAGTAAACACATACAAATACATGTATTCTACACAATTAAATTCAGCGTCCCGTATAACATACAATATATTTCAAACAAGACATGTACATACCATATATACATTACTTTTCTATACACTATCTTAATAAAAACATTTCGTACAAAACTAAATACAAATAAATTTTTAACAAAACATATATATGCCTACAAGCACAGCTTGGAAGAAATTTCAGCCATAAGTAATAAAAGTAATATGATTAAAAAATACAAAACATCTACATACAATATACACAGTACTCTTCTATACACTATCTTAGCAAAAACATTTATTTATTTATTTATTTATTTATACACTTTATTGTACACGTAGTAAATCATATTGTTATTAAGACTAAAGTAAACAAAAGGTGGACTTATCTCTAAAAGAGATTTCTTCCAGTCAGCCCTAAGTAGTGGAAGTAGTAGAATGGTGAGATGACTCAAGTGTATTCGAATCTAGTATTAATTTTTAATTAAATATTTATTTTAATAATATGTATATCTAAAAGATAACACCTATACAGTATATACATACTTATATATATAATAGATATAATACATACATAATTATTAATACATAAATATTAACACAAATATATAAATATTAATAGATATATTACATACACATTACATAAATAATAATAAATAATATATAAATAAGATAATATAAAAAATTTACAGATCAGTACAAAACGATGGAGTTGTTGAAATATAATGACATAAGTACGTTACCTATGTGTTGATTTGCGAAAGGTAATAATTTTTAAGCTGACGTTTGAACGAAAATATGGATGGACAGTTTTGTATATTAGTTGGGAGTTTATTCCAAAGTTGAGCGGCATGAACGGAGAACGAGTGAAAGAAGAAACGGGAGTTAGTAACGGGAAGCTCAAGCATTCTTGTTATACAAGAACGTTTAGGACGGTTAGGAGGAGGTAGCAATTGGAAGCGGGAGCGGAGATAAGCAGGAGTTTGGGGATCCTTCAAAATTTGTGTAAAGAAAAGAAAGAATGTGCACATTACGCCGAAGCCGAATAGGAAGCCACTTTAGTTGCGTTCGGAATTGGGAGACATGGTCATATTTACGAAGACCAAAGATGAATCGAATGGCTAGATTCTGCAGGCGTTCCAATTTGTTTAACGACTCTTCTGTTGCGTCTAAATAGCAGACGTCTGCGTAATCGAGAATGGGAAGTAGTAAGGATTGCGCTAGCATAATCTTTGTTTTGAACGGGAGGAAATATTGGAGCCGCTTGAGAGAGTGAAAAGAATGATGCATTCGCCTACTAATTTCATAAATGTGCGCAGCCCAGGTCATGTTACAGTCCATTATGAGACCTAGGTTTTTTACGGTATTGGAATATTTGATTACTACACTATTATATATGACACAAGGGACCGATTCCATGTTTAATTTAGTCCTCAGTCTGCTGCTACCCATAATCATAGCTTGTGATTTGTTAGAATTAATAATAAGTCCAAAAGATGTTGCCCATTTGTTAATTACATAAAGATCAGCATTGATTGCAGAAATAGCCTCCGAAACGTTTGAAGTTTCAAAGTGCCTGTACAGCTGCAGGTCATCAGCGTAAAGGTGGAAAGAGGAAGTGATAATAGAAGAAATATTGTTTATAAATATAGAAAAGAGTAAAGGGGACAAAACACCTCCCTGAGGAACACCAGCTGTTAAATTAGACCAAGAAGATGAGATGTCATTAAGCCTAACGCTTTGTTGACGACCATACAGGTAAGAAGAAAACCAATCAAGTGAAGCCTTCGTATAAAACTAAGTAAAAATAATTATTTAACAATACATTTATGTATATGCCTGCAATCGCACAATAGAAGAACTCTAAGCCAAAGTAATAAAAGTAATATAATAAAAAAATGTCTGACATTATTAACATAAACTCTGATCTGGAGGATCTCAGTGTGGGTAGATCTTACTTATGTTCAACTACTGACTGTCGCAGGTATGTTCTAAATAATAAAAAGTCACTTACTCTCCTGCATATCAATATCCGAAGTATAAATAAAAATTTTGACGCATTTCGACTCTTACTAATCTCGCTAAATATCGAGTGTGATATCTTAATTTTGACTGAATGCTGGCTCAAACAATTGCAGTCTCTTCCAAAACTTGATGGATACAAAGTTTACAGTACTGAAATAGTTAATAACCAGAATGAGGGAGTGGTAGTCTATATAAAAGACTGCCTACCACACATATCTATATCTAGATCATTACATGAAGCCAATAGCTTAATATTTGTTATTGATTCTAGTATAGCGATTATAGCAACATACAGATCTCCTTCAAATAAAACTATAGATAACTTTATTAATAGTCTAAATGCGGTACTTCAATCTCTTTCCAATTACAGACATATAATATTGATCGGCGATATAAACATAGACATAAAAGAAAATAATTCTGATCCTCACTCATTCTGTTACTTAAATTTAATGGCAAGTCATGGGATGCTACCATCACACCTTATTCCCACGAGAATTAATAACTGCCTTGACCACGTCTTAGTGAAAACTCATTATCAAGTTACTACTCTAGTTATTGAATCCCCGATCACTGATCATTACCATATATTAATGAATTTAAATTTTACCCCTAAGAGACGTTTAAATAAATATATATCTACGAAATTAAATTTAGAAGCAATTAAGCAAGATATTGAAAACACTAACTTATCTGCTCTTCTCTTACTTAAGGAGGTAAATGAGGTGACCAACCAATTTATTAACATCCTTATGTTGATAATTAAATTACATTCTCATACCATAACCACACCCTGTAAACGCGAATACTAAAGCGAATACTAAAGCCCTGGATAACGCCCGGTATATTAAGATGCACATGTAATCGGGACAATATGCATAGAAAAGTTAAAGAAAATCCAAATAGCCTACAAGCTTAACCTACAAGAGATATCGTAACTTTTGTAACAACCTGCTAAAAAATCTTAAGCGAGAATATGAAAGAGTAGAATTTGAAAATGCCAAAAATAATCCAAAAAAAACTTGGGAGATAATTAGGAAAGTTACACAAACTGAGAAATCGCATACAGCACCTCTGGAACTCCTTAAAATTTTTGAAGACCCTTACGAATCTGTAAGTTCAGTAAATACGTTCTTTGCAAATGTAGGAAAAAACTTCGCCAGCAAAATACCTGACCGGTTTACTTCACCTTTACCCCAATGTGTATCCCCAAATTCTATGGTTCAACTGAATGTTGTAGTATCTGCAATAGAAAACATAATTATGAACTTACGCGATGACTGTGCTGTTGGCTGGGAAGGAATCTCGCATTCTTACACACATATGTAATTTGGCGATCTCGACGGGCGTGTTCCCTGATGCATTGAAAAAGGCTATAGTACATCCAATATATAAGTGCGGCGACAGACATAATGTTAATAACTACAGACCCATCTCAGTCCTCTCTACTCTTTCTAAAATACTGGAAAAGATAATGAACCGTAACCTTGTCAGTTTTCTAGAATGTTACAAAACAATCTCTGAAAATCAGTTTGGATTTAGAAAGAAGCGATCCACAGAAGATGCAATCAACTCTCTAGTCCAATATGTTGTAAGGAACGTAGACTCCACAAAAGAATGCTTAGCCATATTTCTGGACTTCTCAAAGGCCTTTGACACTGTATCCATCCCTCTGTTACTGCGCAAGCTGGAAGCAGTGAGAGTGAGGGGAAAAGAGATCAGTTTATATAAAAGTTTTCTGACAAATCGTAGACAATGTACAAAAATTGGTTTACATGTAAGTCGGGAGGCTTGTCTAGAATACGGTGTACCTCAAGGTAGCATTATTTCTCCCACTCTCTTTCAGGCTTACGTAAATGATCTTTGCGCCATGAACATACCAAATTGTCAAGTTTTTTTATATGCTGATGATACAGCCCTGGTTGTAACTGGGAAGAAGCAGTCTCGCATTCCCAACGCGTGCTGGATACTGTCACAGCGTGGCTAAATGCAAATGTATTAAGTCTTAATGTGGATAAAACGAAGTTCATGACTTTTTCTATAAGACTCTCCTCGATTCCGCTTAATTCATCTATAAAGCTGCGAAGTCACTTATGCGACCGTACATATGACCACTGCTCTTGTCCGTTAATAAAAAGATAGGAATCACTAAAATATCTTGGAGTCACGCGACCAATGTCTTAATTGGTATGAACATATCCATCATACTGCAGACCGTATCCGAAAGTTGATATTTGTTTTTAATTCCGCTGACAATAACATCTTAAAAACAGTGTACTCGGCGTTGGGCGAGTCTATTATATCATATTGTATTCCTATCTGGGGAGGAGCAGCTAAAACTTGCTTCCTCAAAATTGAGCGCGCGCAACGGGCTGTGCTAAAAATATGGCTTAGGAAACCCTATAGATATCCCACTGATAAGCTTTACAGTGAAGCCAAGGTTTTAACAGTTAGACAATGTTATGTATTAAAGACTATCCTTAGGCAACATTATTTGCCCCCGCCACAGCCACATTCAACAAAAAGTCGGAGACGGAAAGTCCGGTATTTGAATATTAAATGTATTACCAAGTACGCTAAGCGGCACAATGCAGCCGCTAGCTGCAGAATATATAACAAACTCAACAATGTACTTGAATTGCACAACCTAAATAATTATACTTGCAAATATAAAATTAAGGAGTGGCTTTTAAAATTAAATTACAAAGACACAGAAGCTCTAATTGTATAGGAAGTACTCAAGACCATGATACACATATGTGACATACGCATAATCGTAAAGGCACACACACACACACTCATACACACACACACTCATACACCCACTCATACACACACACTCACACACGCACACACACACACCCACCCATACATGCATACACATATAGGATAATGTGTTTAGTTCCACACAAATATAGTAGGTACATTGGTATGTGCGGGTGCTTGCTCTGGTCTGATCTGTTCTGTTGGTCAGAGACTGAACCACTGTCTTCCAAACCACAGGTTGTACCTAGCTTGGAAGCCAGCGAGCTTATGTAGTAGCTATAAGAACGTTTATTGTAAACAAGAATTATATATGTGATGTAAGCTGTATGTATGTAAAATGTGAAATAAATCTATTATTATTATTATTAATTTATATCATTACTAAACTAACCGCAGACATGACAGACATGACTCGTGGACAACAGACCAGAAAGTGATGCCAGAGAAGAGAAAGGTTTTGATTGTGATAACATTTAGTGAGATAAAGGTAAACTGCATTGTTACACATTTAAAAATAAATGTTCTACACTAACATAAATTCAAAAAATATATATGTTAACTGCAGATAGGGACTATTTATACTAGTTTAGCTGGGATCTGCTATAGTTAGCAATTCGAAGACAGTTGCACAATTTAAGTATTATAAATTCGAGACGAGCGATTAGTTTTGGGAAATCTGTTAGAAAATCTCCGTGTAAAAGCAATAAAGCGATACGAAATAAATGGTCAAACCACTTACGTGTGCAAAGGAAGGTCGTGTCTACGAATACATTATTGTTATCACCAAAAATGTTTGCCGAGGGGACCAATACTGTATAACAGATTATCAAGCCTATCATTATGATACGAACAAGAAATCGTTGGTTGCTTATGTACATTATGAACTTTTATAGTTTCATTTATATTTAAATAGTGAACTGCTTAAGTGAACGACCCTAACCCAAAATGGGTTCGTTCGTTTGAGCAGTATAGGATAGGATATATAGTAGATAACGATTATATTGCTTAAGTACCAAAAATATAACTTTTGGAGGAGGAGAATCCTCATGGATACCACCGCGGCCCAGTGCCACGCTGATTATGCCGGACTCATCGATCGACTCGACCGGAATAACCTACCAACTATAATTAGGCTGAGCCTTGGTCATAGGGTCTTTTGCTTGGATGGAAGGGTTATCAAAAATACGTGAATATCTAGAATTCTTAACAAGAGATGTTTATGTTTTATCATCAACAGCCACAGTATTTTACAAGATGTTTGTTGTAGCGTTTTAGGCCTTCAGGTTGTCAATTATTGGCCATAAAGTCCTATAGTGGAGCATACTTTTTAAATGTGAGTTAGCAGCAGGTTATGCCATGGTGTTTTCTGCTTAATATACATCAACCGACTTCAATATCATAGCACCATTGAGGTCTCACACTGGCGTATTTTTCCCAACCTACGGTCTTCATAAACTATAAATAAATTAGACACACACAAGACTAAAAAAATTAAAAAAGTTATAATATTTCATTACAAATACTCTCTGAAACGGCTCATTAGTAAGACATGAATTTTGCGAAAAATAAAAGGTGGGTTTTTAATTAACCTTGTTTTAGATAATAAAGAAATACTTCCAAAAAAAATAAATAAATGAAATAGCACTACCGCTAACTTGTGAATACATTTTACTACTGAGGAATTGATGAAAGTTATTGATCAATGTTATAGCCTTAAGTTCAATATTATAGCACGTACTCGACAACAAACGGTTGATACAAGATTAAAATACAATACAGGACTCAAATTCAAATCTGTGTTTGAGTATAGTTTGACTCAATAGCACCATCTTTTTCTAACAATATAATGTAATACGAACCTAAGCAGCTTATGTCATTTGTGGTTAATATTACAACAGTAAAAAAAAATCAATGTAAATAGAAAGAAGAGATACTAATTTATATCTCAAATAGCTGTGCCCACGACTTCGTCGCATGGAATCGTAATTTTAGGTAGCATTTTTAATGACTGAGAGTATTATAAACGTAAGAGTAGATAATTATAATCAGAAAGTTTCGAACTGCTGAGCTATCTGGAGTTACACGTATTATTGTGAGTCAACCATAAAAGATAGACATATGCTTTCGTCGGATATTTTTTAAAACGGGAGCACTTAGCTCCCGTTTTCCCAACATTTCCCTTCACTGATCTGGTACTATTGATTGTAGTGTGAAAAATAATTGTTGGTACAATTTTATTTTTTCGTTAAAATCCGTCGAGTAGTTTTTGTTTCTATAACGGTTATACAGAGAGACAGAGCGACAGACAGACAGACAGAAATTTTATTGATCTGATAGTTATTTTGGAAATATATTTCATGTACAGAATTGACCTCTCTACAGATTTATTATAAGTATAGAGATATATAATATAAAATAATATTAATAACAAAACAAAATTAAATATAAAATAACTAAAAATTTAAATTCAATGAAACTTTATATTAAATATAATATTTTTTTTTTCGGATTAGACGCATAGTTTTGAAGGACATTTCTGATTTTTTATGTCTCCGATAAGTCGCTGTTGTCTCAAATTTTTTGAATTTTCTGTATAAATTATAAATGTCTTTTAATTAGAATGTTGTGCTCACCTATATTTGAATTGATTTACGATATATATTTTATTGAAATGTTAATATAGTTAAAATTATAATATGTAAATAAATAAAACTAATGTAAAATGAAACTATAATACAATAGCACATAATTTTGTTACTAATTTTATTGTTGGAAAATCTTTCAAAGCTTCTGAAATTATTTGAAAATTATTGTTGTCGTTTACTCTAAATAACTTAGACCAATTTATAGGAACATTCTCATTTCATGCAGAATAAGGTCGCCTTACTCGAAGAAATTTAATTATATCGAGCGGATCCTATGTACGGAAAAATCTTAATATCGATGGAAGAAAATATAAACGCCGGGTCAAAAATAATATCAAGTCGACCCAAACTTTTATCAAACGTCACAATTTAATAAAATTCGGCGAAAATGCCAAAATGAAACTTGGCGGAACTGAAAATATTTTCCCGTTTTATTTCTATACGCTGGTACAAAGATGAGCGCCGTACGTATAGAACAAATAATTTCATAACTTTTTTTGTTAAATTTCGTGGTGTATTTTTACATAAAAATTTCATGACTTCTTTAATGTTATCGGAATTGATGACAGATTATTAGTTAGTTTAGTCTCATATACATATATTATACAGATTATCAGATAGTATAAATTTTATACATAACATTTTTGAGTACAGGTTTCACATTTTATATAATTTTTAATTTCAATCTTATTTATTCATCTCTCTCTCTCTTTATTTATTAATCTTATTTATCAATGTTATCTATTCTTCAAATACACGTCTTCAAATCGTGGGGTTCGGGCTTCGGGACCGGGGTCGATACTATCATGTACCAATGTGGCTTTTTCAAATTTTTTCAAATTTTACAAGGATTTTTTGACGTGACAACGTCTATTAAATTGGTACGGCGTGGAGTCATTCTCGAAAACACCGTATCGGCCGAATCTGACGCCACACGGAGTCCACGAACGGTGTAACGGCCGATCTGACGCCACACGGCAACGTAATAAAAATATAAATGTCATACATTACTTTATTTTAAATAATTTTTCCTGTAAGTTAACATTTTAAATTAATATTCGGAATATTCGAATTAATTTTGTGTATTAAATATTGTTAGTCTTCATAGATAAAATTGTTAAATAAGTCATTTGACATATTGCTATTAATTATTAATTCATTTTGTCCTTAAGATTTTGAATTAACATTTGGATTATTCAAATTAATTTTGTTTATTTGATATTATTTTTGACGTGACAACGTCTATTAAATTGGTACGGCGTGGAGTCATTCTCGAAAACACCGTAACGGCCGAATCTGTCGCCACACGGAGCCACGCATATTACTCATAATAATTAATTTATGTATAACTTCAGAAGCAGAAAATTTAAACAAACTATCAAATAAAAATATAAATGTTATACATTACTTTATTTTAAATAATTTCATTGCACCCAGAAAAAATTACCATGTAATAGACGTTGTCACGTTCAAATATCGGCAGTAGACGGAGTTCTACAGACAACCAATTTTTTTCTGACGTTCTTATGATGATAAAATAAATCGCGAGGCAACTTTTATACACCTGCGAAGAAATTCAAAAATGTATGTGAACTTAACCAATGCTCACTGGGTCAATGTGGTTGACTAAGGGCTAATGTAACATATTTCGACTAGGCCCGTGTCCCTCAGTAGGTACGAGCTGTGATGAAGATAATTTAGACGGTGATAATTTACGTCAGCCCCTCTATCGGCCTTTCTTCTTGCATACGGCATCTATTATAATGAAACAGGTATCAATTGAGGAAATGGCAATCTATCCACCCGATTGTTCGAACACAATCATTTATCAAACTGGAAAACTGTGATCTCTGTGTACCTCCATGGGAGGTAAGAGGTGTGAGTATGTGTGTGTAATAATTATTAATATGTCACCATATTAGTAGGTAACTAGGTAAGGTAAGATAACTAAGGTGGGACGGTGTTTGGTTGGCAGTGGACTCAGAAGTCATTGTCATGCGTATGTGTTATTCCTGTACAACCTTAGAGACCTGTCATTTTTAATTTTTTCTAATGTTGCTTTGATATTTGTTATTTTTATTTATTAGACGTGATATAATATCAATTTGAAATATATAAGAGACATTAAAAAAGAAACAAATACAATTCATTTATTTGTATATCAAAACTGTTCAGTAGTAGTGTTCACTGTGTAATATACATGTATGTAATCTGTGATATTATAAAGATTAATAATTAAAAATGTTGTAAAAATCGCTTTGTTCTCATGGCATGCATCGCAGTATGCCATGGCGCGTATTGTCCGAGCACAGCCATATTGGGCAACCGTTGACGAAATCCGCTGACGTAGCTTCCGACAGCGCGCTACCATCAGACCGCAGTACATTTGGCGAAACTAGTAAAGTTATGAACTTTTCCCTTTCATAACGAAAAAAAAAGTATACAGGTTTCTGGGAGTTCATCATTTACATTTGTATACCTAGGAAAATTGTTCGGAAAGTTTGTGATCTTCAAAACTAGCGACAATTTTTATTTCCTTCGATATAAAATATCTTGTTATGAAAAATAGTCAGAAAAAAAAGGTATGATTATTAAGATTTACAATTATAATGGTATTCTTTTGCCTATTTAAATATTTTAATTTGATAGAGTTGCAAAATATGTATATTGTACATAATTTATCATAACACTCGTCACTTTAAGTTTATAAAATGTAGTTTGAATTTGATTAGAAACTTAATTCCATCTATAAATACTCTTAGAAAATTCTTTAAACTCTTACTCGGAAAATCTCTCATTTTATTTGGTGCGATTTAATGGTGTCGGTGTTAATTTAATTGCAATGTGTTTTTAATATTAAATAATTATTTTTGTGAACATTTTGCAATATATGTTTCATCCTTTAGTTTAAAAAGTGTGAACTTCAAAGCGCAATGTATAGAACAATTAAGATAAGTATTTTCACGATGTTCACGAGATTCAGAGTTGGTGGTAATATTTATTTACCACCTTAGTGAACTCGATTGTGAGTTCTGTAATGTAGTAAATAGACATCACAATGAAGAACAAAAAACCAAAGAAATATTATATTAAGGACACGGCTGTATGGGCTTTGATCCATTTGTATTCCTAAAATTAACTATTTTAAATAGACGAACTGACTTGACCTCGAGTCACATCACAAAGTTGTCGTTTTGACAGATGACTAAATGGCATCGGATTTTCACGAAGTATTTATTTCAATTAATTAAAGACAGACATTAAATATACTCTGTAGATTTTTGAAATAAGAATGTGCTCGAAGTATTAATTGCAAGGCAAAAACATGTATGATAAGAGATTATAGTGAAATTATGATTCCAAAATGTTTGTTTGCATAAATTAAATAATATATAGTGTTGAAACGAATTATAATGAAATGGATAGATGCTTTTATCGATCGGTATAAGTTAAACCAACGATCGACAAATCTATATTCAGCTTATTCGAGTAAGTCGAAGTTATTTCGAGTTAGCACGTCAACAAGATGTTCTGGTCGGGGTTCTTCATTAATGGTTTCGTGTCCTGAGGAAAACTACTTATAATACCCTTAAGGGTTGGATAATGAATCAAAGGAACTTTCGTACTATCCACTTTGATCATGGACTTGCTCTTTCGACTTACGCTATTGTCAGAAATAAACTAGATGACTACGATTAAATATGACTGTTTATTATATGATTATCTAATTATAACAATTTTTATCTTATATCTCAAAATATTAATTTTAGTTTCATAATAAATAACTTAATTTTAAGAGGTTTTCTCAAGAAAATTGTTTTTCTAACGAAAGAACGAACACAGTTAAAGCTTTTTTGCATTAAACGCATATTTTTTTAATATAAGAAGTATAAACTTACAAATTACAAAAGGAATGACAATTTTCTTTATAATTTTGTATCAATTAGGCGACTTTACTCAATTACGACGTCATGATTGCATTGTTTTTATGTTTTTAGTATGTTGCGACTTCGAGCATTGCAATCATGTTGCTGCATTATCAAAAGTAATAAGTGCAGATACACTTTTGCTTCTACAATATTTTTTATTAAAAGAATACTCTTATTATATATAAAATAAAAATGGTCATTTACGCAATTCACCACTGTAGTATAATTTGAACATGTCCATTTTCATACTATTTAGATAGTGTAATAAAAATAATAATTACGTCTCAGAAATTTTCAATGCTGAGAAATGAATAATACATAATGTGGCGTTCGTTGGTTACTTTTTTCTTATTGTAAATATTTTTGGCTAGGAATTTGTGAATCGTACATTTACAACATATACACTGACGGACTCATAAACTGCATCAAAGTTCAGGTTTACTCTAAAAGGATTTTTTATAATAAGTATGCAAACTTTTTAGATTAAATTATATAAATATGGAAAGACTGGCTCTTAATCTTAAAAAATAAATAAATTTAAAAATAGAACTGCAGTAAAACAAATGAATATAGCCGGGAAAAGAAAATTTACTCGTAATATCAGATTTGCGTGTTAATTTATAGCAAATTTTAAATTGATTCTCATTGATTTTTTTGTTTTGTCAATTGAATTATTGTTACCAGCATAATTGTTGGGTTAGTTTTTTAACACATCGAGAGTTTTTGAACCATAATATGGATACTTCGTCCGAACAAGCGGCACAAATTGTAGCATTGGTGCGGGAGGGCTTGGAACAACGAACGATTGGTAGAAATTTAAATTTAAACCAGTCTACGGTTTCTAGAATATACAGAAGGTTTGTAGAGACAGGTTCTTACAGGAGGAGACGTGGTACAGGCAGAACTCGAGCAACCACAGGTCGTGATGACCGATTTATTGTTACAACTTCCCTGCGAAATCGTTTCCTCACGTCAGTTAACATCAAAACCGAGCTTAATGAAGTGCGTGGAGTAAACGTGTGTGCACGAACAATAAGAAGAAGGTTAAAGGAAGCAGATATCACCCCTTTTAGACCAGCAAATGGTCCAAAGTTGTCTGCAGCTCAAAGACAAGCTCGCTTAAAATTTGCGCGTCATCACCTGAATTGGACAGAAGAGCAGTGGGCCTCTGTATTGTTCACGGACGAGTGTAGGACATGTTTATATGGTGCAGATGGTCTCAGAAGAGTCTATCGTCGACGTGGGGAGCGATATGCTCAAAGTTGCATTGAGGAGCGTGTTCCTTTTGGAGGCGGTTCATGTATGGTCTGGGGTGGCATATCGATGAACGGGCGAACAGAACTTGTGTTCATAGACATGGTCCGTCAAAACGGTAATAGAGGGGGTTTGACAGCACATCGCTACATAACAGAGATATTATAAGATCACGTGGTACCTTACATGGGATTCATAGGCGAAAATTTTACTTTAATGCAGGATAATGCCCGGCCGCATGCAGCTGCACAAGTTCAACATTATTGCGAAGAGGTTAGGATACGTACGATGAATTGGCCAGCACGCAGCCCGGATCTTAATCCCATCGAGCATGTCTGGGACAATTTAAAAAGAGCTGTATATGCGAGAAACCCTTCGCCCACGACAGTGGCAGCACTAAGAACAGCACTTTTAGAAGAATGGGACAATATTCCGCAAGATCTTTTAATAACCCTTATAAAATCTATGCGGAACCGATTAGAATCCGTAATAAGGGCACGTGGGGGTAATACACCTTATTAAAATACAAATAAACCCTTGCATAAAGTTTGTGTCTATTGTTAAAACCAATTTTTTAATTAAACCAATTTTCCTTAAATTTCTGTTTTTTCTTCAAAAAAAGTCTAAAGGTCCTTTCCAGTACATAAACTTAAACTTAAAGATATGACCCTACGCTGTTTTGAAGTTCACGAACCAATCTAGAGGTTTCAATTTAAATCTGTATAGAAAGTTTGCATACTTGGTTAAAATATTTATTTCAAAGTCGTCTATTACTTTGATGCTGTTTATGAGTCCGTCAGTGTACATTTCTAATTTTCTTTTTGATAGTTTGTCATAGTCTTACACGTCGGCAGGTTTGTAGACAGTATATACTTATCATCCTTAATATAATATAATAATTAGAATAACATTTGAAAGCTTAGATTACCACACTCACAATTTTAATTATTCACCTTTTTAAGTTCCACCGTGAGCGATCACGTAAATCCAAAAATAGTCTTATAAATTTGTATAGTTTTTGTCAGCGCCTGATATATAGCTTACCTTTACAATTGTCCTTATAAGATTCAAAAATCGAATTTCAATGATACCACCGCGTCCTGGGGCACGATTCTCATGCAATCGAATTTTTTCCATATTAAAATTCGTATACGAATTTCTCCGCTCTACTGAAAAGTTCGAATCTTTCATGTATTTCGTATTCTGAGCACCCATAGAACGATTACTATTCGAAATAGTACGTTGGGTAAAATTAAAAAAATAAATTACGTAATTATTAAGCGTTTATAAAAACGCTGTTACTGCTTCATCTACTAATAATTTTATACTATGCATTTTGATTAATATGACACTTGAATTTTAAAACTCTTAAGTTTTTTAGTAAACAACTTTCAAACGAGAAATTAAAAATTATTTATTTCCGATATTTTCTACACACACACTATATATATATATATATATATATATTATAATATATATATAATATATTAATATATATATATATATATATATACATATACCTATATATTTTTTTATTTTTTTTATTTTGCCTACCTTTGTTTTTAATAAGTCAATGCGTGATCGCTGTTGAATCACTGGCTGAAACATTTGGATGAGTTCTAATGTAAGGTTCTTATTTAATCGAAAATGTTTAATAAACTCGCTGCCCCTAACTATTGAACTAATAATCTACAATAAATTCGTCCATTTCCTATGTAAAGTCAAATCAATACAAACAAAAAGTATATCCAATCAAACTTGATTTAAATTCGTATTCGAATGTCCACTTCTACTGGTCCGTATCACTCGTTTTGTTCGAATGACGTTCATGCGAACTAGTTCGATTGTGAACTTCTGAGAATAGACTAACTGTGTTACATTCGAAAAAAATTCGAACTTCGAACTTTTTTACGAATGTGAACTTTTTCTATTGCATGAGAATCGTGCTCCTGGACTTTTGAGTTAAATAATCTGTGCTCAGTTTTCTTTATATTTGAAAGAGGATAAACGTGTAGACGGATCACCTAATGGTAGGTGTTTATCGCCATCTATGGACATCAAGGTATTGTTCCACTTAATTATAAATAACATCTATATATAACTAATATAACACTTACATATACACATGCTTTGTATATATAGATATAAAGCAGATGTTAAAGATCGTTCGTTGAGTTTGTGTTTCAATTTTCGTAACATAGCTGACACAATTTTGTTCCTAAATTCAATTTCTCCTTTAAGTTACGTGAACGGGAAGAGTGTTACGTTAATTTGAATGTAAAACATATCTAGATCATGGGTGAAATTGCAGTCGTATCGACATCGAATAACTGACGAATTGGAAAGAGGTCCTCCAATAGGGAAGTTCATAACTTTCCCCCCCGTAGACAGTTTTTTTTATTTTTATATCTCCCTTTATTACAACAACATAAAATGATCCTAAAGTTTTTTGAAATTGTAAAATAAATATAACTGAAAGTAAATATTCATTAACCAAAATTTAATTATGTACTTAACCTCTAAAAACCAATATTCAAATTTAAAACGTGCCCACGAGTTTGGATTTTAATATAGAACTACCGTAAGTTGCCAGAAGGTATTCATACAAATTCGTAATACATCTAGACTCTATAATCTATATTAAAGTTTTTAGGCTAGTTCCGTAACCAAATCGCAAAAACGGATCTTTTATGGATTTGTCATGTCTGTCTGGTCGTCCGTGTGTCACAGACACTTAATTCTGAAACAATAATAACTAAACTATTAAAACTTGGCAAGTAAGATGTAGATATTCTGTGATCCGCATTAAGATTTTCCCACAAAAATAGAAAAAAAAAAACCAGTAAATTTTGAGGGTTCTCCATACTTACAGCTGAGACTCATAAATTTATTACCTTCAAAAATTATATGGAGGATTATAGTATATTCTTTTTTCAAAACTCAATAGCAAGAGTTACTAATAGTAGGACGTGCCCCCCGTATCTTTTAAAATAACACATGCAAACTTCCTCCAAAATTAGTTTGAACGCGATCTAGCAAGTACTTTTACTTCATACATTATAAATCGTAAATGTTACTTGCTGCTATGGAATCCTTCAAATCAAATAAAAAATTTACTCTTCAAATAGGATTTTACAATCACTTTTGAATGTCACCAAGAACCAGCAAGAAAACCAGCAAGGGCAATTTTTTTTTCTCCCTGTATCATTACAGAGTCGTCAGTTGGAAGCCTGAACCCAACCTCCGATACAAATTAAAACAACTAACAAATACATATTTCTGTCACAAGAGTCATATGTATATGTCAGAGTCTGATATGTATATGTCCGGTACAAAATAAAAATATCATTTATTAAAGAATCATTAAAATTATATATCACAAAATTTACATCCAAGCATGTTTATTCATTCAGGAAATTAAATATCGTAAAAATTACATCCAAGCATTTTTATCATTCAAGAAATCATTGACCTTGTAATACCCTTTTTTCATTAGAGTATTTTTAATATGTGCTTTAAATTTATGAAACAGTAAAGCAGTGTGTTATAAAAAGTTACACATTTCCCTAAGAACGAACCTCTAGTTTTTTGAAGCCTGTATGTTGGAATGGCAAGCTTATTTTTATTTCTCGTGCTTAAATGATGAATTTGAAAATTTGTATTAAATGTATCGTAGTTCTTATAAACATATATTAAATTTTCATAAATATATTGACACGCTAATGTCATTATATTTATTTCCTTAAATAAATCTCTGATTGATTCTCTTTGTTTTATATTATAGACAGCGCGAATTGCTCTTTTTTGGAGCACGAAAATACTTTCAATATTCGCCGCAGATCCCCACAATAGTATGTCATACGTCATGATACTATGAAAATAACTGAAATAAACTAATCTTGCCGTTTCAACGTTAGTCAGTTGTCGTACTTTATATATAGCAAATGAATCAGAATTAAGTCTGCTTGCCAAGGTCTCAATATGGGGATCCCGTTGCAATCGTGAGTCGAGTGTAATACCCAAAAATTTTGTACTGTCAGTGAATTCTACAGTTTCATCATTCATTTTCACAATATTGTTCACTGTTCTTACATTAGGCAATGAAAATTTAACACATTTAAATTTAGTTGTGTCAAGTGATAAGTTATTCATTGTGAACCAGTCCAATACTTTAGGCAGTGTACTATTCACAACGTCAGTATTTGCATCTTCCCTGTCAACCTTAAATATTAATGAAGTATCATCTGCAAATAGTACTGCATTGCACAAGCTATTAGTGAAGTAAGGAAGATCATTAATATAAATTAAGAAAAGCAATGGTCTCAATATCGATCCCTGAGGTACACCCATAATTGTAGGAGCCCCAACAGACTGAGTTCCGTTAATTACAACTTTTTGACTCCTATTAGATAAATAAGACTCAACAACACAAATTGTCTCCGCAGAGACACCATAATGCTTGAGTTTATGTAAAAGTATCTGATGACTAACGCAGTCAAAGCCTTGGAGAGGTCACAGAATATACCGATTACATCCTGTTTACTCTCCCAAGCAGCAAAAATGTTTTTGAGTAGTGCAACTCCAGCATCAGTAGTGCATCGACCCTTCATGGGCGAGCCCGACTTGCGCTTGGGCGGTTTTTTTTAGATATTTGTTCGGAAATGAAATGCGAGTAATAAGCACTTATGTGTCAACATATCATGTGAAATAAGCACTTATGTGTGAAGCTTTCCGAATAGGTAGGATACATAGAATTTTATTCAAAACTCATGTTTCGATACTCAAATCGAAAGTGTGAGGATAGACGACCTGTAAACTCGTTACAGGCTGATGTGGCATAATGGCCCGAAAATGAGACAGCCGGTATGCCCGGATACGCGATATTGAAATACGCGCACACTGTCACCGGCGCCATATTTATTTTCCTCTAAAGATATATCGTTACGTCAATATTTCGAATAAAATGAGATGAAGGCGCGAACGTATCTGAAATATCAACTTAGCTGTATTTATATGAGATATTATAAGGAAGAGTGTTCTGATTTGATGCCACAAAAAGTGTTACTTTTTCATAGTTATGGTGAGTTCAGCCAACCAGAGATCGAATTTTAATAATTCGATTAATTTTATTGGTTACTTGTGGTATAATTTAATTAAATTCTAATTGTGGCATTTTATGTATATTTCGAATCTGTTAACTTTTATTTATTTTCTAATTAGCGGCAGTTACAACTAAACTTGCAAAACATTAACCATTAAAATGTTTCATAACATCAAAAAATTACATTAGATTTTGAGCAGAATTAAGTACGTCGGGGAAACATTCTAATATAAAATAATACACAAAAAATTTCAATTTAATTAACATTTTACATTTTAATTAAAACATATATAAGTTGAAATTAATTGTATATTTACATCGAGGAATTTCTTATTATACAGTGTGTTAGGGAACGGACTTCCGATACTTTACCAACGTGTTGTATGTTAAGTTTTATCGACAAAAACCTATACAAATGGGGGTCGCATCCCTCACCCCTATGAATGAGAGCTATTTTAAAATTTTATTTCTCGTATTTTAAGGAGTTTATTAAATCTTGCTGTTTTACGATTTTATTTGGTCTACATACACAAAAGTGGCCTTATTTCTTACTTACACCTTCTAATCGTAAAAGTACCTCTCTCTCTCACAAACAATAGAAATATTATCTTCTTATGAATAGGGTTTTTTTTGTCAATTTTGACTTGTTTTGTTAGACCCGTTTCTTAACTATTTGCCTGTTTAGCGGTACTTATTTTAGATTTATTTACAAGCTCAACTCATTGCCAATAAATTAAAACAAAAAAAAAATGATATGTCAAGGGCCCGGAGTTTTAGGTAGAGCCCAATAACTAAAAAAAAAATAGATAATTTTACCCAGTTTTCCGTCTAAATCAAAGGATTTTGTTTATTATTGTAAAGAATTTCTTAACAAATTTATTGTTAAATGCTAGCACAGCTCATTAACTTTGAAATAAGGCCACTTTTGTGTATGTAGACCAAATAAAATCGTAAAACAGCAAGATTTAATAAACTCCTTAAAATACGAGAAATAAAATTTTAAAATAGCTCTCATTCATAGGGATGAGGGATGCGACCCCCATTTGTATAGATTTTTGTCGATAAAACTTAACATACAACACGTTGGTAAAGTATCGGAAGTCCGATCCCTAACACACTGTATAATTGACATGACGATATGAAAACTCCTGTTTGGCATATTTGCTGTTAGTGTATTATCGAAAAAATTATATTAAATCGTTAACGGTCCCAGTTTGAATACTGACATCAAATCCACTATTATAAATTAAGAAGAACTGCTGAAGCCACGTACTGTTATTTCGTGTATTTACCATATTGTTGTTTTTAAATAGACGGACAAACATTAAGTTTCGGAAAGCTAAAAAATGATGGGGGAGCATCACTGTACGGGTTAACCGCTAACCAAGTCCAAGCATTCTTCGTGCGAGTGCTAATTGAGGCATGTCCGGTCATTTGCAGCCGAACTAAAGTTTAGCCTTGTTAGGGCTAATAAATTCGGAAATCGGCCAGATGTTAACGAGAACCAATTTGTAGGCCGAATAGGCCCCAGGGCAAGCCCGCAATTACTTGAGCGTCGTATTTTATTAGAGGGTTGATTAGTTGCTTGTTTTTCTATGCATTATCTGGTTTATCGTTGGTTCGCCTTTCTATTTGCTTGGCAAGTTTCCCGTTGTTTCTTTACCAGCAGCAGATATGGTTCAGAATGCTTCATAGCTATGTCAATATTGACTGTTATGTACCAATCATTGTTAGAAGTAGAATAGAATCAGTAATTGGTGTACAATAGCGATAGAATGAATATTACTTGTTTCATTGTACATTGTTCCCTTGCTGTTTTTCTAGATTTGTTGCGTATAGGTTTTATTAATTAAAAAAAATACATCAATTCTGTACCTAAAAATACAAACTTAAAACTAAAAATGACAAATTAATATTTTGTAAGTATTTGAAAAGGATGTTTGTGTGATGAATGCATTTATACCTTAGTCTGGGTTGTTAATATATATATTTGTATATCTGTTACCAAAATCCAATGTCATAATCTAGTACAGCCATGCCTTGAGATGGTAATTCTTGTAAATACAACGCCTGTATCAACGAAGCTAAAGACTCCGCCTCTCCAACGTATGTCAATGAGCGAGCAATTATAACGACCTCAGTATCGTTTTCGAAAGGAGTATTTGACCAATCTACTTTATTGTGGTCGGAGGGCGCCTCGCATGCTGAAGCAGAGTTATCTTGTTCTATTAGATAACGGAGTCCAACGCAGAATGTGGCCGTGAATTGTGGGTTTAATAGAAGGTACATGGATGATCTAGCGTTGCCGAGATGAAAACCAAAGATGGAGGAGTATACGTTCGCCTGATGCAGCGATTGTTTCCTCTTGAGTTGCAAGAATAATTTTGCATTTTTTTTTCTTTTGCCTTTTATTTGATGCAGAAGATTGTTAATATTCTTTTTTGTTGTTTTCGATTGTTAAGATGTATAATTTTTGTCAAATAAAAAAATATATAATATACTAAATTTAAATCGTATTTTCTTCACCTACAGAGCTAAGTTTGGGCTAGGCTAATTGATGTAAGTGTAAGAAATATTTAATAAAGATATTTCACCTTTATTTAAGTATAGATTACAAACACTCTTCATTGTTACTCAGTCAATGATTCGTAGCTTTACCAGAAAATGTTTCATCTCCTGAAAATTTTGTCCATAAACCTACACCGTTAATTGATTCGACGAGCCGAAATTTCTCGTCATAGCTACAAATCTAATTTCGCGCACGAATACGGGAGCAAAGTGGCATTAATTAATAAGATCACGAGCAGATCCGTCAAAGACTAATCAATGATGTACAGCATATGACGGGTAACCACTCCATTAAACGTGACGCAACGCGTAACGTCGTTACGTTTACCTTAAATATACTTGTAAGTACAGTCCAAGCCTCAAGTCTGAATACTTAAATACAAAGTAACAATAAACGTTTACAACTCAAGCGGACATTTGCCAATTGTCGACAAACTGTCACAACTTTTTCAAAATTGCTTTGATCAACGTTTGCAGGCACGTGCTGGTATTCACGGGCTCGTTTGTGAGTCCTTTATTGCTTTCGCTCTTGCGACAGTAGTTAGTGAAATAAATTGTCTTTTACTGAACTAACAGCATTTCTCTATTAAATGATATTTTAACTGGCTCTTTTAAATCATTTTGCTTCGAGTTATAAAAAATACATAAAGCAGACATGATAGCCAACATGAGCTGGAGGTCTGCTATGCTTGCTTGTCTACAATCCATAAAGGAATTCGAAAGAGTCTAAATCCGTAATTTGAGCTGAGCGTTTGTGAAGTCTAAATGTTTGCGAAAACTGCCAAATGCGTAGACTTTTCAATAAATTAATACTATATATTAGACATCCTTATTAAGTGCTCTTTCAGAAGATTATCACGTATTACTGTTATAACAAAAGAATATATAATATAGAAGAATATGTATTAATTCGCCCCCAAAAAGGGCTTCAACTATTCTAATGCTAATTCTAATTGCTAACACAGCAGCGAAATAAGATATAATAAAGTGTTTATCGTACGATTTAATCACTATCTTGCAATTTCTCCTTCGAATTTTGGTAGTTCAAGGTAAATTGGGGTTAGAAGTATTTTGGCTCAACAAAGTAAAAGGTGATGAATGCAGTTAAAGTTTTTTACTTGTGTTGGATAGTACTCCGCGTATTCAACACGACATGTTAAAGATGAGGGTTCAAATCTTACCCGGTCAGAAATGTGGTTTGTAATTTTCATTTTCATGTATGTATGTTTAGCATTTTAAAATAAACACAGTCAAAAATACAAATTATTTATACTTATATTACAGACTACGACTTGGAAAAAAAAATAAACACATCATGATCGTGACTGTACTTATTACACCGTACTGATAAACATTACAAGATCTATTTCAAATTGATTCTAACTTAGAAGTGTTCTTCGTATGATTGATTGTAGGTACCTGAGTTATGTCTGGTAAAGTTTGCTTGAGGTTATTATGGATTCATAAATATATTACGTTAGAAAATCAGTGTTGCCTACTACTTACTATTACTCGAAATAATATATTTTAGCCTGTGATAAAAAATACGTGTGGTGTTTCTGAAATTGAACGACATAAACATAGCGAAACCGGGTCTCGATAATAGCTTCTGCATCTTGAAAAAATGTTACTAATATTTCTTTTCTCGGCATCTGAATAATTATATTCTATAATACACGGTCGAAAGCATGTGTTATAAAATGGAAAAGCACCTGCATTTAGCACATAAAAAATCTTATCTAGTAAGATAAACAGCATAAGCATAAACTAGTAATGAAAATTTTTTGGTTGTACTATTTGTAAGCCTGATTTCGAAAACATTAAAACAGATATATTTTAACATAGCATTGGAATTAATATAAATTAAGAGAAGCGATCGGAATTGGTCCAATAGTTTTGAAAGCTATATTAAATCGGAGAAATTTCTTAGCATTTTATATTAAAACATTTATTATTCTTATTATATATTTGTTATAAGGATATTAATTACTGTAAAAAGACGTTTTTCTCGACCTGAAATTGAAATCGCTTATGAAAAAATCTTAATAAAACATAACTTCTTTGAACAGAGAGATTTTTCCAAGAATTAAAAAAATATTCCTCTTCTTCCACGTGATACATAAAGTTCCGTACATATTTAGGACATGACATAATTGAAAATGGCCACGCTACAAATTTGAGAACGGACTCGGTGTATGAAATTGCTCCGACACGTGTTAATTTCCCTGTAATTTTATGACGCAGACGCAATTTTGGGGTTACATCCTGCCTCAGGCGGACGCCATATTGGATTATGGAGTAGCTATGGAGATGGGCCCATGTTAAGCGTCGAATGAAATGTCCGTTTGCGAGACGAATGTTGTAATATTGTACTATGTGTGCGCCTTTCTTATGATTAATATAGGTTCCTTCCTAGATACGTCCATATTTCCAAAAATATAAATATAAATATATAAATATATGTTTATTAATATATGTTAATATATGTTTATTATTCAGTTTATTCAATGATTGTCTTCTGACAATTGGGTGTATTGCCATTTCCTAAGTTTATACCTGCTTTATTAAATAGATTTTATATGGAAAAGGAAAGGCGGATTGAGGGGCTGAAGTGCATTATCATCGTCAACTATCATCATCACAGCATATATCCACTGATGGGCACGAGTTTAGCTTAAATATGTCAGGGTGATTACAGTTATTAGTCACCCATGCTGGCTGAGCATTGGTCAACTTCACACACACCTTTCAATTTCTCCGTTGATGTATGTATGCAGGTTGCTTCACGATGTTTTACTTCATCGTAAGACCATCAGATATATATGTACTTATTAAATTTGAAAAACACGTTGATATAAAATGGGATTGACCCTATATAAAGTGGGGAAAATATATTCTACTTTGCTGCTTCCGTCAGGTCCTGCTAAGAGGGGAAGACCCAAGAAAAAGTACCTTGACATCGCAAGCAATGACATGAGTGCCACTGTGTGATACTCCATCCTTTCGGATCATATGGATGTATCGTGTGAAATCTCAGACAAATACCTAGAACAATGCGGGTGGATCCTTTGTATACTTTGACAAATTCAATGAGTTGTTTAACACCTTCAAAACATGGCAGAATGAAATGAATTTAAATTTAGTAAGCATTACGAAATAAAGAGTTCCTTAACAGACATAAGAACTGAAATCAAAACTCTCCGTAATGAGTATGACATACTTAAACAGAGTGTATCTAATATAAATACAGAAATATCATGTCTTCAACACTCTTCACAATTCCAATCCGATAAACATGTTACTCTGAAGCAAAGAGTGGATGACCTTACACGTGCAACTAATGAGCAAACGTCGTCTCTGGCTGTTAGCCTTCAATCTAGAATTGACTCCTTGGAGCAGCAGGCCAGACAGACCAACGTTGAGATCTGCAATGTACCGGAACGAAAAAGTGAAAATTTTGTGGGCATCGTTGAGGCTATCGGAACAGCAATCCGCTTTCCGATCTCTAAAGGTGATTTTGTATCGGTACACTGAGTGCCACACGCAGATCAAGCAAGCGACAAACCAAAAAATATTATTGTCAAATTCAGTACACGTATACAAAGAGATAATATACTCGCTTCGTATCGAAATCTTAAATCACTAAGATCTGATCAGCTTGGCATCCAAGGTACTCCATCTATAATTTATTTAAATGAACACCTTACACTACAGAAAAAGCAGTTATTTCGAAAAACTCGTGAGACTGCAAAGGAACTCCATTATAAATATGTTTGGATTAGAAACTCGACGATACTTATTAGAGAAAATGATGACAGCCCCGTATTGGCTATCCGAGGAGAGAATGATCTCAACAGGCTTCGATCCAGAAACAAAAAAATAATATTTTATTGATTTTTCTTTTTGTGTTAATTTTGTTTTGTGTTTTTCAATTTATTTTCAATATCTGTATTATTTTATGTATCATGATTTTGTTGCTTGCTGGGCAATCAAAGTTTGTTCTTATTTTCTATTACATTAACACTTTCAGCCTCAGAACCTAACAATATTTTTCCTTATAACATACATATCTTGAGATGTATTTGCTTACCACTCTTATTACACAACTGTGTTGCAATACAGACGCTTTTCCATTATAACGAATATATAGATATGAATGTCAAAAATGAATAACGCCAAATCAATGAATTGTCTTAATATCTATTATCAAAATTGTAGAGGCTTTAGAACAAAGTTAAACATGTTATACATGAACATTTTGTCGAATAACTATGATCTCATTGTGCTCACCGAGACGTGGCTGATCCCAGACATTGACAATAGTAAATTCATATATCATCATTATGTAGTTTACAGACGTGATAGAGACCGCCTTGCTTGCGGCAAGCACCATGGCGGTGGTGTTTTTTTTTTTATTGCTAAAGTTGACAAACAAGCAGGCTGCCCACCTGATGGTAAGTGATAACAGTCGCCTATAGTGCATGTGGTTCCCACGAGATTCGCAGCAAATCTGCAAACCTCATAAGAACCACAGTGTACGTTGCCAACTTGTGACATAAGATGTAAAGTCACAGTACCCAGTAATTTCACTGCCTATCTTACCCTTCACGCCGGAACACAGCAAAGCGAACCCTGCTGTTTGGCGGCGGAAATAGGTAAGACGGAGGTACCCATGCAGACGACCCTGGTACAGAGTCTACCTCCTAGAAAAGAGGTGAGGTGTTTTCGTGGCGGTTCTACATGGCCTGAAATCTACCATATTCAATACTTTACATGAAATTGTAAAGCAACATACACCACTGTCAAAGGGTCGGTCATCTGCGTTTCCTATCTGGTTCTCACATACACTACGAAGGCCTTTAAAAATAAACAAAAAAGCTGGATTGTTACACAAAGTCCATAAACAAAGCAGACACACATCTTTGAAAATATTAGAGGTCAAGTATTTATGTTGGGTCATTACTATTAGGTCATGAGGCTTTGCTATGATGAAGGTCGGTATTATTACTTTGACGCAGGTCACCATTAAGGACATAGCGATACCCACATCGAGCGCGACCCGCTTGTTGCCCGAATATAATATTAAGTTTCTGGAACTCTAATTAATTCCTATGAAACAATTTCATTCGCAAATGTAGATTAATTTAACGTGACTATCCAATAATCCACGACAGATGACGTGACTGGCAATTTACGACTCTCTCCCGTTACCGGAGTCTAATCAATTAATTATGGAAAATTTGATAGTTTTCTTTCGGGAATGGTGATTGCAGCTTATATGTTGATTTGTTTCTGGTTATGTTGGAATCAACAAAAAATTGATTTAGTCTTATAATTCAAAATATTTGTTATGTATTAGATACGTGTTAAGAACTGATTGGTTTGCAACCTATTTAATTGAATATCCTATTTATTTGAAATTTTCTGTATGTTATTTATTGATTGACGTTCAGAATTTCTTACCTGTTTTTCTCTAGAAGGTTCATTTTCTTTTTTTCCTTATATGTATGCGCTTTAAGGTTTTGTCACTCTTAAGCTCTTTGTATTTCTTCAATTTTATATTTGTTTGACATTAATAAGTGCCTACAAAGAGATATGTTGAATAAATATTATTTTGATTTTGACTGTATTACTACTCATCTTTAAATGAATAATTTAATTGTTTTCTTTTATTGTTTTATTTGTTTCGTAATTGTAGTAATAACATCAGTTTTTGGCTTGTGCCTGGGACTCGTTTAGAAATGACGTACACACATACGAGTATACTGGTACTGAAACACACTATTAAACACGCACACAAATATTAAAAAGAAGAGAAACTTGCATTTTTACATGTGTGTAATAAATAAACTTAAAACTACTGGTTCGCATTTTATAGCAATTGATATATATGGACAGTTTGAAACCTGTCCGACATGCAGTATTTGTCCCACAGAAAAATATATCTTTCATATGAAAACATCCGATATAAGGTAAAAATAGTGTAATATAATGACTTACTCCAGGAAGAACATGTTTCTGAAAGAGAACCCATAGCTAATCTTATAAACAACATTAGATTCTTTTGGAACTGTTATCAGAATTTAATCGAGCTCAGCTCGATAAATAAATTTGATACTAACAATCAGTTTAATCTACTTTCTCCGATCGGGAATTACATTGTTAGTGACCTATTCGTCTGACATTACGTAATCTTACATGCTTACGGGATAATATATCCAACATGAAGGATTAACTTCGCTGACAGCATTTCTAAAACATTCATAGAGGTTCAGTAATTGGTGAGAAGGTCAACTTTACGCCGCCATTTTCATCAATACACCGACACAACCAACTTTTTAAGTTAATACAAGTAAGTTTCAGGACGCAATCGCAGTACCTCGTCTGAGTTTTCATTTAATCTAGACTTAAAATTATATCGCAGGTGAGAAGGAAACATCGCAGTGTTTTGACGATACAATCCACTATACTATTGCTCATTCTGATGATGTTAAAGTGTTACAAGTGAGTAGATAATGTTATCTTCCAGCGTAGATAATAGAGTGCTAAATTGCGTGTTTACACCACAGGATTAATACAATGTCCATCATCTCTAAAGATACTAAGCTTTGTATTCTAAAATTAAACTTAAATAGCTGCTAGGTGTAATTAAAAAAGGATGATGCTATTCAGCCCACATAGCGTCATCCCTTTTTAACTGTACTCAAGCAGTGGTTTGAGTTTGAATTTAGAATACAATTCTAAGGCTTGTAACACCATGCGACTTTATTATATGAGACTAAGTGTAGAAAAAAGTTTAGCTAAACTAGGTTGTAACGCAAATATACTCATAGAGAATCATATAAAATACAAAGTTTTTACCTTACTTTGCTTACTTATTGTCTAGATATTAAGTGATTTGCTTTTATATAGGTTAACAAAATGGATCTATGTATTTGCTTACAGTGAGACTGCTAACTCAATGATTAAGTAGACCCCTCTACACGACCCCGTTCGAATTTAGCATATTGACTCCAATATTAGCATCCTAAATGGGTAATCTGTTTTCAACTTGGCACTGATCGCCTGCAGGTTGTACCTTCACGTTACATTAGCGTAATCTATTTCTAGCTGATATGATTTTGAGGTTATGTCGCGCCCGAGGCCATGGTGCGGGAGCAACCATATTGGATTATCTGAACAGGCCATCGCGTCGACGTCGTCGGTTAAATTGCAGGTGAAATATTTCGAAATGGCAAAAATTGTGAGCAGATTCATATGGAATTCCAGTGAGTTTACGGAAGAATGCGTTCTCCACGTAAGCTGAATGGCGGTGTTAGCGGTAATTAGGTATACGAAGTGAGCAATTGGTAGTTGAAGAGTCCATAACAGTAATAAACGATTTGGTTATATTTCTATTGAAATCAAATTCATTCATTTATTCCTTTAGATTCGATATTTGTAAGTTATCCTCGTATGTATAATTGAATAAGTTTAGATTACTGTTCAGTAGCCATTTTTTCGTCGCTAGTATAATATTCCTGTTAAATAATAAATTTCATATCTTTTCATAGCATTTTTTTAAATAATATAAAATTTACAATGTCACATAGAATATCTTAAATATGAGAAAGAAAGAGAACCTGTATAGATCAAACCTATTAAACTCTTTATTGCACATAAAAATTTACTGGAAATAATATTAAATATAAAATATGTACATAGGTGGACTTATCCCTAATAGTGATTTCTTCCAGCCAACCTAACTGGGGATTTAGTCATAAAATTGCGGATACTACTTAAAATGCAATCAACAAAGTATAGAAAATTTACACTACACAAAACAAAGCAAAACTAATTACTTTCCTTTAAAAAATACTAACTACATCTATTACTATAAATACATAAATAACAGTATATATAACAATAATATATATTAATAATCATATTATATATATATATATATACATACACACATACATATATCTATAAATATATATACATATTAACATACCTACAATATAAACATGACTAATTAATTGTTCGACTCAAGTTGCGATAAAAAATTAGAAGAAAAACCTAATTAGAGATGTTAGTAGAGCTTTCAGTAAAATAAGTGTTTCAATAATTTTTAAAACCATTTTATCTCTCAAGCAAGCTTGCTTGCTTGCATTGCTATACGACCTGTACTATAGACTAGCTGGTGCCGGCGACTTCGTCTATGCAGGACATTTATCGTCATATTTTGGAAAATTCACTCAATATCTTTATAAATTTTAATCTATTGTAAAGTTTTATTATCCATCCATACTTACGAACATTTGCGTTTATAATATTTGTAGGATTTTAAATGGGTAAGATAAAACAGCGTTGTTTTTTACAATTTATCCATAATCGGACATTAAAATTTCCAAACCAGCAACTGAGGCGACACGGCAAGTGCGTCCCCTTAATTAACTAACAAATGGCTTCGCTATACACAATGACTTAATCAAACCGCATTAAGATAAGAAAACAAAGACCTTTTGGCATGATGGCGCAAGTTACAAGCATTAACGATTTTCGTAAGTAGTTATAGTCTGGTAGGAAAACTTCGTGATTAATTCAATTCAATAAAGTAATATAATCCAATTGATAGCCTTAGTTTTCTTTTATTAGTACTAGCGGACTCGACAGACTTCATCCTGTCAAAATGATTTGTAAAGTGACAGTTTTTTGTTCCTACTTATTTTATAGATAATATCGCATAGCCAACCAAATTGCAAAAAAGGACCAAATGAACTATTACATTGTGTGACAGTTCTATTTTGAACGTGACATTAAATCCTTCAACGATGTATTTTGTGCTACAACGCACACACGCACACTGTTTTGATAAATATGATTGAATTTCAACTTTATATAGCGTTAATAGAGCGCAAATTGATTCTTTGATGTTAGGAACACACCAACATTGCTTAAACAACAGTGAGTGCTTGCAATATCAACTTTATACAATAACAATAAAGCTCAAATCGACTGTATATTTTAGTTAGAAAACGTTCGGTATGGATTTTTTTTCCTCGGAGGAGGAGGAGAGTAAGTCTGAGAATCCTCTCAAGGAGTACGAAACGTACCCAGGACACTCCCGCAACGGCAACTGTCACGGAGGTTATGTTGGACTCCACGCGACCGGAACGATCCAGCCACGTGACCTACCGACTAAACTCAGCCTGGCCTAAGTTCTAAGAACCATATAGGCAATTCGTAAGGGTGACCGCCCATCAGGAGAGGGAGGATGCAGCGCAGCAGGACCCAAAAGCGCTAGAAGAGGCGCGCGCCAAATTGGCCAAACATTTTGCCATTTCTTTTTTATATATGAGATTTTAATGTATCATGATGTGTTTGCCTTACTTGGCACATTTGTTAAATAAAGGAATTAATTAGTTCTATTAATTAGTGAATGAGAAAATGTGAATTATGTACAGTGGATATTATATGTATTACTAGATGTTTTTAATACCTAATATATAATATCCGTATTGGTTGATTAATTTACTAATGTCTCAGAGCCAAGTCGACGACAAAGTTATTAAACGAAGTCGCGCACACATAAAATTATGTCTGTTCTATAACAGCTTTATTTTTATTTTTGAATTTCCATAAAAATGTAAATTATAGTGACTGTTGGGCCGTGTATAAAATTTCGGGCATAGTCGACTCAAATGAGAAAACAGAATATGTTTTTTTAATAGTTTAAATATAGTAGTAGGCATTTTCCCAACAGTGTTTTTTGGAACATGAAACATGAAAATTTATTGAATTCATTATTAAATAACACTATAAATAAATCTTAAAATAAGAACAATAATAGCAGTAAACAAAGTGAATGGAGCTACGAGTATTAATGCTTCATTGTCAGTCAGACCTTGTCAAAAAGATACGATTGGCTGTGTATGGAGGCATTCTTGGTCCTTCAGTTATTTAAGGGAATGAATGCTGGGTATAGCAAAACAAGTATAAAAGCAAGATTAACGCAGTGAAAATGAGAGCTTTGAAACGAATGTCTGGACTGACAATGAAGGATAAATTGCGAAATAGTGTGGAAGGGAAATGTGCGATGTGAAAGAAGATGTAGTGACAAAAATTGAAAAGAGAATGCTTGCGATGGTATGGACACGTAGAAAGGCTGGACGAAAGACTATTAATAAAAGAAATTTACAAGAAATATTTGAATGGGACACTTGATAGGGGACAACCTAGATGAAATACTCGAATCAAATAGAGGATATACTGGAGGGAGGTCA
This sequence comes from Scirpophaga incertulas, assembly GCA_036419045.1. NCBI lineage: Eukaryota > Metazoa > Arthropoda > Insecta > Lepidoptera > Crambidae > Scirpophaga > Scirpophaga incertulas. Next base: position 19,474,527 of record CM071631.1, on the reverse strand, counting down.
AGTCAAGAGTACCCGTAACCAACGAGCATGCATGAAAGCATTAATGAAAGTCGAGGCAGCTAGAGAAGTATGTTTGGATCGTAACAGTTGGAAAACTGTGCCTACCCCATGGGAAAGATGCGTGAGTATATGTTTGTATGAAAATAAAGAAATCTATAAAAATGATACATCTTAACAATTTCGATTAAATATCTGAGAGCTAACAATAAAAGTTTTATTAAATGCAATTTTTTTTACTAGCACTTCATTAGTTTTGAACAAGGATGCATGCCACGTATTCGTCCATTACTTCCACCACATTTCCAGCTATCCCGAGGCTTAATAAAAAGCGACAGGATAAAATGATTTATGGGATAACTAGATAAAGGGAGTGCCAAGTTTAGTCGAGTCGGTTCGCGACGATAAGACAATAATAATAGATTTGTTACTTTTGTCACGGGGGCCGCAAAAACTGACTGCGCTGTCTTAAGTTATTCTATTCAAATTAGGACTGCCCATTCAGTTGCTGAGAATTTTCGATAGGAACGGAATTGAACATTAAAACGTAATAAGGGCGGACAATATTCAGGTGGCAGATGATGTTTGACTTAATTAAAGTGTTTTTTGGAGAAAACTTATGCTCTTTTACATACATATATAATAAAAATAGCAAAGCAACCACATTCATACCGGCGGGTTTCAGTGAGACGCCTAGCTAGAAGAGTGCCACACACGACCTCCGCGCCTAGCCAGCGGACGGGTAAGATGCGATTTCACGCATTTCATTTAGATTTTGTAAAACAAATTGCAATAAAATAAATACCACAATAAACACACGCTAAGTGCATTAAAATAATAATTTCTAACCAACAAAATAATCAAATTGATACGATAGCGATTGTTCAGAAATTATAATTATAGTTATACTTTCAACAACCATCAAAATCAAAATAGCTTATTGTACTAATAATTATTCACCAAGTAATGGTATGTAAATAGCGAATTAATAATTAATGTCGATTGCGCCGCCAATTTATGTAATGTAGCAGTAATGTCTATATTAGGCGCTTAATGGACGCCGCACTTGTGTACTAATGTGAGCCTTTGATATAAGTCGACTTCAATGTACTTAGTAATTTAGGAAAGTGCTTTTTTGTCCATTAACTATTACATTTACTGTTAGTATTATCGGGTTAAAGGCTATTTTACCTTATTTTGATTAGGAGAGATACTCGTACAACTAATTACATATAGTATATGTAGAACTATATAAAAAATATGTAGAACATTTCTTTTTCCACCTCGGAGATGGGATGGCAATAACATCCATGATAAAAACGTATCTCGGCATAGTATACTTGTCACCAACAACACCTATAAACCTATGGAATGTATCACATTTAAAACAAATAAAGTTTGTATATCTATCGTGAAAATGTCAGATAAATCCAAGTATGACAAAAATTTGACAAAATGCATCTTTTCGGCAGTTGCATAAATGTAACTATGAAATCTGCTTAATAAAAAATTGCAAGCCGAAATGCAACATTTCGGCTGTCGGATAACGTACCCGTAACTATGAAATCTGCTTATTAAAAAATTGCACGCTATAATGTAATATTTGGGCTCTCAGATAAAAGTAACTATGAAATCTGCCTAATAAAAAATCACAAGACAAAATACAACATTTCGGCTGTCGAATGAACGTAAACATGTAATTTGTTTAATAAAAAAGTCATTGGTAAACGGCTGAATTCATACCTGCATCTATTGATTAAAAAGTAAGTGCCGAGTAAAGCGCCATCGACATCAGAATATTTCTGAAATTCTATTCATATTTTAAATTATTTCAATTGTTGCAGATTATGTAGTTTGATTAATGTCCCAAGGCAACAGACATTTGAATTAGTACACAACATACGAACATACGAATTACTGTGAGATATTTTTTTAATATTAGATTAAAGCATTCATATAATGTAAGTAGGTATGTAATTCCCGAGACATTAATTATTGTGATCCTATCGTGATGACCCGTGCGTATGGACCGAATCAGGATTCAGATCTTTAAAATTAAAGGGCGATGCTAAACTCATTTTAATATTTGGTTTTTGCACACAAACCTATAAAAAGAAAGTGCAATAACATATAATGATAGTATAGTAAACAGGCTGCCAGATAGTTATATACCTACGCCTATGTATTCTTAATATTTTAACTGTCTGACTTGATAAATATAATAACTATGATGTTCCAGTTTGGTGGGAGATAACATGTTTTTACTTCTAATAAACTTATATATTTTCAAACTCAAAGTAAACATTACTCGAATTCGTATTCTGTTTAAATAATAATATTGTTTTATTTGTAGCTAAAGATGTAAGTATAAAAAATAAACAACTTGTATATTCCTTGATAAACATAAAAAGTCAGCGCTAGTAGTGCTTCAATAGAGGTCGTGCTTATTCTATCATATTGTTTTTTTACTGTTTTAGTTCTCCACTACGTTGAGCAAGCCAATGGGATATTATCCCCGTACAGCCATGTCTTTCGTGTATTTTATTTTGTACCAGCTACTTTACTCTTCGTGGTTAGATGAGGTTAGAATTTTACGAGTGTAGTGAAATAAGACGTAATGAAGTGACGCAAGAAAATATTCGTTCATACTTGTACGGCTGAGAGACTAAAGTGAGATGTTGATAAATACAAATTGTTGTATTGTTTAGAAATAAGAGTCCTATTATTTGTTATTTGAAAGTTTTAAATTTTTAAATATCATAAAGTATATGTGCTAAACCAAATTTAAGGAATTTAATTAACTGTTTTTACTTAATGAAATTTTGTTTGCGAATGTAACGTCATCTATGAATCAGGTTCGGAATCTCGTAAATCTTATTCCGAAAACATCTCGTTAGAACAATCAGACAGATGGAATAAAAGTTCAATATACTTGGTCCAATATTTAATGTTATGTGACAGTTATTTTCAATGTTAATATTTTCTAGGTAATTTTAGTTCCGCATAATTAAAAATCACACTAAAGCTTTGGTAAATCCATAGACTGTTGGCAACATTCTAACGTCAGCCCAGCTTCTATCAATCACATAGGGTTATCTATCGTTGCGTATCTGAATCTTCAGGCGAAATCAAATTATAACGTCTCCCAGCCCTTTTTGTGAGGTGGGCACCAAAAGTAATCTATTTGAAGTGAGGATGAGCCGAGAAGCGGTCACGGCTGTGGATTCTATCCCGTCATCGGGTTGGGCCGTGACCCGGAAAAATACAGGATCCTTGGGACAAGCAGGCTATTTAGGGACTCGTATCTGCGAAAGGATTTTTTTTATTACGACATGCCTTCTCTTGTCCTTTTGACTTCACATCACCTGGCGGGAGACTAGGAGTTCTCAGGGAGCTTCGTGCTCTACCTATTTTTTACCGCAATACAGTAGTGTTTATATTAATGTTAAAGAGTAAGATAGGTAGTGAAATTACTAGGCACTGAAGGGCGCCATCCTGGGGTTTCTTTCTGGTTTTATTACGTTACTCATAAATTAAAATTACAAGAACAACTTATTGCTATCGAATTGTCTCAGAAGAATACTTTGATTTTATTTGTGTCTAAGACCAGAATCATACAATACAACCTGCCAGCGATGGCCATAGAAAAATACTATGGTAGTAATGCGACCGAACATTATAGTACCGTGACAATACATCTTCTAGGCTAAGTTGGCAACCTACACTGTTGTTTCTGTGGAGGTTTTAGATTTGTGGTGAATTGTACATCTCTCATGTACCATAGACAACTGTAGCCATTTACTATCAGGTGGATTGTCTTTCAATGTATAGAAATAAAAAATGGTAAGTAAAGATAACGCTGAAAGTGAAAGAGTCTTATCTGGACTTCTCAATAACAGCTGAACTTTGTGTTAGGTTGGGTGGATGCGCTGCTCAACTAGCTTTAGTTGAGGACAGCCTTTGAGAGTTGCTTTAGTTACTTTAGTTGAGAGAGGAGACTTTCTTAGGGAAAGGCGAGAACTATAGTGGTCAGGTGTGCAATTCTGGTAGATTTCCCGCAGTAGGACAACTTACAGGTATTCCCGGGTTATTTAGCTATTCGAGATGGACAGGGACCGACAAACAGGCTCTGAAGCTCATAGTATAGTATATAGTCGGTAATACCGTTCCGGTACAGATCCGTCTATACAAGGTATAATAGCTTCGTACATTACTATGTAGTCTAAGGTACTCCTTTCATATACTTTTTCTACCACCCTGCCGCTCCTTTATCTGCGGTATGATAGCTTCTGAACAGAGATTAAAATAGGTTATACCCGGTTTACACTCTGCTCGCGCCTCCCACCTTTACACTGCACAACGAATTTAAATTATTCTTGTGCCGGTCATGAGAACGTGCACGTATTGAGATTAAACATCCCTTGAGATAATCATCCCAAGGGTGCTGAGTAAGCTAGAAATACGCAAGTACCATATTAGTATATAAGCCTTAGTTTTAGTTAAATAAGTGAGTTATTATAATGGAGACCATAATAGACGATATCAGACTATAACCTGAGTCTCATTATGTCCATTGCCTAAATACTGGCAACATTCTCAAGAGGCCTTTAGAGATGCGCTAGGTCAGCGTTTAATCCGTTCGGTTTAAATAGCTTGGTAATTTTAGTATATTCAGTAGAAATGCATCGGAGTGATGCCTGACTAACGCTATCGACCCTATGAATTAAGTAAAAACACAGTTTTTCTTAAAAAAAATGTAATAAACACAGATTTCTGTTAAATAAGACCTTAATGCCGCAATGCTAAAAACGGCCCTTATGAGAAGAACACACCTTTTAAGTATGCGAGCAGAATAATTTATGTACTATATTAATATGTATGTATGTAGATGTAATAAGTATATAACATTTATATCTGTAATTAATGTATGCTATGTAATTTTAGTATCATTATTAATGTAGTTAATTTTATCTATTTTTAAGTTGTAGATAGCATTTAATTTCTATACCACAATTTTTTTGTAGAAATTGTACAAATACCCACATTCATATATATAACAGTACTACTTGGATTGCTGGAAGAAATCTTTTTTGGAGATAAGTCCGCTCTCGTAAACTTTGTACTTAAGTACGGCATTTATAATGTAGCTGTGTACAATACAGATTTTTTTTGCATTTCTTGACTTAACTTCAACTTAATGGAATAAGGTGGTACAACGTATTATGCTTTAAAGTGACGAGGCTCCAAATACGGAATCCATGACACGCGAATAGAATTGTGCTTAACAATGATTCGTTCCGAAACAAAATTACTTTTCTTTCTTAGGGAAAACGAGAACACAAATAACTGACTTTTTGTTGGATTCCTCGTGTAATGTATTATTTTGTTTAAGCCGCTTTGTGATGGGTTTCCGTGGAGCTTATTAGATCTTTGCCATGTCATTGATTTTATCTTGTAACAAATACTCTCAGTTATTTGTGAAATCAGCACTGCCATTGGTTTTACTTCCTGAAACCAAGTATCTATTGTTGCATAGTTGCGCCATTCATGTCCAGAACACTTGAGGAGTAGAAATAAAATAAGTCAAATATAATTACCATAATAATATGTTCATATATTAAATAACAATCATATATAATATTATTGAAAATATTAATATTATAAAGTATAATAATATAATGAAACATATGTTATAAATACCTATATATATGTATGGAACGGGTATAATACAGAATGGATATGTAGTCAGCATGGGTATTATTTCCTTTCGGTCATCTGTCTCCTACTTTTGCTGTACCCGACAGGGTCTATGGTGCGCATGATATATTGTTAATGCCTAAAAATATAATTATGGAAAGCAAATTAAATAAATAAAATATGATTGCTTAGAGAGCAGAGCTCCAAACACTTCGACGTCCGAAAATGGAATTTGTTAGTTTATAGGGATTTTCAAGGCAAGAGTAAATAGGCACTATTTGAGTTTGCGTGTTCCACCTTAGGCAATATCTTCACTTAACATCAGGTGAGATCATTGTCAAAACGCACTCAAATTCGGAATTAAAAAAAAAGTTTTTTTTGTATGCTTCAAAGCAAGCTAATATCTACGTTCAGATTCGTAGATAGCTAAATACGAAAGTACATATGTCCTCTTTCTGAGCTCTCGTTCCATTCCATTTATCGACATCTTCCATTCCGGAACCGCAGGTTTTTCACCCCGCAATGCGCCCATTACCATCCTTGAAGTTGTAAATCTCAGCTAAATAGCCCGAACAGACATGTTTGCGCTTCAAAATGCAGTGCATAACCAGAAGAATTATGGTCATTGAAAACGTCGAAAACTAAATGGAATTTGGATTTTTAGAGGAAAGTCTTGAAAGTTCCATGTTTTATGGAACCCTCTATGTTGGTGGTCGTTGCATAACGAATATACTTCAGCTGCGGAATTATATTGTTAAATATTATTGTTCTGTATTTCCGATAATATTTAAGTATGGGATCAGATACAGGAACAGGTAATGGATCAGCCTTCTAATAAATAATAAATATGTCTAACCCCTACAACAATTAGCCAAGCCCAAAGTAAGCTCCGAAGGCTTGTGTTATGGGATCTAGGGTAACGGATAGATATACATAATAGAAATATATGTAAACAACCATGATTAACCTAAAAATGCTCGGATTCATCACACACATCTGCCCGGACCGGGATTCGAACCCGGGACTTCAGAGATGGTGACACCTTGAAACCTGTATACTAACTATTCAACTACGGAGAACGTCGTCAAACTCAATTTAAAAAGAAATCCAAGCAATTTTGACATGTTTCATACTCTTACTCTGACAGTAGCACCACATTGCGAGTGGAATAAGATTGAACTGAAATTCTTTTGGTTTGGTTGTAAATGTAAGGGCGTACATGAGATTGATGTGTAGTTTTCCTCGTACGTTGATATAGAGTTGTCAATACTTAGGATAGAAAAATAATTTATTTGATTTGTAAAGAAAAAAGTTATTTATTTAGCGCTAATGTTTTCTCTTCTGATGGATACACAAAATTAAATAATATTTCGCTGGACGTAAACAATCTGTAGAATAAGTATGGAACGAACAAATCAATCAATATTAACAAAACACAAAATTTTCTCTTTTTAATATTAAGTAGTTAATATGTCAGTACACAATTAAGAGAAATCACCATCACATCTCATATACGTCCCAACTGAGAGGCACGATCGTATCCTAACTAATTTAGGCTAGAATCCTGTCGACCACCCTTGCTCTGTATGGTTTAGTTACTGTTATTTTAAAATATAAAATAACTCCAACTAGCCAGCGTGTATGAAAGTTGAGGAATCTAGGGTGGTATATTTGGATCGAAACAAGTGGGAAATTGTGATTTTTGTCTACCCCCATGGGAAAGATGTCTAAGTATGTATATGTATGTATTTAAAATAACTCAAAAACTATTGGACCTGTTTTGATCAAGTTTACTAAAGATTAAGACCGAAATATCTTTTATTTCAATGAGAAAATCCTACTAAAACGATTAAACCAATTGTAATGTAATTTGGTACGGAGTTCGTTTGACTCGGAAGTAGTATATTTTAAACAAAGTAAAATATCTCCCTCAGATAGATCTTAAAATAAAATGGTTTTTAATTAAAAAAAAATCTGTTAGTAGCTTATAGTTTACCGTCATGTCCTGACCCACGAAAAGGGCAAAGGTTAAATAATATTGAAGACCTGCAGAATTGTGAGAAAAATTCTGTCTTTAAAGACAGAAGTTTTCTCACAATAACCCCAATAAACTCCTCCTATTTCTTGCTTGGCACAATGCCCGCAGAAATGGTAAATACACCCCATTCACTTGGGAGATAAAGTTTAAAAAGAAAGAAAATAATAATAATAGTTAAATAATAGTCTTACGACCCCATTATTATATAATTATAATTTATTATTTTTTCTTATAAAAAAAGACTACTACAACAAACATTTATCTTTGGTTTTTCAGTTTACCATCCTGTAATTATCAGTAAAGTAGGGTTAGGGATTCTTATATCTACACTCTCCAGAGATTTCGGTTCAGATATAAATCTTGCGCGAAGTTTAGGTGTAATTTTCCCACCACGGGCTCGTTAAGGGAGTTCGCACTCTACATAGAGGTAACTAAGTTACTCTTCCGGTTTTCCTATCGCTGCAAGACGCTGGAAATATCACTTGTCGCCAAGAAATTAGTTTAAAATTTGATCAGTTTATCTGCGAGACTGCATTTAGTGCTACGAGATTCTTGCCTTCGATCTTTGTGTTCGGATACCTAAGTAAATTCTTTATAGCACGCAATTTATAATCATATCAAAACCAATAATATTCGAAATAATTGTATATAAATATATACTCGTAGCTACACTAAAATATGTAAGAATATAAAAAAAACAAGTTGACGATAAGCTATGGAAAGGACAGTGCAAAAGTTGTGATCAATCTATTTAAAAAAAAGTGACATTAATTTTGGGTCTACCATACTATCGACTATTCCATAATTGGTCAAATTTCATAGTAGAATATTATTTATTTATTCAAGGGATAATAAAAAGTTACAATATGCAAAATACAGATATGATGTTACTAATTAAAATTGTAACAATAATGCAACCCACAATATTATCTATGGATAGATAGAAGATAGAGCAAAATAGTGCGTTCAACTTGACTTTGGCAGCATACAGTACGCATACACTCATATACATGATAGATACGGTCACACATACGACTATACATTCTGCTATGTATAGCAGACATTCGGTCATACATACCTCATTCAAAATCACACCAATGCAATAATCCAATAAACAATGCGTTCGGAAATAGCTTTCAACTTAAGAATCAATTCGGGATCAAGTCGGGATCAACAAAGAATCAAAACATAAGCGTTCTTAATTATTTGTTTATACGGACAAAAGCCAAAGATGCTTCCTTTACTAAAAGCCTTGGCAAAACATCGTCCATTACCAGCTTACTTTAGAAATGCGGGATTTTTCTCTAAATTGCAATTCGAGCCATTACTATACGCTAGTGAACCTTTTAAGGTGACTACTAGACACTTTAGTTTTAAAGAGGCTTTAACAGACTAGTCCGCCTCTTGCAAAAAGGTACTTTGATTTCTTAAGTTTAATTTGTACATTTGTTTGTAATAAAATAGCATCAAACAAGTCTATGGGATAAAATAAATACTACATCCCAAGATAAATATATAACAAATACAAAATATACTTTACACTATAAAATATATTATAGCAGTGTGGATTATAATGAGAATTATAATATCGATCGAAGGTTTCGTCGACAGACAGAATCACTTAAGAAAGAAAAACGTCGCTTAATATCTGTTATGAGTTCACGTGGGATCAAAGTCCAAGATTTTTTTCCAAAATCTGTCAACTCAGTTCAGAATATATTTCAAGATATGAATGGTCTCTTAAGAAAGTTTTCCTGCAACTACACTAGGGTAAATTCACAACCTACATTCACAATCATGTTTCAAGATATCCAGACTAGATAGTATTTATTATTTTATAGAAGTAATTAAAGTCATTAAAATTATTACGCTTTAATACATAGTCAACCTCTTTCTCTTTTATTACACAACGTTACAACAATTTGTGGCTTCGATCCATAAATTTCTTTCTCCAGCTAAGGGGCCCCAAGGACCTTAGGTCATTTTTCTTGTTATTAGTTTAGTGTAGTAGTTAAATAATGTTAAAATTATTTTTAACATTATTTATAACATTAAGTTATGATAAAGCTAAATTAAATACCTTAACGTTAGAGTGCTAAGCAATTTTTGTAAAAATCTATTGGAAAATGCTATGCATATTTTGATTACTCTAAAGGAAAAAATATGGTGTCAAATAAAACACTCTCATTTAGACAAATATTAATCAATTTTAATAAATCTTTTTAGGTTATACAGAAAAAAGTGCGTCGCACTTTTCGATACAAATCACAGCGCGAAATCGCTGCTTAGCACAAGTGTTAAAACAATATTAGTTAATTTATTTATTTATTTACACTAGCAACTCTAAAGCTCCATTTAAGCCGTAGGACCCTAATGGCCAAGGCTCAGGCTGAGTTTAGTTGGTAGGTCACGCGATCGGACCGCTCCGCTTGCGTGGAGTCCAACATAACCCTCATGACACTTGCCGTTGCGAGGGTATCCAGGGTACGTACGTTTCGTGCCCCTTGTGACGGATACTCAGCTTTCCTGTCCTGAGGAAAAAAAACGCTAAAGTACGTTGATACTTCGTTTACGACCGATCTATGATTTGCCATTCTTCAAAAACTATATTTATTACAACGTACTAAGACTTATAATCGAAATCAACAATCGATGGGTAAAAACTTGTTCCAAAGTCAAAATCAAACACTACTATCATACGTATGTATATAATCAATTAATTCAAAATCTTGATTTATCAAATCATTAAATGAATAAGATACGTTTTGTACATCTGATATCCATTTTCAGTAAGTCAATTATCGATATTGAAACTATGGTTTTCAGACCATGAGCTTTCGGTCTATGAAGTTTGGTGGATAACCGCTATAAAAGTCTGCAAAGTAGTCAAGAGACCGATTTGAAACGTCGGTGTCTTTGTCGGCTGCGAGTAGACAAACGGGCTCTCAAACTCTTAAATCTGAAAGTAGTGTTGGGGTTGCTCCAGGCGAGCTTTCACGCTTCAGTTTAAGAGCGCAATAGAATCAGGTGAGGATATACGCATAAGCGAGGCGAGTTGTTTGTTAGTATTTTTAATTGATGTGTTATATAATGGATTTACTAGTTTAGTAGCTGATAGTTCAATATGCTCATCTATTTTTGTAAGTTGCGTTGTGTAGTCATACTCGTACTATACAGCTCTCGTAGAAGTGGGGGCAGTGAGTTAAATCTTTACTGTCACAACAGTGAATAAGAGTAACAACTCTTATTTAAATGGCATTCACGAATTCTGTTCCTGCTACCTTAATTGTAACTCTACTTAGGTCCACAAATTCAATACAGGATACTGAATGATAATCTTGAAAACGAAAATATTCAGACAAATATTTATGAAATTCGGTGGTTTTGCTGAGACTCTATTCGAAGTTTGCTTGGAACCAAGTAGTTCAAACGAACTACATTTTTGAGATAAATGAAAACCAACGTGTGATTGCACCCATCTGTACGGTTGGTTGAGCTGCGGGATTATTTCTCTGAGTTGGGAGTCGCGCACTGTTTCAGTGATGACAAATTGTGTTACAGATTTACTATCCGCTACTAACGTGGTGAGATAGAGAGCGAGATTGAGAGAGAGAGACTGGATGAAATGAAAAAATTATTTGCAATCAGTCGACCTAGACGAAAACGAACAGCTTGCTGTAAAATATCACTAAGCAATCAATTAATGATCACAAAACATTTGTTCTTTTCCATAATAAAGAAAACTTCTAAAGGAATAATAAAAATTAAAATGCGATATTTAAACCTGAGTACATTGATTCTGAAGAGAAAAATTAATTTTCAGGAATAATAAAAATAAGCAGAGCGTATATTTTTTTTTAATTATATATTGACCATTGACTAGACTGACCATCTGATGATAAGTAGTCACAATTACTTTAGTACATGTGTATATGTTACGGGCAACTAAAGAAATCTGGTCCCTATGAATAATAATCGGCCTGTATCAATAAGGCCCATGTCTCATGGGCCATTTAATTAAAATTTTATCCCTAATCACTTTTCTAGGTCAGTATGAATAAGGGCAAATATGTTTTGGGCAAAATAATAAAACAAATGAAATGAAATGTTTTTGTTTATTAACGATATAAAACTTCGAAATTCTCATAGAAAGAAACATAAAAAACGATTTATAACATCATATTAGTAGAAAAGAAATTAATTAGAAATTTAACGTAATAACATAGATAAGTAAGTTAGTAAGTAACATTACCTTTATTTTTATAGAATTTTGAGCAAAATGATAAAACACGTGAAAAGTATTATTGCTCATCAATGAAATTAAACTTGCAACATTTTCATAGTAAGGAACATAAAAAACTATTTAACATAATAGTATTTATAAAAGACATTTAACAATCAAATATAAACTTATGAAATTAAATAACATTACTAGTTACCTTTCCTTTATATTAATTAAAATATTTTTCAATAATCAAATGTTTTGGTAGGTAAAATACTGAGTTTAAATATAGTAGATAGTAGTAGTTTTTTTAAATGGACCACGGGCTGTCGGGCATTAAAATATAGACCGGTCTAAGTAATAAAAATATTAAAATTAATCAAATAGCCCGAGGCTCTTGGGAACTATTCATAATACTCGGCCCTTATTAATACGGGCCTGTTAATCACGTTCCCCGTAACATATACATACAGTGCATGTTGTTCATGTGAGATTCGCAGCAAATCTCCCGCACATAAAGATGTAAATTCACGATATCCACTAATTTCAATGCCTTTCTAATTTTTCAAACTGGAATACAGCAATGCGGTCTTTGCTGTTATGGAGAAGGAATAGAAGAAGGAATAGGAAGTACCAAGTAGACTACCCTGGTAAGAGTCTAAATTATTGATAGATAAACTTATTTCTTTTAATAGTTCGTAAGTATTTTTCACAGTGAAGCTCAATTGATCTAATCGCAAATTTCGCTTACAGGAATCTCAACCTTATAGTCTTATGCATAGCAGAGTGTTGGCTTCATTTTAGAACGAAACGAGTCCATTCAAGCTGTAAACATGACTACCACTGCACAATATGTTGCGGCTGTGTTAAGTCCCCATGTGCTAAGCACTAGCATTAAACATGTATGGCCTAGTAGATTGCGCTAGCGAATGCATATGCGTAGAATACAAATTATTGTTCTAAAAAGATATTACTTTCTGGTATATACTGTAATATTTGGGCGGGTATTGGAGTTAGACGCAGTGGTGGCCGCACTTAATTGTGTCCGGTGTTGGGCTACTTGAGTGGAACTAGTAGTGCCTTCTATGGTGTCTTAACGGCATCCCTGTATGGGATGAAAACATATACGGATGACGCTCTCTCTTACATATTTATATGGTCGATTTGAATCCCGATCACTAAGCTGTTAGCTTCTAATATTATCGCACTTATTATATACCTGCTAGTGATTATTACTTTATATTTTACTAAATTAACCGGAGTCTACTACATCACTCTAATAAAGGGTCTTTCAACAAGAACTTTGTTTTCTAAAACAAAATAAAACATAAAATATTAATGAAGATGATTCAAATTTTTATTGTATTACTAAGAGAAAAGTTCGGCAATTATGAATGAAAAATTATATCTGGCAAATGTCCACCACGACCACGCTGACAGAAGTCAATTCTTTCATCAAAAATTTTTAATCACTTTTCACCATATGGTGGTTTGGGATAACCCCAGTTGTTGAGAACGTCGAGAAATTGACAAATTTGGGTCTTCTTCAACACTGTGGCTCACGGCTGCGATATTTTCAGTTGAACGGCCCGGTCGAACACGCGTTGGTGTTGGCATATTTTGTACCGAACCTGTCGACACAAATTTAGTGACCAAATTCTGAAGAGCGGTATCAGAAGGACGATTATGTTGTCCGAAAATATCACGAATTTTACGGAATGTAAATTTAACAGAACCACCATTTTTATAGTGGGATTTTAATTATTTGAATGCGATTTTCGAGCGAAATTGAATTCATTGTAACAATTGCCAAAGCTTCTACGACGAATATGTCAAAAAACTAACTGTCAATGCTGTCATGTCGTTGGTGTTGCCACAATTAAAAAACAAAGTTCTTGTTGAAAGACCCTTTATATAATAATTAAATAAATATTTCTTACACTTACACCAATTAACCTAGCTCAAAGTATGCATGTACTATGGGATCTAGGGTAACAGATAGACATATATAAATATTATCGATATTCATATATACTAACAACCATGACTAAGGTATAAATACTCACATTCATCACGCATTGTACGAGTGTGTATATTTTTACACCAATTAGCCATTTTTTTCATTATTTTTTTTTGGTCCCCTGAGGAAAATGCATTAAGTTGCATACCCCGGCTGTGGCGGTTATGTGGGGCTCTCCTCCCCAGAAGAGGGAGGTCTACCCACTATAAACCTCAGGGATGGCCTTCCTCAGGCATGTAGGGAGCCCCAGGAACGCGAAGCGACTTCCGGGAACCCCCAGCCTCTGCTCCCCTGCTGATACAGGGGAGCCCTCCTCGGGGGAGGTTATAATACCTCCCCCGATCCGCGGGCGCGTGTTCCTCGCGCCCGCCGGCGACCACCGGTTGGCGTGCCCCAAAGTAAGCTTTGTAAGGCTTGTGTTATGGGATCTAGGGTAACGGATAGATATATATTTTACATAAATAAATATTTTTCATAGAAATATATAATAACAACCACGACTAAAGTACAAATACTAGCATTCATCACTGGGATTTGAACCCGGGACCTCGAAGATGGCAACACCTTGGAACCGGTATAATAACCACTCGACTTCGGAGGTCGTCTATATATAATCGTCTATATATAATATAATCGTGACATCTATATAATGTAGAATAGATATAATCATGTGAACTGGAGAATTCCAGTCGTGGTGAGTACTAGTGTAAGCCCTTGATTTACCTATATCCGGTACGCTGTGGCGCGCCCGCGACTTATAAACCCATAAATTAAATTTAAATCTTTGGTGGGCTATTTATACGCCACACCAATATTCGATGGCATTACTACCCTCATTTTATCTATGGCCACCGCTCACAGACTATTATAAATAACAAGAAAATAGGTTTTCGAAATTTGATGTTGACATATGTTTCTGGTCACAGCAAAACATAGAGAGTAAAAAGTTTGGCCAGGACATGTAGCAATAAATCATTTTTGTCTTTCTTGTATGAAGAATGTATAAAAATGTTATATAATCCAGTTGTTTCGTTGAGTAATACGATAGTAACAGAAAGGATCTTTAGCATGGCGCCTTACATTAAGACTAGGTAGTTTTAAAGTCTACTGTAATAGCAAAATCATTTAAATAACATTTTATCTATGAATTTTCAAAATACGGTGAAGAATTTTCTCCTATTGTATTTAGCACTATTTTGTAATCTATTTTATTTAATTGAGCTGTTTATATCTATGGAAATATATACATACCTTTTAGTCAGCAATTAAGGCGCGACATAATTTAGAACGATATCGCATGTCTTTATAAAAATCCTTTCAACACACAGACATAAATATATCCAAAAATAAATTGATTTATCTCGCGTTTCATCGATAATGATTGGGCATTGTTTTTGTAAAAATGGTGTATTCTAATATGTCCAAAATGATATATATTATAAAGTTGCTGAAAGTAAATGCTGAGCTTACATCGCACCCTTTACCTGAGGATCGGTTTTTCTTACTACCGCTCATAAGGTTATTAGAAACAAGGCTTTGGGCCGAGTTTGGTCGGTAGATCACATTGATGTAGATCGCTTCGATCGGTGTAGAGTCGAATACTAAAACAATTTCCAATTTCAAATTATTCTTTATACGAACTGTCAACCAGTGTTAAGATTGCTAAAACCACATGTATTTTTATTAAAGCGTGTCCCAGACAGACGCGGCCTGCGGTGGCGGTGGCGGTGGCGGTCAGTTGGATGACTTAAGAGTTCTAGGAACGACATAGACACACGCGGCCTGGACGCGGTCACAGCGCGGCTCACCGCGGCTGCAAGCCCCGCCCCCTCCGCCACCGCTTCTGTGTGAATGAGCGCGCGGACTTGAGGCGGCCATTACGCGATCAGTTGCAAATATTTACAACAGGCCGCGTGTACCGCGTGAAATTATGCCTATAAACACTGAGTTATTTTCGTCTTTTCTTAGAAGAGGATATAATGTCCAGAATTCCCCATGTTGCTGCCGTTCTTTATTAATGTTATGGACCCACAATTCTCTTTTTCTGAAAAGAATAACCAAAATATTAATACGTTAGTACATATTTTTTTTCTAAACTGTGCTTTTATTACTTTGAACTTACATACCTTTTTCTTTCATCTTCTTCCAGGGCCATAAAAGCAATAAAACTTCGTTACGATTGGCCATACTAACGTCCACTCGCAGGTGAGACTCGAGAGCTACTGTGCCGCCGTAGGTTAGAATGACCGCCACCGCGGCCGCGGCAGTGTATTGTTATCACGGTCAAACAAGAAGGCAACAGCAGATCGCCACCGCAGGCCGCGTCTGTCTGGGACACGCTTAAATTCTATTTCACTGATACTGTCAGTGTACGAAACATGTCAAACTTGCTTAGCAAATTATTTTTCTTGTGGAATTTGATTTGTAGAGTATGCTTGCTCATCTGTAAAATAGCAAGGAGTTCAACTACAGATGTCATTATGAGAAAAAACTTTTATTCTAATTAAACTTATTAAGAAATATTAATATAAATAGTAATAATCTATAAATAAATATTCCAAAAAGAAGCTTATCATGAGAAATCATTATCACCAACATTTTTTAGTTCGGATAAAGTGTCGTGGAAATTCAAAAGTTCTCTACATTATTTCTAAAAATATCACCTAGAACCCATATTAAGTTAATAAACACATACTCATCAAACTTATGACAACGCTGTCTCGCGTCAGCAAAAAAGAATATGACCACTCCGACAGCAATAGATGAGAGGGCGGGAACTACATGTCTGGCGGGAAGGAACACATTAGTAATAATAACAAATGTGCGGCCAGTTTTTGGGTTAAAGCTGTTAGTTCTTCTAAGTCAAGGTGATCCTTCATAAGGCAGCTGTAACTTTGAACTGTTGAATGTAGTCTGCGGAAAAAGCCCTTTTTGTTATATTTAAAATCAAACTAAAGTTTATTTTGATGTTTGTGTTGTTGTCGTGTTGTTGTCTATCTGTTACCCTGGATCCCATAATACAAGCATTATGGTGCTTACTTTGGGTAAGGCTGATTGGTGTGAGTATAAGAAATGTTTATTTATTAATTTATTTTAAGGCCTTTACAAGGACTTATGGGCGTCAAATATAAAATATAAGGGCAAAAAAAATTTACTCTACACATGTTTGGAAATTCGGAAAGCTTTATTGTGTTGACATATAATACCTGTAATTTATATGTCAAGACAATAAAAATATACTAAATAAATAAGTAAAAAAATATGTATAAACATATGTCCGGTAATATCATACAAATAATTATGTAAAAAACTACATACATCCAAAAAGTCTTAAGCAAAAAAACAAAAATATGAGAAATTTTCTTAAAATTTTAATATTTATACACAGTAAACAACACTTCAAACTTTACATTTCTACTACGAAAACCACCGTTATTCCGAGCGATATTACAGCTCAAGGGCAATATGTATGTCTGACGTGATACTGTGTATATATCATAAGTATACATTTCAATCGGAAACGGTGTCAAGTTTGACAAAATTGATTCGAATTTACAATTCTTTCATAATTTATCAATTTCGATTGCCTTATTATAACAATTTATTAATTTCATTAGAAGAAAAAAACAATTTTTTCTTTTTGATAGCTATTTCGTTACCTTTGCTATTTTATTTATTGATTAGGATACTGTTATTTTATTTATTGATATCAATAAATCATGGTCGCATACCAGTTTAGGGATTCCACCAACCTCCTCAGTCTTGATTAATGATTCCTTTTGATATGTAAATAATGCAATTGTATTATATTATCTATTAAAAGAGATAAAAATACATCTTCAGTGTTTCTTGCGTTTTCGTCTCGAGAAGGTACTTAACATTTCAGAAGACTCTACAGTCTTTCTTTTTTCAAAATATCCATATAGCTTTTACGATTTTGTGTCCTTTGTGCGTTCAATAAACATAATTTTTTTCGTGTTTTTTAATAATCATAAATATCAACACAGCTCGGAATAGTTTTGTAATTACAGTATATTTCAGACGGCTTTAAGTTTCATATCTTATAACTTATACCTTATTTAAATGGTAGTACCAAGTTTGCTGTGTGAGTTAACTTATATTATTAATAGTATCATTGGTAACATTGGTAGGTTAAACCAGGTTAAAACAAATGAAGTAAAAGTTAAATTCTATCAATTTATTTATGTTTTCGATCACGAAGCGTGGGTCTTCATCCTTTAAAATGAGCGCGGTCACCTAACCTCTCCTTATTGAATACTACTTCCCTACTACTGTATGTTCCTTCCGGCATGCGCTGGATCTCAATTAGCACAAGATGTTCCAGCTCCACAACGATTGCAGGTATTTCGTCGGTTAATCCCGTAATAAGGAACTACAGCGGGGTCGGGATAATTCAGCAGATATCAACCTTATAATTCGCAGCTTAGAATAATTAATTACCAATCAGCTGTATAAACACAGTTGCATTTTGAGATTGCTGATAGCTATTCCGGATCAACGTGAAAGTCTCGCACTTAGCACAACCCGTTGTGTGTTACTTGATCAGCTCTATTTCATTTTACAGTTACATCATAATAAATTAGGCGCAAAATTCTAATGCAAAGAAGAGTTTTAGATAGATTGCAATTTATTTAATTGTACATTAGAGGTTCAGAATAGAATTAGATTGTAATTGAGTTATAACGAAGTATACAATTAGGTTTAGCTATGTAAACAGTTAAGCGTCACTAGTATATAGTGATTTTGTTCAATAAATTCGTACTAACAACAATATGTTAAAGTATCTATATAATCGCTTAGGTTACAACTCAGAATGTTGATATTTTCTTTTTTGTTGAACTCTTTGATCTTGTAATAAGTCAGAAGTGTGTATATTTTTTAGTTACAAAATCCTAATAACGAGTTTATTAACGAGAATAAAAGCCATTTTATAACGCAAATTACCAAGATTAACTTGATACTAAGTAATTCTGATTTAAGTTCAGCAGAATCGAGCAGACAATAATTCCAATTTTTGTAATACCTCATAGCAGGTGCAAAACACACACTGGAAAACGCTTCCGATGAACAAAAGCTTCGTTAAAAACGCCCTGGAAAAATTAATAACTAACTGGCAGCCTTGTAACTAGGTCAGCTCCTTCAACTGTTAGTTTTATTCGATATTGTTTCCCCGTAGTTTCTGAGCACCGTTTTAACAATCTTGTATTGTATTGTTCTCTTTCCTTGTATTGTTTTGGGTAGGGGAAAAAATCCTCGCTATTGTTTTCGTATTAATGTACCGCTTTTCTCGAGGAAATGAAAAATGCTTCAAACGTCGAAGTCTGTTATCTTCAACGAAACTGAACATTTTATAACTGTCTATAATTACCATTAACAGGATAGCAACCTAGTCTATTTGTTTATTTATTAGGACACCAGCAGTTAAATACATAAGCTGCAATCTTACAATTTTTGTATTAGTCTGATACACACACATTTGTAGGTGACACAACATTCCGAGGGATGAAGTTCGCCGCCTGTACGAGGGCGTGGTGCGATCCGTAGCCATGTATGGGACCCCCGTGTGGTCGCAAGACTGCGCGAGGTTCCCCCACTGCAGAGCTCTGCTACGGAACCTGCAGCGGAGGGTAATGGCCATATGGATCGTACGAGGCTGCTGTACCATCAGGGGAAAAAAAATTACAACCTATTACAGGCTATAACTAGTTTTCGAGTCCTACTCGTGCGTGACAAGTGGCGTGACAAGTGGCGCATTTGTGGGGCCCCCCTCGGGGGGCAGTGGTCTCCTTCGGGTGGCGTGGGACGGCGAACCTACAAAGTTCCGCGGCGCGCCGGGGTCGAAGGTCACGGGTGTGGTTGCCGATTAGGTCTTCGGATTATTAGGATTAGGATCCCCCATACTCGTAGGATTCACAATGAATGCTCAATATATTAAACGAATTGTTTAAGTCTTCCTCCATTGTCCCTAGGTCCCTCTCCCCATTCTGGGGCGGACAAACACACAAACGCCTTCGGCCCTCCCCGAGGTCGCCGCGTGTCCACCGTAGTGTGCCGCTGGCTTCGTCTTAGTCACCTCTGTCCTCTTCGAACGGTTGTTCTCTTCTGTCTTCGCCTCTGCTGATCCCACTCCTTACGTAGTGCCACCGATGCGCAAAATCTTGCAATCGCAGGAAATTCGCCTCCGTCCCTACAAGGTCGCAGTAGTAAATCGGGCCCACCCCAACCGTCTTCACCGTATCTAGTAAGACCCTACGCGCGTTGCTATACAGCCTACATTCCCATAGTACGTGGTGTAGGTCCTCATCCTCGCACTCCCCACAAGGACAACTACTACAGTCCACCAACGAAAGCCTAAAGAGCCTACCGTTAAATTGACCATGCCACGTCAGCAGTTGAGACGTTTCATAGTCCGGCTCGACCCAAGTCGCCTTGAGCCGAACCGCCACGTCCGGGAAGAAACGATACGTCTCCCTCCCTTTATCCGATGCGTCCCATCGCTCCTGCCAAGAAGCAAGAGCGGACTCAGATGTTGCGAGTCGCGCACTCCGAAGCTCCTCCTTGGTAACGCGGGCTTCACGTACTCCACCTAGTCTACCAGCACGCAGCACCTCGAGGTCAGCCGGTAAAACCCCGGCCAACACCGGTAAAGCGGCAGAGCTCGTCGTCCGGTACGCCTTGGTCAACTTGGACCAAGGCGGGTCTCTGTGTGCGCAGTAGCGCACTGCGCACATAGTGAAGAGACGCGCGCTCAGCCCAGCAAGCAGCAGCATATGTCACCGTGGCGATGTAAGTGCCACGGTACAGAACTTTTAGGGCTCTGTACCGTATCCCCCAAGAGGACGCCGATACCCTGCACATCTTGCCGAAGCAATTTGCCGCCCGCTCCCCTATCGATAACGCATGCTGCGCAAAAGACAGGCTGCTGTCAACCATCACTCCGAGCCATAGGACGATAAGGAGAGTGGGAGGTCGGGTACGCCTCAGGTATTGGGGAAAAAGGCCGCGGCGGGGACATCGTCTTGTCGTTCTTACGACCGGACACGTCGCGGCCAAGGGTATCCAAAATCACCAGGACATCGGTAGCGGTGGTTGTGGGCGACGACGACAGCGATGGTTGTATGTCGGTAGCGATCACCGACAGCGAGATGCAGCGGGTAGCGGGAAGCGCGTAAGCGCGTAGTTAGAAATATGGTCAAACGTGCGCAGATTGAAAATGAACCTGATGGCTACATTTTGCAGCTTTATAAGCAATAAAAAATAGTATTAAAAATAATTACAATACATTATTGCGAAACAACCGAAACGAGTCGAGAAAAATGTCCACCTTGTCACACTCACTAGCTAAAGTCGTAAGTTACCTATTCTGCAACATATGAGCTGATACGCAGTGTAATATAATTACTTCTACAATAATAATTAATTTGTCTTATTTATAATTACTCACAAATATAGATTATCGGAGAACACATTTTTAAGAACGGGTAAAAGGCTCTACATATTTCGATTCGAAATTCCTGCAGGCCAGTGACGGATGATATGAACAGATTAGACATTGTTTGTTTAATATCTGTAATTTACTAAATATTTACTAATATTTTCACAGTAACATATAACACAAAATATCGTTACATCTCTTTTGTATGAGGGTAGGCAGTACATAATTTTCCACTACGATCAAATTCAAATTCAAATTCAAAATCATTTATTCAGTCTGGGCTGTTACAAGCACTTGTGAATGTCGAAAAGCTACGCCATCGGTTCGCAAATCTACGGCGGGAGACCTTGTACTGAGAAGAACCGGCAAGAAACTCAGCAAGGGCTGTTTTTTCCCCTGTATTAAATATATACAGAGTCGTCAATTTGGAAAATGACTTCAATATTGATAATTCATGAAGTCACTTTCCATTACATAATATAATTAAAAAATTTATTTTGAAAACATGCCCATATTAAGAATGCCGTGTCATACAGTTTTAAAAGAATATATTAAAGTTAAATTAAAATTATAATAAATACGAGTAGTACCCAGTATAGCAAAGAGCAGACTCATCTCCGCTGGCAGCATCCGTTCACGAGCATGACGCATGAACCAGCCATCGCTTCGCTCAACCATGTTTTAGGGAACGTAACGACCCGCCTCACACGACACTGCCGAAGAGATTTTAATGAGAGTATGACTATTAAGCCACAAAAGGATACAAATTACCAAAACAGGTACCCGTGTAAATTAGCACAACTAAAAAGAAAAAAAAAAAATCAACCGCAGGACACGCGCATACAATCATTTAAAACTAGCAATAATGTATTATAATACAAGTAACAAAAGGTTATTATAATAGGTACAGTCAAATATACATATTATTATGTTACACAGTTACCTAAGAATTTATTAACAATTTGTTTATTTCAACGAGCGAGGGTTTTTAGTCCCAGACACTTCGATCATCCAAGTAATCCTGGACTCGATAATATCCTTTGCTCATCAAATGTTTTTTTTTACTCGAGTTTTAACATACTTCTCCAAAAGATCCAAACATACTTCTCTAGCTTCCTTGACTTTCATTAATACTTTTATGCACTCTCGTCGGTTACGGGTACTCTTGATCAGGAGACGTATTTTTGAATCATTAGACGTGAATTTGGAATTTGAATACGAATACAAATCGTGTGCGGAAATGATTTTCTCCTGATTACAATTTTATAGATTTTTGAATCACTCGAATTTAGTGCTGTCATTAAAACAAATTCTTAATTAGATTCAGTTTCACGCATACTTTAGAAAACACAACAACAAAAACAAAAAACCGGCAAACACCCACACGTGAAACCAATGTAAATTAAGAAATTGTTTGGCTATTACTTAACTGTCAAAACATATAATTTTAATTAAAACTTTAAAAAAAACAATCCTCTTCATCTTCGCTAAGATTATAATTTAATAAAATGTACTCTTCTAAGCTCACCATATTATAAAATAAATATTTCGACTATCTTTAAATTAAAATATATATACTCAAACAATATTTACTTATTGGTATGTACCTATTTACAAGCTTTACATTAATCAGAGTAAATTTATCACTGTCAACGTCACTTCAGCGTTAGATATTCTACTAGTAGAAATAAAAAAACGAGTGGGTAGAACCACTCGTTGCACAACGCACGAAATGAAAGTTCAGAAATAGTGAATTTGGTAATTCGTATACGAATCTCATGATTTCAAATGCGAATTCGTCCCCTGGCCTTTTGCAGGATATGTTTTATTTGATCCAACTGAGTTCGTCTAAGATGCCTCCAACTTAACTTGCCTTTGCATTTTGCCAGTTATGATTACGTCTGTTAGCGTTTAATAAATAATATTGTATAATGTTTTGTTGGTATATCGATTGACTATTATTGATGAGGAAATAAATTATAGTAGTCGAATAACAGTCTTGAAATGACTGAGTTTCTCATTGCCGACTTTACCGACCGAGTCGGAAGTTTCTTTAAAATCAACGTTACGTATAGTGGATCAATCTTCGTGCAAACATCGATGTGCTTGTTGAGTTGAACTTGTGGTGTTAATTAATAAATATATTTTGTGATATATTGTGTCGTGCCTTACTTCTGACCTAAATTTACTTCAGTTCAGAAGTGGGATAATAAAATCATAAGTTGCAAAATCATCCTACGCCTACCTACAAGTAATAAGTATTATGTCCGACGACCGAGAGTGTAGCTCTGGCGGTGGAACACCACCTCCACTTAATAGTACTGGGCGTCGTATAGAGAAACGTTCGAAATCAAAACGCACGCTTCGTGATAGTTCCTCGGAGTCACCGCAACGGAAGCGGCGATGTAATGATAAATCCAATCGTCGAAGAAAGAATGCTCGTCGTTCACGGAAGTGTCGAAAAACACATGGTAAAAAGCGATCTTCAACTGTAAGTACGGAAACAAATTTATATAGTTCAGACAATTCATTGTCATCTAGTGAGTCTCGATTATACAGTACGAAGCGGTGTAGAAAATTTAAAAACAATTTAAAGCCACGTGGTTGTTGTGATGGTTCCAGTAATAGTGTGTCAATTCATGAATTATTAGAGTTAATGAAATCATTGCCTTCTACAAGTTCGTTAAATCATTTCTCGATGAATAATAATGTCGTACCTGAGTTCGATCCCTCAAATAAGGAGCAGTCGGTTAATATCTGGATAAATAAAGTAGAAGAATGTTCGAAACTTTATAATTGGAATGAAACGCAACTTTTACATTATGTTTTGCCAAAATTGTCAGGTGCGGCTAAAGTTTGGTATAGAGGTCTACCCTCCTGTGACTTTACTTGGTCAGAATGGAAAGAAAAACTTTTAATATCATTTCCAACTGTAGAAAATTATAATGACTTATTGATTGAAATGTTAAATAGGAAAGCGAAGCCCAATGAATCTTTAGAGACTTATTATTACCATAAAATTAACTTACTGAATCGGTGCGAAATTTATGAGAAAAAAGCTGTTGATTGTTTGATTGCTGGCTTGGATGATAGGAGCATGAGGTTAGGAGCTCAGGCAGGCAAATATACACAGCCAGAGCAAGTATTAGTGTTTATGAAAACTGTCAAAGCCGAAGATTCTAAAGATTACAGGCGTCCTTTCATTAGGAAGAGGGTTGATACATCAATGGACGGTCATACTAACGTGATTAATAATAAAAATAATACTAGTTCTATAAGATGCTTTAATTGTAGTGAAATAGGGCATCCTAGTTTTAAGTGTCCAAAGCCATTGCTTACTTGTAGTATTTGCAAACGATTAGGCCACCAGTCGTCATCTTGTAAGCGTCTTCAAAGGGTAAATGAGGGCGATAGGCAAAGTTCAAATAATATAATATCTGAAATAAAACTAGTTGGTTCTTATGATGAGAAATACGTATTATCTGTAAGAATAAATGACAAGACGATGCAATGTTATGTTGACCTTGGTAGTCAGTCAACTTTAATGAGACAGATTGATTTTGAACAGTTAAAGTTACCATACATCGAAACCAACTTAATTTCTCTTAAAGGATTCGGTGGATCCTTTATTACCCCAATAGGAAAAAGTATAGTAAATCTTACAGTACAAGGCATTACAGCACCAACAGAGATATATATTGTGGCAAATGAATTATTAAAATATCCCATTTTGTTAGGTCATACATTTACAGAACGGTCTGGTATTGTAATGGTTAAAACTGACAAGAGCCTAATTTTTTATAAACAGCCCAATGTAAGTGATAGTAGCAAATTACACCTAAAACTAAATAAAGATATAAAAATTCAATCCCTATGTGCTGTACCAATAATAGTAGATAAAATTATTACTTGCACCGTTTATGTCAGAGGTTCCATGAGAAACTTTAATAAAGGTAAATATCACGTCATGCCTGGAGCTTACTCCATATCCAACGGTCACGGCTGCATTTTCATTGTAAATTTGGGTGTCAATTCTGTCGCATTAAGTAAAGGTCAGTTATTAACTCGAGCCCAAATTATAGAAGAAGATAATTCTGCAAATGTTTTAAAAGTAGAAAGTATTGAACATGGGTTTGATATGGATGAAGTATTATTAGGGAGTGGATTGCAAGTTGAGGAGATCTCAAGACTGAAAGAGATGCTTACTATGTATAAAGATTGTTTCTCCTATGGACTACATGATTTAGGATTAACAAATTTAACCGAAATGACAATAGCATTAAAGGATTCAGCACCTGTAGTATATAGACCGTATAGGTTAGCACAATCGGAAAGACAGCATGTAAAGGTAATGATACAAGAAATGCTTGATAATGGAATTATAACCGAATCATCATCCTCTTTCGCTAGTCCTATACTACTGGTACAAAAGAAAACGGGAGACAAGCGCCTCTGTGTTGATTACAGAGCTTTAAATGCTAAAACCATCAAAGAACATTATCCTTTGCCGAGGATAGAAGATCAGATTGATAGTTTAGGGGGATACAAATACTTTACAACTCTGGATCTGGCATCTGGATACTACCAGATCCCAATTGCACCATCCTCTCAAGACAAGACTGCGTTCATAACCCCTGATGGACAGTATCAATTTACTCGAATGCCATTTGGTTTAGCAAACGCACCATCAGTTTTTCAAAGAACCATTAACAAAATGTTAAAAAACACTCGTAATAATGAAGCATTTGCTTTTATGGACGATATAATAATACCTTCAAATAGTATAGAACAAGGGATGGTACGATTGGAATCTATTTTTAAACTATTAAGGGAAGCTGGCTTAACTCTTAAAATTACTAAATGCAAATTTTTTTACACAAAAATAGACTATTTAGGGTTTGAAATATCTTGTAATGGGGTCCGCCCAGGGTCGTTAAAAACTGACGCTGTTGAAAAATATAAAACACCTATAAATCAACACGAAGTTCGTCAATTTCTAGGTCTATCTAGTTTTTTCCGACGGTTTGTAAAAAACTTTGCCATTATTGCCTCCCCATTAACAAAGCTCCTGAAAAAAAATGCTCACTGGGTGTGGGGGGTAGAACAAGATGAAGCATTTTTGTCACTAAAGTCCGAATTGTTAAAAAGACCAATTCTGGCAATCTATAATCCGTCAGCAAAAACACAGATTCATACTGATGCGTGTAAATCAGGCATAGCTGGCATGTTATTACAAGAAGATACATCTGGTAGGCTCAGAGCAGTTGCATACTATAGTCGCCAAACTAGCCCTGAAGAACAAAAGTATCATTCCTTTGAGTTAGAGACATTAGCAGTAGTTGCGTCGCTAAATAGATTTAGATTTTATGTTTTAGGTATAAAGTTTACTATTGTCACTGACTGTAATGCATTAAGGACTACTTTGTCAAAGCGAGACATGATCCCCAGGATCAGTCGATGGTGGTTACAAATACAAGAGTACGACTGTAATATAGAGTATCGCCCTGGATCACGTATGGCACATGTAGATGCATTAAGTAGGAATGCTATAGAAGAGAATAGGGAATCTGACTGCGTATTTGATATTCTGAAGGTTGATGCGGAAGATTGGTTAACTACAATGCAAAATGTTGATGATGAAATAGTGAAAATTAAATCAATTTTAGAAGATGAAAATACTAAAAATATTGTTGATATAAATAATAATTATAAGCTTAAAAATGGAAAGGTTTATCGTATTGTTGACAATCAATTAAAATGGGTAGTACCAAAAGGCGTTAGATGGCAACTGCTTCAGAAAAATCATGACGAGTTAGGGCATTTCGGACTAGATAAAACTTTAGATAAGCTAAAAGATTCCTATTGGTTTCCAAAAATGAGAAGGTTTGTGAAAAAGTATGTAGGATCTTGCTTGCAATGTTCGTATCACAAAGTCCCTACAGGGAAGAAACAAGGTTTCCTTCATCCAATCCCTAAAGTTGAAGAACCCTTTCACACCGTTCACTTAGACCACTTGGGGCCATTTATAAAAAGTAAATCAAAAAACACTTATATACTAGTTACAATTGACGCCTACTCTAAATATATAAATTTGTATGCTGTCAAGAATACTAAGTCTAAAAGTACAATACGTGTACTGAACAATTACTTTAGTTTATTTGGCATCCCACGACGAATAATTAGTGATCGAGGAACATCATTTACTAGTAAAATGTTTAAGGAATTTATTAATAAAACGGGCATACGACATATTTTAAACGCTGTCGCTACACCTAGAGCAAACGGGCAGGTCGAACGGTATAACCGTACAATTTTAGCTTCTGTCGCTACGAAAAACCATAGTTACCCTGAAGATGAATGGGACAAACATTTGGAAGACATACAATTAGGACTTAATACGACGGTCAATAAAACAACAGGGAAGAGTCCCTCAGAGATATTATTTGGACAAAGGCTCCGTACTAAAGGTGATAGTATAGTAACTTCATGTCTAGAAATTGAGGAAGAGATTCGAAATCTTTAGACGATATTAGAAAAGAAGTTAAATTAAAGGTTACTAGGAACAATACAAGCAAAAGAAACTATTTGATCAGAGACGTAGACAGGCTAGGAAATATGAATAGGAGACTTAGTACGGATAGAAAGGGAAATATGTAATAATAATGGTAAGTCAAAAAAATTGTTACCTAAGCTTCAGGGTCCATATAGAATAATTAAAATTTTAGATCATGACAGGTACATAGTTCAAGATACCCCTTTAACACGAAAACATAATAGGAAATACGAAGCAGTAATAGCTGCAGATAAAATTTATCCTTGGTTGACATATACTCAGGAATATTTAGATGATGAATATGATAATGACGGATCGAAAAAGGGATCTTACAATAATCTTTCGGATGATAGTGATGATGAAGTTGTAGAGAGCAATGATAGTGATAAGAATTGTAATATAAGTTCTAAAAACGACTGTACTGTGAATAACGATATTGATAATGATACTGATGATAAAGCTTAATATATAACAGAATAAAATTGTTTACTTATGATGTACGCTATCTTTAATACGCTTGTACTTTATTAAATTAATTAATTATTGTATTTATTAATTAGTAGAATTAACTATGACGCGCATGAGGCCAATAAGCCAAATTGTGGAAGCGTCAGGTTATAATGTTAAAGTTAGGCATTCTTACATACACAGGAGGCCGATAAGCCAACACAGGAGTATGTAAGTTTTGCTAGTATGAAATTATGAGATAGGTAATAATAATGAAATTAATATTTACACACATATGAGGCCGATAAGCCAAAATGGGAGTGTGTAAATATGTTGATCAAGAATTTGATTCTCTTTAGCTAATTAAATACTTATAATGACATCAATGGAATATTTACACACATATGAGGCCGATAAGCCAAAATGGGAGTGTGTCAATATGTTGATGAAAAATTTGATTCTGTTTAGCTAAATAAATACTTATTGTAATGACATCCATGGAATATTTACACACATATGAGGCCGATAAGCCAAAATGGGAGTGTGTCAATATGTTGATGAAGAATTTGATTCTGTTTAGCTAAATAAATACTTATATATATAAATACATCAATGGAATATTTACACACATATGAGGCCGATAAGCCAAAATTGGAGTGTGTCAATATGTTGATCAAGAATTTGATTCTCTTTAGCTAAATATATTCTAATAATACATGGTACCAATATAAAGGCAATTATTGTAAATGTAAATAATTTATAATTGTTAATGATGATTTTTATTTTTAACCAATATTTATAAGTTCTTACTATTATATTTTCCTTTATGTATAATTAAGATATTGAATTATGTGAAGATCTAATTAAATTGATGGAACAATTTTCAAATAGGATGGCCGGAACATTATTTTGACTAGATATGTAGATAGATGATGATGATAGATTTGATAGATATGTAGTAGATTTGTATGAATTTGCAATTATTATTTGTTAATGTATTAACTGAAAAAAAAATCTGTTATTAATTTTTCTCGCGTCATTGTGAAATTGAAATTATAGGAGTGTAAATATTATGAAATGATTTTGTTAAATGTGACTACGAGAGGACTCGCAGATATCAGGATGGCCGACTGTTAGCGTTTAATAAATAATATTGTATAATGTTTTGTTGGTATATCGATTGACTATTATTGATGAGGAAATAAATTATAGTAGTCGAATAAGAGTCTTGAAATGACTGAGTTTCTCATTGCCGACTTTACCGACCGAGTCGGAAGTTTCTTTAAAATCAACGTTACGTATAGTGGATCAATCTTCGTGCAGACATCGATGTGCTTGTTGAGTTGAACTTGTGGTGTTAATTAATAAATATATTTTGTGATATATTGTGTCGTGCCTTACTTCTGACCTAAATTTACTTCACTCGAAAGCAACGTCATATGCGTCTATGAATACCAATGATTCGGGCTGCTCGGGAATCGATCTTGCCAAATTTCCAGTATGAATCGTTTTTCGAATTCATATATACCTACTACATTCTTAAGAAGGCATGCTAATTAACTATAAATATTTTATAAATATATATAGTATATTGTATGTTTGTGTACGTATGTATATTGAAATTAATATTTATTATTTTTATATTTTATACGCGTATAAATATTATAAAAATCTTCTCTCGCAGGTCTGCTGGAAGAAATTTCAGTTGTTAAATAAGCAGTACCTTTGTACACTTTGATTTTAATGTTTGTTGTTTTACTAACTACAAGTGGAAAAAACTATTAAATAAATAAATCAACATTTATCTGACGCTCCTATATTCACTACCTATACGTATACATCAGTGCAGATATAAACAAAAAGAAACTAGAGAATTATGTTTAGGTAGAAGTGAAAAACTGTAATATCTGCCGCCGTCTACCGTGGTAGAGGCGTGGTTATATGTATGTAGGTATGTATATTTTTTGTATAGTGCGTGAAATCATTGATATCAGAGATTAGTTTTTATAATCTAATTACATTTATACGTATATTTGTAGTTAGTATATCTCTCCATTCCATTCAACATTCTAACTGTGGTCTGAATAAACCATGAGTGGGTCCAGACAATGTATTAGGTACGGGCATGTTTTAAATATTTTGCAAAATTCGTCGTCAACCTTGGGGGCAGATGGTAACGGGGGTAAGGCACCCATCGGTCTACCCCTGGATTTACGCTGCTTACCAACATAAAGGAATAGTGCTCGTACACGATCTGCCAGTGTATCTAAGGTCTAAACTCGAAACAAGACAGGTCAGTTCGCTAAAGTTCGCAAACGCAGGAATAATTGGTGTTTGGCTTAAGTCATAAGATATGAAAAATAACAAAGCTTGGTTACGTATTACACGTTTTTTAACCAAAAAATACTTTTAACATTCGCAGCAGATCTTCATAAGAGAATTCAATAATACGATAATAATTAAAATAGAAAATCTTGCCGTTTCGACATGATTTAGTCTTGTTTATTGTTCAGCACATGGAAGGGAGTTGCGTATTATTTAATGATGCTTGCAGGATCCCTTTGCAAACGAGTATCGAGGTTTTTGAACTATCTATTCTATAAATTTTAATACATTTAGTTTTATTTACATTAAGTGGTAAACTATTAATTGTACAATACATACAGTGCATAAGTCACAACATTAGAATCATTATTTCCATTTCAACATTGATATTTTAAATAAATAATGCAATACACAGCGACAAAATTCGCTTTCTTGAAAGGAGAAGATAACTAGTCTGGTGATTCTTTAGAGATAAAGATATTTATACTACAACAATCTTGGTATATTCTATCTTGTACCACGCAGTCTCATGAAGCTATTCGTAAATATTGAAGGAGCGTCTTACCTCCAAGAAGCAGCTGCGTCCGACGTGGCTTACGTTTGAACTATTGCTACACTTACTTAAGCTATCACCTTTTGGTTACTTTGAGAGCGTAGAGAAAATGTGTTTTGGCTATTTTAGTGCGGGAAAATATTAATTATGTCGCTCATTGTTCAGGAATTAGACACACTACGTAATTCGCTGTTATTACGAGTGATACAAGAGCTGTTTTAAGATCAGCATGTAAAGTCTGACGTGTTGCAGTTTGCACGTAGCCAACAATATACAATTATATCGCCCGTCCACTACCACCACACGACTTACATACCATACTTAGAATCTAAATAAGTATTTATTTTCTAAAATCAATACACTCTTCCAGTTTTTAAATAAAATTACCTTTCGGGGAGAAAAGTTGTTACTATTTGTGTACAGAAGAGGGTTTGCTTTTCTTAAACATAACATAACCCTTTATTGTATACATAAAATACACACACACACAAAAAAAAAGAAAATAACAAATGTACAAAAGGCGGCCTTATTGCTAAACAGCAATCTCTTCCAGGCAACCTAGGACCAGGGAATTATTAAAAGGAGATTTAAATATCGGATGGGTACAGTAATTGGACAGGACAATAGGCTATAACTAGTTTAAGTCAAGGAATCTTTCTTTCACTTTCGTAATTTCGCTAAAAGTTCTGTAAAATATATTATTTTAATATAAGTAGGTAACACCACCAATTTTAATTTGCAGTGTAACAACCAGCACATATTAAGAAACAGAGGCGGTTTATATTAGTTCAACACAGAATTATGAAGGTGTAATGTAAAAGCATTGTTTTACGTTTCCAGCGCAAGTTTCTGTGTAGGGTTGCCACTATATAAATAACATATACGAAAACTGGGCAGTTCTGGAAATATTACATACATACGGGTCAAATTGATAACCTCCTTTTTTTGAAGTTGGTTAAAAAAATGTTGTAAATAAGAGTAAAATTGTTAAATATTTAAGTTGTGAATATGGGCACCCTTCTCCCAAAAGTGACGCGTACCCTCTTTCTGCTTTCCATGAAGTGAGGCATTTTTTTAACTCTACTTCCATTCAACTGCTATACGACATTAAACAACTAATTCTAACCCCGATAAATAGTTAGCAGTATCAGTCACTGCCGTCCACGACTCAAATACGGGTTAAGGAATCGAGATAGCCGTGATTTAGTCTTTGGTCATCATTCTAGTACCGCCTTCTGGTAACAGTTTATCATATGACAAACTTCATTCTTGCAATATGAGCAATCCATTCCAGGAATGGTGCAATCTGCTTCTTGATACTAACTTCTGATGTTGTGATATTAGTTAGTTCGGCTATCTTTGTAAGTCAATCAATTAAATCATTATTAAAGAATAAGATTTTCAAACACAACATACCATATTTAGCGACTTCATGCCAACGGCGGCGTTTTTGATGGTTTAGTGGGGTGTCAGCTATGAAGGTTAAATCAATTTTTTGTAAAAAAAACTACCTATTTAATATGTTTTTATAAATTTTTTGAATAGTTATGAACCTTACTGCATTAGCAGGCAACCCTAAAACTTTATTTCTAGGTGCTCTCCGAATAAATTAATTTTCCTTTGCCTTAGCTACAGTAGAATGCAGATATTTGCAACCGGGACAAGGGATTCTTGGCACTAACGTCGCTTTAACCTGCTACTGTGCAGATAGTTCATGATTCCATTATTTTTGTGGGTCAACAAAGGGAATTCTACGTTAGCGAACTAAATTAAGTTGGAGATGAAAGACAAGTATTTGTCTTTCATCTCCAACTTAATTTTTATTGAATCTAATCATGGAATGGGCTGTGATTCTGCTGAATAAGTAATGTAGGAGTAGATTGGATAGATGAAAGTAATTATTAGTAAAAGTTACTGTCAGTATTTTTATATTTTGTTCTTTGTGTTTAGATGATCATAAGAAATGCATACACTGCGAAGAAATTAGAAACATGTATTTGAAGTCGATTAATGCAAACTGGGCTAGTGTAAGTGAATAAGGCTTAGTCGTCCTAATGTAACCAGTTAGGGTAAGATCGTATCTCTGAGTCAGGACGTATATGAACTGTGTATGATGACCAAGTACTAACTATGACTATGACTTTGCGTTAAGCATAAAATAGCCTAGTTTGAAGTGATGGTTAATTGGAGACAAAACCTCACCAAGAACACACTATGTACAGCATACATAATTTGTCAGACCTATCGTAGTATTAGGCAGTTTTGAGTAGTTTATAATATTGAAATGGCAATACAGAAGACTTCTGTTTATGTATCGAATAGGTAATAGAAAAATGAAATAGTGTGACAGGTGTGTTGTTCATGAACAAAGCTAATGACGGGAGTTGGAGATGATGGTGGTACCTAACCAAGTAATCCAACGGGCAGTGGTGTGGGGTGCCACAGAGATGAATGTTAATATAACATTGTATTTACTATGAATAATTGTTCATTATCTATAGGTTATGTGAATTTCTTTAAAAGGCGATTAAATTATTTATTATCTGGTTCTTGTAGATCATTGCATAACTGCTTATTTAAAAGTTATAGAATTGAAAGAAGATCATGTATATATGAAAAAAGGCCTTTTCTTTATCGAAAATGGATATACGTAGATATATTTCAGTATCTACATAAAAAGTCAGGAGATACACACGTGGAAATCTTTTAAAAGGTAACTCAGGAAGTGACTTCGCTAACTAAGAATTTTACTTCACCACTATCAAAAAGATTATATCTTGATCACCAGCAATAATGATGAAACATCTCGATTCAAATCCTCGATTGCTGGATAGTGATCTTCAATTTAACTTTACCTATTCTCGACTCCGGCACAATACATGCAACGTTTGCGCTGGCAACTTTTCCAATATATTCCGTTCAAAGCGTTCAGAAATAGTTGAACACACGGGAGTTGGCCGAACAAAGTGCTGGCTTAAAATACGTTAAATCAGACTTATAGGGAAGCCTTTGCAATACATCGCGGCATGAACTCTCACTTGCTTGAATGCATGTGAATGGTGTTGAAACGTGCGTGTCCGTTCATAGCAGAAATGGATATTGTTTTGTTTCATCTTAACATATTGTGCTGCTGGTAGCTTTCAGTGGATAAAGTTCCAATACATGTGATTCATACATACACATATTCATGCCTGTTAACGTTATCTATTAAAATGACATCACAGAAGTATTAATTACAATTCCTGCATCACTCATCAAATCGTACAATTATCGTTCATTTATACGTTAATTCTCTTTTACAAAAATATTAACTGTTTGTTCATTATTACTATTATATTAGTAGAGAATGGATCTATTTATTTATTAAAACGTTAAAGAAACCACTGTCATTCCTTTGGGAGTAGGCAAAGAGCACAGTTTAAACGCGCAGATATTTAAACGTACTTTCCTAGCTTACCCAGCTTTTGTTATTATTTTTAGGTATCGGTTTAGGGTATCACCAACTTTTAAAGTGTAAGCTTGTCTGGATTATTTTTTACCAGCTCTAACTACTTAAGTAAGTACGTTTGGATTATTTCGTACCAACTTGTCCTTATCCTTGACTTGTCATCCTTCCGTCTGCATCCAAGGCTGGTCATTATATATTTACATATATTCATTATGCAATACGAAAGTTTGAAGGTTTTCCTATATTCAATTTTTCTATATTAAAAGTATTTATAAAATAGATCAATATTTAACTATTAAGAAAAAGTATTTTTGAATACACTATTTTATTATCACGTTACCTGGAAAGCATATATGATGTGTATGTAGCGACAATGACAAATGTACATTAAATATTATATAAGCCCAGAAAACAATATATAAAAAACTAAAAAAGCTTTTTAAAAGGTCAAATAATATTATCCCCTCACTAAATTAGTTTTATTTTAATCTACTTGACATGCTAAAAATTATAACAATGTATGTTAACTTATTGATTTCTCTTTAAAATGAAAGTTCTTTATAATTTATTTAATTAATACAGTTGTAAGACCATTAAAATAAAAATACTAAACTAATAAACTAGTTACAAGTTTTTCGTCGAATTCATCTCATTAAATACTAACGAATGTTATTTTAAATGACATTTGATAATATATAAGTGTAGGACAGCTATGTGGCCAATATAAAAATATTTTGCGTTACTGTTTTATTAACTTCATTATTTGACTATTTCTTTAAAGCAATGGTTTTCCTCAGAGAGAGAGACTGAGAATCCTCATAAGGAGAATGAAACGTACCCAGGATACCACCGCAACGGCAAGTGTCACAATGATTATGTCGGACTCCACGCCAGCCACAGCGCTCTGACCAGCCGCAGCGTGACCTGCCGACTGAACTTAGCCTTAGCCTTGGTCATAAGGGCCCTACGGCTTGAATGGAGGAGAGGTTGTAACGGTAGAATTTTGTACTAGTTCTATTAGATTCCCTAACGCCTAATGGATAGAGATAAGAGAGTGCACCTACTCGTATCTTGCCAATGCTACAGTGGAATCTCTAATCAATGAGAGCTCCCACGGTGATGCGACGGCGACACTCTTCTCGCCGCCGGCTTCTTCTGGTTTCTTTGTTTTGCAGGTTGAATAAGTTACAAGGACGCAACATCACAGGTAAGTCACCCTTATCAATCACGAGTGTAAATAGTAAAGAACAGAGTACGATGCATTGATACTTAAAATACATTCACGAATTTCCAAGAAAGTAATTTTTTCGTGATGGTGAATTGCGCACCGAACTTATCGCGGCGCTGACGTCGCACGCGGGTCAACGGTGAAATTATAAATAAAATGCACTCAAAAGATAGTGGAATAGGGAAAAAATGAGGCGTTAGTTCGTTTATCTAATTCTAGATGGCAGCAGCAACATGTTCTCTATTTTATGCATTTTCCATAAAATATAATTTCTATAGTACACCATGCGGGCCCAATGCTAATATAAAAGTCAGGGAAAAAAGACAGGGATCGATAGAATGTGACAACCATACCTACGATTCTTACAGGGAGCTCGTCCTTTTAGAAACATCAAATTCGATTCCCGGCGGTGCTCGTGCGGAGTGCATAGCAAATATATCCCGGATGGAGGCTCATTGTCCCGTCAGTGCGTTTGCATACCGGCGACGAGGTTCCCTGGGGAGACGTGAAGGATTTTCTGTGTTCATAGATTGATCGCAGTTTTACTTCACTTTAGGCGTTTTGATACCCCATTATGACCTTTAATGCAATTTTGTTGTGCTAAGTTATTGATGTTGATCGTACAGAATCAGTTCAGTGATGTTAATGTAATAAGTATTTATTGACATTTTTTTATTTTATCATCTACTTAACCGTCCAGATAAATTTTGATTACAATTTTGAAAATAAAGAGTCCAATATAATGTCATACAATTTAGATGTCTTTAAATTTAATCAATTGAATGGTAGCAGTATGTGTTTGCAAGAAGAATAGGTTAGAATACTGGATTACCGAATTTAAATATTGTTTAATAAATGCATAAATCTAAAAGCACTATTCGTTTGATGCTTATAAAAGTTTTCTTAATACGAAAATTGCATAATAGATTTTTGTAACTTAGTTAAAACTTTAAAAGGTCGCAATTTGTAACTTTATCCCTTTATCTGTGATGTTTTGTTTATGTATGTTCTATTTTCAGTAATGTACTATGACAGGCCATGATTAGACCAGTGATAGCTCCTTTCAGACTCCCTTAATCAAGCTCTACTAATAGATTCATCTGCTCTATCACAAACCCTATTTTTCTACAACCGTCTGTTTGCTGTTTCATACGATTGTAACACTATTTTACGGGCCAGCTCTGCATCATTTGTTTCACGGGGCGGTCACTATATTCTTAAGCCAAAAAGAACCAAGGGTTTCAAGTTGAGTTTGGTCGATAGGTGGGATTAAACCTGAATCTGACATAATTGCCCATGGATCGGCCGTGCGTGTAGCTGAACAATCTCTGCTTTCTCACGTAGAAAAATTATATTCAAAAATTAAAGTCCACACGAACGCTACTTAAACAGAACCATCATCTTTAAAATGTCAAGTAATCAAGTAATCAAATTACAAGACGAAATGTAACAGGAGGCGGCACTCAAATCGTAATGACTTTTTTAATATAATCACGATGCACCCGACAAATTGGCAAAAATTCTTGGGGGAAAAGAAATTAATTTGGCGCTTCCATCAAGACGTCATCTAGAGGGGGGATAATTAACAATTACTTAATGGAATGGTGGCCATGTTTGCGGGGTGCTTCGTCGAGAGCTGGGTACACCTCTTTGGCCCGAGTATTTGTTCTGTTTCAGTAAGTAGGTAGTAGTTTATTTTAAAATGAATATAAGGTATTATGAAAGGTATAAAGGGAGATAAAAAAAATAACACAAATAAATTAATAAAATGTATTTTGTGATTTATTCATATTTACTGTTAAGGCACGCTAACAAGTACCTAAATATGTTTGTTCATCATAAGATCCAATTGAATTATTCACAGCACATAAAAATACCGTTAATTAAGTTTGTATGGAGATACCCTACTCTCACGCTGGTGTTTAGTGGAAAACTCGCGTTGGCCGACGTAGTCAGGGGCCAGTGCAATGGTGTAGGTTGTTACATTAGGTTACTTTTACTGTTATGAATTGATAGATAAGCAGTTGTTTATCTAATGGGACGTGGTTACAGATGCCAATAATATGTATAGCTCTTGTGAGATTCACAGAAAATCACACCATAAGAACCACATTATATATTGATAACTGTAACGTATGATGCAACGTCACAGTATCCCGTAATTTAACAAATGATGTATTTGTAATTTCACTGCCTAATTTTACTACTCTTGAAACTGGAACAGCTGTGAACCTATGGTAAAACTGTCGATCTGATGTCTGGGAAGTCGTTATTTTGTCATTGCCTGTCCTGCCCCCCTAGACAAAATGCCTTTCTATTTGCGTTTTCTATAATAGATAACATAAAAAATGTATGGGACTGACATTTCCAGTAGACACGTCACGTGACTTGATGACGCTGATAGAAAACTCGCAGACAAGATGCTCTGTGTTTCTATTCTATCGCTCGTCTGTGTTCTATTTTGACAGTAGAAGAGTTTATACAATCATGACAAATATAGTTTGTGACGTAAAAAATAGATACGGTTCTATTCTATTTCTACTCAACAAAGCGATTGCTCATACCAATAGATTGGTGTAGATTGTTTGTTTGTTGTTTTAAAATAGTGTGTTTTTGCCAAATTATTCCTAAAAATGCAGACAGACAAGAGTTACTTTGCAATTATAATAATAGTATGGATCTTTAATTTGATAAACTTTTTGTATAATCTTGATTGTATAAATATTAATATAATGTCATTTTGAAACAACCGTAAGTAAACAAAGCTAATTTGAATTCAATACTGACACTCGCTTTTGTAATTATTAATTGTAAATCTCATATTAACCTCTAAATAAATGTCTACGCAACGATTTTCATTTCAAATACAAAATTTGTTTAATTTAGTCATAATTAATGTAGGTAAATAATTGTGAAGTACGCACGTTTGAAATGTTTTGAAGTTCCTCCTAATGGCATTTTTCTCTTTAAGCAAAGGAACTTAAGCGAAACACGGTAGATTATTTTCTATTCTATTCTATTTTCTACTGTCAGGTAGACACAGCGATTCTATCAGTAGATACACTTTGTCTAGCATTTTTCGATAGAAAACGCTTAGTCTATTATAATAGTAGAAATAGAATAGAAAAGACGCGCGTGGATTTTGTCTAGGGCTACTGGCTAGATGGCATTGCTTGACGAAATGGATCCTCCAGAAGCAGGACCTGTCAGGAAAACAACGGAACCGAGCCGACTGGAATAGTCGGCGAAAAAAGTCTCACACACAAATCAATTAATTGATCTGTCAGATGATTTTTAAAATGCAATCCTGTAAATCTAATTGTACACAAATTGACACGAAAATTTAGACTGCTCGGGAGTTATTAATTTGTTTGCAGCTTTACTATCTGTATTTTAAACTGCTTGTTGAGTTGGTGTGCAGTTGAAATATTGTCAGTCTATTCACGACTAAGTCACATCTAGAGAAAAAATTGAAGTTGTCATCAAAGTCTAGTATAGAAAAGAATTATATAAGTTAAATTATTAAATTTATACTTATTAATCCTTATAAGCATATAATGACTACAACAGTTGACTCTACACCCTTTCGGATTGGGACAGCCTTCTCGAGACAGATTATATTAGACACAAACAGATTACTATCACAATAATATAATTCTTCTTCGTTCTCTTGCCCTGTTTCCAATTTTATTAGGGGTCGGCGCAACATGTCTCCCTCTTTCACTCTCCTCTATGACTCGCCATATCGACACTCACTCCTTTCTTCAACAATAGCATAAATATAGCAAGTTAAAGTTATAAAACAAGATATTCAATCCTAAAATAGTATTCAATTTCATGGGAAAGCGAAATACTCGCTAGTTTAATATATAGATTTTTTCATAGAAAATTTGTAAAGCTATGAAACTTTTACAAAAATTTTATTTATATAATTGTTTTAGATAAAGAAGTTTAAAAAAGGATACTTTCAAGATTTGTTAAATAATTAAGATGGTAACAATCTCATGCAACATTTTATTTAGCAGAATTCTTATATATACTATAAATTCTCTAAATTTAGATGTAAGACAGAAATAAACAGCATATTCATATAATGTTACATATATTTTTCAGCTTTTGCAATCTTTAATAGTCGTCCTGTATAATACTTGTATTATAATAAGACAAAGGCATAATCAAAATATAAAGTGGCACTTAATGTCTATGGATACAACGGTACGTTCATTTATAAGTGTAGGGTGGGGATGTTTGACTTGCTCTTGGGAAGGGACCGAAGATCCGAGAGTACGACTGGGAACTTCCAAAATATGAATTCTTGTTTGCTTTACTTTCGAGCCTATATGATAAGGTAAAATTGAAATATTATTTAAGTCTTTTCATTGTTATAAAATGATTGCCACTCAAAAAAGAAATTATTTAAAATATATTAACAAGGAATATAGCGTTTGAATTTTTTTTGTAAAATATGTCATGAATATATATTATTGACGATGGAAAATTAAGATCTTTCGGAACCCTCTTTTGAAAACTTATACCTTTAGAATTTTAATCTAAGTCAAAATATTACGTAAAAATTTTATTCCTATTGTCATATCATGAAGTATTAGTATAACTAGATCAACATTTAACTAAACACATTCACGTGGAATGTCAGATTTTAATATAAACATGATTTTTCTTTTAATCCTATTAATATTATAAATACAAAAGTTTGGGTGGATGTTTGTTACTATTTCACGTGAAAACGACAGATTTATTTTAATGAAATTTTGCTATGGCGATATTTTAAGCCCCGGAAAGGAAATGGATAGAATCAGATACATAAAATTTTACCAGGGGAAAATGTCGTTCCTATTGGACAATCGGGTATATGCAGGTGAAGCCGCAGACGGAAAGCTGGTTATTAATAATTTACAGTCGCTCTAGTCAGGATCTTTTCCTTAAGTGTTCCCTTACAATTTTCTTCTATTCTGTCATACTCTTGTAATCAACTCTGTTACAGGAACGCCGTTATAGGTCGCATTTTGCGCTTTATGGTTATTGAAAAATACTTTGAACGGTGTTGACATGACAAGAGTTGTCTATTGAGCTGTTTTTTATAGGATAGGGCAGCCAACGAGCAATCGCATCACCTAATGGTAAGCGATAACCGCTGCCAGCCATCTGGGCACGTTGTTGATTGACGGCGATTTGCAGTTTTTTTTATTTATAATTTAGTTCACCAACATTATTAATACAATGATTCGTGACAACACGTCAGTGAATAATTTTTTAATTACTTGCAGTCATAGTATAATATCAGTCCATTTACAAAAGTATTTAATTTCATTAGTATATTGTTGAGTATATGTCAGTATACAAGAATAAGTATCTAATGAATCCAAAATACTTAGTTATAGTAAATATATAATTACACTCAAAATACAGAATTTGTATAGCTTAGTCATATATCTGGCATAAATGTATCACAAAGTACTAGTTCTCATATTTTGTTCTGGTCGTAGGTTTACGATTAATTTTTATAACTTAATGTAGCTTTAACACAACCGAGGCTGAGTAAGTAATTAAAAAAACCCTCTTACGAATATAAAAAAAAACTTTTAATTCTCTTATATGTAATTAAAAGAACTTCAAGTTATAAATAAGCTTAGAAAATTGTAAAACGTAGTACGATGTAATGTCCAATTGACAGAAAAATTGTGACACCAGTTTCCTTCCATTCGTTTGCAAACGATATCGACGGCGTAAATATTTGTATAAAAACTTTCTACAGCGACACTGGCGGAACGTGATAGTACATTTTTTTCATATTAATTTGATATTACTTCTGTAGTTCATTATATACTAAATATCTATTGAAAACGATAGCAAACTCATGATAGAGTCACAGGTGCTACCAAAAAAGATACGATCACTTCGCGCTAAATCAGAACGCATTTATACCGTGACATATGCTATATTAGATACAGTACTCAAACTCAACATACATCCACTCTGGAGGCCGAAAAAATGTATTTTATACAGAGCGTGTAAGTTTCTTATGCATAGTATAATTAAAATTCATTTTATAGAATCGTATTTAGGATTAACCTTACACGAAGTACATAAGGAGCTCATGGCATTTGTTAGAAACGCATTTTCTCAGCAATTGGAATGTAATATTGACTGATCGTCGCTTGCGGAGATTCCATTTTATGAATTGCGAAAAATCCGCCAGTCACTGTGTGTGTGTAGTAAGCATGGATAAATCAAATAAGTCGTTTAGGAACATACACGACCAGCTCATAAACCTCACAAGATCTAGACACATAAACGACCTATATTTTCGTCTACGGCTTGAAAATTGAGATACGACGAACGATGCCTCCGGCCTAGTAGCTTGTCCACAGTTACTGGTGAAGCGATAAGATTGATAACTAATTTAAATTGTGCTAACGCTTATCAAACTTTAAATAAGTTTGATAATTTGAAATTATTTCTTTAAAAATTTATTTATTTGAAAGGCTATCGTTGTATGGCTATATCGTTGGCTTAAAATTATTATAATCATGAATTTAATATGTCAATCCAAGCGGTCTTAGCATATTTTTTAAATTATTCCACCTTATAATTATGACCTAGGATATTGGACATTGCGGGTCGCTTCGCTCATTGGATCGCACATCGCGTCGCACATCGCGTCGCTCATCGCGTCGCACATCGCGTCGTCGGTATCTGTGGCTCGGTCGTAATATGTTGCAGTGCTGGTAAATTATAGTAGCGTTTGGTATTCCGGCGGCAATCTTCGCCAAGATTAATGGTTTCAACGTGTGCGAGTGTTCTGTGCTGATTTTTTATCTAGCTGCGATCGGGGTGTAATTTCTTTACGAGTACGTTTAGACGTATTTATCTCGCGTGCCTAGATTTGGTCGTGATTATGTAATCGCTAGCAACAATTTCCTTGTGGTCGCGAATCCGATTGTTCATAGATTTATAAATTGTTTAACAAATACTTGCATTTT
Source organism: Scirpophaga incertulas (assembly GCA_036419045.1). Classification (NCBI taxonomy): domain Eukaryota; kingdom Metazoa; phylum Arthropoda; class Insecta; order Lepidoptera; family Crambidae; genus Scirpophaga; species Scirpophaga incertulas. The sequence continues at coordinate 19,431,542 of CM071631.1, read as the reverse complement.
GATCTAAGTTATGAAATTCACAAAAGTTAAAAAGAAGACTGTCATATTTTTATTTTACGACTATTTGATACTTACCTTTCAAAAATATTCAAGGGAGACTCAATACCAGGTTGACTGTTTGGGCACATCCGTATATTTATTTTACAGCAAAAAGTAGTGTTAGTGCTACCTTTCGGTGTGAAGGGTAAGGGTAAGGGAAGCTATTATTTACCACGTTACATTGTTGCTCCGATGTTTTCCTTTAATGTGTGTCATCATTAAGGTCATTTGTCCCCTAGCTCAGGCAGAGGGCGTCCACAGTGAGTCTCCATCCCGCACGGTCTTGAGCTTCGCGTTTGATTTCGCTTTTAGGTTAACTAAAGTTGATTAAGTAAACTAAAGTTATAAATATGGCATTGGACGAAACGATAAGCACGGTATATGGTAGGACTGTAGACAACTGTAGGTTCCACCATACATGCAATTCGTAGACCCGTGCCAAGACCACAGTGTCACCGACACTCCGCTCTGCTCAGACGGTATTATAATTTGAGAAATAAATTTAAGAGTTTCAAGTGATACAGTTTATTATATTGTTATTGCATTTATTATATGTTTAAATGGTGGTGAAAATAAATAATACATTATTTTTTATTATTGCTACATATTAACAAGGAACCAGATAGCTCATGTGATGGTAAGAGGTGTTAATGTAACTGTAACACTTATAGTAAATGTGGCTCCTGTCAGATTTGCGTAAATCTGCAAGTCCCTTTAAAACCACAGTATACGTTATCAACATGTAAAATCATAGTATTTAGTAATTTCAGTACCTATCTTTCAGTACCTTCGCGCCGGATTAGAGCAATGCGAACACTGCTATTTAGCATCAGAAAATGGTAAAAACTGTGCATCTGTAATGTATGTTTATGCTAAGTTGTAGAAAGACCAAAAGAGTTTGCTGTAATGAGGTCGTCATAATAAAGTTTCAAATGCCGCGTTTCGATAATCGTTTGATAAATGGAACGCGGCGTTTAAAATGTCATCATATCATAGAGTCGATCCCCAAGGTGGGAATTAACAAAATAATATTCAGTTACTTTTGCCAATAAGTTCGAATAAGTTCTAAAATTTTCACACAATCAGTAATTATTACTATATGTTACTTCTTAAATACAGCGTAGTAAGGTATGTATATATTGCCAAGTATAGATATATGAGGACTGATAAGACGATCCGTATTAGAGGGAAATACGGATTATTCATGAAGAACACTTGAATTAAAAAAAAATATCAATTGTCGACATACTCATCCATTATTCAATCATTCACATTAATAATTTATAAAATGATCAATACTTCGTTAAATTTTGAATTGTTATTTTGAGAGCAGTCATCGTCATAGCTTAAATGTAAATATGATAGAGAAACTTTGGAGATGGCTGCGAGATTTCTGCGTACATACAAATGTAAGTAGAATACATTATTTATTATAAATGATTTATTGTTAATGTAAGATTGATTGAACAGTGGAGATAAAAAATAAACCCAGAGTTTCTTGTCTAGGTTAACAAGCCTCTCCTAAATTTCCGATAGATATAGTCATTTTTTTTCTTTGTTCGCATGCATGGACAAGGTTTTTGGTCTCTAAGGTTCATATTTATTTTGACGTCTATAAGTGTATGATATGATCAATGTTGAATAAAAATTATTTCGATTGTTTTGATTTAAATCATAGAATTTTATTTATTCACCAAATGCATAGAAATTACTTAGCGTGGCTACAAAATACATCAATAGAAGCCTAACCATACGTTACGAGACGCCAACAATCTTTCAACGCTCTCCCTTTTGAATTAACTAAAAAGAATGCAGGACTGAAATCTGGGGCTAATTTATTTTATCGCACACATCCATCCTCGGAGTGACAAACGCGTGCACATATAAATTTTGTTTCGGAGCAAGGTTTCAACATAAAATCATTGTGAGAATAAGTTGCGATTTATGCATAATTATCAACATCTCAAGGTTAAGTGATGCTAAATCGAAGGTCTGACAACTTTTATGATTCATTTTACGTTTAATATAATTTATGTTATTCATAGTATCATTTCAATAATCTGTGCTAAAATAGATTTACCAATGGCTTATTAAATAATTTTTGTTACAATCTTGTCAGTTTCGTTTTTTGAATGTAGGATTTCATTGTTTCCTTCATTGTAATTCTTTTGTATGGTGTTTGTCACGTGATAATAAGACATTAATATTTGCTGCTTTTTTTCCTTTTGTGCTGAAACTACAATTGAAGAAATATCAGCAGCCGTAAGAGGTCGTAGTATAGAGGAGATGGTAAAAGTAGTAAGTGTTAGGAAAAAATTGTATACATAAGCAACGTGCTGGGCCCTGTTATCGTTGTCAAATCAAATTGTTACCGCGTTTTTACTACGCCCTCGGATAACCCTAAGTCGACCATAAGGATTATTCACAGATTTTTTCTTTTCTCTTCAATATTCTTACTGGCATAGTTTAGATACACTTACAATAAATATAGAAATAAAATTTAAAGGCGCGGATCGTGTATAGGTCTGTCTGTTATTGTCGCGTCAGTCCAGCCACCAGGTTGCAACTCACTAACATCTACGGAGCACGTGCGGACAAGAAGCGCAAATCCGGTTTTTGGTTAACACTAAGAAATTTTATATGTACTTAGTTGAACATTTTTAAAGTCGTTTCCTCAAAGTCTCTTGCATGTATTTCAGTAATATAATTATTTATTAATAATAAAACTCACTACAAATCCGGTACACATCTTAAAAATATAAAATACAAAGAGCCAATGCTCTTTGAACTGATTGAAAAGTCAATAGGAATGCCTTATTATAATGAAGATTCAGTACATGGTGGTGTTCCTATAGATTCGGAGTATATACTCATATTTTGGTTGGCTAATGAGTTCTTAATAGACTCTATATCTCGATATGACGCCAATAAATTAATATAAACAAATAGTTTGGACTCAGTGACCAAATGGTGAAGGATCACCATTTGGTCACTGAGCACTATCCTAATAAATCGAATATTTCAATTGCGTTCTTCACATTTCATTTTCATATATTTGATTTAACCCATAATTTGTTAGTAGTGCTGGTTAACGTGTACCATTAGTTAATTCGACAGTATTTTTTGGCTTATTTGTATATTTTATTAATAACTAGCTGGTGTCCAAGTTGAAGACTCAGTAGCCTATATGTACTGTGTTATTTTATTGTACATATTATAGCTATATTATTGTAGTTTCAATAAAATCTATTTAGTAGTTTTTACGTGAAAGTGTTACGAGTTAACAAACATCCATACTTACAAACTTCCGCGTTTATCGTATTAGTAGGAATTGTGCTACTTGTAAAAATCTTTAATTGGCACATTGTGATTTTAATTATATTTACACTGCTGTTGATTTTCTACATAAAATATAAAAACAATACTTGACCCATATTCCTTTTATATCACAACGAAGGATAATATCAATATTCAGACCACCGAATAGGTGGTATCTTGCGTAATCCTAGGGTTAAGGGTAACCTCATTGTATGTATGTATGTTTAATTAGGTTTCACCATTAACAGTCTACGCCCTTACCAGAGACTGGATCTCACCGTAGCAAAGTTTGAGCAAATTTAGATCTTAAGCAACCCTTGCTGCGCCATAACTTTACCTTTAAGTATCTTTCACAGCTTTATGTAAGTTGTCTGCCTATGTTTTCCTTTACAGTAGCAGAGTCAGATACAGTCGAGGAATTTATTTTCCGATTTACCTAAGGTTGAATATTGTACAACAAACTGATACAATAAGAGCTCCAAATTATGTTATACTTTACGGTTTACATGTTAAAAATAGGCATCACTTGACATTTCTGTATACGATACTGCAATTTTCGACCTTGTATAATATAAGTATAATACCATGTATTCTCAGTGTCTATCGATATTTCAATAAGGTTAGTTGACAAATAAAGTTCAAAAATCACAGCAGTAAGTGATGAATCAAGCTATACCGTTTGACATTTGGGAAGCTCTTATGTCACTCGTAATAAAGATAGATTTTGTGGTACAGATGTAAAACTTGACATAGTGATTTAATGTTCAATGATTTAATGTTCAAAATAAAAATAGTGGGGACAGCAGATTGCCTACGACGATTTCATTATTAATATAATTAGTTAAAATATTTAAACATAGTTTGCCATTGACTTTAAACAAAAATTGTACAAGCCGATTATAGCTTTCGTCTGTAACGTAACAAAATTGAATTAAAAAAGGTGATAAAATTAATGATTCAGCAAAATAGGCTTAGGCGATACCGCGCAAACTTCCATTCAATTATTTTCAATTTCCACAACTCCCAAAGAAATTCTTCCAGAACAGCCTTTATTTTATAAGGAAGCTATTCACAAGTTTCTCCGCTGAAAATTTGTTGCGAACAGTTGTTTTTCTGAAATAGGAACCCGCAGGGATCAGGTAGGTGGTCGAGGGGGCGCAGTCTTGTTATTGGCCTCTAGGGACGCCAGCCATTGACCTGCCCATACGAACGGGGTACACACTTTTACATTTTTCCTTTTAGTGAGATGAAATCCGTCGGAAGTGGGTGTTTGAGAGGATGAAATAAATTCTTGGATAGTTGCTACGCTCCTTCTTGTTTGTTGGTATTGTTTCAAAATAATAATCCTACTTTATGACATTGACTTATGTAACATTAGAAGAATAAATAAAATCGAAGAGCAATAAACGTGATACTGATAAGAATTTCAATTCTAAGATCGATATTGTCGACAAAAAACGGAAAATTTGGTAAATATTCTTAATGAGTGACAAGGATGGATGCTTTTGCGGATTAATATATGGCAATTGATAAATGTATTTATCAATTGCCATATATTAATCGAATTTAGCTGTCACGCTCTCACACCTATTCAAATAGTAGATGGCGCTTGCGCTTGTAATTATGTCATAGATTGTAAAGAGTGATTAAGAATTTACTGCACTAAAGTAAAAGTGCGGTTGGTCTAAGTCTTAAATTTGCAGTAGAAGTAGGAGTATAGCAGTGTTCTGTCCTTAGTCCTTTACTTGTAACCTTTTTATAGATTTTATATTTAAAGCTATATAAGAATCCCTTCCTTGGAATCTTTTCGTTGTTGTGTTGTACGGAGGTAAGTTTGTGAGTAAAGATACAACTCCAATACAATGAGACAATAATAACTCAAAAACACATCACGTCTCACAAAATTCAAAAAGAACGTGATGAACGTATTATTTAAGATGTGACTATTATAATATATGTATATGTGTCATTTTAAAATTTTAATTTAATATTGCCATATGTGTACTGGTCTAGTTACGTGTCGTTCATGTTTTACACACATATCTAGAAGTATAATTAGGTCTGCTATTGTATAAGAAAAATGTATCTATAATCGATTGGATTCAGTTTTGTTTGTCAAATAAATAAATAAAAATAAATAAAGAACAGATACGAAATTAATTAATTTTGTTACGGGGATATTACAAAATACCAAGGTAAGGGTTTACTGCTGGATACCTCTCTTTGCTATTTGAACAATCTGATAGCAGTCAATTCTAGTAATTTAATGCACGTCGATCAAGACACGTTCTTTCTGACCCTCTTGACTCCTTAACGCTGGCCTTTCAAGCTTTGCAAGAGGCGGTATCTGCGCCATCTACCCCTAATTAGTTCATACTTCGCAGCTTGCTGTAAATGTACGAGTAGGCTCCATCAATTTATATAGGGCGGAGCCACTTTGGTGTACCGCGCCTTCTTCGGAGGGCAGCGCTGACCGTACCCTCTCTTGAGGGTGCGTCTAACCTCTCTCCATTCAAGCCGTAGGGCTCTTATGACCAAGGCTCAGGCTGAGTTTAGTTGGTAGGTCACGCGATCGGACCGCTCCGGTCGTGTGGAGTCCAACATAACTTATTTGACACTTGCCGTTGCGCACTGGGGTATCCTGGGTACGTTTCGTGCTCCTTGTGAGGATTCTCAGCCTTCCTCTCCTGAGAAGAAAAAACAAAATAATCTGATATACAGGCGTGGAATACAGAAAGCATTTGTATTTATAATAAAAATAACATTATAAATAAATCTAAAAGCCCTATAAATCTACAGAACTGGATAGAGTATTCTCAGCTACTATAGCAACTTGAGTTAAAGATAAACTCGTGATAATGAATACTGTAAACTGTAAAGCATACAAATCGTCAGATAATAAAAATAACTTGAAACAAATTCACAAAAATTAATTCAGAATAAAAATATTAAGATAACACACTTATACAACAATTAAAATTCTGAATCTGAACCTGAACCAGAACAATAGAGAGAGGCAGAAATAGTTTCCCAGCCCAGAACCGAAAAAGAAGATAATTCCAGACTAAAATAAAAAATAATAAAATAAAAAATATACAAGTGAAATCTATTAGACCAATAACTATAATATTATTCCTACTCAAAAGATTAGAAAGACTGATTGATTGGCAACTCAGTGAACAGAGTATTTCTTGGAAAACCAGATCCATCCCCAACAACACGCCTATAAGAAATGCGGGTCCACTGAGAGAGCACTACAAAAGGTCATCCTCAAAGCACAGTCAGTCAAACACAACATATCTGCACAACCCATAGCAAATACGAGCTGTGGGTACTTTGCAAAGAATAAGAAAAAGGAAATGGTGACTCAATTGGCAACGCAAATCAATTGGCTAAGAGGGGTTCAAACAAAAAAGTGTATGAAGTATCGCCAGTTTACTGTTATTTTGGCTGAGTGTTTGACGTAAAGTACAGAAGTCAATTACGTCACTGACGCTGTACAATGCTGCCATACAAACAAATTCAAACTCATGGTAGCCACACAGAATTTGTGCTACCTTTTTCGCATTATTACGAGGACCTCGCTAAAGTATCAAAAGTACTGCGGGTTTGAGGAATTTCTATAACTTTTTTAAGCAAGAGTTTAATAAAATTAATATGTTACACTATACATCATAAACGATAATTGTATTGTTTAAAATAATAATCAATCAACACTTCTATTATAACACATTAGTTATAAAAAATATTTGAAAATGGAATTTCTTAGATTTCCATACAAATTTTCTCAGAAACGGCACATTAGTAAGATATGAAATTTACGAGAATAAAAGGGTGGTATAGGAAATTGATTGAAAAGATTTACAAACGTTGAATGCATTTTAAAGCAGCTAAATTAAAATTTATAAATAATATCTATAAATATTATCAAGTGTGACGTTTTATATAATCCGCCGAATTATATCTATCAAAGTTGTTGATTCGAACATGCTGTGTTTTTAAAAAAAATAATTACTTTTAATTCTTTACTTGTTATGTTTGTGTATTTTTTCCTGTTAGATTATTGTTTATTGTTTTTTATTAACGTTTTTTTAATTTTCAAAAAAATTCATTAATAGCGCGACCGGAAACGTGAGAACATCTTTTTAGTAATGAGGAAATGCTGAAACGTGGTTAAGCGAGGTTATGAGACCCTTTAATTAACATGGTTAGTAGAAAAGTAAACATTAAGCAAACTATTGAAATAGTGATTGGATTCGGGTATCTTTGAAAACAATTTTACAAAACATTATTCCTCTGAGTTATACTTGATTTAAATTAAGTCAGAATTCTGGTGATTTGTCACGAAATAACATCAGATCACGATCTCGTGATCTGATGCTCTTTACGGTATATACATAATTTTTTTACAATAATGTGCGGTGTGAAAGAAGGTGTGGGGTCGAAAATCGAGAAGGGAGTACTTAAATGGTTTGGACACGTACAATAGACCAAGATGGACATAATACGACTGATGAAAGAAATTTATAAGGTAAACATGATTGGGCCATTAGATAGGGGACGACCTAGACTAACATTGGACCAAATAGGTAAGATACTGAAGTAAGGCCAGTTCAAGAGTACCTAATATCGAGGAGCGTGCATGAAAGTATCATTGAAAGTCGAGGTAGCTAGGAAAGTATTTTACATCGTAGCAAGTACAAAATGTGATCTGTGCCTACCACTACTCTTTACTTTTACAGAGTCGTGAGTATATAGTGTATGTATGTAGTAATAAAAATATTATTTGAACGTTTATGTTAACAAAATATCTGTTATAAATAATCTGTCAAGGGAAACAAAACAATGAGACTTGTGGCTCGACGCCATCAGCAGCAGTTGTAGTTCGTACCATAGACAAAAATCTTTGATTAAGGTCCCACATACAATATATCATAATTATGAAATAATTTTAATCTAATCTTTAATAGTTAGCATAAGAAAAACATAATTCCTATTCTGAGTTCATTCAGTGAACAACAGAAAATATCAATGTCTCATATGTTTGTTTTTTAATTAAACAAATATAAAATATATAGATCACAACCGCTGCAAAAACTAATTTTCCTTTGTCTCCAGTACAAATTCAATTTTCTACCTAAGCGAAAATGTACAACGTGCATCTTTAAAATAAAGAGTAATGTGCGAAACCAGATGTCGTCGGCCAGCTACGCGACGGTCACCTTTGAATAAGCTACATAGATTATTTATTCAGCAAGGTGAATATTCGTCAACAAGGTTAGATGTTTTTGTTTGTCTGTAATTTTGTGGTTTAGCTGTTGGCCGATATAGCAAATGCTTTAAATAAAAAAAAAATGTAATGATATACGTCTAATAGTAAACTTTTTTTTGTAGAATTGGACTGCTGAAATTGTTATTTTATTTTAATTTTCCAAGTTGTCATTATAATAAATAATTAACAATAATAATAATAATCAATATTTTTTACACTCACACAAATTGCTTAGCCCAAAGTAAAAACAAGCCTTACAAAAAGCAAACACAAGCCTTACAATGTTATGGGATCTAGGATAACGGATAGACGTACATACATTATACAATATACATTTATACAATTTTAATAGAAATATATATCAACAATCATGACTAAGGCACATATACTCGTATTCATTACATAAACATCTTCCCACACCGAGACTCAAACCTGGGACTTCAGAGAGATGACATCTTGAAACCGGTGTACTAACTCGGTTACACTCAGCTACGGAGGTCGTCGATGTAAGTAAGCAGATGAAGTCAGCAGATTTTTCGATATTTTATTCTCCTTGACGAGCTGATTCCTCTGTTATAATTAGCTATGCCTATTCACTTGCGAAGCCTGGAAATTAGCTAAACTAGTACCTGTTCATAATGCGGATAAGATAGAAGTAGTTATGAACTATAAACCGATATCGATTTTATCAACTTTTACTAAAGTTCTAGAATCACTCGTGCATCCGTTTTTGGTTCTGCATCTAAAGCATCATCTGTCTGATTTTCAACATGGCTTTGTAAAATCGAGGTCAACTTGCACAAACCTAGCTTTATTTATCGAAGTCCTTATCGAAGCATTAGATAGGAATAGTTATATTGACGTATTGTACACAGATTTCAGTAAAGCTTTCGATAGGGTTCCACATGATATCCTTTTAACAAAACTGGCAGCCGATGGTATCACAGGATCGCTTCTTTCTTGGGTCAATTCTTATCTTCAAAACCGTACCTTTTACGTTGTCGTTAATGGTTATCAGTTTTCACCGGTCAAGGTGACATTGGGAGTGCCGCAGGGTTCTCACTTGGGTCCGCTTCTTCTTTTTAACGCATTTATAAATGACTTACCTATCTGCTTTTTGCATTCTACTCCTTTCATGTATGCCGACGATCTTAAGTTTTTGAAAACATGTGATACTATTGACGATGTTAAATTGCTACAAAGTGACATAGATCGACTGGTTGAATGGTGTGATGTAAATCGCATGGAATTAAATTAAGTAAGTGCCACCATATAAAATATACTCGAAAAAATAAGACATTCGAATCTGTATAATATATTAGAGGCAACCCTATACAACAGAATGAGAACATTAGGGACTTGGATATGTTATTTGACAAAAAGTTAACATTCACACATCATATAGCATATATTGTAAAAAAGGCTAGTCGAATGCTTGGTTTTTTAATACGTAATGTAAAAGTTTTTAAGCACAATCAAATTAAGATTCTTCTTTACAACGCTTTGGTACGTAGTATATTGGAGTACTGTAGTGTGGTGTGGCGACCTCACTTTGCAGTTTACTCTCTAAAAATAGAGCGCATCCAAAAGCGTTTTGTCTCATGTATAGCGGTTTGGAACAAGATCTCAAGAAGAACGCGTTCCTTTACAAAAAGGATGCAACAGTTTGGGATGATGTCATTGGAAAATCGCAGAACTTTCCTTGATCTATCGTTATTGTACAAAATATTTGTAAATAGAATTGACTGCCCACAATTGCTTGAGAAATTTAAATTTCGTGTGCCCAGGAGGATTCCTCGAAATCCTATTACTCCATTTTGCCCTCCCCTACGCTATACAACCCTAAGTGGCAATTCTGTAGTGTCAAGACTGAGTAAGGTCATAAACGAAGGACACTTTGACGTTTTTGCCGACTCATTTGCCAGGCTCAAAGCAGAATTATTAGTATCCTGATAAGCTCTTATTAGGTTGCTTATTATTATAATTATATTAATCATCGTTTGTTCATTTTTAATTAGTCACAATACAATAGTGTACCATAACATAGTGTATAAGTTTCATGTAAGATCAAAATTGTTGTAAGTAGTAATTAAGTTAATGTATAGAAAAACCAAATATGGTTTATAATGCATGGCAAACATCAAATTGTATTTTAGAATTATATTTTATATTTAAAAAAAAAAAAAAGTAGTACAGTTAAATTGCATGTGGTGTTCTCCTTTAAAATTTGTGACACTTAAATTGAATATATTGTATTATTTTATGTATTACTGTATTACTGTTAACAGATTCTGGTGTACCTTAAGTAAATAAATAATTAAATATTTTCAATGGTTTCAGCCGAGAGAATTACACTTAACCCATTCTTTTGCCTACAAACACACAACCCAGCAGAATATGCCATAAACCAGATTTTCTAATTCAGACTTTAGAGCCCTCTAGCGGAAAAGTACGTCGTTAACTTTTTCTAAAAGTTGTGTATTCTGAATAAAAGTTGTGTATTCCTGTTAAATAAAGTTACTGTTAAGTTTATATTTAATTGTTTATTGTTGTTTACTTACGTTATATGGATGAAACAACGAGTAAAACTGGAGCAAGCAATATTTTTTGTAAAAGTTTCAGAAACTTTCACCGGTTACTTTATCTTATGTTTGTCTCAAGCCGAACTGAATGGACTATAACAATAAACTGGGCGTATTGCAAAACAGAAAACAGGTAGAAAAGTAAAAAGTAAATGGCTTTAAAAAGGAAGTTTGCTTGGAAGCACGATGCTTCTATTGAGCAATTAAACGTCTTTGAACAAGTTCCAAGTAATTTAAATTAAGTAATATGACAATAGAGGTAGCCTCTTGCCAAGCTTCAACCAAAGGTAAGCCAAAACTTTTTCGACTAGTCCACCAAAATATTCAAGGCTTTTCTGGTAAAGAACTAGAAATAATCTTATTTTTAAACTCCGAATGTACTGATACATTTTGTATCACTGAGCATTGGCTAAAAAAGGATAAATTGTTGATAAGCTTAGATAGTTACACTATAGTGAATTCGTTCACTAGAAAATCAGCTATCAGAGGTGGGTCTATGATAATTTTACATAACAATTTGCAATATAAGTATAGGAAAGACATAGTTTCACTCTCTATCGAACGAACCATTGAAATATATTGTGTGGAACTTGATACTTTAATTATTATGTGTGTATATATAGAACTCTACTAAAGTATGCCGGAAAAATAAAAAAATAATGTTGATTGTTGGGATTTCAATATTAATATTTTAGAGGAATCCCCTTTGTCTAGTCGGTTTGTTAATTTATATTAAATTTGAATAATCAAATCTTTTAATTTGGGGTACGTGTTTCAAGAACCGACTCGAATTACACTTACATCTGCTACTTGTATAGACAACATTTTTTGTAACTTTAATGTACATGACAAGCTTATCGTAAATTGTATGTACGTCAACTAACTCTGACCATAGCGGGCAACTGACATCATTTGAGCACCATCATGTTTCTTCTAAGCGCGAGACTACTTGTAGGCCTATCACAAAACGCGGTTTAAATAAATTTAGAAGTAATATTATTAATCAGACTGCAACTTTGTTTACTGAAGGATTAAAAGCCAATAATCTATACAATAATTTATTTAATGAAATAAAAAAATAATTTAATAGGATATTTTTAAAAAAAGGTAATTTAAAAAACGGTAGAATGAAATTTTGTGACTGGGCTACTCCAGGCATATACAAAAGCCGTACAAGACTATATGACCTATACGCTCAAAAAGTAACTTGAGTGACCCCGCATTTGTAACATTAAAAAATATTATTTAGAAATTATTAAAAAATATTTAAGAAAGTGTGTTTGTGCGCTAAATCTATGTTTATTAGTCACAAAATTTGTTAATCAAAGAATAAAATAAAAACTACCTGAACAAATAAAAATCTATAGAAGCGCTCTCATTAGTAGTCAATAATTGACAATTAAAGTCAAACAATGAAGTTGCCAATGCATTTGAGCACTTTTTTTCTCACATACCCATAGAAACTACAAGTAATCTCAACTCTTGCCCAAGTAAAGCCTTGGGGCAGAATGTAGAGAAGTGCAACAAGGTTTTTAATGTTTGTCACATTGATGTTAATACTATTTTGAAAACATTCCGTTCGATTAGTATCAAAAAAACTGAAGACTTATATGGTATTTCGACTCAGTACTTAAATATTACAGGAACTTGCTGCGCATCTCGCGTTCATATTCAATATATTTATGTGTTGATGAAGGTGTTTTTCATGACCTTATGAAAAATAGCAAGTTAATTCCTTTATTTAAATCGGGAAATAAAAATGATCCTACAAATTATCGACCGATTTCCATTCTACTAGCACTTAGCAAAATATTCGAAAAAATTATATGTAATCAGCTAACTGATCATTTAACAGGAAATAACATTATACATATAAACCAGTTTGGCTTCACCAAAGGACGTTGCACTATAGATGCTGAAGTTGCACTTCTTAAACACATTTTTAGCGCTTGGGAATGTAAACAGGATGCGATTGGTATTTTCTGTGACCTGTCGAAAAATTTTGACTGCGTAGATCATCAGACCTTATTAAATAAGCTGGAGCATTATGGTGTCTCTGATGCAGCGTCTAGATTGATAGAATCTTATTTGTCCAGCAGAGTCCAGAAAGTTGTTGTTAATGGGATTGAGTCTGCAGGTACTCCTATTGTTATGGGCGTGCCCCAGGGATATTGGGACCCTTGTTTTTTTGATATATATTATTGGTTTCCCACACTTCACTGATACTTTGTGCAATACTGTACTATTTGCAGATGACATTTCTTTAATATTTAAGCTTGACAGAGGAAACTGCAATATTGACGTTATAAATAGTACTCTTTCTAAAGTATTGCACTGGTTCACGATTAATAATTTATCTTTAAATCCCAATAAAACTAAATCTATCTTTTCATTACCAAATGTAAGAGAGGTAGATATTATTGTTAAAATGAATAATGATGTGGTAGAATTTGTAGAATTCACTAAATTCTGGGGTATTACTTTGGATTCGACTTTGCAATGGGATCCACATATTGAGACCCTATCCAATAGACTAAGTTCTGCAGCATATGCTGAAAAAAAAATGAGACAACTTACAGATGTTGAAACGGCAAGATTAATTTACTTTTGTTATTTTCACAGTGTTATGTCCTATGGTTTACTATTATGGGGGTCGGCTGCTAATATAGAAAGTATTTTTGTTCTTCAGAAAAGAGCAGTCCGCGCTATTTATAATTTACGAGCAAGGGATTCTCTTAGAAATTTATTTAAAGATATTAATATAATGACCTCAGCGAGCCAGTATATTTATGAAAATTTGATTTATGTGTATAAAAATTGTCACACATTTCATTCTAATTTTCAAATGCATAATTTAAACACAAGAAATAAAAAGAAACTTGCCGTTCCAACGTACAGTTTACAAAAAACTATAGGTTCGTTTGTGGGCAAATGTATAAATTTTTATAACAAGATTCCACATAGTGAAGATGAATTGCCTTTTCATGGTACATGTTAAAAAGATGCTAATAAGTAAGGGCTATTACAAAGTCAATGATTATTTAATTCTGTGTTCTGTGATTTAAATGATGCCAATGCTTGGTGTTGATTTGAAGATATTTCATTCTAAATTGTAAATATTTGTATTTCAGTATAAATAGTAAACATAACATATATACATATATACATTGTATGGTAACGTCATAATGTATTGTAAATGTTGTTATTACATTTGATAAAGATGATAAGTTTCTTGCGCCCATTCTTCTTATCAGCTAAAAATACCTCCTAAATGGGTCGTAGGGGAAAAAAATTGGACGATTCAAAAGAGCTTTCTATAAAGTCATATTTAAATAAAGTTAATTTTGATTTAATTTTTTTGAAGATAATTATGTACTAGTGTACATAATTACCTTCCTAATAACGAATAAACTTTTACTACTTTACTACGTTACTCATTTATTAATGTATCAAAAGAATTTATGAATGAATGAATGAAATGAATGAAAAACCATAAGCAACTATTTGAATCTTTGGCCGTAGGTAGGTTATTCCAAAGACAAATTACAATGCAGTGTACAAAACTGTTTGATAACTTTAATAGTAATTAAGCAGTGAGTTGTAAGTAGATTGAGTACTTACAACAGGAGACCAGTAAAGAAATTTAAAGTGCTTATAGTCAGTGGTTGTACCAATGGGCAAATGGGTGCGGCAACAGAGTTAGATAGCAATAAAACCTACATGTAGCTAAAAGGCAGATTAATGATAGTAAGGGTTAAGTACTATTGAAAAGTAATCGAGCGAGTAAAGGACTAGAGTAGTCAGATAATATATTCCATCTATATCACTAAGGCAACCTGAATAACTGTCTCTACGCTAATAACCGTTTTATTTATTTACCTTGTGACAATTTCTCGCTCTCCTTACAGCAGATAATTTAGCACTGGCAACTTATTATTGTTCCTCGGCTTGTTTGGCGAAAATTGCCGCTGTACGCATTAGCGCGTACATGTTAATGCTAATTCTGGCCCAGCCGCTTATCTTCGCCCGTTTACATTTAAATTATTGTCAAGGAATCGTATTAACCAAAGGCGGGCATGGAATTGCTTTATAATTGCTATTCATTTTGGGAACTTCTTAGAAATGTTGGCTTGTGTTTTTCTCGGAAAGCTTGGGGAAATTTACAGGTTACCTACCTATATTGGAAAATAAATGAATAATAAGTGAATTGTAAAGTGGCAATTGAAAATATTATTTTTTTACTTTTGGTAATAACGCGATAAGATTTGATTTATGTTTATGACTTTGCATTTTATTTAAACATTTTAAATATAAAAAACAAATTAACAAAATTTTGAAATTAGAGCAGATACGACTACAATACACAACGACGCTACTTCAACAGACATCGTATTGAAATGGCGGATTTGAGTCTTGTCCAACTTTAAAGTTATGTTTGCATTTTTTTATATTTATAAAATATAATACTTACCGCTTATTTCATTGACTTTGATAAAAAATAAATGAAGCATTAGAAAAGATCTCAAATACAAGAACTCTTTCACGTGTCTTAAGTAAGTAAGTTGTCTTATATATAGAGCAAATAACAAAAGAGCTGACACACTCGCATTAGCATTACGGCAGCAGTAGTAGTTTGAGCAACCGACGGATTGTGGCGGCCTGGCGTACGCAGCTCCAATTACGGAGCTGCACGCGCCAGCGGGCCGTCGACGGGAAGGAGGCACCGGGCACGGCTGCTTCGGTGAGTATCTGTGTCGAATAGGACGGGAGGGATCGACACGATACTACCACTGCGCATCCGACCTCGACTCGGCCCAGCACACGCTGGCCGTGTGGGCCTCCGAGCGCCGAGTCTTGGTCGCAGAGATCGGGCGAGATCTGTCTCCGACGGCATTGATTACGGCAATGCTGCCGGACGAGGGAGGTTGGAGGGCTGTGGCTTCCTTCTGTGAAGCAGTTATGATCCAGAAGGAGCGGGGTCGAGAGGTGGCTAACCCCGCTCGAAGGAGGCGGTACCGGACTCGGTAGTACGGCTGCGGCGCCGCCGCGGGTCGCCGGCGGGCGCGTGTAAATCGCGCCCACGAATACAGCGACCCGGGAGGGACCACGCAAGATCGGGGGAGGTATTTGCCACCCCCGAAGAGGGCTCCTCTGTATCGACGGGGGAGCGGAGGCTGGGGGTTCCCGGAAGTCGTTATCGTTTATTGATAATATCGTAATATTTGAGGTGTTGTTGAGCATGCGTTCAGCGGATATATGTATATATCCTCCGGTCAAAAAAAAAAAAAACGTGAGGCAACGCATTGAATGCCCAAGCGAAAATTTAAGGATATGAGTGATGTCGATCAATCGATACTGGGATTCGGGATTAATTTAGACGTAAAATACTACATTTAAAGTATGTTTAAGCCCTTTGATGGATACGAACTTTTGTAATAGAAGGGTTATATAGATACTAATATTAGAAAACTACATATAGTTAAACAAGTACAGGGAACCTGCTTTTTTAAAGATCATTTTGGTATTAAATGTATTTTTATCGGTTTGCGCAGTATGCAGGTTCAGGGTATCCCCTTGGCCAAATATATATTAATAGTAAAATAAAATAAAAACATGGCAAACATATTAAGTTGGGATTGCGTATTCGTTAAAAAGTAATTCTTAGTTTAAATCAACATTTTTAAAGAATCACCATATTACTACAAAATAATGTGGACAAGTAGGCTACATTCCTATGAGTTATATCAGGTCTACCAGGATATGCCGCTTCTCCCTACATACCACTACTTATCACCGTACATAGTTGATTTCGATCATCTGGAACTGCATGTAGACTCTATTTGGCCATGGGGATACCCTGAACGAGAAAATGTGGCTTAAACTAAGAATTAAACTTACAAATACACAATCCCAACCTAACAATAACACAAGTGCAGCTTGCATGGAAAAAGCTACGAAGAAACACTTATGTAAATGCGCTGGATAAGCTCAGTATTAATGCGAGATAAAAGCACTGAAAGCTCTCAGACGACGCTTTGGCAAATAAGCATTGCATAATATCAGCGCTTACTTAGCTGCGACCGCAAAGCGAACTTAGATATGTCTGGGAGTATTTAGATATTAATACTATTGCAGCAGGAAGCATATTTGAGTATAGTCTCTGATGATACGAAGTAATATCTGTGTGTTTATATGCAGTGTATGAGCGTCAGTATTGGCTATATACAATTTCCCTTAATCGTATATAGAAACGTTGTGAAAGTTACCTTGACTAGATAGATTTACTTCATTGCATATAAACATAGCTACATAAAAAAAAACATTTAAAATTATATGAAATTAACAATTACCCAATACAAACTAAATAATACACTGTGTGTGCTGTAGAAATGTAAAAGGGTCTCAGTGACTTGTGACAGTGTGAGTTTACTCACAACAGGATGTGTACAAAGCGGGGTGCGATGTCAGACAACCTCTTCGTGGTGTACTGGGCAACGTCTTGACGGCTAAGAGTGTGAAAAAGGCCTGGAGGGGCGACGGGAAGGGAGGTGGTGGATGGTCTGGTTCAGTGTAGTGGGCTGCTTCAAGCGGCTAGCCGTTTGACGCGGCGAAGGGGTGAAGTGCCTCTCCTTCCATAAAAAGACCCTTTTTGCACAGAAGACCCATTCTGGGTCGTAGGATGGCCGGATCTATTCCGGTGACTTTGTGGAGGCGATTCTTTCGCCAGTATGCCAACGAGCTCGTGGAAGTGTCCGAAAGGATTCCCGTGGCCTTGTTTGTCAGTGATGCAGCACTCCTTCAAGGATGATGCGCTCGTACCAAGACGTAAGTGAGGTGTGGTTTTAGGTCGGTATACCGGGAGCCGGCTGATTCGCGGAAAGCCCGCCATAACCCCATACCTATTGCCATTTGCGGGATATGCAAACACACAGAACACAAAAAAAGTATCATGTGTATGTTACGGGCAACGTGATTAACAGGCCCGTATTAATAAGGGCCGAGTATTATGAATAGTTCCCAAGAGCCTCGGGCTATTTGATTAATTTTAGTATTTTTATTACTTACACCGGTCTATATTATAATGCCCGACAGCCGGTGGTCCATTTAAAAAATCAATGTAAGCAATAGATTTAATTTATCACTTGGACCGGGCGGTTCACTACTAAGCCAGGCATTTTGATTGGTTGATAAGTTTTTATAAATTAGGAACTAAACGTGGTATAACCAACTGTATTCCCGAAATGAATTTACTGTGTGTAAAGAAAAGTTCATTTCAATTGATGACGTTCCAAAAGTTGATATAACTCTTCGAGAATGTGCTCGAAAAGACTCGCATTCTGATGGACAAGTCTTCTTCCATTGCAATTGCATTGGTAACTGCTATTCTAAGCGTTGTAAATGCAAGAAATCAAATATTCTATGCAATTCTAAATGTCATAAAAGCTCGACTTACAAAAATAAATAATTTTCTTTCACAAGCTTAAGATTTTAAAGATTAGTACTGCATTATTTGAAATTTCAGTTTATGAAAGATATTTTATCCAGATTTTTAATATTTAAATTAAAATAAAGGAAAGGTAACTAGTAATGTTATTTAATTTCCTAATTTTATATTTGATTGTTAAATGTCTTTTATACTATTATGTTAAATAGTTTTTTATGTTCCTTACTATGAAAATGTTGCAAGTTTAATTTCATTGATAAGCAAAAATACTTTTCACGTGTTTTATCATTTTACTCAAAATTCTATGAAAATAAGGGTAATGTTACTTACTTACTTACTTACCTATGTGATTACGTTAAATTGTTTAATTTCTTTTGTACTATTATGACAAATCGTTTTTTATGTTTCTTCCTATGAGAATTTCGAAGTTTTATATCGTTAATAAACAAAACCATTTTATTTCATTTGTTTTATTATTTTGCCCATACCGTATTTGCCCTTATTCATACTGACCGGGACATGGGCCTTATTGATACAGGCCGATCATTATTCATAGGAACCAGATTTCTTAAGTTGCCCGTAACATGTACAAAAGCATTGATATTTTGCTACTACCCAAAGGGTAAGGGTAAGGATCTTTTTGTTTAAGGAATCCTCTAAATAATTCCTAATGCCATTTAAACTAATCAGCTTTACAATGATCAAAATCTATATCAGGATAGCAAAAAAAAAAATCAAAATAGCTCGCAGCCGAAATTATAGCAGCTCCAATTAAAAAAAGCGTCACTCAGCGTTAAACAAACAGAATTTAAATAGCTTACTTTTCTATTATTCCGAGCGCAAATATTTGTATGCAGGCTGGGAGTAGGGTGGCCAAGATTTACGGCGCGCGCAGGACAGTCTCGGACAGCGCGGGACTAGAAAGATTAATTGCGAACTCGCCCACTATTCGGACATTGCTGATTTTTAATCCGAGCGAGTGCTGCCGAGTTTCAAATCTAAATTCAAATCGTGTAGTCTTGGAGATGTGGATCATTTTTGTCAAATGGCAGTCGAGTTTGGACTTTTGGTTAAAATACATAATATGAAGTTATCAAAGTTTGTTTTGTTGTTAAAATTCGTTGTTTTTGCTTAGGCTGTAAGTACTGCTTAATATTAATTTTTAAATTAATTTGTAATAAATTTATCTAATAGTGGCAAATTTACTCATAGATAATGGAAGTAATTACACCGATCAATGATAGGGTTAAGATTATTTATAAATAATTACTTCTAGTTACTTAGATGAATTCTAATTTCACAAGCTTGGATATTTTGATTATTTGTAAAGACTATTTACGAAGACGATTGCTTTGAAATTTTGCAGACGTAAATCTTTACGTCTGCAAAACCCTATTATATAATCCGGACTTTTATCTAAAAGTCCAGATTATGTAATAGCGTACTTTTATCCCGGAAAAATTGTCAGATCCCACGGGATGCGCAATAAAGGTTTCGCTCAAAAACTACTGCACAGATTTTCATCAATATAAGGTTTTCATCAATAGATAGAGTGATTCTTGAGCAAGGTTTTGCGGTATTTTTTATCTCGGAAAAACGGATAGTCCCACGGGAAGCGCGATAAAACCTTCACGCCATAAACCGACTTCCGCGCATATGTAGCCGTGGGCAAAAGCTATGACCCTTAACCCTCTATAGACCCAATCCCGAAATCCACGCGGGTGACGCCGCGGGCAGAAAGCTAGTTGTTTTATAAAATGCAATTACTAAATTATATTAGGCTCCTCATATAATCTATGGAAACTAAAATATTTTAAGCAAATAATGATAAAATCTCTAATCTTTATAATCTTTTAAACGTTTTATGAATATAAACATAAATGTGTATATTCATAAAACGTTTTGAGTGTGTATATAATACAATATTTATTAACATTTAAACATATCTGTTTAAAATGGATATATTATAATGGATATAAGATGGATACTATTTCTAGAAATAGTCGAGTTCCAATATAGGATATAGGATAGTGAAGAAAAGCTTTGTGTTATTCTTGTTACGAGCTGTGGTTCTTCACAGTAAATAAAATGCGGTTTCTACCATAAATTATACTTTTTAATTAATTTACACAATTATCAATAACCAACACTAATTAATTACTTAGTTTGTTCTTATAGCTTCAATGTCTATTCGCCGTATCGTAATCGAATTCTGTCCCTGTCGTTTTTTTTGTACCTATGCTGAAGCCGCATATGGCTATATTCAGCTTAATCGTAACTATATTTGCAGAAGGTGCACGAACGGAAGGTTCAACGCCTTGCCTGCTAGCGACCCCAGCGCCGGTCTGGGGTCGTTAGGCTTGGATCAAAAGAGTCGACGCAAGTTGAGCACGCCTCTAGTGGAAGTGGAGGATGAGAAACAACCCGCTACGTGACGGTACCGGCTGTATGTTTGACGAGAGATGTGTGGCCCGGGTCGTCGCGCTCACTGACGAGCGCGGTGCGTGGGTGAAATGCGAGGATGTGTGGTGTATGGGGCGACTTAGTTGGTTGGCCGGCGAGAGTGATTAATTTGCGCGGGTGATGGGGTCGGGGGGGGGGGTCGACCTAAAAGTTCCTCGGACGGCTAAGTTTAACCGTTACGCTATCTTTGGTAAAGTTTGATGGGTTTGATGAGTAACGTTTAGCTCTTTAGACGTATAAAGTTTATCTTTCATATGGGACTCGATAGACTGAAGGTTTAGGTCTTAGGTTTAATGTATGTAAATACCGCGGGGACACTACGGGGCACCTAGCGCGTGGTGTAAAAAACTATTTTGGACTATCTGTAATTTACGTAAGCGTAAATCTAGGGACATGAAAGAATACTAGTAACGCGTATGTTACTATTGGGGCGAATACAGAATTTATTCTTTACCATTAGATGATAGTAACCCAAATAGTTTATATAACAGCGTCTTTAATGTTATCAAAAGTGAATCTAGTAAAATATTTAAACAAAAGTCCATTAAGATTTACACGAGTAAAAAGAAATTCAGTGACTGGGCTACACCAGGTATTTACAAAAGTAGAAGAAAATTATATGAGCTATATGCCCTAAAATCTAATTCTAGGGACCCTGAATTTATTGAGTATGTAAGAAATTACTCTAAAAGATTTAAAAAAGTCTGTGTTACAGCTAAAAAATTTTTTTATTGCCAATAAAATTAATGTTTCAAAAGATAAAGTAAAAACTGTTTGGAAAGTAATAAACCATGAAACAGGGAAAATAAAACAAAACGAACATACTTATTCGCTAAAGGTTAAGGATAAGTTAATTCAATCTGATAACGAAGTAGCCTCCGAATTTGAAAGGTTTTTCCACCAAATACCTATAGATACTACTTGTAGCCTCGGATCATGTTCAAACGGTGCGGTCGCCCTCCTTGAATCAAATGTAAACAAGATTAAGGAATCTTTTCATTTTAGACATATTGATGCTGAATTTATCCTCAAAATTTTAAATCACTTAATAATAAGAAAACAGAGGATCTGTGGGGTATCTCAACTAATATTATTAAACCAATTATCTCTGAAATTGCGCCTCACCTAGCCCTAATTTTCAATAAATGCATTGATGAAGGGGTCTTTCCAAATCTTATGAAAAATAGTAAATTAATTCCACTTTACAAGTCTGGCGATAAGAGTGACCCTACTAATTTTAGACCCATTTCTATATTACCAGCCTTGAGCAAAATCTTTGAAAAGATTATTTATAATCAGCTATCATCTTATTTTACCCTTAACAAGTTATTTCATTGCAACCAATATGGTTTTACCAAGGGTAAATCCACTACAGACGCTGGAATTTCACTTTTAAAACACATTTTTGATGCTTGGGAGGGCAGACAAGACGCAATAGGTATTTTCTGTGACCTTTCTAAAGCATTTGATTGCGTAAGTCACGACACATTAATGAGGAAATTAGGGCATTATGGTGTCTCTATCAAATCACTCGGCCTTATTAAGTCATACTTGTCGGATCGAATACAAAAAGTTGTTATTAATAAAACTGAATCAGCTGGAACTTCACTAGTTATGGGCGTGCCTCAGGGATCAATATTAGGTCCTTTACTATTTTTAATATATATTAACGACCTTCATTACTATACAAGCACTTTATGTGAAACAGTGCTATTTGCCGATGATACTTCTCTTGTTTTTAAAGTTGACAGAGGCAGCAATTGTTCGGACGAGGTAAATAGTGCTCTATCAAAAGTTCTACAATGGTTTACATTAAATAATCTTTCATTAAATTCGAGAAAAACCAAATTTGTTAAGTTTTTTATACCAAATGTAAGGCAGGTTAATACACCCTTAAATATTAATGGTGAAGTGGTATCTCTTGTTGAGAGTACTAAGTTTTTAGGCATACACTTAGATTCCAGATTACAATGGTATACCCATATTGATGCTCTGTCAAGCAGACTTAGCTCAGCTGCGTATGCTGTTAAAAAAATAAGGCTTCTAGCTGATGTTGAAACAGCAAGGTTAGTTTACTTTAGTTATTTTCATAGTGTAATGTCTTATGGCATTTTGTTATAGGGATCAGCCGCCACCATTGAAAGTATTTTTATACTACAGAAAAGAGCAATTAGAGCTATATATAATTTAAGACCAAGGGATTCCCTTAGGGATAAGTTTAAAGAAATTAACATTTTAACATTGGCGGGGCAGTACATCTATGAAAATATAATCTATGTACACAAATATTACAATAATTTCATTAAGAATAGCGATGTTCATAAATTAAATACAAGAAATAAAAATAAGCTTGCTGTTCTAAATTTTAGATTACGTAAAACACAAAACTCATTCTTGGGGAAATGTATAACTTTTTATAACAAGTTACCACACAGTATTGTTAATCTACCTTTTAATAAACTTAAAACTCGAGTAAAAAAAACTTTGATGAGCAAAGGATATTATCGAGTCCAGGATTACTTGGATGATCGAAGTGTCTGGGACTAAAAAACCCTCGCTCGTTGAAATAAACAAATTGTTAATAAATTCTTAGGTAACTGTGTAACATAATAACATGTATATTTAACTGTACCTATTATAATAACCTTTTGTTACTTGTATAATACATTATTGCTAGTTTTTAAATGATTGTATGCGCGTGTCCTGCGGTTGATTTTTTTTTTAGTTGTGCTAATTTACACGGGTACCTGTTTTTGGTAATTTGTATCCTTCTGTGGCTTAAGGGTAGTCATACTCTCATTAAAATCTCTTCGGTAGTGTCGTGTGAGGCGGGTCGTTACGTTCCCTAAAACATGGTTGAGCGAAGCGATGGCTGGTTCATGCGTCATGCTCGTGAATGGGTGCTGCCAGCGGAGATGAGTCTGCTCTTTGCTATACTGGGTACTACTCGTATTTATTATAATTTTAATTTAACTTTAATATATTCTTTTAAAACTGTATGACACGGCATTCCTAATATAGGCATGTTTTCTAAATATTTTTTTATTAATTATACTATGTAATGGAAAGTGACTTCATGAATTATCAATATTGAAGTCATTTTCCAAATTGACGACTCTGTATCTATTTAATACAGGGAAAAAAAACAGCCCTTGCTGAGTTTCTTGCCGGTTCTTCTCAGTACAAGGCCTCCCGCCGTAGATTTGCGAACCGATGGCGTAGCTTTTCGACATTCACAAGTGCTTGTAACAGCCCAGACTGAATAAATGATTTTGAATTTGAAAATTTGAATTTACAGGCTTTACATAATGTCAGTTTATTTCTAAGTGACATTTTACAGTGACATTTTTTAAAGTGATATTTTACGCCGTTTCTTATGAGATGAAAGAAACTGTCCCTGTTTTGTGTTTCCCGGGGCGAACACGCTCCATTTATATAGTTTATACATGGAGAAATCTAGGTGATTGTATAAAGACCTATTATCTTTAACTCCATTACTCGACGTTAGAGGGCACTACCGACAAGGGATCGGTATTTTTCTTGAATATTCTATAATTTTCTTTGAGCTTTTTATAGCCGTCCAGGTAGTTTTCGAAAGTTGCCGATTGTTTCCGAATTTTCGAGAATAAGTTTATTGATTCTATGGCGCAAAATTATCATAAGATGTGCTGTAGTATTATAATGTTTGTCATCATTTTACTTGTATTTACTATTAAATCTCAAAATAGTTTTGAAACTTACACATTACAATATTTAAAAGACCTATCAGGTATTTATTTGAGTAAATAATAATAGAACACAATGTAAAGAATAGAGAAATAGAACGCAAACAAATCCACGTATAGTAATATATACGAGTAATATTACATGTTTGTATGTATTATTATATACGAGTAGTATATTACATGTTTACTCAAATTAATATATTTTTTTTATTTACTTAATAATTTTATTTCTTTATTGTATTTTATTTGTGTAATGTATCCTGCACATATTTTAATTGATTGTGACATATAAGGTATTTTATAGTTATTCTCAGTAGTAGCTCAAAGTCTGGAATAATGAGTAGTAAGTACCTATAACAAATAATTTGTTGGTCTATCAATATACTTAAGATACTATCCCGTTAATTTAGTTATTAAGAGCAGCCAAATTAAATCCTTATTCGCCGAGAAAGTATTTTTCGATCAAATATTTAGTTGCTTGAAACTGAGAAACAATAGGTTCGCTCCTAATATTATAGTAACAGTAATGTTGTGTACTCGATAAAATTTTTAAGTCAGTCAATGAAACTATACGCATATATACATTGTCTCTTAGACTAGAATTTATCTCATTTCGTTCTGAATGTGTCGACCGATTGCGGTTTTGAAAATACAAATTTAAAATTCCTTCAGGGCGACAATGCATTATATTTTATAGAAACTTCAAATGCTGGCGACGTTGATAAGGGGAGTATTCTGTTGACATTCATATTATTGTTAGAATAACTTTTTTAATATAAATCTCATTTGATGCCCTTACAAGAGAAATTATAAATATGTAATGGAAATCAACACGACATACCAATTTTATTACCTTACATCTCATTCCGATTGAGAGATTGACACCAGTTGAGATCACTGACGCAACGTTCCTAAGATTGAGTAGAGTGTTGATACGTAGAATCATGCTGCCGGTATTCCGAGAAAACCGTTTCATAAGAGACCTGACATCGCAACTCCAGTTATCCAGCCACCACGACCAATACAACTTTATCAAAATGTCAAGTAATAAAATTGATATAAAGTGTTAAATCTCGTTACAAATTAATATTGATTATACAACACGAAAGTTTGAAAGTTAGTATACTAGGAATTAGCTTGCTAAAACACGTACTGACACAGTATACATTTTATTTCAAAGTCAACAAAGTCAACAGTCGCAGAATTTTTGGATGTCTCCTGATGTAGTATGAATCATAAGCAAATGTCGGAATTAGGTAGAGTTATTTATGTTCTTGCATCGTATTGTTGATATTAATGTGGACCTTCCCGGAATTTCTAATCAACAATCCCATGTAGCCAACAATATTACAAATAAATGATAATAGAAACCTCAGAGATAGACGAATTAAACAAAGATAATTAACATACAATTTTTATTAGTTTACATTAATTCTCAATACAAATTATTGATAGTCTTAAGCAAATTCTCATACGCATATTTCGCCTTTTTTATAAATACGAGCGAATACTTTTGCTTCTAGCCTAGACTCGTGAGGTTTTCCATACAGCCCATCATAATCATTTTCCTTGTCCGATTCATACCAGTAAGATTTGCAGTGTTCGCTTCCGATATTACTGTATTACTATTGTAAGAATTAAAATATATAACCATTAGCTCGGGATTTGAGGCATACCCATTTTATTCTTTCGCTGTATGAAATCGGTGTAAGTATACGAATAACTCTACCTAATTCCGACCTCTGATTATAAAGTATTGATTGGGAGGTCATCGATTCCCAGTAGGAGTAGTCTTTGAATTTGTACCAATAACTACTGTTCTCTTACTAAGGATTCTGGCAAGGATAACAATGTTAATAAGACAGATAATTACAGGTAAGGTAGCCAATTCCTCTGGCGGAGGAAACAAGTATAAAGTGAAATAGTGAATTGGGACCGACCTGGTTCACGTCGCCCTGCATGCCGGTTGTATTGGACGCTTGTTCTGATTCCACTATTAATTGAATCTTCTTAGTATTATTGAGGTTACATGATACGCGAGTATGATACGTTGTTGATTTTCCACTTCCGACGTTTACGTTGAGGCGAGTTGGAAATGTTCGACCCTAGATACCGGTGAATTGACAGCTCAATCCCAATAATGGAAAGGATTAGGATAGCTAGAGAATGCAGTTGTAATTAAACAGCTCTCGACATAAAATCTCAAAATCGCGTTTCGTTACACGCAGGTTTTACGTACCATCCTCAGTTGCGGAGGCATCATCAGGTGATATCAAGGCGAAGAGCTTCCAAGCGTATATAACAGCAGGGAGGGATAAGTCTTACAGAAAATGTAATCTAATATAGAACCAACAATTAAAATTACCAACTTCAGTATCTTTACATCATAACATGTTTCTAAAATATAAAAGTCATGAAAGATATAATAAAACAACGTTTACTTCACAAATGCAAACATGTAACGCATAATGTCTGAAAATACAGAAACTTTATTGTCTCGAAAGCGAATATCGTGATGTACAATCGTAACGCAGCAAGCGCGTCGGGGCACGGCAGAAATCAGTTTGCTGGTTAATTTATTGGTATACGTAGCGTCGATAGCAGACGAATAGGTTCGTGATGTTTGGCGATCTGATTACATTGACCTCAAATCGATTGTGGATCTCTATGTTTATAATAGCTATAATAACGAATAGGAATTCTATATATACCGGAGAGACTCCTTTAATGTTAAAGTATATTAAAAGACGTTGTTGTATAATTACTAGTGTTAGTTTTTGTCTCATCTGAACCTAACTTAATACCCCAATAAATTAATTTCAATTTACTTACCTAAGCTTAGCCAAATTATCGTGGTAGTAAATAGACCTGATTATCACTTACAGCAGGGTGAAAACAATATTGAAATAGAGACACAACTCTGAGAACATGGTAGCCTTACTGGTATAACGTACTCAATGAGGTAGTCTCGTCAACATCCGTTTCGGAATCGTCTCCTTCACCTTATAAAAAGCCAAATTGCTTAGCTGTTTTTTTTAACTCAGTTATCTAGTTCCATTCATCGATTTTCTTACAGTATGACTGTCTCAAAATGATTACAAAAAGTAAACAAAAAATTAATATTTTTACCGAAGGGAGGCTCTGTAACAGGATTGCCTACCGCAAAATATCTGTGTTCGTATTGCTGTGTTAGACAGTGAATGTGA
Source organism: Scirpophaga incertulas (assembly GCA_036419045.1). NCBI lineage: Eukaryota > Metazoa > Arthropoda > Insecta > Lepidoptera > Crambidae > Scirpophaga > Scirpophaga incertulas. Next base: position 19,403,493 of record CM071631.1, on the reverse strand, counting down.
TAGATAGTGAAATAATTGGGTACTGGACTTTTTTTTGCGAAGGGAAATGCTCCTTATTCACCGTGAGACCGCGCTGGCAAGGCGCAGCCGTGTGTGGGGTGTGCTCTCCGGTCTGAGAGGACCGGCCTACCAACTAAAATACCCCGATATTCTCTGAACCCATATCGAGGCGCATGTTGCACGGTGCGCTTTCGCGATTCTACCACCACAGCGCCCACGGGCCAGCTCGACCATAATTGGTCGAATCTTCGCCAAGAGGGTTGGGTACTGGACTTGGATTTTGGAGCTTATTTCATAAGTTGGCGACGCACGCTGTGGTTTGTGGCTGTGATTTGTTGCGGATCTCACAGGAACCACTTATGGTTGCAGTGGTGTGTAGCATATTTTTATTGTAAACGGTTCTTGTTTGTCAATATATAGCAATAAACAATGTATAGCCCAGAAAAAAAAACTCACATCTCCTAATCGTTGGTACAAATCATTGGTCGGGCGGTTTCCTCGTATAACGAGGAAAATTTCCGGTAATAATGGTACCTTTAACTAAGTATTGAAAGGGCCAACCTGATATTCACGGTACAGCAATAAATATACAGATAAGACTACCTCGCTGTGCCATTATCAACAGTAGGAGGTGACAGTTTATCCTAGGGTGTGTTGTACAAAATTCCTTTAAAAGCAAATTACTGGGGATAGTTGGAGCTTACGAGCGGGATTAATTTGTGGTTCTGGACCCGTTGGCCGGGCTTTAGTGAAAGTGAGGAGCTGAATAACGGCATAGTGTACTCGTAGTTAAAGTCGGTATACATAGTCGATAAACAAGTCACCAACAAAGATTAGGATTTACTTATTTACTTTTGAAGAAAATATACCGCCATTTTTTCTAAAAGTTAAGTTTATAATCTAGTCATTAAAATTTTTATCTTAACTTCTATTGCAGCGGATATTATATAATTTCACTACAACAGCAATTGTAACATTGACTATACGCTATATACAGCTATATTTGTTGACAGTGTTTTCAAATATTAAGTAATAGTGAAATAATAGATTCAAACCATAAATATGTAACACTATAAATGTGTGTTACATATCATATGATAAACACTATAAATATGTAACTAGGATTTATCCTAGTTACATATTTATAGTGAGTAGTTTAGTCGTTGAGTAGACTATTACTACTGGTTCTGTAAAAAATTCTTCCATGTTTATCCGAATATTGTTAGGTTATCACTATTGTATTCTTAAACAGAATTTAACGACGTAGAAGAAGGATATAGGTGCAAAGAGATACCTACTTAGTTAAATCACCGGATTCTCAAAATTTTCGTTATATTATAGGTATTTATATATTTGCAATATTTTTGAGTATATTTCTATGTACGATTGCTGAAGATAACTAATTTATACTATTATTGCAAATTTATTTAAAGATGTTCCTTAAATCTTAAGAGTAAAACGTATGAATTCGAGGAAATTCCACCGAGCGTTTTTCTTTGACTTTAATAATAATGATTCCGAAGTAATGGAATCCTTACCACCCTATGTGTTTCTACTATATAAGGACTTTTATTGAATAGGCTTCTACTATATAGACTATATAGGCTTCTACTATAGACTTTTATTGAATAGGCTTTTATTTTATTGCGCCGCCTTATATTTTATTTGAGTTTATCATCATTGAAGATGGGTCATGTGATTGAGCAGGACAAACATAATAATAAAATTCTATATTCAAAGTTTTTTGTTTATTAATAACTAGCGACCCGCCCCGGCTTCGCACGGGTGCAGTGAAAAAATGGTTATGGTGGGTTATCCCTAAGAGATAGACATATACCATCGTGACTTTTTTGTGATTTTGTAAGTTGTACAATACTGTAGTACATTATTTTGGTCTATCTCGTAGGGTTCAGCCAGCGTTTGCAATATAAGCGCAAAAAAACGTGCTTATTTACGACATCACATTAGAAATCTTTAAATTTATCAGTGTTTCTCTACTATATTATGCATTTATTATACATACAAACTTTCCTTAAAAATCACTCTATCTATTAAAAAAAAACCGCGTCAAAATCCGTTGCGTAGTTTTAAAGATCTAAGCATACATACGGACATACAGCGAAAGCGACTTTGTTTTATACTATGTATTGATTGATTGATTATGTATATAACATCAATTCGCCGAATCTCTATCAATTTATATTATTTTTATTAGAGATATTGTTACTTTCTCTACTGTTTGGTGAGTTCACTGTTGACACAGTGACTAGCACCGCCGGAAATCTGACGTAGGTAAGATTACAGGAAGGATGATGTCGGGACGTGCGTTACGCACTGCCCTGCTACTAATGCAGTCTCATCCCGTGTCTGAATAGTTAGCAACTACTACACAGCAATTATTAATATCATAGGTACCTACCACCTGCTTTGTTTTCCATATTATAAAAAACGATTTAAAAATGCTTTTACATTCGATTCGATACTTACCGACTATACGTTTTGTGGATAAATTACCCATAAGTGAGAGTAAGACATTGAAATCATTCAAAAAGTTAATATAAATGGCAACCGTTACTGACCAACTGATCTATCAACGCAGAACTTAAATCATTAAACGAATTGCGCGAAAATTTGGCACACAGATAAAAAAAGGTTTAACTAAAATTAACCTCTTAAAGGAGTAAAACGAGGGTTCAAAATTTCAAAAGTTTGTAATTCAAATTTGTACGTGAAGTGCACTGGATAAGGTGTGCCAGTGCGAGCGACCCTATCCTAATATGTTTACGATAGGGTCGAGTTCCGCAGTGAAAACGTATACAGAATGTTAAAAAAAAAATATTATTTTATTATATCTTCACACTAACCTCTGTTTTATTTATATCCTACAAAACTGCTTCGCACTTTGAATCTTAAGTATATAGGTTTGTTTAAAACAATAGTGAGTAAATAGTGAGTGAGTAAAGACGTTGTTTCTCGCTCCTATATGACTAGCTTAACACTATCTCTTTCTGTCTTGCAATTTCTATATGATCTGTTTCATTCAGTAATTAAGTACACATATAAATGCGAATAGGGGACAGTTCTCGCTTTATCGGGATTGCTGTAAGTTGTATTTGTATTTTGAGAATTGTTGCAATATTCTCTTTAAGCTAAGCCTCAAATCTCAAGTATTCTCGTTCCAAAGTGCTATCTGCGTCTGCCGTGCAAGCTATAGTTCGGTGCTATTTGCATAGCTCTGCATGCGGGAATCTTCTTAAGACTCCAATTTGTTTTGCAACATCTGTGTGGTAATAACGAAATCTTGGAAATTTACTTTTATTTTCAAATATTGTACAGCTGGAAAATTTGTAATATCTCAATTTAGTGAAACGTCTATCTAATAGACGATTTATTAAAAATATAGTTTACATTGCAATTAAAAATTATATAACTCGATGCTAAATCTTATTTTTCTTTGGGGTATATTTTTTCTAAAGTTAATTATTTTTTTTTATTTATTTGGTATAGTTAATACAACACCCTTTTCCAATAGGTATTTAAACACGAAAATTCTACGTAATAAATTTAATTAATTCTACAGCAAATTTCTGATACGTGTGTATTGAAATTTTGTTCATTAATTTAGCTTAAAATTTTAGAAAATATTTTCTAAACTTCTGCAATAAGGAATTATAAATTGTGTATCACTCGACAATTGTGTCAATGTAAAAATTTTTAAGAAATTTGTATAAATATCTCAAGTCCAGCATATCTCTTCGTTGTTCAAGACTATACTGTATCACTTTAATCTGTTCTAAGCAATCCTTAATTATCAATTAAAAAACAGAATAATCCAAGAATATCTAATAGTTACACTTAAGCTCTAAATAACTAATAAAAATGTAATAAAACTAATAAAATAGTGACATGCTGTCACTTTTTATATTAACTGAAAAGAGTGAGACAGCATGTCTTTTAGGAGTCGCCTAAGCTAAGACAAAGTTGGTGAAAACGGCCATTAGACTTGTAAATACATTCATACAAGGATTCTCTGGTCTTGCATATTAGCCCAGAATGTTGTAATTGCATTGAAATCATATTGCAGCTGTAGTCAATTTTAACCGAAGGAGTTCTTGAGTCCTGGGGACAAATACTTTGTCTTATAGACATCCTAATTGACAAATACGCAAATGGGCCACTTCCTAGAAATTAGACTATACGTAACGTGTAGGTAGTTGAAGTGGTTCGCAAGGATGTAAGAGCTAGAAAAGTGAGCAATCACCAGAATATAAACTGCAAATGAAATTAATAAGTACCTCTGTGGTGTAGTCATTAAAAGCACTAATAGTGGCTCGTGAGGTCCCTAGTACATTCCCCAATGGCGAGGAAGTTATTTGTTTGCTTTAAGTATTTCTGAGCTCTTTCGGCTAGTTAACAACTTTCTTAATATTGCCACTATATTAACAATTTGTATAATGGCATTGTTATATTATGACAATTGGAAGAATTACAGTTTTTCAGTCAAAATCAAAATTAAAATTCACTTTATTCAAATATGACTTTATGGAAAGCTCCATTGAATAGTCCAAATCTTTTTTCATACCTGTTCAGGACGTATTTTTTAGCTTATAAGAAGACCCATTTTTCTTACCAGCTTTATCAAAAGTAATAACAACATTTACAATAAATAATGTCGTTATTATTCAACGTACGTAGTTTAGAATTTATACGGTAAAACAAATATTTACACTTTAGAATGTAATGTCTTCAAATCAACACCAAGCATTGGCATCATTTAACTAATCATTGACTTTGTAATAGGCCTTACCCATTAGCGTCTTTTTAACATGTTCAGTTCAAGGTGAACATGCAATTCAGCTACGCAATGAATCTTGTTATAAAAATTTGTACATTTACCTAGTCATACAGTCATCCTATCGTACCAACTTTATAGTTAAAATTATTATAATCACCATTAGGTGAGTCGATGTCCAAGAGAATTTCTATGTGTGAAAAACAGCGATAATAGGCATTATGCTGTTGTATTGGACGGAATTAGTCTGGACGTCCATGATTCACCGTCACTGCTACCGTTTTATACATTTTAAAAAGGTTTTAACAAAGGGCCGCAGAGATAATAATTTCTGCGAACTTGTGCATGCAAATAGAGACAAAAGCAACGTGAGGCTATGTGTCGATTGTTTGGGCCCACAATGACCCTTTCACATTATGCCGAAGCGTGACATGAATAAGTTGCGCGTGTGATGAGCGTTTATTTTGTTGTATTCATAGAACACGTAGAGTGGTGATGGTTATAATTGACTCGATTTGTTGTTGTTGATTTATCAGTTTATTTGGGGTATCTAAAGTTCATATAGTATATATATAAGATTTTGTGGGTCACGAAAAATGTCAATACTAGATTAGTTGTGACACACTCATTTGTATTAAAACACAAGAGTGTGCTTTAATACAAATAAGTGAGACACATACATTACAATACATATAAAAATGTTTATTTTTTGTTGTTACCAACATGCTGGCCTTATTATAAATTTCATAGGAAATATTAGAATAATTTAATTAAGTTGTCAAAGCATTTTCAAGTATTACTTAAATATAAATAATGTTAAATTAACAAATTACATATATTCGGGGGCCTGAGGTCGATTTTGCACAGAACCAATATATTTTTTTTTCTTTTTTTGAATTTCATGTGTGCTGTTATCTGATAGTCTTTCAGTAAAGTAAAAAAAACATCGTGAGACCTCGGAAGCAATTTTAAGATGTATGTACTCAACAAATCCGCAACTCAACAAGGGGATGTGAAATCAACTGCCCTGGGCTAGCGTTGTTGTCATTGCAGCCTTGACACCCTACATTAGTTAGGTTAGGTTATTATTAGCATCATTTTGATATTGTCTACCTTTGTTGTAAGGTCATCGCACCACGTTTGTTTATTCCATTCAGTTCTATCATGCGTCGTGTTAGTATTGACATTCTTGATGTAATGTCCATTGTTTTTTTGGTTGACTAAGGCAGCCTAAGCCAGAGTTGGATGGAATCACTCCTTGGGGACGTCAGTGACCCGAATTTCGTAATTCGGTGCAGTCAGTAAATGTACCTATTAGCGCCTAAATTAAATTATGGTTATGTAAGAAGATACTGATTAATCATAAAAAGAGTTAAAAAAGGATAAAAAAACAAAAAGTATGGATATAATTATAAGTAACATAATAACATTCTCACCGACACGTAAATTATATTCGCAAAAACACATTTACAATTACAAATGAACACATAACATTTGCCGACAGATAACTGACTGACCCAGATTACAAAATCCTTTCACTTCTATTATGTTCATTATAATTTTTGACAGGTTTTTAATTTGCCGATGTTATCTTTGATATTTTAGAAAACTTTGCCATTGGCTCGTTGGTCTAGGGGTATGATTTTCGCTTAGGGTGCGAGAGGTCCCGGGTTCAAATCCCGGACGAGCCCAGACTTTTTGTTTTTATTGATTTTTTAATGTGTTTAGATTTAAGGCTACATAAGTAATTATTAATAACTTCTAGACTGTACTTTAGTGACAGTTTGTTTATTGTTGCAGTATATATTGGGCAGAAAAAACAGATAAATTATCTTTTTATCTTAGGTTATCTACGAACCAAAGCTCAGTAACCATTTAGCTACCGTCAAAACTAGATTGTCTCTTGGTCGAAACTATTTATGAAAGTATAATGAAATAATATTCTTTACAATTGATTAAAAAATATTTACAGAAAATCATCTGGTTAAATAAAAAATAATTAAAAATAAACAGTTCCTTTCCCACTCTACTCGTATTTTATGTGTCATTTAAAATTATATGACTTAAATGAGTACAAATAAATTGCATGTGAAAGGTCCTACTAATATTCAAGATAAACTGAGAATCACCTTAAAAGATGTACACATCTTTATTTTTGAGATAATTATAAACCATTGTTTAGTACTACAAATAAATTCAAAAAAACATTATGAATTTTCTCCTTTCTTATTTCACTCGTGCCGCTGCAATATTGGTTCCGGTAGTAAAATCATATATTTTTAAATTAGTTTAATTTTAGTATGAGACTATTATTATTACTATATTATTATATATTTTTTTAAATTAGTTTAATTTTAGTATAGACTATTGAGAAAAAACTAAGAAAATAAATAAAGAATCGAAATGTGATTAATAGTATCGGATATTACCCTCAATACTTGCAAACCTGTCGTAGTTAAACTACTACTATCCTCTAGGCACTATACCAATTATGGGATAAGTCCGCTTAATGATTGTTTTCTGTGTGTGTGATAATTTATAATATATGTACTTTGTTTTTGTTTGTACAATAAAGAATATATACAATATACTACAATGTTCTTTATAGAAATATGAAATACTAGAGACCCGCCCCGGCTTCGCACGGGTGCAATGATGATATAAAATACTTTATAACATTCAGTAGTCTCGTAGGGTTCAGTCTGCGTTTGCAACATAAGCGGAAAAAATGTAATTATTTACGACATCACATTAAAAACCTCAAAAATAACAGTATTTCTCCACTATTATGTTATTATACATATAAACATTTCTCTTCAATCACTTTATCTATTAAAGAAACCGCATCAAAATCCGTTGCGTAGTTTTAAAGGTTTAAGCATACATAGGGATATAGGGACAGAGAAAACGACTTTGTATTATAATATGTAGTAGAGACAACAGCGTTAACTAAATATGGTTTCAATAATCTTTATTAATACGGGTCACAGGGTTTAACTCTTTATAATATTGGTATATAGATTGGAGGAGATTATACTTTTTATAGCGTATCTCACGAACGAAGGATATTATAAGTATATATAAGTATCTAGACAAAATAGGTTAGTTCGTCCAAAATATAAATTGTTTCCTCGGTTCATAAAATCTTCTTCCTCTTTCTCTGACCCGGTTCCCAATTTTATTTGAGGTCAGAGCAACATGTCTCCTCTTCCACTCTCCTCTATCATTCGCTATTCCCATACTTCAACATATCAACATTCACACAGTACATCCATCTTTTATTCGGTCTTCCTCTCCCCACACGCCCATTCAATTTCATGTCCATAACTTCCTAGGTTACTAAATTCAACTTAGTTTTACAATATTTTTCGTGACTTACTCTGATTATAAAATTAAAAATTTACTGTATCTTTATAATATCCATGTCTTAATATTATTCTGTTCTAAAAGCCTTTCCCATCGTACTCCTTCAAAAAGCAATAATTTGACTCCTATTGAGTTCATCCAGAAATTTCCGGTTTATTGCGGTAACAACTTCCGTTTCGTTGAGACGCCATTAATATCCAAACTATTAATTGAGAATATTGACATTCAATTTGTAACTTCAGTATATCTCAATTAGATAATGTCCAAAAGTCCAAAGTCAACATGAAAATAATGGAATATCTTGTCTTTTTGACGTAACTAATTCTGTTTGAAGGGAAATTGGGTGGGATATACATTTTTTTATCTGATTCTTGTTCAAGTTGGTTAGAAGATGAGATAATGATAAGGTAATATAATAAGTTTGTGGTCAGGGTGGTATTAGAAAAAACCTAAGATTTATTGAATGACATTTTATAAAATTGAACAATGAAAATTAAATAGTGGTACCATGGAATTTTTTTGATACTTTTGTAATAGCAAAGGTAAAGCTCTGAATAAAATATATGTAAAGGTTTTGGGTGAGTGATCGAAAATAACTTTTAATCAATCTATGAAAGTTATTTCAATCGCCGTGTCCTTCTCACCACAGACTACAAGTTTTGACTATTTTTTTAAAAGCAAAGACAAATTAATTCATATATGGTATGTGATGTTGGATTCGATCGAAGTTAATAAAATTTTACCTGTAAGTACTATTTGCATATAAAAATATAATCAATCATTCTCTTTGGATGATTGACACTAGGGCATTTATTTTTTTTAGGACGTTGAAAGCTGTTTCTTATCCCAAGACTGGTACTGTCTAAACTAACTTCAATGGTATATCATTGTATGGTGATCAAACCAGGGGCGGAACTTGGTCGACTACCGGGTAAATTCACCTTGGAAACTTTTCTGCTATTGTGAAAGGTCTGTTCGGGATTGTTAAAGGCACACCAGATTAATAGAAACCTAACCTTTCTGATCTCGAAGCTAGGTGTTTTATTTAAAGATTTAACAACTACTTTTCTCAACATTCCTACGATAAATAATAAAAAGTAGAGTAATTTTAACAAGCATTTCATTCAATAATTACATTTAGTTTATATTACAACTTTGTGCTTTAGTAAGTTTCATAGTTTTTATAAATATTAACTTAGGTACACTCCACGGCCTAGTGATCTATGCCCTTTATAGTCTAACGTATTTTTTTTTGGTCTAGGAATACTTATAACTTATCACTACTCTAAGGTATCACTCTTATTCTAAGGTGGGTTACACAGATTTAGTTTTAAGTTTTAAGGTTAATGTTACATATTATATGTTTTGGTTAAATTAAAAAGTAATGGTATATCTATACTAATATTATAAAGCTGAAGAGTTGTTTGTTTGAACGCGCTAATCTCAGGAACTCTGATTTGAAATGAAAAAATATTTTCTTTATTGAATCGAGCCATTATTGAGGAAGGCTTTAGGCTACATAACATCACGCTGCGACAAATAGGAGCTATGAAATAATGGAAAATGTGGAAAAAACGAGGAAAATTATTCATCTTTGAGGGCTTCCGTTGCGAGCGCTGCGAAAACGGTTCAAGATATCAAAAAAAATATATGAAAGAATTATTCCTCTTAAAATGATATAAAAAAATGGCCGCCACAGTATATATCTATCTTTTAAGGTTAACTCACTAGAATCGTTTTTATGGTAATCTAATATGGATATGTCGCGTTGTCAAAATCGGGTTGCGGAGTAAAACCAATATGTTCTTCTGCCACAAGAAAATAAAACTAAAAATATGATTTACGCAGAAGTACTTTAAAATAATTATCTTCTTTTAAAAACTTAAAACTAATTTGTCTAATATAATAACAGAAATAGCCGCGGACAAAATCGTGGGTAACAGCTGAGGTGGTTGTTTGCAAAAATAAATATGATGCTGAAAATAATTATTTCACGCGGACGAAGCCGCGGGCACAGCTAGTATACTATATGCTGTCTATCTTCATCTAAATCTTTGGCTTCAGAAACCTTTTCTTATGGTAAGCCTCCGTAGCTGACTATTGAAATGCCATATGATAGGGAGATTTATCACTTTCAACTGTCAAAATGCAAATAAAAAATTTACAATACAATTTAGCGATTGATTTCAAATTTCTGTAAGATCAGATTTCCTAAATTTTAAAAAGTACTTCAGTGTACATCTGTATGGCTAGTAATATTCTAATTAAAATTATATGAATCTAATTTATAAGCATGATATGGTTTCCTAACAAAAATATGCCAAACATTTACACATAGGCCTTATGTATAGAATAGTGAATTATGCATTTATAAAATATGTATTAGAATTCCACGCCTATAAGTTTTATTATATAAAGCTGTTTTGCTAGTTAGAACTCTTGCACAATTGTTTTAATAATAATAGTAAATATTTCAAATACGAACGTCGTGAAATATACATTAAATGCATACAAGCTAAATTCTTCTATTCCGATCGTCAATCACTCTCAGCGTGTTTACCTCACCGCATATTATTATCAGCTACAGTATAAAATACGTACCACATTAATCTAATCGCGGCCGGTTCCAGCAAATCGAATTCTCGCACGCCTCGCCCATCACTCAGCGTCGTTGCTACAGAAATTGAATCGGATATTTGTAAGATGCGAGAAAAAGTTGCGATTTAGTTGGTATTAATGGGGTCTACGTTTCAGTTGTACGATAAAAGAGATTTTTACGTTGTTCCTAATTTGAACACTTTTTATCGATTTTAGTTTTATTTAGTTTTGATTTAAGTATTAATAATAAACCTTATTAACAATTTAAAGCAACCTACTCGTATTTGGATAAATCCATTTACAGCATTATTCGGTAATCAAAGGTCTGAGATTCGTATTCAAATCACCCTTGATTTATTATGAATATGTTGGAAATCTAATCAAATCAAATTAAAAAATTATTCTTCAGATAGGATTCTTATGATTACTCTGTCACAAGTCTACGGCGGGAGACCTTGTATTGGAAAGAATCATCAAGGTCTATTATATTCTTTCTGTATTTTTGCAGTCGTCAATTAAAAGCAGGACTCAGTCAAATAGTCTGAACCCACCTATATAAGTAACTAAAGAGATAATAAAATTGTCGTACAAAACATTGTATTTTATTCCATTTAACAATAATTTCGAGTCAAAGTTACTGAAATATTAAATTGATTTATTCATTTATGCCCTTGTCATGGTTGTTAATATATATTTCTATCAAAAATATTTATATCCAAAAATAATTTATATATGTTTATCTATAAATTATTTATATCTGTTACCTTAGATCCCATAACACAAGCCTTACAGCGCTTACTTTGAGCGAGGCTAATTGGTGTATTTAATTAATGAAAACCTAAAAAAATTACAAATCTTAACTGACAGTGAGCACGGTACAGTATTTATAGTGTCGACTTAGCACAGGCATATATCAAGAAATCGCATAGATAAGTACCTCACGACTTGGTGAGTATCGCAGGAAACCGATGGATACGAACAGGAGACGAATTTTTGAAACAATAGAAAACCAATTCGCATTCGAAATTGTGAGGTTCGTATACGAATTACCGAATTCACTATTTCTGAACTTTCATTTCGTGGTTCGTGGTTCAACCCACTCGTTTTTAATTTCTACTAGTAGAATATCCAACTATCGTTGACAGTGATAAATTGTAAATAGGTACAAAATAATAAGTAAACATTGTTTAAGTACATATATTTTAATTTGTTGTGATTTTTAATTTTAGCGTGAAACTGAATCTAATTAAGAATTTGTTTTTAATGACAAAACTGAATTCGTGTGAATTAAAAATCTATAAAATTGTAAGAAGTAGAAAACAATTTTGCGCACGATTTGTATTCTTATTCGAATTCCAAATTCACGTCTAATGATTCAAAATACGTCTCCAGATCTGCTGCAGAAATGATCTGTGCCGAGAGCTTTCACGGAGGTCTATGTCGGACAAAGGACATCTCTCTGCTGACATAATAATGATTTTTATTTACACTTTTTATTTTCTTATTTTGCATAATTATGTGAAAAATTCAAATATTATGTAAAAAAAAATAACGAATTTTCTTATAGTCATATCGTGCTTTCTATTGTTTAGCCAGAGCCACTGGTATACGGTTTACTAAGAGTCTCTAAGTTAGAGACTAGCAGATCGTCGCTTACGTGATTAATTTGAACCGCCACAACAAAATGGATACCTACGAGGTAGCTTGTGTTATCTATCAATACTATCGAAAACAATGAAATGATAATAAACTGGATTCGAATCTCCATAACAAACAGTAATTTTCTTTATATCAACATAGTCGTAAAAATACTGATGGTACGCAATAATAGTAACTTGTAACTGATCATTTTAACTCCTATTTACCTTCTTGAATAACCCCATACTGTACTCGTCAACGAAAACCTAGGCAGGGAACGTGGACTTCAGCAAACTTAAGTATTAACTGCATGTAATGTTAAAAACAGTAGCACAGTTTTCACAGTTATATTCTGAGTTGCACACCAGAGGCAAAGGTGTCTAAATTAACGCTTGCTGTTCGTCTGTGTCTGAATTTCCCAAGAGGCGAGCACGTATGAACAGGATATAAAGCAAATTGTAACTTGTTGACATTATTTTCATTTACAGAAGCAAACACTGACCGTTAGGGACTAAATTGATTTCTCTTGTACGAGTAGTAATAGCTGAAATGAAATTATGGGGAAGCAATTTGTTAAAATTTACAGGATTAATAATAATCTTTATGGATATTTTATGAATTTAATAAAAGTAATAGAAGTTGGAGTATATGGTTCTTGAATAAAACTTTAGAATCGTTTAAGCGACTTTTGTGTCGCGTTGCATTTTATTTAATTCAGTAATTTCTAGAATTAATCTGAATATTTTACTTATGTTCAATTGGGTTGCAGTGGTCTAGTCCACTTGCGACCAATAACCAATGTCATTTTGTTACGAGGAGTAGATTCAGGTTCGTCTATCATTAAGTTGGGTTTATAGTCATATCGTGCTTTCTATTGTTTATCCAGAGCAACTGGTATATGCTTTACTTAGAGACGTTACATACTAGCGGATCATCGCTTAAGCGATTCGTTTGAACCGCCACAATACTCGTAAAATGGATGCCTTCGAGGTAGCTTGTGTTATCTATCTATACTATAGAAAACAACGAAATGACAATAAAATAAAATGCTGAATCCATCCTTTACTTTTCTAGTAACGAACGTTGCGTACGGTCTTTACTAGAAAAGTAGTAAAGACATTAGTTAGCAAGTTTTTCAACAATGTTAAAATTTGTGTTTCTTTATTCGAGGAATAACTCAAAGTTTTATATAGTACCATCAAAGCACAAGATACAAAATTTCGTAATTGTATCCAACCCGAACAGAAATTGGTAATAACACTAAGATAGGTAAATGAAAAAAATTGTTTTTTTATATAAGACCGCTTTCGTGGTTCTTGCCTGTTTCGACTGGCTCAGGCCCGGGTATTGTTTCGCGTTCTATATTTTAAAAATGTCATGATTGTAATGGAGCCAAGTAGTACTCTCAATGTCCCGGTAAAAATTATTTTCGAATATGAGCCTAAAAAGTGTTGTTCTATGTACACGGTAACGCATCAGAATTTACACATTGACTTTAAAACAGCTCTCTTGTTGTTTGAAATGGCGACAGTAGTAGTGCAAATGTAAAGCTTGCCGTTTTGTAACAGTACTTACATACATACGAAAACTGATTGGCCTTATTCAAAACACTAAATCAAAAATCAAAATCAAAATAATATTTATTCAACATAGACCTTTACAGGCACTTATTGACGTCAACAAACAAAACAAAAAAAAAAGCTTAAATAAAAAAAAACAAAAACCTTGTCCGTACGTACGAATAAGGAAAAAAAAAAAAGAAAAAATATATTGACTCGACACCTGTTCGGAAATTGGGAGAGCCTTCTCGAGAAGAACAGGCAAGAAACTCTGAAGGTCTATTTTTTATCTCCTCTTTTCAATGTTAACAACCACAATAATACAATACAAAAATACAATATAGTACAAGATACAATCACACCTAACACGATTACAGTCGTATGTATGTTTACATCCCAACTAATATTATAAATGCGAAAGTGTGTTTGTTTGTTTATTTGTTTGTTTGTTTGTTTGTTTGTTACCTCTTCACGCTTAAACTACTGGACCGATTTCAAAAATTCTTTCACCTTTGGAAAGCTACATTCTCCCGAGTAACATAGGCTACTTTTTTATCCCGGAAAAATCGACAGATCCCACGGGATGCGCAATAAAGGCTTCGCTCAAAAACTACTGCACAGATTTTTATGCGGTTTTCATCAATAGATAGAGTGATTCTTGAGGAGTTTTGCGGCATTTTTTATCTCGGAAAAACGGATAGTCCCACGGGAAGCGCGATAAAATCTTCGCACCATAAACCGACTTCCGCGTATATGTAGCCGTGGGCAAAAGCTATGACCCTTAACCCTCTATACACCCAATCCCGAAATCCACGCGGGCGAAGCCGCGGGCAGAAAGCTAGTTATAAATAATGTTGTTACCAAACATGGCTCTATGAATAGTGTCCCTATTCCCAAACAGTGTGATCATTAAGATAGTCACTTACTTTATTACCTTTACTCATGAGTGTATTTTTGATATGGTTTTTAAATTTATATAAAGGCAAATCAATGACACCTTGCGGAAGTTTGTTAAACATAGATATACATTTCCCCAAGAACGAACAGCTAGTTTTATGGAGTCTGAACATTGGAACGGCAAGTTTATTTTTGTTTCTAGTATTCACATTATGTAGATCACTGTTTTTATTGAATTTATTATAATTTCTATATACAAAAAATAAATTATCATATATATATTGACTAGCTAAAGTTAAAATATTAATTTTTTTGAACAATTCTTTTAGGGATTCTCTAGCCCGTAAACAGTAAATAGTACGAATCGCTCTTTTTTGTAAAAGGAAAATACTTTCAATGTTAGCCGCTGATCCCCATAGCAGCAGTCCATAGGACATAACACTATGAAAGTAGCTGAAATAAACAATTCTTGCCGATTCAACATTAGTTAAAAGTCTAATCTTTTTTACTGCGTACGCCGCTGAAATAAGTTTGATTGCCAAAGTTTCAATATGTGGATCCCACTGTAGTCGTGAATCTAACGTAATGCCTAAGAATTTAGTATTATTTACCAAGTCAATGACATCACCATTCATATTTAAACGAGTATCAACCTGCCTTACATTGGGCAAAGAAAATTTGATACATTTTGTTTTCTTAGAATTTAAAGACAAATTATTAGTTGTGAACCAATACAGAACTCTCGAGAGAGCACTATTTACATCGTCATAACATTCCTTTTGTCTATCAACTTTGAATAGTAAGAAGTATCATCTGCAAACAATACTGTCTCACACGATTCTGTAATGTAGTAAGGAAGGTCATTTATATATATTAGAAACAGTAGAGGACCCAATATTGATCCCTGGGGAACCCCCATTGTTATAAGCGAGCTAGCAGATTCTGATCTATTAATAACGACTTTCTGCAATCTGTCTGATAAATAAGATTTTAAAAGGCTAACAGCTCCATCCGAGACACCATAATGTCTAAGTTTACTTAAAAGCGTTTCATGACTCACACAGTCAAACGCTTTGGAAAGGTCGCAAAACACTCCAATTACATCCCGCTTGCCCTCCCATGCGTCAAAAATATGTTTCATAAGTGCAGTTCCGGCATCGGTAGTGGATCTACCTTTGGTAAAGCCGAATTGGCTTTCATGCATGAATCTGTTTGTTCTCAAGTGACCTATTAGTTGATTGTAAATAACTTTCTCGAAGATTTTGCTGAAAGTAGGTAATATGGATATAGGTCTAAAATTTGAGGGATCTTTTTTGTTACCCGATTTGAAAAGTGGTATTAATTTACTATATTTCATTAGATCAGGAAAGATACCCTCATCAATACAAGAATTAAAAATTTGTGCTAACAATGGGGCTAATTCATCGATGACAGATTGAATTATGTGAGTTGATATACCCCAGAGATCTTCAGTTTTCTTCTTGTTAAGTAAACGGAATGTTTTCTTAATTGAAGAAGCATCAATATGGCTATATTTGAATGATTCACTGCACCTATTCACACTTGACTCCAGGAGGGTGACGGCTAAACTAGGAGATGAGTTAAGATTACTGGTAGTTATAGCAGGAATTTGAGAAAAATAATCAACAAATGCATTCGCAACTGCATCGTCCGACTTGATAGTCTTATTATTAATTTCTAAAGAGAAAGAGTTCCCAGAGCTTCTACTTTTTCCCGTTTCCTGATTTATTATAGTCCATGTAGTCTCAACTTTGTTCTTTGACATATTTTTTTTTTTTAGTTACTAAATGTTAGTGGTCGCAGAAGTAGGTAGGTTTTAAACTGATACATTGAAATTCTAAATTCAACCTACTTTCAAACTACCACCAACAACGTCTACTACAGTTTGTTTGAAACCGCTGAACATTTATTATTCATAATGCTGTAATGAAAAAATCAATTACAGCGCCGCGTATTGTCCCTAACCGATTGAAGGGTCCACAATACAAGCCCTTTGCGGACCGCTTTTATTAATTTCCAGAGCTTTTTAAATAAATTCCAACGTCAATCTCCACAAAAGCATCGTTAATGACTTTATTCAATGAAATTATTGGGCGATGGGATCCGGCGATCACAAAGAATGTATTACAGTTCGAACAATTTGCCGCGTGAAATGGCGGTTTTGAGACAGCTAGGTAGCTCACTGCTATGGAAAATCATATTATTGTTCAACTTTTTGTCAACTTGATATTATTGTTTTCCGTTGTATTTAGAAGTCAATAATATTAATAAACTACACGTTTTGTACGCACCCTAAATTCGTTCATCACGTTCCCAATATATCGACATAGGTCACAGTTTTACAGTTGCAAATAAGTTTGTTATCGCAAAAACAAATGTTTTTTTCTTAATTACGATTTTTATGTTTCTTTTTTACTTATGCTGTAATACCTAACTTGTCAAATTTCAATATTCTACTCCTATGGGAAGTACCCTATAAGTTTTGATGTCTTGTAAAATGTTAGAAAATAAAGCTCAAACAATCAGATATAGAAGGCTTATTTTTTTAAAGCTTCATAAGAATTCAGACATAAATATTAGATGTTGATGAGGTGAGAGAAGACACCAAGAATCCTCATGGATACCACCACAACACTGCATATGCACTAAGCATCGGTGATTATATTGGACTCTAAGCCGATCTAGGCGGCTCGGCGGGAATGACCTACCGACTAAACTCGGCCCAAAGCCGTGGTCTTAAGGACCCTATTAGGAGGCTTGAAGGGAGGAAATTTCACCAACCGGTCAAATTTTTATGTAGTTGCTTACCAATATCGAGTAAGTGAAGAAATTGTTCGATGCTATATATTATATCAAACTATACAACGCTATCCATTTCCGTCACGTGTAAAAGGTTCAGATTTTAAACGGGTCATAGTGAGAATATAGATATATCTGTAGCAAAACACCATTGCGGTTCAGTACGAAATGCAAATAAGTTTATACACTTTTTTGCAATAACAACATACACTTAGTATTCATTCCTCTTTTACATGGGGATTCTCTTACGCACAATCTTAGAATCTAAACATATTTTCCTCTCAAGTTGTATTAAAACATTTATGCGCGCTCATTGCTTACTGGAACTCTTGGTATGGCCTTTCTTCATGATATCTCTTAATTGGTCCTGCTCTTATAATATCTGTGGTCCAGGAAGATTCGACTAGGCTGCGTTTTTACTCATATTTTGTCATCTGATTACAATTTGTCCTTTACTTGTGCAACATGACATTACTTTGGCAAATTTCATGATATTAGATAATACTAGCTTTCCGCCCGCGGCTTCGCCCGCGTTATATTCGAATTCTCCCACAGGAAGGATATGTTTTAACAATACAGCCATACAACCTTCACCCCTCCTTTCAACCTTTTACAACCCTTTTCTGCTTTAAAAGGTAGCCTCTGTCCTTTCTCAGCCTCTAGACTATCTGTGTACCAAATTTCATTTAAATCGGTTCAGTAGTTTTAACAATATTTCCATACAACCAATAATCCCTCCTTTCAACCTTTTACAACCCTTTACAACCTTTTTTGCATGAAAAAGTAGCCTATGTCCTTTCTCAGGCTCCAGACTATCTGTGTACCAAATTTCATTTAAATCGGTTCAGTAGTTTTGGTGTGAAAGCGGAACAGACAGACAGACAGACAGAGTTACTTTCGCATTTATAATATTAGTATGTATGTATGTATAGTATGGCACAAAACAATGAGCTTTCCACAAATACTATTTTCACAGTACTTTTGATTAAAATTTCACCGTCTTCAATTTTCACAGATGACACTCCAGTTTTATTTATTTGAGTTCATTAAAATGACGATAACTTTTTTTTTAATAAACCGATTTTGATGAAACAAAGTTTTGATATTATTCTGAGTTAAAACAAAGCAAATAGTGAAAGTTTCAAGCAAATCGGTTCAGTACTTTCGGAGATAAAACGTGAACATACATACAGACAGACAAAAAATTCCAAAAATTTTTTTTGCTTTCTAATAATCTATTTAAGTGCCCCTCTATCCATTTCAGTCAAAAATACTAAATGTACAGACAAAATATTTTTACTGTCATTATATGTATAGATAAGGCATAATAGAGCTTATATGGTTGTATCCGTTGATTAATTCAATTGAAAAGATACATTTAGATTAGATTTTGCTGCTGCTAGGAACTGCATACCTGAGTATTCAATATTAATTTTAATTTGATATCTTCACGTGTTACCGAGAAAGAGTCCTGTCAACGACAACGAAGCGATTTTATAAGAGAATCATTTATTTGATACAGAATACGGAAACCTAAATAGCACGATAAATGTATAGAGAAAGCTATTTATTTATTGTATGAGCAGTTGTGAAATATCGCCATCTTACCGTTGACAGCTCATGTCATTAATTATTTTATTATACGTCGTTAACTAGTTAAATTCCGCCATATGTATGAGCTTGTAACGTTAACGGAATATTATTTAACTTTTCGCGATGTCATAAAAAAAATTACGACTCGAAGCGTGAAAACCATTCCGTTTACGTTTCCGCCATTACAATATTGTCATGTGTAAATTTCGAAATCCATCGTATTGAATATAGACCCCAATAAAACAATAATAGCAAATTAACCACGAAGGTCCTCGTCCTCATTATCAAACATTGAACGGTTACGTTCTGTAATAATCAGAGATCCAGTCAAACATATTGTCCAGGGGTGGGGTTACGGACAATTTCATTTTCAGTGCGGCGATGCTGGTTTATTGTGCTATAAAAACCCAGGCCGCATTTGTGCCACTTATTAATATGTATGGATGTCAGCTGTCAGTGACCGATAAGCATTGCGTGTTAGGTGTTCGAACAGTGATCAATATTGTTTGAAGCAAAGTGATATTGTTTGAAAGTGTCGATGCTTTGTTTCGAAAACAGTACATAGCCTATTGTAGGTTATTTGAACCATTTACGACTTCATTTTTATGCTGCTAACGAGATGTTGTGAACGTTGATTCATATACAAAAATAATATTTAACACCAGCTCTATCAGGATTGATCTACTATCTGATTTAGAAAATTTAAAGTTAGTTTAAATACTTTAAATCAGAAACCAGATATGAATAATACATTAAACCTGATCGCGCACGTTCGGATCCCTACGAACAACAACTAAGTGTATAAAGTCTTAATACGTTCATAAAGTCAAAACCAAAACTCTTTATTAAAAATTGATTTTTACAAACACTCATCGACTTCATACAACAAGTATGATAGTATAATTTTATAATTGCGGCGTTACTGAGCAAGAAATCAGACTTTTCTGACATGTGAATCGCTGTTTAAAAAGAACTAATTCATAAGAGTTTTAACAAGTGTCATAAAGTACAAAGTGAAAAGTTTTCTTGACATATACTTTTACAGTCGCTTTTTGAGGTCATTGAAAATGTTTAAATAGAGAATGTATCACCGTAGCGGTTCTGAACTGGAACGCTGACTTCACTGATATGTGCTAATCAGTCCTTGACAACAACTACTTCACTACACTGAACTAGATTAGACTAGAAACAATACTTTAATCAAGTAAAATTTTTTTTTAACCTATATACATCTTTACAGGTACTTATTGACATTATATAAAATGTATGAATTAATATCTACCAGTGAAACGGTACTTTGGAGGAATTATAACTTCACTGAGAAGTGTGAATCGATCTTTAAGTAGAAGTAACAATAGTAACTTAATTTTTTCATAAGATTAAAGTCAGTAGGCATTATTCAAAATATACCTTTGCAGGTACTTATTAATGTGATTAAGATGATGTGCCAGACAAATTACCGTGGTATCAGTACTGTCCCGAAACTGTGACTTCACAGATATATGCGAACCTCACTAGTCCTAATAGAAAGTGTATAATAGTCAATAATTAGAATTTGGTGCTGACATTGTTTAACTTCCTTAACAAAAATTCGACAAAAATGATAAAAAGTAACGAATAAAAGATTTTGTTTCAAGATATTTGTTGATGTTTGTCGGGAAGATATCTCCTTCCCTGGTAAATATTTTACTACGGGATAAAATATATTTTTTTCTGCAGGAAACATTGATATAGGAGATAAGAACATAAAATATATCTTTGTTTAGTGACTATTTACGGGTTGCCAAGTACTAGTAATTTATTTAACCATAATGGTCAAATAAATTCAAAAAACCTTAATTTTAAAAATGAAACGACCTAGAGTAAAGTCGGAATTTAGACCAATTAGATACTCACGCGGGCAGCGTTACTTTTCGATCAGTGACAGCCCAAGGAGCGGTTTAGTATGGCGAGCGACGTTGTTATCGGCGCCGGCGGTCCACAGCGAACAATGTTGCTGTAACTGCGCTTATGTCACATTCTTTACAGAACGTCTTATGGCATGATCTATTCTTATTTCGTGTGAGTTCTTGTCAGAACTATTATTCATATGAGTGCCTATAGTTCTATTTGTTTATATCAATTCGAAATAACGTGGATGTAAAGCTAGTAGAGTACAAAGTATGAAACTGTTGCTTTGTATAGAGATTGTTAAGAATCATACTTTTTGTTATGAAAGAATGTTTGCCTTATTTATTTAAGAAACAAGAAAGAAGACTTTTGCAACTTGTGAAACAAATTGTTAAAAACAATAGACTTATTTAGAATTAACACTTGAATTTAAGGGTATGTAATAAGTGTAATGTAAAAATACTTATCTGATTGTTAAATAAAACAAAGTTACAAATATTACGAAGTAAGTAATGTTTGGTATTGTTATTATGTTCTCTACTTTTCAATTGCAGTTTAATGTTGCACTATAATGGTTAAATATATATAACAATGGGTTCCAATTTCTATGTTAGCGGATTTGGTGTACTTTATCTTTACTTGCCACTTGTTGTGACTTGTACTATTCATAAATTAAATAAACATAAAATATTTTTTTGGAGTAACATGCAACACACACAAGCTTGTTTACGATGTCTTCAAATAAAATTGTCGCATACATATTGTAAATAATACGTTAAACATTTTTTGTATATGAAAAAATTTTACGAGACGACATAAGAAACATCGTCTTCAACAAACTGTGTTGAAGCCTTAAACCCCTTCAACCCCTGAATTATATTCCAACCCGATTGAAAATTAAACTGGTTTGTTTATTCAATGTACTATGTCAAGCCGAAGTGTAATGTATTTATTGCTAATAAATTCCTATTAAAAAACAACTAAGAAATCTATACAGATTTCTCTAATATTGATAATTAAAGTAAAATCATAGAAATTAAATAAATAAAATAATAAAATATTGATAATTAAAGTAAAATTATTCATGCTTAAAAACTAATTAATTAACCATCTGACCTATGTATTAGTGCCAACATTAAACAAATTCGCATCGCTTCAACCAAACCCAATATTGGTCGAACCGTACCCAAGCCTAATGAAAACGGAGCGACGGAATGGCGAGGTGTGTGTATAAATAATTAGCGAACTTCCCAAATGTCATGTCACCCGGCACCCAAGGGTTTGTCTCCAACAATGAAGCGGCCATCACTACAGCTGTTTGTAACGTTAATTATGTATGACTCGCAACTAAAATGCCTTTGAATAACACAACTTTTTGGGCGAGAGCTTGCGTGAATTTGTGATCTGTCGAGCTGACTTAGAGTCTAGATTCTGTTGATATATAGCGACGTATAATTAGACTTTGGGTCTCTGATTTGTATCCAGAATCATACTACATCTTTTATGTTGCGAGAACAATTATCGAATGAGAGTCATGCGTAAGAATTAGATGATCGAATAGATCGATTGCTTGTTTGATAAACCAATTAATCTGTTTTGCATAGACATAGTTGTTTTATGTATAATCGTATGATATTATTAAATATAAGCAATTCATAATACATTTGAATTGTCAGTTTAGGCGTACGTATATATGCATACATTAAATTAAAAATTACAACTTATAATTGAATATTGAATAGAAAGGAAATTAACTGAAAATTTAAAACAAATTAATTAAGAATATTAGAATACAGCTGCTAATTACATTAATTAAATATTTACATATTCCCATAACAACGAATACGTGAATATTTTATTGCCAACAAAAACGATGGTATAATATGCAGATGCATGTGGGCATTTTTATTTATTTATTTATGTACACAGCATATCGACATATAGAATAACATTATGAATAAAGAGGTACATAGGTTCTGCTTATTTTTAAAGAAATTTCTACACAGACCTGCGATAGGAAACATATGATACAGCATTTGGGTACAATAAAAACTACAACTATTATAATAATGAAATCTACATATGTATTTATAAACATATAGTACACATACATACATACACACACATATATATACATACATACACACATATATATACGAGGGCTGCTACTTAAGTATCTGGAATCTGGGATTTCAACATTTTCAAACGCAATAATATGACCTCCATGGTAAAATTCGTTCTTTTTTTGAAATACTGGCCACTATTTTTTTTTTCTTATGTACGCTAGTGTTTTTTTTTGATGGGTTTAAAATGTCATATCGCTGAAATGATGGAACTCACAAGTGAAAATATCAACAACAGTGCGTAGATCAATTAACTTCAACTTTTGGTGTTGACGCTCCATCAAAAACCACTGTGTATCACTGGTTTAGTGAGTTCAATCGTGGACGGAGTAAGCTCACGGACGAAGTTAAGGAAGGTCGCCCGAAATCAGTTGTTGTGCTACAAAACAGACAGCGTCTTATCGGTGGACGAAACTGAACCGCTCACATAAATAAGAAGGATAGGATGGCTTGTGCAGAATATTGTAAAGGACACAGATGATATGAGTGTTCCTAGGGAGCCGGATTGGGAGGACTTTGAGCCAAAACTACCCTGGTCTTTAATCATTTAAGAGACTGATGTTTTTTGATAAGAAGAGTTTTTTGAGAATTTCCTTTTTGTAGGTTGAGGAAATGTGGTCCTTGAATGGGTAAGTATACCATTATGAATTTCGAAATCGTCATTTTTGTTTTATTCTTCTATTTATTTTAGTAAAGAGTGAGCAAGCATTATAAGGTATAAGGTCAAACGGGCTGGTTTCCGCAACTCGACGTCTAAGCGCCTATTTTGCGTGTGTGGGAATGATGTTGCTATTCTCGCCAGCTTAGCTCGTCCAGAAATTTCAATAGGTTTTTTAACTTACCGAAAACCTCCGGCAGTGAGCTCGGCTGTCCGAGATGTCTTACCCGGTAGTCCACCACACCTGGACACTCCATGATCACATGTGCGGCCGTTTCTTCTGCCTCCATGCATGCTCTGCACATGGGGCTGTCAGTGAAACCTAGGTTGAAGAGGTGTTTGTTAAAAGGTCCGTGGCCAGTTATTGCCGCGGTTATCTGATTGAGTTGTTTCCTGTTTAGTTTAAGGATGTTCTTTGACAGTTTTGTGTTTATTTCTGGTAATGCAGCCTTTGTTTGCTTGCAGTCATGAGTGTTTCTCCAGGTCTCGCTATGGAGCTGCTTAGTTTTGTTTCTTATTTGGTTTTTTGACCATTGTTTGGGGAGAGGCACTATTGGTTCTGGTCCGTAGACCTTCATTCCTGAGAGCAAGCATTAGAAAATAAGTAATTTATTTACAGGAAACTGAAAGAAAACTAGATTTTTTTATTTTCTTATTCCTCATTTTTCCAGATAAAAAAGAAGAGACTTCCATTTTCTTCGTATTCACCCTGAACATGGTGTCGCATCTCGTTCTCACTTCGCTATTTATATGTAAGTTGGAGTAGGACGTAACACGACAACGTCTGGGATTTATTGAACGTTATATTCAGAGTGCAGGCTCTGGCACCAAAAGTTAGATGGCTCGTAAACCTTAATTTGTCAGTGTTAATCTTGTTACCTGCTTGATGTAAAGTTCGTGTGGTTCTGAATGATCATAGTCTATCAATATTTATCCAAAGGGCGGTCGTAGTTCGGTTTGTAAGTGATATATATATTGCTTGAGGCCAGTGACATAACTAGTTGAGTAATTTTATTATTATCAATTTAATAATTAAATAATAATAATGTTCATTCAGGCATTTACAGATACTTATCAATAAGTACTTCATTAAGTAAATTTGTTGTGATATTAATACATATCACAACAAATATTAAACATATGAGAATAAAAACTTTGTATACATGCATACTAACGAGAAATAACAAAAATTACTATGTTGGTTGGATAAATTTAAGTCAAGGAAATCTACATTTAATAATTTAGTATCGTTAGCAATGTCGAATATTTATAAATATTGTTTTAATAATATCACCGATTAATAAAATGTTGTTGAGAATTTTACATGTAATTTCTACTCAGTATATTATTGGAATGTTGGTAAAAAAATTACACACGGGTAAAATGAAAAAAAGCTTTAACATTTTTCGATATATACAATTGTGAATAACAGTTAGGACATTTTATATTCAAGCTGTATCGTGAATATCTAATGGATAGCAGAACACATGTTCTCGCATACACTAATTTGTATCCAACACGTGCATTCTACGATCAATAGGCGTGCAACACGTAACGAATGCTCGCGACTAGCTTCCATTGGGTCGTAAAATTTTACGTACGCGGCGAACGGCCGTAGCGAGCTACGACACAAACAAACGAAGTCGTAGCCTCTACATGCTAACGGACACAATGTCTTTATATCAATATCTTCTTTTTATTATATCAATATCTTCTTTAAATCAATGTCTATTTTAGGACTAAATATGCACTGTTGGTGGTTTTGGAAAAACATTGTTATTGTAAAAAAGTTTGGGTTTTATACGTCTATAGTGTTGACAATATAATTTAATTTGAATATTTGTTTATTTATCTCCTAGATAGTGTATATGCAAAGTGCTAATGCGACAGTGTATCAAAACTATGTATTATAAAAACGGATTTTTATTCTAATCTAAATAATTATATTAAATAATTATTATCTATTTATATGTTGATTAAAGTTGCTTTTTACCTAACTATGTATTTACTAATACATATACATTCATACACACATACGTCAATATATCATAATTATTAAATAATTTTAATTTAATCTTAATTGTTATAGCAAAAGAATAGCATGGTTCTTATAGTGCGTTCATCCAGTGAACAAGAGAAAATATCAATGTCCGATATTTAATTTACACAGGGCCCTGGTCAGCGGCACTTCGTTAAGTAAATTGGTGCGTGCAGCCGGTATTATAAACAAATTATTTTCTTCGTCGCACTATATATCCATTCGGGACACACAGAGCCACTGAACGTAACATTATTTGGTTTGTCACAAACCCACGCACCAAGTTAACAATGTACATTACTAAACTACATTCTCTCCTAACATGCAGTTAGTTATACCCTGCAACGCCAAGTACAATCAATGTATAGGTGATGAATGGAGGATACCATAATGCATACAATGGGTAAATAGCATAGCTTGATAATATAGATTCGATTAATTAATCCTACCTAACGACCAATTGAGTAGAATCTTAATTCCTAACGTCTTTTTCTCTATTTTGGCATTGGAAAGAAGTAAGT
The DNA here is from genome assembly GCA_036419045.1 of Scirpophaga incertulas. NCBI lineage: Eukaryota > Metazoa > Arthropoda > Insecta > Lepidoptera > Crambidae > Scirpophaga > Scirpophaga incertulas. The sequence goes on along the minus strand of CM071631.1, from coordinate 19,377,000 downwards.
TTTAAAGTTGTTTAAAACGATGGGGTTTTTCGAATTTGTTTAGTCAATAAATCGTTTACAGGTTTAACCAAGCAAAACAGATATATAAGAGAGCAATTTAAAATCATTGTTATTAAAATGAACTTGGTAAGTTTCTCTACGGTATAGATGTAAGGTATTAATCTTGCGAAAGATACTTTTACCTGCATATTCATCATATATATTCCACCTGGTTGAGTTTTAGGGACAATTAATTTACCATCCATTTTGATATTGCATGTTTGAATCGGTAAAGGCTATTGTATCCAACCCAATACGATTTCACATATTAATTCATTCCGAAAATCTATGTAAGGTCAACATCACGCCAGTTTTCCCATATCTGATCATTCAGCCGATTATTGACTTTCTACAATACATAAAGTTTAAATTATGTAGACGGACATTCTTTCCTGTCAGAATATAGATGCCATTGACCGTACTTCATACTCGTAAGAATTACAATACGCATTCATACTAATACTCGCACATTAATTGATATGTTGGGTCTATATACTTTATATATTGATCTTGAGACAGCTCTTATGTCATTGTTAATAGCTGCTGTTTTCGGAGTGCAAATGTAAAGTTGGACATGTTTTGATCATATTCAGTTCAGTAGCATCATTTATTCTGTAGTTACTTTATTATTGCTTTTTTAACGACATTATTGGAGGATTGTATTTATTTATATTATTACATATCTTCTATATCTGATATAATAATATTATTGAAGTTATCTAATGTATATTTGCAGAGTTTTCTTTCTAATGTATTGTCCCATATCTTTATATTCATAAACATTTCAAAGAAACTTTTAAATAGAAACAGTTTCATTTTTTTTTGTGGAGTCTTCTAATGTAAGACAGTTTTAGTCGTCGTTCTATACCTTGATCGGACTGAAAGTATTATCACTCCTTGAATAACTTACTGATAGATCCCAAAGATTTTGATGCAATTAATAATTAACGTAGTCATCTGCGTTTTGGAGAAAATATTATGGAAGTGATAACGAATATTCTCTTCCCGAAAAATCACCACTATCATATGCCATATTTCAATCTCACTTGTAAAACACTTACTTTCATACTGATAACGTGTTAAAAGTATGTTTAATATAAGAAACAAATTAATAAAAACAGTGTTTACATTATATTTTGAAGTAACTAGTAATATTCTATGGTTAAATATGTAATGAAATCTGTAAATTAGGTTTGATGATTATAAAAAAAATATTAAATATAACAATAGTTTGATATATTTACTTGTATTTAATTGATATAGAGCTTTTTCTAAATTAAACCTAATCAAATTGTTAATTGAGTAGTCAGACAAAAAATATGATTTAATTTTTAATTTCTATAATATAGAGTAAAGTTTTATCAAATAACAATTTTTCTCACAATAGAGACCGTAGTATAATAAATTAAAACACATTGGTGGAATATCTATTTTAGTTTCATAGTTACAAAGCAAAATTATTTAATGAAATATTCAAATATATTTATTTATAATATAAATTTAATTCGCATTTTATTTTATTAATCAATTTACTAGCCTAAAAACAAGCTGATTTGGTTACATGAAGCCAGATTAAAGTTGTTTGCTTACTAAATTTTGATTTCGGAGTTGCACCTGTATAATTGTCATTTATCAATACGTGAATTAATTTTTTTATTATCTGAATAGTCAGTCGAATATTATACAAGATAAAATAAGTACTACTATTATTATTAGTATTAGTAGTAGTTATTTTTGATTTTTGGTTACAATAAGTTCAGATATTTTGTTTATTGAATTTGAAAAACAAATCTTGACAATTACATAAATTATTATTTTCTAAATATTGTACATTATTAGCTTATACTTTCCGAAAACAAATATTCTTTCGTTTAAAATTAGAACAATTATTATTTAGATGTATCATACTATTCAAATGTTTCGTGGCGTTTGCTTTTCTCGATTATGAAATAATTATCGAATAATTCTCAAACAACTCCATATGACGTGGCAATAAAAAAAAACATATGCTTTAAAAAATTGTCGTTTGCTTTCGTAATACTACGGTTTTCATTTTATATGTGTCGAGCTAATATAAATAATCATACTATTTTAGCAATAAATTATTTATTATCACAATCACTATTTATACGCTAAATTAAATATCTACAACGTGACTCGCGATGTACTAGAAGAACAAACCCAGCCAGACGGCCAACGGTCGACTTGATCCTCAAAACTAGAAAAAAGCTCGCACGCACAGCTTCTATTATCCCATTACACGTAGCCCAAATAAACATCTAATTCTTTCCTGCGCACCTCTGCACTTGTAGCTATCCCTGTCGCCCTGGTAGTGCTGTCCCTGTCCAGCTGTTTTCGGGTTTGGATCGGCGGAGCTCCAGTCCAGTTTAGCTCGAAAGCTCGTGTGGAGAAGTTGCGTTCGTGCCGCCCGTATTATCTCCGCCACGTTACGCCCGATATTTCCCGGACCTTAATGAAAATTTGATGAAAACTCGGATTTAACGATCCTCTATCGGCAGAGGAATCCGTTTGGACTGTGTTTTTAAATTGTGTGTAGATTTGGTGTCATATAAATGGAGAAAAGGTAAGTGGAGATAATTTAATATGATAAAGTTGATAGAAAACGATCTTATTATTTATTTTGAAGTTTATATACTTGTTATAGAATTTTAATAGATTTCAACGTAATGGTTAAGATTTATTGGAAATTCTTTAGCTTTATGACATGATCAATGGTTACATTATATTTATTAATTAATTTTAAGCCTAAATTAATAACTATATTAGACACAGTCTAATTACACTTTTTCGTATAACAGATAAACTGGAAAATTTTGAAACATACATTTCGTTTGATATTTTTTGATGAAGAACGAATTAATGTATTTTTTTTATTATCTATATCGAACGGCAATCATAAATATAATAATTATCAAACTGTTAAAAAAATATTTAATCATAATATTGACGCATATTAATAAAATTTTGCAAATTAGCAAATTAGTAGCTAATAAAACTTTTAACTATCATGCTGGCGGAAACGGATTATTAAACTTATGAAAGTTTAATAATCCGTAGCTACGAGCAACGTAGCCTTCGCGCCTACTGTAAATGCTACGATGGCGGATGTACAAACAATTTACACGTAAATGATATATACGTCGAAATACCCATGAGACTATACTTTGAGATTGGATCAAAATGAAAATCTATCCAATAGATATTTCATGCATTTTGCCTGGTAAAAGAACACGTCTCCTTGTCAAATATTCTTTTCATAAACATTTCCTTTCCATTTATATCAAAGAATCTCGAGCGTAGATAAGATAAAAATTGCTACGTGCTCGGGGATTTTAGTCCTAATCGTTACTGATATAAAAATGAAAAGTATATTTCATAAAATGATCTTGAAATTGAAACAAAACAACAACATATACTTGTTGTTATAATCAGCAAGTGTTTATTATTTATTTAAATAATGTAATGTCTGATGTCATTTTTCTTGCACAAATCAGACGATATTTTAAAAGTAGCTCTGCGCAAAATCCCTTTCCTAATAACAACAAATGAAAAAAATTAATCTTGTTTTCTACTATATATACGACACAGAAATGTAACATTAATAATTAGTAGAAAAATATATAGATTGTTACATAATTACTTCTGTGTTCACCATCTTCATCGGTCTTGTGTCTTCCATCAGCTGTTGGGCTTAGTTGACGTAGTGAAACTTTTAATTTTGATGATAATAACTTTGAAGTGTTGTTTTGTTCACAAGTTATATGGAGTATTTTTATGATTTACGGAGGCCTTTGGATTCCAATGTGCCCTGTTTCATACTACATTACATCATGCTGCAATTAGGGATTAAGCATCAAGTGGGTGAAGCCGAGGGCGGACAGGTATTAATACAATATCTTTTCGACTTATATCTATTCCAACCGATGGACATGAGCCTCCCCAAACTAATTTATATACCTTAGATAATACCTTATGTAACTAGTGAATTGATTGAATCCATTCCTTTATTCAGATCACTTCATTATTTTTCCTTCATACCAAATAAATGCTTCAGGTTTACCCTATACCAGGTTTGTCTGCTTGTGTACCTTCATCTTAATTAATTGTACCGTAAAATATGGCATATAACATATTGGCAACGTACATTGGTGATAATGTGGTGTTATATAATATAATGTCGATATGTGGGGATGTTGTATATTTGCTGCAAATTTAGACAGTACAAATTAATACAATATATGACTGTAACCACTTATTATCAAGTGAGTAGTCTGCTTGTTTGTCTTAATATAATAAATAAAGTCGTTGATAAAATATTTTGTATAGGAATATATATTAACAACCATGAATAAGGTACAAATGCTAGCATTTATCGCACAAACACCTGCCCCCAGTTGGATCGAACCCGGGACCTTAGAGATGGACCTTGAAGCCGGTGTACTAACCACTCAACTACAGAGGTCGTCTTATCGACGTTCATTGTGTTATAACTCATAACAATAAAATATTATATGAAAAAAATTAAATAAACAAAGTTATAATATCTCTCATTATTAAAAAAATGAGTATAATTCAAAAACTTATAAAACATTATTTTAATGAATAGATTTAATTCTGTTATTGAATCACAACGCAAACTTCCCGGTGTATCATAAAATCTAGCGCCACTATTACCGTCAACTTTACCTTATATCAGCATAAACAATAAAATAAAAACTTACTATTACCCCAGAAAACTTAGTCTAAAAAAACTTTTAATATAAATTGTATGCTTTGTCTAATTAAGCAGTTACCCGTTAGTTATCTTAGCTTAATATAATATTTCCCAACTCAATTATCTTCGATTACTTAACTAATAGAAGAAAATAAGTTATGATTTGACTTAGTAAAACTTTTTTTTTTTACTTTATGTAAACGTACATTTATTTTATCTTTGAAAAGTCTTATACGTTGTCACGTTTACTAACGTTTTATTATATTCTGGATAAATTGTTGCGTGGAGAAAGACTACGTATTATTAAAATTATAGAATTTACTTGTTGTAACGGGTACCTATAACAAATTCATGAAAGACCGATGGTATATAATTTTAGAGGCAAATATACATCGCTGTGAAAGATTGCTCACATAAAGTTTTAACTTTGCAGGCGGTTTAAATTGATTTCGTGTTGGCTTTCTTGTTAAGCCGGGGCGGATTTATATTTAAAAATCACTTTTACATTCACGCAAATAGAGATAAATACATATGAATATACATACATATACAATAAAAATGTAAGAGATTATCTCTCACGGATGGAAGTAGGTAATCCGATCCACTTAACAGGATGGAGGGAGAAGGATTTATAGAAAAATATAGAGTTGGACTGTGGTATTTAAAAAAAATTGGTTAATACAAGAACGCGTAGGTCGGGAATTTTATTCCTGAAAAATTAGATACAGGTGTAATTAAATACTCAAATTTTGACAATGTTTGTTATCTCAGTGGACTGGAAGCGATAATATATGTATTCTTAATTCGTACCCGCATGGATTTAAATGAAATTCCAAATTTTGTTGTAGGAAAATTTAAGAGAAAAATATGAAACCTATAATCACATGCTTCTATGTTATTTGAGTTTTTTCAGTAGCTGTTTACGTGACTTATTATGTAGTACCTAATAAACTACGTAAACTCTTAATGTAGTGTCAAAAATAAAAAAAAAACTGTTTAAATGGCTTGGACACGTAGAAAAGATTGACGAAAGAAGACTCGCGAAAGACATTTTAAGGCATGTTGGTAAGGGGTGACCTAGATGTGCTTACCTGAATCAAAAATGAGATATCTTGATGAAAGGCCAGGTTAAAAATACCCGTAACCGACGAGCGTGCATGAAAGTAATAATGAAATATAAGGAAGCTAGGGAAGAGTGCTTTGATTGTGGAAAACTGTCTACCCATATAAGAAAGATGCGTGAGTGAATGTATGTACTTGCATAATATGTTTATTATATAGATATACGAGTACTACACAAATTACTTATGAAATTGCCGTTTATTTATTTCGTATGTTAAATAAATTTTATGTCACACGGTGGTTATTGTATCTTACATATTTCGACAATATTTCGATTACAAAAACTTCACAGATTTATTTAAATGGAAAGAGCAAATATTAAAAATATTTATTTAATGTCTCTGAATACATTTCTTGCGTGGAATGTAATTAGATAGTTTTATTTCGTTTGATATGTGTATAAAAACCTTTGTGACTATATGAGTAACTATTTAAATTTACGCTAAATGCATTCTCCTAAATTATTTTGTCACTTAGAAGTGTAAAATAAGCAAATGAAGAAAAATTTTAAGGTGAAAGTGGTTCCAAAGATGCGTTCGATGTAAAAGAATGAAAAGCGAATTTAACAAAGATACCCACGTCCTTAAAAATGTCTTCTTCTTCCTCTTGTCCTGTTCTCAATTTTATTTGAGGTTGGCGCAACATGTCCTCCTCTTTCACTTAAAAATATTTGTATAATTAAATTTTTTACATACGTGTTATTAATTTTTTTGTTATTTTATATTACATTTTTTTCCACTTTCTACGATCCAAACATATTTCCCTAGTTACCTCGACTTTCATTAAAATATGGGCTTCATGTAATTATAAAATTATAAGGCCGTTTTAAGTTAAATACACATTGGTATCTATTTTACTAGGTCTTAGATTGGTAACATAGTACATTTCGACAAGGTAGCCATAATACTCATGAGTACATCAGCAACAAACTCAATACCGTCAAATTAAGAGACCAGTGCCGAAAACACAAGGCTTCAATAATATTATTCAATGTTTCTCGTTTTCCAAGCCATCAAAACGAGCGAATTCGATCGGATTTTCGAACACAAAGTGCGAAGTTCCGTGAATTTAGGATTAACATCAATTTTTATTGATACCACGCCTCGTCCGTTACGACGTCGCATCGTTGCTTTTCGCAATTTTAAATTTGTCGGATTAATTGCTTAGCGCGCGGTTTTAATTTATCGCGTGTTATCTTTTGTTTCGATTCAATGAGCTTTTAGGGCTAACTGGGAGCTGCGAGAAAAAAATACGCGTACTTACGCATTAAGTCAGAAAGATTACTCTTTATGTCTACGAAAACTAATTACATAATTTAAAAGAATCTTGGAGAGAAGATGGCAGATGGATGGATGGATTATGGCAGTTCGTCACAAACTATTTAAGAGAACCTTATATGTCATGTGTATAAACAGCGATATTCATTCAGTAAAAAGGCTCGTATTTAATTGATCACAATACAAATTCTAATCTAAGTTACAAGAAATATTTAGACTACAGTACATTACGTTATTAAACAATGCAAGGTAGTAACAAAATGTATGACTAAACTTGTTAGATTTACATGGAAACTACTATTCAAAGTCTAAATAATGTTAAAGCAAATGTCCTTTATTTATTTTATTAAAATAATATTTTTGCGCCGTACTATTGCCAAAAGGTATTAATTTTTATTACTTAACCTTACAAAGATACTAACACCAACAGTATCCGTTCCTATATTTTCTTAAGAACCAGTGAAAAAATCCTTTCAAGAAGTTATCACTCGAATCAATCCAATCTGAAGACATTCCAGCATTTCCACTTAGGTCAGCTATAAAAAAATTGTAACTTTTACTCCGTACAAGGTAACATCTGTACAGTAAAATGTTAAATTACTTGGATTAAGATACGTATCTTAGCTGACGAAAGCAAGCTTCAATAGTAGCATAATACGGTTGAATTTGCGTTGGAAGGGTCAAAGAATCTGTAGATTCCGAATAGATGGAGACAAGAAGCATAATATCTCAAGGTTTTATGCCTGTCACGATCGGAGGAGCTATAAACTGCGCCACGCTGAAAATTGAAAGTGACTTTGGCTGTAAAACGTACAGAGTGAAACACTGTAAGCGTTTGTGGATATCAATTTCTGTTTCTACTCGCGTTTATGCCTATTTACGCGTTCCAAGCTTTGTTCCGAAGCTGATAGCTATTCGTATTCGCGTTATCTTAACTTAGGGAGGCTGGTTTAATCTGAACGTCTTGAGTTTCAGTTTCGAATTGCTCTTTATTTTATACATTTATTGGTTTTTAGCATTTATAACCGATGAAAAATGAAGTTCTCAATTCTACTGTTTTTTATATTTGTTACTTCAGTAGTTTCGAGTAAACAAATTGTCATAATTCTTTTATTTTTTTAATTAATCAGGTACTTCTCGTGTGGCTCCGTATCAATTTGGTCTAGTTACGAATGGCATGAAAAAGATATGTTTTAAAATTGCATTAAGTATGTGCGCATTTAATAGATGAATAACTGAATATCAAACACATAGAATAAGTAAGTGTACTTAGATTAACTAAAATCCAAAAATAAATTGTAGTTCAGGCATCCACAAAATCCACAAATCCAAAAATAATGATAACTGTAACTACGTTATATTATCGTAATTATTTATGTTCTTTTTAGTATAGTTTTTTAAAAATCGGTTATACCTATTGTATAATTCCGCCATTTTGTAGTTGCGCCCAACTTGGATTTGAAATTTGTCATAATGTATATAAGTATTACTATACATAAGTAATAGTATAATATACATACACAGTGCTCAAGCCCTTTAATATGATACCTATATTGAGGGAGTTATGACAAAATATGTGGTGGCGAGTATAAATAAGAACAAACCCGACTTGTTAAGATTTAAAAAAAAAACTACTAAATTGGTGTATCCGTTCGAGAGCTATGATGTCACAGACAGACACGTCGAACATCCCATTGTTTTTGCATCGAGGGTTAATAATAAATATATTTTATTTAATTTGAAGTTGTAACATAATGATAACCTTATTTATATCCTTGGGTATGAAAACAAAACATTTTGATAAATAAATTAAGAAGAAAACTAGTCTTAAAATATAGTTTACATATATTGACTATTAGTGTCGATACAATTTTAATACGCATGTTAAGTTATTCAATTAAAATACATGTATACCAGTAAGATATTATTGTTAAGAAAAACACTTGTTAAAATAAATAAGATTCACTCTCCTTTCATAATTGACTGCATTCGGGTACTTTATAGTGAGAAGCAATAGATTCACTATTTGATAAAGATTTGCCGATTTTAATAATGGGAAATTCTCATCATTATCATTTTAAAAGAATAATGCCCTTAGCTAAGTACAGGCTTCCGCCATGAATCTCCACATCGGTTGGTTCCTGCGATCAGTACCTGTTCAATCCTCCACTTTGTGAAGTAACCAACGTCTAGTTTTGAGAAACACGTTGATTACTTTCCTGACCTTACTACTTCAAAGGCAAACAGTATTGCGAGCTACGTGTCCTGCCCATTGCTATTAATTCTTTGGATTATTTTGGCCAACCTAATTCATATTTATGAATTATCATCATTTCTGATTCGATCACGTACAGAAACTTCGAGCCTAGCCCTCTTTCCATTGCCCTTTGAGTGACTTTGAGTCTCCTTGTTAAGGTCTTAATAGTAATTTAAAAGTGGTCAGAATTCTGTGACATATGTCATCACTGGTACCATGCACGTTTCAAAGAATGTTGTTTTGATAATTTCTCAGTTTTATTCAGTACTTAGTTTTAAAATTATGTGCTCCAACAACATATGTACCTTAATTATGTACGTACTTCCAAGAACCTTATTACATTACTTAAGTCATTTTGCCTTCACCTTTAATAAGGGGGCGTGAAGATTATATTACAATATTACTTCCAAAAACTTTGAAGTTATTTTTAGGCCTATTATTGGGTATGCCTTTACGGTGAAGTATTCAGACACGTGACGCCTTACTTCCCTTAGATATAAGAATTAATTAACGCGATTCATAGCAATAGGGAAAATGCATGATATTCTGATAAGATTTATTGTGCGCGCGTAATTCATAAAAGAGAAACATACATTCGTATAGGTTTTTTTATGAATAAAATAAGAACGCAGGCAGCGTCGTTGATTGTACTAAGCGAAGTAAAATTCGGCGTTGCTATGGTCCGTCCGGTCGCACGTGTCTGTTGCGCCCAGCCAAGCCCGGTCGGTGGCACGAACATTGAATAAAAAATTATTATAAGACATTTCCTATCACATGTATATAATTTATTAAATTTTTTACGCTTTTAGTATGTTTCTATTAATTTGTCTGTAATTATATTAATTATGTCCTTGTTCGAGTGAATAGCACACCGGTTTCAAGGTCTCGTTATCTCTGAGGTCTCGGGTTTAAAATATACATTTCTATAAAATTAATTATTAAATAATTCATAACAGCCGTACAGAGCTTACTTTGGGCTAGGCTAATTCATGTACCACCACTGCGCATCCGACCTCGACTCGGCGCCCAGCACACGCTGGCGGAGTGCCCCGCGTGGACCTCCGAGCGTCGAGTCTTGGTCGCAGAGATCGGGCGAGATCTATCTAAGCCGGCATTGATTGCGGCAATGCTGGCGGACAAGGGAGGTTGGAGGGCTGTGGCCTCCTTCTGTGAAGCAGTCATGCTCCAGAAGGAGGCCGCCGAGCGGGGTCGGGAGATGGCCGATGCCGCTCGAAGGAGGCGGCGCCGGGCTCGTTAGCACAACTGCGGCGCCGCCGCGGGTCGCCGGCGAGCGCGAGGAAATCGCGCCCGCGGATACGGCGACCCGGGAGGGACCACGTCCTTTCCGTGACCGGGGGGCATCGTCGGTGGTGGAGATCGGGGGAGGTATTGTAGCCTCCCCCGGAGAGGGCTCCCCTGTATCGGCGGGGGAGCGGAGGCTGGGGGTTCCCGGAAGTAGCTTGGTGTTCCCGGGGGCTCCCTACATGCCTGAAGAAGGCCATCCCTTAGGTTTTTAGTGGGTAGGCCTTCCTCTTCTGGGGAGGAGAGCCCCACATAACCGTCGGCTCGTCACAGCCAGGGTATGCAACTTAATGCATTTTCCTCAGGCGGAACAAAAAAAAGGCTAATTGGTGTAAATGTAAGAAATACTTATTTATTTACTGCACGTCTACATAGTCTCTTTATTTTTTTGGCTTTGTCTGTCGTAAGAAATCGTCTTCGTATTCTGATTTGTAATACATTTCTAAGTTTTATCTGTCCTTAAAGAAAAAAAATAAGTCGACGTACTCGTATAATAGAAATGAATGTGATACGAAACTAGGGAGAGGATGTTATTACTCCTTGGAAAGATAGGTAGAACACCTAAATTTCTCCACCATACTGTTGTCGTTACTATAAATCAGAATTAAATTATACAATTCGATCTACTTATATAAAAAAGTCACTCAATACACGAATTGAGATTAACTCTTTAAGGTTCGATTTGAACAGACAATTTAAAATCTCTACAGTAATATTGCCCAATCGCACATTACTGGTATTTAATTTGTTTTTTAATAAACAATAACTTCTTATAAATTACCATGGTATATATACCTATATAATTTAATGATGGTAATTTAGTGACCTCACTAAGGATCACGAAAACAGGATACACTAGCCACCAAATGCCGCGAGGGTTATGTTGGACTATGTCCCGGTGGGGACGGCCTAGCCAGCATGACCTACCAACTAAGCACAGCTTTAGTTATAAGGACCCTATTGAATTGGGGGTTCAGTATGATTATTAGTCTTCCTTCAAGGCTCATAGTAAATGGCCAGGTCTTAGGTTCATATGTCATCAAGCACATACTAAGCCTTTTATCTTGGTGTGCTGCATTAGATTAACCGAGAACATACCACATAACTTCTCAAATGAACCCCAACGAAGGTCGATCCGTCGATCAATTTTTTTCCTGGAATTTGGACCTACCCATAGTTGAACTATTTGTCCCAGGTAAACATGTTCGCCAACAACTTCCAGGGTAGAAGCTTCAACATTCACAACAGTAGGTGCTACTCGGAGATTCGGTATGATTTACATCATGTCCATGTTCATTTTAAGATCCTGTTAACTTTACTGAGGTCTTCAACTATTTTGACTGGTCTTTTATTGGCAGGTAGCTGATGTAGTAAGGAGTAACTTAGCCTACTTTCATTTTAGAAAAATAAAATAATGTTACAATGTACAAATTCTATCCAGTAACGTGCGCAGTCACGTGCATGCCACTTAAAATAAAAATGCAAAGACCAAAATAAAAGTAAATAAACTCATTAATTTTTTTATTAAATTCCACGCGAATGAAGTCGCGGATACAGCTAATATACAATTACAATAGAGACTATCAATTGAAAATTAAAATTTGTAATGATAAGCTGCTTAAAATTAGGATTATAATGAAACTAAAAGAAGGTTGTAAGGAAATTGGAAAGAAGGAAGAAATTGACGAGACTACGATTGTGGAATACAGTATGGGGTTCTTCAAAAAGGAGTAAATAGGTTTTTGAAGGGTCGACAATGTGCGTGTGACAACCCTGGTGTTGCAAGTGTCCATAAGCTACGGTAAACGCTTACCATCAGGCCGACCGTAGGTCTGCCACCATCATGGTATAAAAAAATTAGAAGATCGAAGCTTTACATATTCCGCCTAGAGGTTCAGTTATCATTACATGCCGAGTTAAAAACAAATGAACGTATTCGCTGGATATGTAGAGCAACTCAGAAACGTACAAAAGACTCGGACATTGTGGAGAAGCAAAATCCAGATTAAAACGCAGACAAGCTAACGCAATTTACATTCGACAACTGCTCCGGGGAACGTTTGCTTAGAAGAATCGGAACAAATTGATAAATTTGCATTTCGGTAATCGTTTTGCGAGTAAACAAAAGATTGTTTTGTTTTTATTTTTGCTGAAGGCTTTTGGTGTGTGTTTTGTTTGGCATTGCTACCGAAGTAATTTCCATTGTAAGAATAGAAGAATATTCGTTTATGTGGTAAACAAAGCATACATTAGAATTACACATTTTGCATATAAGTGTCTACATTACACAATTTACTTTGTTTCTCTTAATTCTTTTATATTTTTTTAGTCTTTTTGACATTTTTAGACAGCTGCAACGTAGGATACGTTTTTTGATTACGTATATGTATGTTTACTTTATTACGTTTAAATATACAATAACGCGGTTTTTACTTACCATGTTATAATACATTGTACTTATAACTAATGTTGTTTTCTTATTTTAAAGGTGTTACATTGACTTACATGTTTACTTTTTTATTAGATTCGATTCGCCGTGAGAATGTCCATAGTACAATCCGTACAATCTCGTACGAGGCGGCGACAGTTCTGGGACGCTCCCCCCCATTCGACATCCTGGCCGACATGTACGCGGCGACGTATGCGTCGCGGCGTGTCGACCGGGGGAGCGATGGGGGGAGCGCCCTGGAACCCGCGCACGAAGTACCTAAGCGGGAGTGGCACCGACGGATTGTGGCGGCCTGGCGTGCGCAGCTCGAATTACGGATCTGCGCGCGTCAGCGGCCCGTCGGTGCCGTACTCCCGCACCTCGAAGCTTGGCTCCACGGGAAGGAGGAGGGAGGTATTGTAGCCTCCCCCGAGGAGGGCTCCCCTGTATCGGCGGGGGAGCGGAGGCTGGGGGTTCCCGAAAGTAGCTTGGTGTTCCCGGGGGCTCCCTACATGCCTGAGGAAGGCCATCCCTGAGGTTTTTAGTGGGTAGGCCTCCTCCTTCTGGGGAGGAGAGCCCCACATAACCGCCGGCTCGTCACAGCCGGGGTATGCAACTTAATACATTTTCCTCAGGGGAAAAAAAAGCATATTTTCGCATACAGCCATTTCTCCTGTACATATCGGTCTCTTATGATATTAATGCTTATGATTATATATTTGTTTTTTGATACAGATGATTAATAAGATAGATGAAACATTATCGAAATAATAAAAATAGGCAAGAAACTATGAAGACCTGATTATGTTCTCTTTCAATAATAATTTACAATACATAATTAAAAGCAACATATTTTATATTATCATATATGTTGCATTTAATTATAAAATTAAATACAATTTTATGTACACATATTAAATAGTACAAAAAAATGAAAAGATGGATTCAGTACATAAACCCAACTTCCGCTATAACATTAGATGATAATCCACCTATCTCACATCGGAATAGAACCTATATAACGGTTCTATAGAGACCTTAAAGGCAGCGGAGAGATTTACATAGGTCCTGTTTGCCATCCCTGTTAAAGAGCCTATCGAGGCCCTTTAACAGGGTGTTTGGAAGAACTGTTTGAAAATATTGCCTTTTCCGCTTGATTACCACGACACCACCTGTTATCGAAACGGAGTATCCTTATCACCAGGAAGCTATCTGGTCTAGAACAATTCAGTTTCACAACTAATTTCTTCAACGTACGTGTGAGTTCCGAGTATTTATTTATTTATTCATTTATTGCATGACACATTTATAATATTAGATGGTAATTATTACATACTTTAGACATATGTGACACCCTATAAGGGCATTATAATGTTTGCATTATTGTCAAATAAAAGTAATACATACAATATTAAACATCCACACATATAAACAATGTAATGCAATACTTATCAGATCGATATTTAATTATACCTATGATTTATATTAAAAACATTCGTCCATAGAGTAAACTGTTCTCTGCAAGAGCTAGAGGCGCCATTCCTTTTTAAATGCGTTATATGGGAGAAACTTTATGTGTTCTGGTAATTTATTAAAAATTTTAATACTCATTGCATAACAATTTCTTTGGAAGCATGCGGTTCTAGGTGTTGGATCAAGAATAAGCCTATATGGATATCTAGTATTTCTCGGATAATAGTCTTTTGCCTCTACAAATGAATTAATGTTTTTTGAGAGATTCAAGTTTTTTTTATGAAGTTATATTGACTAATGAGCACACTGTCTACCAAACGGAAAGTAATTACAATCTATAGTAAATGTGATTCCTGTAAGCTTAGCAAGAAATCTGCAATTTCCATCAGAACTACAGTGTATGTTACCAACTTACGATATAAGATATCGTATCGTCGTAAGTTGTCGTACTGTCAAAGTCGACTGGCAAATCAGAGCCGCAATGCGAGCACTAGAGCCATACCATATAAAAAGTGGTATACCTCTGTGATAAGAGGAACATTTAAATAGTAAATAGATACTCCAGGTAAATAGATACTCGATGTGTGTCTCTGTCAGGACAGAAGAGCGATGATTACCACTTACTGTACGGTAAGCCACTTGTTTGCCTATCACTTTTAATTGATATACGAAAACACAGTAATTAGTACAATTAAGTTCAACACGATTACTTAGAAATAGTAAAACAACATTACTTTAATAGTACATAACGAAGCGACCACACTAATGATTGTCTTGCATGCCGCCGACTAAAAAGCCGTCACCTGCGCTATTTTTTCTTTTTGGCGTCATCCGTGTGATCCCCGATTTACAGTCACAGAAATAGACTTCAAATAGGTCATCGTACGTCGCTAGCAGACAGAACTGTATATGTATCATCGGATTGTGGGGGTCAATCCTTGTTAGCTCGAAGCAGTTTCATTATCGTAACAGTTCATTCCGAATCTCTATGCGCTTAAGTACAAACATAAATATTATTCATATAATATTTTCTTTATAGAAACATATATAAACAGTAGATCTGCCCTCATTGAGATCTAAACCCCTGACTTCACAGACGGGTCCTCGAGAACGGAAACCGTTACCTTCCGATTCGAAGCGATTTCATTGCTCGTTAAGGAACTAAGTATACTCAGTATAATCAAAAAAGCCCGGAGCCTGGTGTGTGTGTGTGACCATAATCTCGTTTATAATTTAATCTGTTCTAAGTAGAACCAAATGAAAATGGTAGGACTTTCATCGCACACCCGGCGAACATGAAGTAAAAAAATAAATCTAATATAAAAGGTATTGTGCCATGTTTTAATTTTAAGTACTCGTAATATAGTGTTACTGAAAAAGTATTTTTAAGCAATACACAATCTTTCAATTTGTAGCAGGGTGTAAAATTGTCTGGTCAAAAATTACTTGTGGGTTTTTTTACTCTGATCTGACCCACATTTTGACTATTTAAGGTTGTAGACTGATGGATTATATGTCAACTGCACTGTGGTTGTAAATTTTCACGTTAAATACAGTTAGCAAGGCTGCAATAAAACTGTAGACAGTCGTGTAGTCGTATTATAGCCTGAGCCTAATTGCTGGTTTGCAGTTGTTAGAACTGCACGCTAACTACAAATAGGCTGGCAGTTTTATTGCAATTAATAATTGCATTCTCACATTGCAATCGGCATGCAATTGAAATGCAGTTCGCCGTTAAACTCACGTGCAAGCGCCACGTCCAAAACACATTTATTTCAAGGAACTATAGGGGAGTTATGCACGAATTGCTGAGGAATTAAGTTACAAAGCTTTATGTCGTTTGATCTCCAACGCATTGTAAAGATTTGTTTTAGAAAAATACAACTTATACAAGTTGTACGTATATTTTAAGAAATTTACCTTTATTTTAACGTATATCAAATATAAACAAACAAGAAGTACTCGTAGATATCGCATTAGTGTGTTGAAATTGAGGCGTTTAAATTTGGGTAATTGTTGTAATATTATTTACTCATATTATAACACCTGGAGGATGAAGAGGGCTTTCGTTCCAAATTTAAGTATGGCTTATGCTGTCTCCTATATAATTTTGATTTTATTGCATCGGAATCTACTCGCGTACAATACGTTTTAGACTGCTCAAAGTCACCCAAATGGGCAATGTAGAGAACTGTAATGCTTATTCACGAAGTTTATCCACGTAAACGAAACAAAAATATGGAACCTCTGTCACCAACATACGGCAGTAACTTTCCGCTACCAATGATCATTGCAAAAATAGTGGATGGCAGGAGGAAATGGGAGGCTTTAGTCTCCTTTAATGAAAAAGTATTTTTTAGAAGGCTGCAGTGGAGAGGGAGCAGTGAAACGACGCTTAAAGAAGCGATCTATCTGAAGAACAGAAAGTAGGTTTCGAATCCAGTCCTAATTTAGTACAGGATGGACATCGAGATGATTTAAATGAGTTTCCCGTCAAGACGTTCTAATACGCCTGTTGATTAGCGCTTTCACCTCAAAAAAAGGATTACCGACATAACCCACAGAGTTATGAACCTTAAATGTAAATGGTGAGAATGTATTTCTCGTAGAAGGAACGTTGTTTCCACTCCTTTCTTACTTACCTTGTAACGTGTTTTTTTTACTATTGTTTTCAGCACAATTTAATCAACAAAATTCTGTTAATTTCATTAATTTACAAATTTAATTCTTGTTTACATATTCTATTAGGATTTTGTGACAGATATTTATTTTTTGTTAACCTTTTAAGTGGAAGTAAGAGTGAAGGGATCGGAACCTGTACAGCCTCAGCATAAGTGCAATTTTTTTTGTCTTAATTTATATTTCATAAATTTTACTTATAACAAGATGGACATAGGGACAAAACATTTAGTGTCTGTATTCATTTAATCAGCATACATATGGTGTTGAGTCTGTGATAGGAGTTTTAGTTGGAGTGGTAATTTAGAGCTTAAATTTCAATATACAGATCTATGGTTGTAGAGGTTTGATAGGGTGAAGCCATGGACTGTAATAGTAAACCTTAACATATTTTCATAACTAATATATACCTAATATTATCTATTAGGAGTTTACTTAAAACAAATTCTTTTGTTTTGGTTTATTTAAAATAAGTTTTCGTTTCTTTCTCTTGTTTGGACAATTCCGCTTTTCTTCACTCGGTGATGCTTCCAATTCGGAACGTGACGGCTTGCTCTATGGCGATCCCTCCGTGGCTATTTATTGGCTATTTCGAGTCATGGCTGTCATTTTGACGTCGGCGAGGAGGACGCGAAGGATGGGTCTTTCGGCGTTCCTCTCCTGGCGGATGTGCCGCTTTAGGCCACCATGAAGATAAACTAATAGTTTTCTTTTTAATATTTTCTTTTTAATATTTCTTTCAATAACGGCGTAATGCCTTAATTAATTTCGTCAAGCAATCCCAGATAATGGTGAGTTGTAATTTCTTCTTTTGTTTAACTTTAAAGATTTCCCACATGTTCGTGGGATAGATATTTCATGTTTTGTACATTGTTGTAGGGTTCACGGTATACCTCGGAACCATCTCAAATATAGGGCGTTTGGGCCGTTTCATCCAACGTGACTTTATGCACCCAGCCATGCGGTGATGTAGATTGTCTTACTTATCAGCGGAAATCCCTGCCATCACCGATGGAATCCCAACGTATAAGGTGACCTCTTACAATTTATACCGTTTTGCGTGTGTGAACCACCGTATTTTGGGAGGATCAATTTTTCTTTTGATGACATTCACCTTGGGTGACGAATGGAGGATGGCTCAGCTCAACTGAACTTTTAAATGTGTAACGTGTGCAACATACCGTGCCCATTGATTTGCGGACGATTGTATATATATATTTTTTGGTTTTTGTATTTAAATGTTTAATCTTAATTGTAATTATAAACTTTCATATATAAATTTCTTGGTTTAATTTTATCACCTAACCATTTGAAGCTCTGTTTGTATTTATGTGGAGGCGCCCATATCATTAATCCTAAATATCTACATAGATCACCAGGTCGGTTCGATTCCGATAAGGATTATACCCACACCCTGATCTTAGCTGGCAAATTTTCTTTTTTCTTAAACTATCATAAATAAAACGCTACAACCTTACCATTTTTCTGACGGTGCTGGATATTAACAACTCAAGAACTTTGGATTGGAGATCCTCAGAGGATGTCCAGTAGTCAATAGTAGGTCGAAATTCGACCAGACGAACTACTAGCATATTAATTAAGTCGAATCAATATTACTACTACAAATTTGCCTATCGTAGCATCACGGCAGGTTATTACGGTTGTACAAACACGCCCAACGGATCCCAGTGAGTGTTCACTGCGGGGTAATAAACGCCAAATTGGTTTTGCTACGATGATTTGTTAGAGCAAAATTCAATGTCGAGTGCTTAATGAAAAAATAGCTGGATGAAATCCCTCAACGTATAGTCTTTGTTCGGCAACAAAGGGAATTGAGCGAAAGTTAATCTAGCGGGATTTAATCCCTTTATTTATTTCGTGGAACGTAAGAAATGGAAATGCAAATATCGTCACAGATACAATAGGACATTTGAAAATAAGATAAGCTGAATTAAATTTAAATTAAAACCAGCATATAAAGTTGAAAGTCAGAGAAAGAAATTTGTCAGATTTGCATAGAATAATATACTGTTATCCTTTTCATTTTTACAAAATACTGTCTTCATGAGTACACCCTTAATGGGTGATAGGAATTCTAACGCGCTTGACCAGCAACCGCCGTTTGTTTATCGTCAAAATAATGGTGTAAAATTACATCTTTGCTGTTTTCCGATAATATTACATAAAATGCTTTACTACGCTTATCAGCTTTTCATCACAATTAATATACGTCTCCACCGAGAAGCACGAACCCACTTCAACTATATTAAAACGATTGTAGTACGCTTCTCCAGTGGGGATTGGTTGACTTCATACATCTTTAAATTTCTTTGCAGGTGTACACTCGTATACGCTGCTTCACGTGTTTCCCTTCACTGTAGCACATCAGATAAATGTACATATGAAATTCAAAAAACGAAAAATACATTTGTACATAGTAGGATCGATCCCAGACTCCCGAATCATTTAGTTTGTAGACCACAGCGCCACCGACTCTCCTTATCAACTTTAACTTACAACAATCACCAAAAGTCGACCACATGCAAAAGACTGCACCTGCGTTATATCTGATATTCCGGAAAATATATATTTTCCTGTATTAAATTTTCCTACGTCTGATCTGAATCTATTTCTATATCATATTTCATTAGAATCAGTTGAGCAGTCGGGATTTGACCACTAATATAAAAAAATTATTTAGCATAAAATTGTGTGGACTACCACGCAGAGGTTGCCTACGTGAATCAACCAATGAGCACGAACTGGAACGATCGCCAGAATGTGTCACTGTGTCGATTTTTCTTGGATTTGTCACAAGGCCAAGCTTTCCTGTGTTTAAATATATATTTTATATGTGATAAAATGGATAAACTAATGATAATTCTGACTAAATTGCGTCAAATATATATTTAGAAGGTGAAATTCTTAAATATATATTTTATATACAAAAATGTAATATTTTTGTATATAAAATATATATTTACAATTTAAGATATATTGTATATGTTTAATGATAATTACATAATTTTACAATCGAAGACATTGAATGAAGATTCCAATAAAACTTTAACTTATAGTTGGCAACGATGTATTAGATGTTTTGGCTTATAGGGGTTCAAATACAGGAGTGTAATGTAAGTACCAGAACACCTACTATTTCCATTGCACATGTCCAGATAAAATCTCGACTGCGAGAAAATACTGAAGGAAATCATCTACACAGAATAAAGAATCAATGAGAGATGCAAACAACCTTAAATATCTCGCCATATTCTAAAAAGCTCGGCCATTCCCTTATCAGACCAAAGAGGGACAAAATCTAATTAGATATAGGCATAATAATCGGATACTACAAGTCAATTAAAGGTAATGTACAAATACCTATTCATAGTAGGGGTAACAGATAATCCTTTGTGCAAAGGGTGCGTGGTAGTAATGAAAACACTACTGTACGTCCTTATGGAATACCGACGTTTGGCCGATCAACAGGCGAACTTCTCCATTTCCCTTATCCCTACCAGTAGGATTTAGCATGAATGTAGTAAGACGAAAGAGTACGAAACATAACAACCTAGTCATGAGGTTAAGTATAAAAAGGCTGAGCTAAACTAAATAACTAACTAATGTTGTATGATGCGCAAAAAATAATAAATAAATAAATATTTCTTTCACCAATTAGCCTTGTCCAAACTAAGCATTGTACCGTTTGTGTTATGGAATTTAGGATAACTTTATACTATGGGCAACTATATATTATACATATATAAATATTTTTGATATAAATATGTACTTACAACCATGACTGAAGCACGACTTCATCATACACACCACGCCCCCTCAGGTCTCGAGCCCGGATCCTCAGAGATGCCGACACCTTCAAACCGATGCACTAACTTGGTTGTCGAAAAGATTTAATAATTAGTAAATACCAAAATATAATTCAGTAAATTACCTGCAAAAACAATATGTAAATGAAAGTTCATCAACCTTGTCATAGCAACATAAAGTACTGATGAGCGAAATCGAATTCGCCGTGACAAGGCCACTCACTGGCATTGACAGCTGACGAAGGACGACTGCGTCCAACTAACGACCACTCTAGGTTGTATTAATAAATGTGTTTGATCTGAAACTCTACTCATTTCAAAGTGATTTTAACACATATATTCAATTCAGTAATCCGACAAATCAACTCCATCAAAATTTGTAGCGATATTGACAGATTTAATCATTATTATCGCTAATTGCCTTTGAGGTATGATATTATTCTACTAAATAATCTTATCGAGTGACAAGAAATTAGTTTCAGTAATCGGAGGAGCGTATCGCTCTAAATATTTGTTTATGCACGTCCAAAAAGTTTAATTAAAAAAAAACATTGACGTAAAAGAAGGCCAAACACTACACAACTTCTCAGCTCTATAGACAGAATAATAGCTACCATGACGATGACAGGTTCAAGGTCTAACGTCTTCATAAAACATCAAGCAAAATTTTGTTTACCTGCCAGGTTACGTTAAGACGGTGTATACCACAATTATTAAGGTTAATAACATCCTGCAGTCATGTATTGGTGTAATTTCACGACATTCTATATATTTCAAGAGATTATTAGCAATTCTTATCATGATACCTGTAATTCCCGTCGACCATTACCAATGTACTAAGCACAATATTTTAAATTAACAGTTCAAAGTCAAAATATTATTACAAAGCGATAAAAACGTTTAACCTGTCGCTAACACTATAAGCATTATGCACATACACAGCTTAGTAAAAATGTAAATTGGAAAAATTATGAAGCAAGTTGAGCGAAACTATTGTTTGTGTTACATTGAATTGTATGAATGTTCGATAATTTAATTATTAGTGACAGATAGGACTTCCATTTTATATAAAACTTCAGTACCAAGCCCCGCAATATATTCGCCATAAATACTACGTAACAAAATTATCGACAGTAAACCGAGACGTAGACAGGCCCACCCCAGTTTAGCGCCCTAGCAAACAGTGGGAGTAAACTTGGGCCGAGTTTTGTTGTTTTTGAGCGGATGGTGGTCGGTAATTCAATTGCTTTATTGCTTCGGAGCACTTGCTACGACTGTCTGGGGATACGTGGCGTTTGAAAGTTCAATGGAAGACGACAACTTGAAGTTTTGTATATTTTAACTATTTGCGATACATACAAATATGCGGAACTAAGAAACAGTAGGATTTGATCCCATATTGACGCGACTTCATTATATGATGTAGCTAGCGTTGAGGTATACCGGCACTTCACGTGAATAACTTGAATAAGCATTATCCGAAATATATGCCAGAACCAAACGTACACTATGGGAAAGATAATATTTTGCTATAGCAAATAGCAAGCCTACCATGAAACAAAACATAAATGTAATAATGTATTACATTTAATAATATTACAAAATTTATATTGGAATTATATTTTATAAATCGAAACAACATAAATATAACTTTAACGTTGAACGAACATTAATAATTCAAACTAAAATCAAATCACTGTTTAACCAAAATAAATCAAATAATCATTTGAATGGTAATTACCCAGTACTTTACGAAATGCACATACAGTTTCAAGCTAAAATGTACATTTTTACCGTGATGCCGCATCTATTGCCTACATAATAAAAACTATTTTCATGATTGCTGACTGTGTTGACGTATTGACTGTGATACATAGAATATTTGACATACGGTAGCTAAGTTTCTCTCATGTGATGTTGACAGCTAGCTTCACCGGGATTCTTCAATATCTAATGAAACTGCTAACCAAATATTAAATAATTAAGTGTATCAATTATTGATAATTCAAAAATACTTATTACTTATATCAATAATATTTTCAATAATTTTCAATATAATTAAACACACTCTGTAATATAAATCAGAATATCAGAAATCAGTATTTTAATTGTAATAAAAATTGTATTTGTTTTATTTGTATAATCGTTATTGATTCCAAGCTTTTAAGACTTATACAATTTATCGAATTAAACATTTATTATTCTTAATATGTAAATTGTAATTTTGTCTAAGGAAGCCTATACTTATATTGTAAAGAGGAAAGATATGTTTGTTTGTCTGACTGAGTGCCGAAGCTACTATACCTATGTTGATAAAAATTGATATAGAAATAGTTTGACACTTACAGGAAACACAGTATTTTTTTATTACGCACAAAATATTTCTGATTCAGGAAAAAACGATAAATACAGCTGACGCAATCTGAAATATTGAGCAAGGACATAATATAACTTATGCCGCGGGAATAAGTCTTCCTTGTAATAATACCTGATACGACACGGGCGAAGCCGCAAATGGAAAGCTAGTAACAAATAAAACAAGTTAATAAAGCAAAATTAAAAAATCTGTTTAAAACAATTGTCGAGATTGGTTGTTTTATTTCAAATAAACTAATTCTGTGTTAAATTAATATGTTATCCTCCGGGATCAAACTACCTCTATACCCAATTTCCTTAAAACGAGATTAATCGTATTTTATCTTTCCTATATCTTAATTTGATTTTAAAGGATTTCTTCTTTTGTATATCATAATTTGAGGTAATCTTCAAAGCATCCAATGTCACAATCTTTGCTTCCTTATAACAGTAATTTATATATAGTCTTATAACCAGAGACTAACCTAATTACGGAATCAGTGATTTAATTTTCATTTTCACTCGCGCTGCACAGAACACTCCGTAGATAACGCGAGAGACACTTTCAATATTAATAACAGCTATCAAAGAGTAAGGTGAGTCTAGGTCCATAAACAAAACTTCGCCATTAAGTTATCAAGGCAACCATCCGGGTAAGGCGATGAATTCCGCCTTACAATCTGCCCAGTCTAATGAAGTTTTAATAATTCAGAATGTTCTCAAACTGCTCTGGCCGGAGTTTGGACGGGTGGTCTCTTTGCGGTCTGTTTAAAATGTTAATTGGCTGACTTGATAAGCAGTTTAGATATTAGAAGTTTGTTTTCGACGATGCCATTCAGACGGTGAAAGGTTTGTGCGGCAGTTCGTAACGAAGACGTTGGAAATATTCTTGTTTCTTCGAAGATAGCTGTATAGTTTGTTTCCCTTTGACCCGAAACAACACGCTTATGTCGCCAGACGCTTCAATCCTTGTTGTCTCTACTTTCAATCCAAACAAGCGGACAACACCGCACATTAAAAGCTTAGTCTTCTTAGCAACTACTAACGCAACAAAATTAATTGAATGAAAACTTTATTACGCAAACAATTTAATTGATAATACTAAACGTGTCTATTCATGTATTCCGTTTTGGTCGTTCGAAACAAAAACCAATACTTTTAGTCAGGAATTCAGTTGTTGTACAACACGGCCATCATAAATATTCTCCAAGCGCCCTCACTGAAGGGTGGCGTATGCTTTTTACCAATATTTCGCCGATATTTCAAAGGGGTAGAAAGTGCTGACATCATAGGGCAAACGTGCTGAAATTTAATCTTCCTACCAGAATTTTCTGCGAACATCGCAATTCAGAAATCGAGAACTGCATATAATTAAACTGAATCTATCCGAACAGCTGAACGCAAAAGTTTAAAAGCTATGTGGAAATATTGCTAAAGTAACTTATCCAATATGAGCATTATGACAAAGCTTTAAGATCGAAATTCTTTTGAACTTTACAACAAAGGAAGGTTGCAAAGTGCTTTCGATATGATTAAGCTGGAAGTCGATTTCTTTGATTTGTGTACTATTTAATCTGAAACTTGTAGAGCTTATTGAAACTTTCCGATTTGATATTTGTAGTTTGTATTTTTTATTATTGTTGTAAACTCACGAGTAAGTTGATTGCCAACCCTGATATGTGACTAACATGTCAATTTAACAACTGCAAATTTTTAATATTCAGTTTACTAGTCGACAAAAGAGCCAAATATATACTCATACGCGATTTTCGAAGAATAATATCTTTTAAATCAATCTATGAATATATACAAAAACTTTAATTATCAGCGAATAACTAAACTATTGAGAAAATGTACCCTTATTTAATTTGTTTAGGAAGGTTTTAACAACATTGACATTATAGAGCTTATTGTAAAACTGTCATAGTTATCAAAATCCTCTGCAGATTAAACACTTCGGAAATCGAAAATATACAACATGAGCATAATAAGTAATTGAAGTTGAGATAACCATTTCAATTTATTTATAATCATATTTTTGCACAAGAAGTGTGCAAATATATATATATATATATATATATAATTATATATAATTTCATGTGACCCATTCACATGAAATTTTTTTCATGAATATTTTGAGCACCTTATGTCATAAAGTTATTATTAAAAATAATAATTATTTTTCAAATAATTTTATTGCTTGATTGCATATTCATCTTCTTAATCATTTACTGTAGCTACAAAAAAAAGTTGCCTCTTATGGCTTGACAAAAAAATCTAAGTACTTCAAAATGTATGAAAAAAGTTTGTTTTTGATTTGTGACTTTTCTAGTACTGAAACCTCAGTTGGTCCCATAGAACTTTTTAGCAGCATACGAAACAGGATCGAATAGCATCTAAAAAAGTTTTTGTAAAAAAATCAATTTTTCTTGCTAACCGTACATTTTTTGAAAATCTGTGAATGGGAATTATTATTTTTTTTTAAATTATGAATAGTCTCCTAAGACCAATTTCTTGTAGCTGCAACGATTAAGGTACCTCCCTTGGCTGCACCATTTAAACTTTCCACTCTGTATTGTATTGTACGTATTTTATATAGAAAACTTTGGTCTTTTCAAACATACAATATAATATAACAGTATTTTAAGTAAACGCAGCACTTTAATGTAATTAGTAGAGTTTTATTTTTTCTGCAATACTACCTAAAGTAATTAGCAAAACGCGCAGTTTCCAACTAGCTGCAGGCACTACAGTTCAAGAGTAATTAACTATCTCCAGTTCCTGCTATTTAGTGTAATTTGTTGTCCATTGTACAGACACTTTTATTGTTGTGTAGTTTATATAACGTTAGCGCTTTAGCTTGGTACTGAATTGGCTTGTATTGCTTGTGAAGAAACCAAATATACATCATGTAACCAGTATAAAGAGTGGGTAGTAAGTGTGTGATATACTTATAATATATAAATTTCCCATAAATTATGGACGATGTCTTTAATTTTATTAAGAAATACTATATTACGTTAGTGGAGCTGTGGTTTCGGCACTGATCTTAATATGCACATTTATGCCTTTTTGTATACCAGGTGTATACAGGTGTAGGCTATATAAAGGCTCTTTTTACAGCTAATTCTTATTTCAAATAGTGACAAAACTTGTGCGTTGTAAATTTCAAGATGATTGTTACTACGCACACATAGTAATGTGCTTTAGTGTTTCAAATTACTCTCCTCCCCTACTAGTCTCTCCAGTGCGATAAATAAAACAGGTTTTTTCAAAGCTAATTCCTATTTCAAATACTGCCAAAACTTGTGCGTTGTAAACTTCAAGATGGTTGTTGTTACGCACGCATAGTAATATGCCTCGGTGTTTCGAATAACGTCTCTCCAGTGCGACGAATACAACGGCTCTTTTCAAAGCTAATTCTTATTGTGTGTTGTAAACTTCAAGATGATTGTTGCAACGCACTCATAGTAGTGCTTCGGTACTTCGAACAACGTCTCTCCAGTACAACGAATAAAACAGCTCTTTTCAAAGCTAATTCTTATTTCAAATACTGACAAAACTAGTGCGTTGTAAACTGCAAGATGATTGATGCTACGCACTCATTGTAGTGCTTCGGTGTTTCGAATAACGTCTCTAGTGTGACGAGCAGCTCTTTTAAGAGTAAATTCTTATTTCAAACTGACAATAAGGCTCTTATCAGAGCTATTTCCTTTTATTATTTATGTAGGCTACCTTTAAAAAAAATCAAACTTGTACGTAAAGTCTACTACGTAATTCGTATTTGGCTAACTTGATTAATAAGGCCTAATTGCTCTAACAGTTAAAGTATGCTTCTGCCTTCGGTAATAGGAACGGATATCAGCGATGATTAATAACGTATTAATGCATATCCATTATGTAATACTGAGTGGCATGTTTAGTTAGCGGCTTGACATGTCATATTATAAATAGGCAAGAACACCGTAATGCTTGAAGGAGATATAATTTGTACACATTTCTAAATTTTCTGAAGATTTCTGAGTATTTTTAAACACTGTCCCATTAGGTGAGCAATATGTTCAAATCTTCGACATCTTACATCACCTAAAGGGTTTACGAATCTTCTATCCCTACTAATACGCCAGTTTTTGCCAGTTTGTAAGTACTACCAAATGGATTTTATTAGAACTATATTAAAATATAGCTTATATATCAAAATATCTTACAATTTATGAAGATATTGATCAAAATATGACAAAAATATGAAGTAGGAAAAACATCTACCATGTGGAAACTAACTATGGCATTCGTTGCCAAAACCGCTCGAGTTACACATATGTTAATGTATGATGGAAATGTTTAACTTAAATAGTCCTACAATATCTATATCTTATATGTAAGCTTTTATAGCCAAAATAGTGAACGATAATTACAATAAAAATTGTTAATTTATTCTAAATGCACATTTGGTAGTAATAAAGATAGTTTATAGGCCTGTGATTAGGGCTTCGCAGTGTTTTGTTACCGTATTTTTTAGATTGCCAATATTGTTACGTTATTATAGTGCGATTGTAACATCTCAATATAGTCAGGCTGTTATATTTTTCAATTGAGACCCAAAAATTGTTTTTTTTTTTTTTTTTTTTCCTCGCGGGGGAGGCAGTGAATCCTCATAGGGGGCGCGCCACCACAGTGGTCGCTATGACAACCCCCTGGTGCTTGGGCGACCTTGCACCGGATACCACCCGCGCCCGGTCTACGGCGGGTGGTTATGTTGGACTCTGACAGGTCAGCCTACCAACTAAACACTGCCTAATGCCTTTGGCCGGGCAGAAAGCCTGGGGCCCTATCGGCTTCATCGGAACGCTCGCCCAAAAATTGTGTAATAATTTTAATGTCATAAAGTTCTGTACTAATTCAAGCTACTTGAAATACCTTCGCAGACCCTAGTTTGAAATAAATTGTTAGGTCATCTTTGTTATAGAAAAAATATGAATTTTCTCTAACCTAATCTAGTATATGTCAGAATAAAACCACAAAGACTTATAAAAACCGAGTTGAGTCGATGTTGTTTACAAATTTAGGTATATTTAAACATTCCTATAGATATTCTTGTACTGTATAATATTGTAGATGTAAATTGTAAATACAAGCGTTAATACATTAATCTTAGCACAAAATAAAAAATTATCAAAATAATATTGTTTTAATAATATGGCACTCGACCGATCTGTGTAAAGATTTTCGGAGAAGGTTTAATATTGGACGTCTTATTTAAAATTGTGATAATATGTGTCTCGTCATGTTAAACTCATAAATATGAGTAGACATATTGTTGATGTATGAATACCAGCAATAAAATGAGTTGCAACAGAGTTATATGAGTTGTTAAAGTAGAACGTAAGCTGGCTGATAATTCTTCTTGATTTCGATAGTAACTAACAAATGAAATGCTCTCATCTACATATATCCTGAATAGCTCAAATGATATCAAAATAAAGATAGAGCTTATGTACATATTTGTGGATAGAAAAGTTAGCATTTAAAAATGGAACCGATGAAAATTATTTGCTCATCATTATTGCAATTAGAACCTTTGTTTAAATACACGACATACTATAAATCCAAAACTATCTTTTGGATAAAACCCAACTACAATGCAATCCCGCAATTAACCGTATGTACAGACTAATATATTACGCACGCTTCGAAATGGAGCAGACACGGCAGCACAGGCTCGGGGGATTAAGCGGAACCAGATTATTGTTACATGACCCGCAATTGATCTGGGTAGAAGCAATGAAATGCGTTACCGTAGGACGAATGCCATAGTCTAAAATACTATAGAGTTGTGAAAGGTTTTTGATGTAGTCTGCACTCATCACATTTTGTAAATAAACACAACATAAAATGGTTCTTCTAGATTAAGACAGCCCAAAAGGAACAATAATACTAACCTTCATTATTTTTCTCCTACTGTTCGTTAATTTTATTTATGATGACCTCTGTAATCGAGTGACTAGTAAACCGGTTTCAAGGTGTCGTTATCTCTGAGGTCTCGTTATCTCTGAGAAGATGAATGAAAAACTCATAACACAAGCCATTGGGCTAGGCTAATTTGCGCTTACACGTAGTAAGAAATATTTATTATTATTAATTATTATTTCCTGATAGAATTAAAAGATGTGTGACACGACAATGATATATATTTATTTACGACAGTGATACAGTCATTAGTATATCCAAGTTTCAAAATATGTTTTTTTTTTTCAATTGATACTTAATTTTAAGCCTTCAACATTAAGTTCATCGGTTGTATAATTTGATAAATTTGTATAAATTGATGTGATGTTGTGTGTACCTACTACTAAATGCTGGTTCAGTGCCACACACTAAGTGACTGAATTGCTCACAAAGCACCAACGACGCATCTCACAAATAGACGCATTTTCTCTCCCACCAATCAAACTTACTGTCAGCAGAAAGCAAGTGTTTCTACAATACTTGCTTACCTCAATATTATACATCAAAACATATTACAAATGTTATATATAAATAACAATAATAATTAACATTATAACATATAAACATTAAAATGTACTGTGAAATTAAACATAGTATTACTTATTCTAATGCCGAAGGGCGCTTAAAGCTAGTGTTTTGAAGATCAATTAACTTACAAATCATTTCTAAGTATCTAAAGATATAAGACAGACAATTGCGCAATAACTGAAACCATCTCTACTGTTGGCTCCAAACATAATTTGTAATTTATAGGTGCAATAACTATACAACTTGCTCGGAAGATTAAACACGAGGGATTACATCAACATAGCCGTCTCGAGACAACCACGATGTGAGCCTCACTACAAATTATTCTGTGAGCGTACCAGACCCTCTAAGTTGCTACTAAGCAACACAAATTGTGACGCGACTTCTAGTTTAGTTATACCTACGCGTTTAACTTACTTTGACTTTTGATAGTTGAGTGTCAATATCTTAAGATATGTTTAATTCATAAGCAATGCCACAGAACCTGGTAAGCGATTTAAATAAAATATACATTTTCTCTCAATAAAATATAAAATATTGGTAGCAATCCGTAAAGTTTAGATAACGGGCATTTTTTTTTCTAATATTTATGATTTACTTATTTGACGACCGTAGTCGAGTGGTTAGTACACCGGCTTCAATTCAAGGCGCCATCTCTGAGATCCCGGGTTCCAGTCCCTGTGGGGGGCAGATGCTTGTATGATGAATGCGATCATTTGCACCTTAGTCATGGTTGTTAATATATATTTCTATCAAAAATATTTATATATGTATAATATATGTATGCCAATCCGTTACCATAGATTCCATAACACAAGCCTTTAGAGTTTATTTTGGGTTAGGCTAATTGGTGTTAATGTAAGAAATATTTATTTATTTAATATCATTAAAAAATCTAAGAGATACATGAAATTAAAGTAAAGAGATAAATATACAAAATTCATAATTTTCGTGTTCAGAGTAATCAAATACTACTGAGCCAACTTTACGCCAACGTATAGCCAACGTATAGATTACGACTAAGTAATCAAAATATAGACTATAAGGCCAGCACAATATTTACTACACGAAAAAAATTATATCAGTTACACAATAAACTCGATTCCCCTCAAAACGGTAGACATATACTTAGTTTAATAATGCTGTTTGCAGTTATTATTCCATCGCTAAGCGATACCCGTTTGTTTTGATTACACCGAGTGCATTGGAGGTTTTCGCCAGCAATTAGCGCAAAAATATTACAGTTCACAAAAAACTCGATCCTAAATTATGAATGCTTTTTTCGCTGAATGTTTTTTTTTACATATATTAGCTTACTGCCAAATACTTTCTGAAATACATTTAGAAAGTAAATGCATTATTGGTAATGAATCGGGAGTGGTATAAAAGTGTATAAAAAGTGGTATAAGATTTCAGACTCTGCTGTAACCTGTAACCTAAATAAGTGAAGAATATTGCTAGTGTTCTGATAATTATCAATTCAGTTAATCAGGCATCTACCTTCACTTCAGCTTTATCTTCGAGATAAAGGGTAGGAGGTTTCCTCTCATATGTAAAGATAGTGAGGCCATATCACCCTTTAATATTATATTGATACTACAAAGCCAGCAAGCTTCCATATCGTAGGGATTAATTTTAATAACTACGTAGTTACGTTGCAAAATATTTTTACTATAGTAAAAAACATAATGAAACTATAGCCTTTATAGATATAATTCGACTTTTATTTAAGACTTTAAGTTCAAATTATTCATTAAAAAATTAGTCCTTGTTGATTTTCTTGCTTTCCAGTAGGTCTTCCGTCATAGACTGGTGAACCTACGACGTATCGTCTGTGACGTAAAAATGTGATTGTTAAATATAATTCGAAAAAAAAAATATTTTGGAAAATAGCTAATATAGACCAAAAAACGTATGAGTTACAACATATTTTATTTTTGTATTAAAACGTGTAATTAATAAACGATCTGTAAACGCATTCGTGTGTTATTGAAATTAAAAACACGAATATTCGTCGACCACTCATAATGGTTTACGGCTCCGAAACCTTTTCACATTCAAACACATCAATTCGAGTAATTGACGTGTTGTGATATAGTCAGCGGGTTCCAATTTCGACTGTTTTTATAACTCATAGTTTGAATATCGAAATAGGCATTCTCTACCAGTCAACCTGCAAAATGTGTTAACAACTGTGGACGGCTATCAACCGCAAGTTTAAAATTTAGTTGCTGGCTCCGCAAATAAACAGTCGAATTTCCATCAGAATAATGGCCCAGATCAAAGAATATTTTAAGAACAGAGTTACATAGTATGTGGAAAGCAAACAAAAATTTATAATTGATATGCAATTTCAAACTAATATGAAATATTTTTTTGTGGAGAATCCTATGTACTCATCGAATGAATTTATGACACTCAAAATGGCTGAACGTATCTTCTTACCAAATAATTTGATATTTTAATATATATATAAGATATATTATTGAGGATTTTTTTAAAATAAACCATAAATAATTTCTCTGAAAATACACATTGAAAGTTAACTAATATCGTCTTCTTAATTATAAATTTTACGATTAATTTATATCTCTAGAAGAATACAAGTTTTCTTATTGCTTTTGTAACTTCCACAGATAACTTATGAATACGCGAACTAGCGCGAAGCGCGGCAAATTCAAATTAATGAAATGTCATTTCATTATATATATTATAAGTTTAATTAATTGAATTGTAATAATATAGTAATGATAAGCTTATAACGACTGACTAGCCTATGGGGACGCAAATGTTATAAGATAAATTAATAAATATATAATTAACTAGCTGACCCGTGCCCACTTCGTTGGGCATAATATTAATAATACCCGAAGCGAACACGAGAACGCGATCCGAATTAAGCCGTCCGCTGTCCGTTTTTTCTCCAATTCACTTTGCAAAACGGACTACCACGAAATAGCCTTTTTTTTATTTTTCGATTTTTTATATAACCTATGACACTCAGCAATAACGTGGCTTTCTATTGGTGAAATAATTTTTAAGATCGGTTCAGTAGATCCCGATATTATCTCTTACAATTTAACAAATATACAAACACACAAACTTGACTTCTTTATAATATTAGTATGATGAATTTAGATTGGTGACACTATCTATGCTAGTCTTTTAGCAGTATTCTTCAATGGGGAAATGCCCTTATTATATTCTAATAAATATTGCTTAGTTCTTGTCTCAACTTAAAAAACCGGGATGGAAAAAAACGTACACAACCCAACAAAATTTCCAATATAACGTGTTCTATAACAAAATATACGTTAATTTAAAAACTAAGTGGCTTACTAACATTAAAGCTATTTTAATCACTTATAGGAATATCTTATAACATTACAAGCCCTAATGTTGTTTTTGTTCTTTAATATGAATAACATAAAATCTAATTTGCAAAAAAACTAAATTAATGCTATCTCGCCGTAAGCTGCATTGTCACACTGACAGCTTGCCTCAAACTACACGGCAGCTTTCTTCACAAATGTCGAGATTCTTTCATTTGGACGGTTCACCTTTGGTCTTTATATGAAAACGTAATTCTTACATAAAATATTTCATGTAAAAAATACATTGAAAATGCGTAGTTCGAACGTTCTTTACTATTATTAAATTAGCCGAGCCTATTTAAGCGTCTCTTCTAACAATGATTCAATATTTTTAAAGAAAACACAAACTAATAGAAGAAAGAGAGAGAATGAAGTACATCCATATATCACAGACTTGTATAATGTGTACCAAAGGTAAAACGACATTCTACATTTGCGACTGTACCCATGACATAGGATAAGAATAAAAATCGGTAAAGTGCGAGTTGGACTCGCGCACGTAGGGATTTGTAATTGTATGAAAGGTAAAATGTGGTTTAAGATTTATAAAATATTTAAAAAACTAATTATTTGATCTCGTTCAAAACAATTTTTGGGTAGAAGTTTGCATGGTAATGTACATCATATATTATTTTTACATTTATCATTCCCTTATTTTAGAAGTTACGAGGGGGGGAGGACACACATTATAGCTCTTATAGTTAAGGAAAAAGTGGCTGTGACATACGGACGGACAGACGGATGGACAGACATGACGAATCTATAAGAGTTCCGTTTTTTGCCATTTGGCTACGGAACTCTAAAAAGGGTGGGGTGATGTTTTGGAAATAAAATCTCAGTGCATCACGGTATCTAAAATGGCGGACGCCTGGATACCACTCTGCATTATGTATAAGTTGCGTCCAATTCAATCCATCATTCACTCGTTGGACATGATTCAAAAATCTTCACTGAATCAAGCTTCAATACTGAAATAGATCGGGGCATTGACCCGTGCTATTAATATGTTATTTCTGGGCTATATCTTTCATAAGCTAGAATTTTCGAAATTTACCAACTCCTACCGTATAAGTTGATTCGAAACATCACTTTCGTGCATTTCAAAGAATTTATTTCTTGGAAGAGTATTACAAAGATGTCGAACGTAGAATACTCATTAGATGAGAGCTTTCAAAATTACTTAACTGAAGACTTAGAAATATTGTTGTAAAACAAAAACTTGTAATTACTATTTAAATTTGTAATTTACATTGTAAAATTTTGTGAGGTTATTTTAGATGTCTTTACCAGTACTCGTAATTGTACGTGCTTAAAATAATTTATAAATAACTCGCGGACCCGACAGACTTGGTCCTGTCAAAAAGTTTTATAAAATTGAGAGTTTTTTGTAAAAAAATATTTTTCCGTTTTTCTTTTGAAATTTTTCCTGTATTTTCTTTACTATAAACCTCACGGAGCCCGAGACCTTTCCAACGAATGCAAAACCGTGGAAATTGGTTCGTGCGTTCTGGAGATATAGCGTCAGGAAGGAAAACCCGACTTATTTTTATATAGTAGATTGTTGTAACTGAATGAAAGTAATCTCGTTATGTCGAGAGACACAGTTTCTTTATAGCAAAGTACACATTAAATTAAAATACAGATAATTAAAATGAGATATATCTCATAAGTATTTTTTGACATTTTATAGCAAATTATAAATTAAACTAAAATTTGGCAATTAAAAAATAAGATATATCTCATAATACATATGAAATACTCATTTTTTAATTACCATTATATACGTGAAATATGTTAATTGCTATGCTCAGATTTTAAATTATTATGAGTTATGGAGTTTATGAATTATTATGATAAGATTATGCATCGGAATACCAAAAAGTCTTTCAACTCATTTAAGCAAATGGAAATATTATATAGATTCTAGTTTTCTGAACCACGGCTTTGCCTGCGTTATGTCCGATTTTCAAATTTGAATGAGATATTATCCCGAAGTTTTTTTTTTCTTATATTCTTCACCGCTTGCTTTATTAGAATATTGTTATCTCAAACAATTTCAATCTATTTGTTTCCAACACATTTTTGGACGAGAAAAGTGCAAAAACTTTGTTGAAAATTGATTTAGTTGTATTGTGATTATTCAAAGTCATACACAAAATTTTATTTGACATAAACAACAGAAATACCAGTTGTTCTACCTGTCCGGAAAGAGCCGAACAAGAACAGGATAGGAAAACAACGTGGAAGTTTTAATGTTTTACTTCTCTAAACATTATAAGGATTTTCCTATACTAATATATAAATTATATTTACAATGACCTGTTTAATGTCATTAATCTTAAAAAGTCGCACTTTTATGGAAAGGATTTGTACAGAATAGTGATCGAAATTGTACGCCTCGGTCAACAAATAAGTGAATCAATTTCTAATGGCCGAGGCTTATATTATTTTTCACAAATAATAAGTGGAAATTAAAATTAAGTATTCAATAAATAAGTTTCTATTTGCATGCTAGTTTTAATAAAACCTTTGATAAGTTACCTCCCTGGTTCCCATGTTTCGTAGTTCCATTTTTAAATGACAAAAAAAAATATGAATTTACATAATAACTTATTTAGCCGCTAAAAGATAAGACTTTATAACACAACTTTTACCTACTTAGCTACAACTACTGGCACTGTTCAAAATTTTCAAAAGAAGGAGTGAAACTGGAATGAAAATGGTAGAAATTCTAAGCGTCATAAGACACAGTATTTATAAGCATAAATAAGATTAATCACGTTAATCTTATTTATGTATACGTAAAATTTCAAGTCACTTTCGAAAATTCATTTCATGCTTATACAAAGAAAACGTTAACGTGCAATATGGAATACAGCTTTTATCAATCTTGTTAACATGTTCAATTACCAAGCAGTCACTTCACCCCGCCCGCCTCGCCCCAAGCCACTTTCCTCGCGTCACATATATCACCATTTCAATTAAGAATAAAGAACATGAAAATACTTTCAAAATACGCATATAAGCTTAATAGCACATGACATTAGCTTGAACAAGAAATTTCACTTATTTCTAAAACGGTTAATATATAATAGAAAAATATACAAACAATAACTCGCATTATAGAAAAATTAATATTACAATTTTTTACTTTATTTTATTTCTTTAGTGCACTTAAATTAATCACTTTTATATTATGTAGATTTTATGTTATATAATATTTTGATCTTATCGCGCAAGTTTTGAC
Organism: Scirpophaga incertulas; assembly: GCA_036419045.1. Lineage (NCBI taxonomy): Eukaryota > Metazoa > Arthropoda > Insecta > Lepidoptera > Crambidae > Scirpophaga > Scirpophaga incertulas. The sequence continues at coordinate 19,340,351 of CM071631.1, read as the reverse complement.
TATAATAGATTAAAAGATTTTGTTATATTTAAATTGAAAAAACTAATCTTATAAGTATTTTCTTGTGGTAAATTACTATGCTCTTCCCTGGGTTTCAAACTCTTCCTATATCAACTTTTATTAAATTCAGTTTAGCAGTTGCTAAGCTTGTTAAATAGAAACCAATAAATAATATAAAAGTCCCTCTTTATAAGATAAAATGATAATTAATATAGAAAAAATTCTGAGAACTAATTTTCTTAACTTCAAATTAGGTTATTAGTTAGATAAGTATGTATTAAGTTTCATTAACAGTTTGATTTTCGGTTTTTGAATAATTAAGGAAAATGTCTGTCTAAATAAATCTGTTAATACAAATCTTCAATTTAATAGGTCTTTAATGAAGTGTAGAATGTTTATTACATAATCATTCAAAAACGTCGGGAAATATTGCCATTAAATTTGAAAAAAGAACATGTATCGTATTTACGTCCACAAAGATGCAAAATACCGGCACAAGTCGCGAATTTCGAAAAAAAAAATTACAGAGTTTATATGAAAATTCATGTCCGCCCTGTTGTATAAATATATACAAATGTGTATGTATGTATACATGTATGTATGTAAAATATAAGAATGTGTCTGGCAAAACAATAACATTCTCATTTAATTATTGCCCTTAAAAGACTTTGTTACTTTTAATATTAATAAAATGTATTACTCGTATAATAAGTATTTTTACTAACTTATGCTGTTGGGTTATCATTAACACCACAACACTTTTATATATATATCGATAAAAATATTTTGAAAAAGATTTTTATCGACATTTGTCATGTTTTGGTGTTCATACTGGTGTGTATACTGCTGAAACTAAGAGCCTACAATCCAAAATCATAGTAAGCCTCATACTATCCACATAAGACATACTCATTTTAAGGTCACAATTAAATAAAAAAATATTTATTTTAAAACAATACAAGGAAAATGTCGAGTTCGGTAATTTGAATTTACCTCAAAAAAAATTTTTTTTCAACTTTAACCAATTCGGCCACCTTATACTATGCCATATAATATGCCATAATAAAGTCTATTTTGACTTAATAAGATATGTTACTTGCTAAGTTTGTTAAGTTAAAAAGTCTTTTGAGTCTTAAAATCCTAAAAATGTCGTTAGTCTTCATTTTCTTTTGACATTTTACATACTACATGTATGAAAAAATGCATGTATTTTTGATACAGCGGAAATTTGCGGCTGAGACATAGTTATTTTTCTTACAATAATAATATTATAAATTACAAAGTTAATTCATAATTAAAACAACACTAAATCTACTATTAATTTGTTGCAGGTACAAAACGAAGTGAAATGTGACGTCGGCGATGCCTGGTTTAGTGTTGTGAGTGCGTTTATAGACAAAATGACGCGGTTGCTGCTCGTGCTGTTGCCAGCGCTCGCGCTCGCTGCGCCGGCGCCGGACACGGACGCATGCAACCCGGATAAGATGACTGTGTACCGGATGGTACTGCATACATATTGGACGCGAGAGAAGTTTCCCAAGCACTACCCGGATTGGAGGCCGCCGGCGCAGTGGTCAAAGATTTATGGTGAGTAAGCAAACCAAAATACTATAATTTTATTATAGAGTTATGTGCCGAAGATAGAACTCATTAGTTTGTAAGTCTTTAATAAAACTTGGTCCGAAGTGTGTTGCACTTAATTAGTGTAAGTTTATCTTGAAATGACGCTCTCAATTTGTTCTTTCACTTGCGGCAGTATTTTTATTTTTACCAATCTTATTTTCACAATGCCTATACAAGTTTTAAAGGTAGCGTTTTCATAAACGTATTTTTGAACAAAAATATAGACTCACTAGCTGACCCGCGCCCACTTCGTTGGGCATAATATTAATAATCCCCGAAGCGAGCACGAAAGCGAACTGAATTAAACCCGAAGCCATCGCGCGCCGTCCGCTGATGATGATGATGATGATGATGATGACACTCCGCAATAATGTGGCTTTCTATTGGTGAAAGAATTTTTAAAATTGATGATGATGATGATGACAATTTGAGATTTAAACTATCCTATCTCTCAAGTTGGATCGAACTGCACATGGTGTGCAAATTTTATTATAATCGGTTAAGTAGTTTAGGAGTTCATTGGGCACAAACATTGTGACATGAGATTTATATATATTAGATAATAAAATAAAAAATTCTGAAGATAAAGTTGAAAGCATCAGATAAGGACGTACCTGCCATAAATTTATTAAATAAGTTTGTTCCAATAAGTCTATCTTAAACCTAGATAGCTAACTATGCGTCTAAACGATGGGAAAAGGCTAGTTATCTCAAAATCCATGACTTGGCAACGACTGAGTTGGCTCTCTGGCGACTGAGTTGACTAACTCAACTATAACGTTCGGACGATCGATCGTACGGACTTTCCAACGTACATTCCAACCGTCGATCCAACCAAGGTTAGCTACTTAGGGTTAAAACAGTCTTCAAAATTATTAAATCAGTTCCTGGTAAGTGCAACCTCATCAACGACTTTCTTGGTCGTTCTAGCGTTTGGTCAAACAGCATTGACCGCAATAATAAGAAAAGAGCTCACCAAATATTTCGAAGCACTTGAAAGTTTTCGCTAACGAACAATTTTGCTCATTGTGTGAATTGCTCGCAATGAATAAATTTTCCTGGAATAAAATTACGTTCCGGCGTTTTAACTAGTTGTGAGAAACTTCGGAATTCCGTCGATGAATTTGTTACACAATGGAAATAAAAAGGCCGCTTATTGTATTGAAAACAAAGGATTACGTGGTCAGAATGTGTCGATGTTTATTATTCTTGCGATACTGAGTTCAGACAAACGGAGCGCCGTGTACAAAATAGAATGTTTAAACTTGCTAATTTAATTGTTCTATGTCTATGTATTATGTTAATTTTACAGTAGACTAAACCTCATTTCAAAATTTGTGTTCTTGATCAAATTCAAAATAGGTACTCGACATAAATTTTCATGTGTACTTTTTAACATGATATTGACTTTTCATGTTGACTTTGAAAGAGCTTTTTTGTTGTTCATAATAGCGACGATTTTTGTAATGACAGTGTAAAACTTGATATATTCTAAACGTTCGTACAAAACCCCTAATGATATTTAACATTTCATTTGCTTTTCTCCAATCCATCATTTCCAGGTCCAAGTAATCAATATGATATGTAATCAAAATACGCCTTTTCAACAAAAGGGACCCGAATTTCATGACTTTGGCTACAAGACTTAACGCAAGAATCCAATATTCATATTTCCGAACAATGTATTTTGCTATACTTAGTTCTTTCTCCGACTTTACTATGATTATTTCAATTATATTGAATATATGTTAATAGGTTCTCCTCAATAATACTACAAAATATGCTGAAAATTGGATTCGTCTTCTCTGGACAGAAAATGCAAATCTCACTGACAACGTAATCGCCTCATTAGAATTATGGTCGCGCATAATCCCTAATAGTAATCGCAATTTATACACCACGAGGTTAAGGCAGATTCTTAAGTCACGGGGTCTTATATAATCCTAAACGTATTCAAGGATTTGAGAGTTAATTGACGAGTGGAGTAGGACGTTAATATTGATTTCCTTACGAAGTGAAGGATTTAATTAGGATCGATAGCGAGTAACGAGGGAATCAAGAATTCTGAATGTAGTGAGGGATTTCAGCCTGGCCACAAGTTTATTCCCGAGGTATATGCTATTCGCACCTACTAATATAATTAAAACCTCTGTACGTATTTTTTTAGGTTTCCAACTATAACTCATAGGAAAGGTTTTAATATACCTCCATTTCTGCTTTTTATGTGCAATTTAATGCAGACAGGAACGAGGACAAACGAAGCTGTATTACCTTGTTTATATTCATTGTACCAAAACTATATTAGAACATGATTCAACAAAACCACTAACGGGTAAGCATAACCTAATAATATACTAATTTATAGATGTATACGTATCTCAAAACTGCACCTATGACTCATGATACATTTAGCAGGGACCATGCGATAAAACGCTCACACTAAATGACTGTTCAAGTCAATGACTTTTGATAATGAACCGCCGTTCGTAGCAATTAGTTCACATTGAAAAAGTTGCTACTACTCCGTCTGGCTGATTGAAAAATTGTAGCAATTCTCCTTAATTATACAGACGGATAGAGGACACCCAATAAGTGAATTCGATTGGAACGGTCTATTATTGAGTAGTACTTATATTGTAAATGTATTGGGAGTAATTTGTATTTTAATGCCTATATACTTGGGTGTATTTTGTAATGGATTGTACATACAAAAAAATGATCTGTACGGTGACGGTTTATAAATAAATGTGTCACTGCCCATTCCTACTGTAAATGTTATAAGAGCTCGAAATTAACTGAAATTACATTCTGGTCAATGACAATAAGTTCTCCTACACTATTACACTCGTACATAATAACTATTGGCGAAGCATGGATGTTAAATTACACTTATATTGAAAAAATCGATGTACACATATTTTGAAACGAAATACGACTTAACCTTCGTTGCACCTTCTTAAGATTTCGGACCCGGTCAATTTTCAGTTATCGTGCTACTGCTGGTATGAATTTGAATATCTTGTCCTGTGACTTCGCTCTCGTTATGTAGGATTTTCCAATAATCAAAAGGATTACAATAATTCCGGAATTACAATTATTGTGTATCCTTCTCCAGGCATCAAACTAGCTAAATTACACCAGATTATTTCTGCTTTTTTTGTCGGAGTTTTCCATAGAAATGGGATATTTTACATAACCCGTAGATAATAAATATACACAACTATACGTTTCGATCCATAAAAGCTTATAAGAATCAATTGATTTGGTGTGTCTAGTCTGGTGTCGCGTTCCATATTTAATAGATAAAAACAACAAAACTCTATATATCTTTTTTTCAAACAATTTGATGCCTATGTAATAACATAAGCGATTGTCAATATATTAGTTATCTACAAGAATCGGATATTCGAGGTAATTTCCGTTATTACTAATTTTGATATTGAGATAGTTTGGAAAGAAGGACATAGATTAATTTTTACTACATAATATCTATTATTATGAAAAAATCCGATAAATGGGGAGCAAAGTCGTGACTAGAACAATACATTCAAATTAAAACATACAGCAATGATATGTGAAGTAAAGATTGACCTAGTTCGAAATCTTCACACACCACAACTTCAACCAAGCTTAAATCGTAATGATGTAATAAACAGCGTAGATCTGTCCAAAAGTCGAGCCGAGATAAAGTTAAAGTGGGCAATTTTCGCAGTAGAGCGTCGATATCGACTTAGCGTTCGACATGTCGAATAAATTTGCTTTTACGCAAGTGAATACATTTCTTGTAAAAGCGTTAGTTGTGACTTGCCCAGCACTTGGTGAAATTTATATTTTTCGAGAATAGTGTATATTTTAATTGATTACCGAAATACATTTGTAATGTTTCATTGTTAGCTGAGTTCCAATGTAGAAATAAAAAGACCAGAAACATGATACTATGTATTAGTAACAAACTAAACGAGCATCCTTAACGATAGTATTAAGGAACTGTTTTGTTGTAATTTGATTTATCTTAATTGTAGAATTGCGGTAATACTTAGAGTATTTTAGGAAAACAATTTACTACATTAAAATTTAATATCGGAACAAAATGGCATATTCACAGCCAGATACTAGAAATTTAGCTAATAATGTATCTACATAACTGAAGTACTACACAACTCGCTATAGTATTAAGTTAATATATATTAATCACATGAAGATAAACATTTCATTTTATAGATAAATATATTAAAAGCCAAAATTAAGGCACACCTGCTCATATTTCTAATACAAACACTTGCATCACCAGCATTTGTGAAGGGTATATTTCGCTTAATTGAACAGCTATTTCGATTAGGTATCTAATCAGGATTAGGTATTAAGTAGGATTTGACTGTGACGTCGAAACCGTTATAATATGTGCGTTATCAGAATCGCCCCCTGCGGCCGGAGCACGGCCCTTCTGGCCAGATGCCAAGCTCGCGCGTTAAAATAGAAGACTATCGACAGGACGCAGGTCGCTGCCACAACACTATTGTGTTTCAGGAAACGGTTCGAAAGTTCTAAACGAGGATATCAATTTACTCGTAAAATGACAAGTGAAATAACATAGTCGTCTATATGTATGGCATGAAATATTTTTGCTTAAGATAATTAATTAAATATATAATTAATTTTCGCATTTTATTTTCACTACGTACTAATATTCGAACATAACCCTTAGGGAAGACTAGAGGAACGATAATTTAAACACTTTCGTCAGTACATCTGAATAAGAATTAAATATAATTTACTATAGTGATTTAAAATAAAATTTATAGTAATTGAACTAGTAGTAATTGTATACCATGTAATTATGTATTGTTTACTAACATTTAATAAACAAACTTAAATCTTACATTACTCTTTTAAATAATATTCGATGGTCCAATGCGGTTTATTTGACTATATACACTTTTCGCATATGCATGCAGGTTGCCTCGGTGAAAAGCGACTAACGTATTGCTTTATTACATGGGCCCAGCGTTTCATCCAATTCGTAGTCCAGCGCCTTCAATAAATTAATAATTCTTATATTTATATATAATGATAGACATATGATCAGATGGTTGCACTGGATGCATATTTAGCCATTTATTACCACACTGTGATTTATCTCGTTGTAGCCTGGGGTTGATACAGTCATGTAGCTATCTTTTTTAAATTTCATATTGGTGTTTCTACAATGCAGGAGATCGTCGGCACCTGCAAAAAAAACACAAAGGTGTTCGTAAAGTGCGTGATTGACTTAGGTCTAATTACACAATTTAGTTAGAGTAAGCTCGTGCCTCGCAGGAGATGACCAATATCAAAATTGTGTCAGCGTACTAAATCAATTAGTCAACAAAGTGACTTTAATAACCACTGGCAGAATTCATCCCGCCAAGTTTTAATAGACACACAATCCATCAAAATATTTGCCCCATCAAAGCGTAATTTAAGGGACACTTAGGCATTCAGCGACTATTCTCCGAAGATAAATTAGCAAACAAACGCCTGAAAGGATCTCGAATGATGCTTTGAAAGCTCTCCGAAGTTATTGAAGAATCTTGTGGTATCAAATGTGAATGTTTTGAAACTTTACTATCAGAAAGCTTTCTTTATAAGCAAGAGTTTGGTTCTTTAATGTTTGATAACAGTTTACATTGGAAGCTACTTATCTGATAAGTTTTTTTCCATAAGAATCTTCTCATCTGAGAAATGTTATTCCTTGTTTCATGTTGTTTAATTCTATCTTTGAAATTTTCTCCTTTTCAGAATATCTCTGAAAATATACTCCAAAGTTTACACCACTAAAAATACACCCTCGTATTGTCTTCGCTTTCATTAAAATCGAATGCTAACTTTAATACTACCTCCGTAGCTGAGTGGTTAGTACACCGGTTTCAAGGTGTCGCCATTTGTGTTACACATTTGTGTAATAAATTACAATTTACAATTACAATTTACAATTACAATTTACAATTACAATTTACAATTACAATTTACAATTACAATTTACAATTTACAATTTACAATTACAATTTACAATTACAATTTACAATTACAATTTACAATTACAATTTACAATTTACAATTTACAATGACAATTTACAATTACAATTTACAATTACAATTTACAATTACAATTTACAATTACAATTTACAATTACAATTTACAATTACAATTTACAATTTACAATTACAATTTACAATTACAATTTACAATTACAATTTACAATTACAATTTACAATTACAATTTACAATTACAATTTACAATTACAATTTACAATTACAATTTACAATTACAATTTACAATTACAATTTACAATTACAATTTACAATTACAATTTACAATTACAATTTACAATTACAATTTACAATTACAATTTACAATTACAATTTACAATTACAATTTACAATTACAATTTACAATTACAATTTACAATTACAATTTACAATTACAATTTACAATTACAATTTACAATTACAATTTACAATTACAATTTACAATTACAATTTACAATTACAATTTACAATTACAATTTACAATTACAATTTACAATTACAATTTACAATTACAATTTACAATTACAATTTACAATTACAATTTACAATTACAATTTACAATTACAATTTACAATTACAATTTACAATTTACAATTACAATTTACAATTACAATTTACAATTACAATTACAATTTACAATTACAATTTACAATTACAATTTACAATTTACAATTACAATTACAATTTACAATTACAATTTACAATTACAATTTACAATTACAATTTACAATTACAATTTACAATTACAATTTACAATTACAATTTACAATTACAATTTACAATTACAATTTACAATTACAATTTACAATTACAATTTACAATTACAATTTACAATTACAATTTACAATTACAATTTACAATTACAATTTACAATTTACAATTACAATTTAATAATTACAATAATGAGATGTTTACAGACATAAAACTTATAACTAAAGTCTGATTATTAATTCACTGGAGTAAACTGACAGATGCTAATGTCACATTGTAAAATTATGCTGCCATATTTATCGTACTAGTGAGGTGACCTGCAAATATAATTGGATAAATTGAATAAATCGATAAGGACTCCACCCATGTGAGTGATCTGAATAACAACAAATGTTATTCAGATCACTCACACAAAGTCAGTAACAACGTTTATTAAAAAAAAGTACTCAATCAATTATAATATAGGTACAAGAATTCTATCAGATACAAAAAATGAAATTCAATCACTTGCTAGCGTTCCCGAACTATGCGTTCAGTTAATCAGTAAATCAATTTTTTGAGCTGTAATTATTCGAACATTTGGAAGTACGTTAATTATTGTAATCTTTTTAAAAGAAAAAAAAATTAAAAAAAACTTTTTAAAAAAACACGCTTTTATTAAAAAGACTAAAAACCGATCTAAAAACTTGAAAATAAAAATAAAGTCACGCTTTTAGAAAATTTGGGTACATATCAAGAAAAATTTCTGATGACAAAAAGAAATGTAACTCAAAAATTTGTCTATAAAATTTAGCAAATTAGTCCAAGAACTCAATGACTATAAAAGCGTGGGGTGTTCAAAATTAAACATTACTCATTTAATGGTCTTAACATTTACACCCCACGCTTTTATAGTCATTGAGTTCTTGGACTAATTTGCTAAATTTTATAGACAAATTTTTGAGTTACATTTCTTTTTGTCATCAGAAATTTTTCTTGATATGTACCCAAATTTTCTAAAAGCGTGACTTTATTTTTATTTTCAAGTTTTTAGATCGGTTTTTAGTCTTTTTAATAAAAGCGTGTTTTTTAAAAAGTTTTTTTTTATTTTTTTTTATTTACTACTTTTTAGATCAAATGTTTTTTAGTCTTTATAACAAACAAAAGTTTTTTCAAACGTTTTTTAGTCCTTGCGTAAAAAGCGTGTTTTTTAAAAAGTTTTTTTTAATTTTTTTTTTATTTACTACTTTTTAGTCTCGTGATTATTATAACAAACATAAAGAAAAATTCAAATTAAGTCAAAGGATGTCCATGGGAAAATGACAGATTAAATTTTTTAGTGTTATTAAAAAGTTTTTAAATAGTGATATTTCTACATTATTATTAAATGATATTATTAATAATCTTGTAATAAATGATAAAAATGTATTTGGAGCAGTGAAAATGTTTAATATTGACATATCAAAAATTTTCATCGACATTGGATTTTTTCTCATATTAAAAAGTTTTTAATTTATTACAACATAATTATGTATTTTTATGATTCGAAAATGATTGAATATTGTATTGTCATCTAGAATACACATGTAAAAAAAATTTGAGCTCGATTGGAGCAGTAGAAGTGGTCGAAAAATCGATTACAAGATTTGATCATGACAAACAAACAAACAAACAAACAAACGGACAGAGTAAGTCAATAAAAAGCGTGTAAAAATACAGATTCAACCACTGTGTAATAGTAGTTATTTATATTAGTAGTTAATTACAATATTACGGACCGTTTTATAATAAGTGTCACTGACAGCGACGACGATAGTGATAAAATTATGTCTGACGATGACGAATAAAAATCTATCCATTGAATATTTTTGTTTCATTTCATATATATAATTCGAGTAATTACGCCATTTCAAAGTTATCACCTATTTGCCCTAAAGGTACCATGCTAATATTATTGCATCGATTAAACAAAATTGGATTAAGATTTCTTAATAAAGTAAATAAAATGAGTAATGTGATTTGAGGACGGAATGAAATTGAATGAATGAGTTTGATTTCAATATTCTAGTCACAACACTATTTTCTGTTCATCATAAAGTGGTAACACCGTAAACGTCAGTTTACTCCAGTGAATTAATGATTAGACTTTAGCGAACTCTACACTAAGCTTAGCTTCTATCGTAGAGTTCAGATCACGGTTACTAAAATAATCTATACAATATTTTCCACAGTCCCAAAAAATGCGAGTCGTTTTTTCCTTAGTCGTGGTTGTTTATATAAATATCTATCAAAAATATTTATACATAATATGTATAATAAAACGTCTATCTGTTACTCTAAATCCCATAACACAAGCCTTACAGAACTTACTTTGGACTAGACTAATTGGAGTGAATGTAAGAAATAAAAAAAAACTGTATAAATTAAGATAGACAGAAAATGTCTGTGTAAATACTAATAGCATGTCAGCAAGAACAACTTCATTTATCTTTAAAACGGCCTTAAATATTATTCAAGTTTACTAAAATATTTATACAACAATAGCTATAAGACGATTCACACAAGCTGTGAATTACATTTCTCAGAAAACGAGGAAACATCTGACATCTTTACTGTCCAGGCTTTTTTAGGTCGAGATACTGAAGGGAAGCGAAGGTCGGGCGATCGGTACCCGACCTTTTTACTTATTAAATAGATATTTGACAAGGGATGTTTGGTATTGCTGAGGAGTAAGTCTATCTCGGGCTCGGGGCATTCGAAATTAGCCCACATAAATCTGAACGCGGCTGACCATCTCCATGAAATATTCACAATATTTTTTCTCCTCTATAAGTGAGATCATATTTGTATGTTATGGTGAAATAGTGTTTAGCTTTTGGAATATAATCAATAAGTAGCTTTATATTTGCGTTGACAATTTGTTTTCTGAAATTGTTATATAAAATTTACTTATGGTAATATCTAATACCAACAGTATCAATAAATATTGTATGTGGCTTAGAAACCACAACATATCTCATAAATAGGTACCTCTCTATCTTCTGTCTATAGACTTTATGCTTACATTATAATACAATCGTTGGGAATGTTAATAATGATTTTATGTGAATTAACGATTACAATTTTTACATACAATATGTATTAATTTCTTGCTCATTCCTACTAATATTATAAAGGTGAAAATTTGTAAGTATTTATTAATGTTTGTTACTCCTTCACGAAAGAACTACTAAGTAGATTAACTTTACAATAATAAAGCTTATACAACAGAATAAAACATAGGCTACAAATTAAAAAGATATACGCTACGCTAATATAAGCTACTCGAATTACTAATCTCGTGCAGGCGAAGTCGCGGGCACCAGGTAATACTTTCCATATCTCATGAAACTCGTATATTTTCATTAAATATTAATTTAAAGAGAGATCATATCTTTCAGCTTCAAAATGGCACTACGAAAATGTTTGAGTGTAGTAAAACATTCTGTTCTCAATTCAACACGCAGACAATGTAAGCAAGGATTGGACAGAAATTTGCTGAAATTTCCAACTATACGACAACAAGTTGTGTGAATTTATGACCATTAGTTCGTCGTGCAGAAACTTGTGCGCGACTCGAATCAATATTTACACGAACATATATGAAGTAAGGCTTAATTTTATCTATAATAAATTAATGTCTTACTTATCATTAAATAATACATTTTGCCAACTGTATGCCATAGCATGCGATTATATTTTTAGAATCGTTTTGTTGTGTTGCCAATAATGATATACGGAAGCGAAAGCTACTAACAATGGATGTTACAAGGAAGATAAACAAAATCATCCAAATAACAATGGAGAAGTCTGTGCGTCATTAAATTAGATAAAATGCACAGTACTCTATTGTAGCAGGTGATATTTTGCGGAAGTCCATTGTATTACAAAGGATATTGATTACGTTTGCTGATTCCGCGCTGTTGATGATGACTTGTCCAACAAGCAGACAAGGTCGACACGTGTTTCGTCTCTCAGCGAGACATCTTCAGGATATGATCAAATATCCTGAAGATGTCTCGCTGAGAGATGATGTACGTAACCTGAAAGAAGGATGCAAAGTTAGCCGACTTTACTTTTTTTTAATGGGCTGCCGTATTTAAAAGTTTGCAATGTCTACCTATGTCTACATTCTTTAGGTTTACGGTATGTCAAATATCTATCTAATAGATCGATATACGGATGGATTTATAGATAGATAAATTTAAACAATTCCTTTTTTATTCATACATATATACATATATATATATATATATGTATATATATATGTGTGTGTGTGTGTGTATATACATATATATATACATATAAATTATATAAACTACTTTCTATTCTGACGATTCATGTAGTATGGATGGATGTTTGGCAGTGAAACTATCGGGAACCACGACTTGACATGTCAGAAGTTGGCAACGTACACTGTGCTTCGGGTTGCAGATTTGCTACAAATTTCACTAAAACGAAACGAAATGACGACATAGAAAAATGTTACATGTTGTTGTATGTTGAATAATGGCCTAATTGTAAAACGTACCTTACAATAAGTCTCTGTACCAGTGATATTTTTACTATTATCTGTTATAGTAATGACATCTATAGATTTTTTTTTGTTTTCTTGTGAATAATTCTAGCAAACATAAAGGCCAATTTTTTTTAATAAAGCGCTCTTCTAGCTCTGATATAACATAAAGAATAGCCGTTCTTGACTTAAAAAAAAACAAGAAATACAGAAACATTTCATATCAATCCTTAATACAATGCAGGCAGCAAATAGGTAACACGAAATAATGAAATATGATACCCTTCGTTTTTCCTGAAGCACCGCTTTGTTGTGCAAGTCAGTTACAATCTCGCCCTAATATATTATTCAGCGCCGCTTCTGAGCATAGCGAAATGGCAGGACCGTACCTCGGTAAACAATGTACTCATTCGAGCCACACAAAACATGTTACGAAGTCGTCACGTGCCACGTTATGTCTACGTGTAACGTTGCATCTTTGTTTTAAGAGTATAACAGGCCAATGACCACCACATTTGCTCACTTGTAAGTATCCTCATGTTATATAGATGGTGTTAGCTTAATCTTTATGAATTTCAAAGGTTTTGCCTTGCTTTAATAGAGAACTTTGAATTTGGTACAGGGATAGTTGGCGACCTGGAGACGTATTTTTGAATCATAAAACGTGAATTTGGAATTCGAATACACATACAAATCGTGCGCGAAATTATTTTCTACTGCTTACAATTTTATAGATTTTTGAATCACTCGAATTCAGTGTTGTCATTAAAAACAAATTCTTAATTAAATTCCATTTCACGCATAAAAATTCAAAATCAGAACATCAAAAACAAAAAACCGGCGAACACCCACAAGTGAAACGGATCACTGTCAAGGTCACTTCAGCGTTTGATATTCTACTAGTAGAAATCAAAAACGAGTGGGTTGACGTTGGAAAACGCTCGAAATGAAAGTTCAAAAATAGTGAATTCGGTAATTCGTATACGAATCTCACGATGCGAATGCGAATTGGTTTTCTATTTTTTCAAAAATTCGTCTCCTGATACAGGGAATTTTAAAATAGGAAAATATCAGATTACCGTGATAAATTTCGATAGTAGGCGGGTAGCACTACTTCATACAACAATGTTAGTTGATAAGTATACTACCTCACTAAATATGCATATAGTCACTGCAAACGGCTATGAATTAAAGACTCTACCATAAGTGTGCTACCGTTTTCAAAAGGTATTTGATTTGTAGTAAACTACAGAAGTCATTTAATATGAAAAATAGTACAATTATGTACCGCTAGGAGCGCTGTACAAGGTTTTCTAACAAAAAATTGCGCACCATATCTATTCCTTACGTTTCTGTTGACATGTTTCACTTATGACAGTCAGTTTTTTTTTAAATATGTAATTAATTATTTAGTAAAATATATTAAATTGTTTTGTATTATTAAAAGATTTATACATATACATACACGTAGTTCTTTCGCTGAAAGTTTATGTAGTCAAGCAAGCACTACTGCTTCTTCATTTTTAATGGGTCTTAGTTTAATGCGGGGCGATTCCATTACCACATTCATTTCAATGCAATTGTCGTAAACTTACTAAGTTGGTTCACGCGATATCCACGTTGATCATAGTATTATTAATTACGCCACCGCATTGACACACATCACAAGTTATTATTTCAGTTATCACGTGTAGGTTTACATGTAGTGTTGCCAGGTGTCCCGATTTGCGCGGGACGTCCCGATTTTCAGGGGTCTGGGGACGCATCCCGATTTGTGCTTGATCGGGACGCTAAATGTCCCGATAAAACAAAAAAAGGGGAAAAAAACATAAAAACTATTATAAATATTTATTATTTTCCCCAATTCTCCCCCGTCGCCAGCATCGGCCCTGTATATAGCATTAACAATTATGCGAGTATATATATGTTTATTACAATATATATGTATAATATATTGTACATTATATATAATATATATATTATACATTATAAATGTTTTAACAGTACATGAAAACACTAATGGTTTTTATAAAATATTCCAAATAGGACGTTTTAAGCCCAGCATCAACATGAGGCTGTCGAAATTTTGCATAAGGACACATTTTATAGTGTAGCTACTGATGCTTCCAATCATGGTACTTACTACAAAAATGTTTCCACTGATGGTGAGATTTTACAGCCCAACTACAAATTTAAAAACGTGTGTTCTTGACTTTTATGAAGATGCTAATGAAACTGCATCAGCCATCCATATGAATTTAGTAACACGACTGAAAGAGTGCAATATTGATACTAAACATATACTGTGCAGATAATGCAAATGTAAACTTTGGTTGCCAAGTTGGTTGCATATATCTCTTACAGATCTCTTATAGAGATAAGTCCACCTTTGTACACTATTTTCAAATGTTATTTATCTTATGTTTTTTTTTAATGTGCAATAAAGAGTTATGCAATTAAATTAAACCCCGATTTAAAAACACCGTGTATTTTGTTTACTGTCCCGATCTACAACCCAAAATCCCGATTTTTTCGACCTCATGTACCGATTTAAAACAAATCGGACCTGGCAAAACTATTTACATGGGTTTTATTTGATATATAAGTATTTCATTAAGCAATAATAACAAGCAAGCGAGCAACGTTGGTCGGTGGGTGGTCACAGCACTTGTCTTCGTATTGGGAGACCAGGGTCGATGATGTTATATATCGACGTGTTTTTCGTTGTCCGATTTTCATGTGTACATTTATCTGACGCTCCTATATTGAAGGAAAACATTACAAGGCAAGCTGCGAATAAATTCTGAGGTATATGTGAGATCGACCAATTCTATAGGCCAGCGTAGTAACCACCTTAACATAGTTATAATAGGCTTGTGAACTTTAGTGTAAAGGTATATAGGTAAGCTAAGATGACGAAGCAAGCAATAACAAAAATTTTATACAACAGACTTTATAGTACGTTTGAGTTCCTTTTCCCCCAGCTGAAATTTAACTAGTCCTAATTAAGGGACATCTGTACGCAATAGTATTTGAACGTGTTAAATACATAATTCCATAGATGAGGTTCTTTGTAAGATTAGCAATATATAAGATTATCAATTTGATACAAGACATTGTATAGTCACAGTACCGAATACACCTCCATTTAACATCACTTCCTTTCATCAATGTCACACCCTTCAAACGGGAAATCATAATTATTTCAATGCTTTATTGTTGCGTTATCTCAACGACATGTCTACAGCTGCATTTTTCTAGAATGATCATGATCATTTCAGCCAATAGAAGCTCACTGCTGGGCAAAAGCCTTCCGCAAAGATCTCCATGACATTGGTCGGTCAAGAATAGCTGTGAAAATGTAGAATCTTGGTACTTTGCTACACCGTGATACGACACGACGTCGCGACGTGTTTTTAAGGTTACGACAACGCCACGACGTCGTTACGTTTATCTGAGGTAGCCCTAAGCCTTCTATGGCCCGTAGAGCCATTTGTAAAGGCGCCATGACAAACAGCTAGCTATAAACTATGTGCGTAAACAACCAAGTTCTGGTTATTTCTTAGGTGAAGTTAAGGTTATTATATTGTTAGAATAAATCACTAAATGAAACGAGACTGTTATTGCTGAAAAGATATATTGTCATGGAGCCTTCAGCAGTTTTTTTTTATTCACGCACGAAACAATTTATTTTCTTGTTAATCTCGGTTACTCAATAGTAGTCAATTTTTAACAATTAAGTTACTTAATTTAAGAATGCGAACAGTGGTTGGATTCTATTTTTAAATTAACGTAATACATACTAAAACAAAACGTTTCAAAAGTTTACATATACGTAACATAAAATCTAAGCCTTCCCAACATTAATAATAATTTTTTTACTTCATAGGTACTTTTATACATAATGTCTATATTTTTATATTAAAAGATAGTATAATATAAGTAAATAGATACTATCAGTGTATGTTGAGATCCATTATTCCCAAATTTTTATTTCGCTGACGTAAACCCCTTGCAGGTTGTCATAAACCCCTAGGGATTGATATAGACCACTTTGGGAGTCACTGATTTAGACAATGCTTACAGCTTATCTTACCATTACTTTGTTTTTCGCCAATTATGATGTATGGATCATAGTTGCCGGAATTTGTTTATGTGTGAATTCGGCGACGCGGGTTCACGTTTATTGTGGATATTTAACTTCTTACATCGTTTTAATGGTTAAGATAGTATAATAAAATGTATTTTTATTATACTCATGGTGAATACTCATAGTATATTCCATAGTGAAGAAATTACATAATATTATTGACAATTCCAATTACCTTTACTACTTTACTACTAAGAACTAAATTTCGAGCAACCTTTCATACCACAATACCTACATAAATTATTATTCACAATTTAATTCTATGATCATATAAATTATTGTTTAATTTAATAATAAAATGAGTTATTAATAACAATAATATGCTTTGTCAAATATATATGGGAGAAAATTAACAATTCATTTAGACAAATTAATTAAATATGAATTTGGATTTATAAATAGAAAACGTTATGTCAACAATTCTGATTAATGAATAATTTCAACGAAAAAACCAAAATGTGGTTCAGTGTTCGTATGCGTAAAAATCGACATCGCATATACCATAATTATCGTAACACAAAAACTTTGTTTCACAACTTATCGTTCAAGAAGTCGCTCAGCGTTCCAGATCTTTACGCTTTGTTAGGGTTGTCAAGACTTGTCTGTCTTTTAATCGGGACATTTGTATTAATAATAAAAAGCTTGCTTTTATATATAGAGGTATATATTATTTTATTAAGACAATCTATTGAGAACAACATCGCTATCCCTAGTTATTAGCTGTTTTGCTAGTCGGTGTCATTAAACATGTTGTATGCAATTGCATCACAGTAACAAAGCTCAGATATTTGTCGAATAATACAAGATTTTTAAATGGGAATGGTAAATGGGAATGGTCTACTTATTTCCATAAGTAGACAAAATTTGATTTGAACCCTGATTTATAGGTCAAGAATTATTCACGTACCCTAAAACTAAGCAGTGCTCATAGTTAACATTCCAAACGCCCAAGAGGCAATAGATTCAAATAAATCTTCCAATTTAGCAACTCCAACTTCAAAGTAGATTAAATGTTTCCAAAAATGTTTCGTGCCTATTGTCGGACCTATGAAAAAAACCAAATGTCGGACCAAATCTTTCGAAAAGCAATAAAGTTTAAGAGATTTAAAATACAACAACACAAAAAGTAGACACAATCTTGTGGAAGAGCTTCTAGACAAAACATAATGAACTTGATACCAGGATTGACACGTACTCTTGTTCAAGGATTACCTTAGAATAAAACTCCAGTTTTGAGATATACCCCACATAATTTTGAGTTATAACCGTACACAGGCAAAGAAATAGGAGCTATGCTTGAATAAAACCAAGGCATGCGTTGCGTCCTTGATTTGACTCGCGGCCTGAAAGGGCATAATCTTGCAGTTGATAACTTTTTTTACATCATATGAACTTGAATAAAAACTATTAGAAGAACATATCACTGTGATAGGGACTATGCATAAGAATAAGCCGGAATTACCTCCAGAAATAGAAGCAACAAAGGGAAGACCGTTACATTCATCATGTTTTGCTTTTACCAAAGATACTACTCTTGTTTCTTACATACCCAAAAAAATAAGTCGCATCACAGCTCAGAAGTGAGTGATCGCTCAGAAAAAGGCCTGTGATTATTTTAGACTACAACAAATGTAAGGGTGGCGTGGATACACTGGATAAAGCTCTCTCCTGTTACACTTGCAAAAGAAAAACAAAACGATGGCCTCAAGTGATATTTTGTAACATGGTAGACAAGAATTATTTCATATTATTCACGGCTGCCAATAGCTGCTGGAAGGAAGGCTGCCTAGCAAAACGGCGACAATATTTGGAAGACTTAGATATGCAATTGATTACACCGTACAGAAAAAACAGGAAAGCATTACCGAGAGCACCTTTTTCAGTGGAAATGCAGAACGTCTATTGAGCTAGGATATTAGCGTAAAACGCTAACAATAATGGTAAAAAGATTTAAATTATTGTTGCAAAGCTGAAACAATACATAGATTTGTAAGAACGCTTTAAATTACTGTATCGACAAATACATGAGTTAAGAACACAAATAGTTCTCAAGGGCGTTGGGAACTCGGAACACCCCGACATTTTTCATAGTTACCGGGTAAAACTGAAAAATCGGGCGGCATGAATTGCCTGAGCTCTCCGGGGCGGCGTGACAAAATGCGCCGTCTGTCTTCACCTTGATGTGGAGATACCTGCCAAATATTCGGAACTATTGAAGCGCCGCCACTAGTGTGTAATCTGATTGGAAAATGGATGATTCACTCAAAAGACTTACACTTTATTCGATGTGAAATTTACTGTATAGAAATATCCATTAAAACATCTTAATTATACACATTAATATTGTAAATGATGTCACAGTGTTAAGTAAGTTCTATAACTTCATAAGAGTGTATTGCAATTAAATTTTAATGATGTGGTTTGTCAAAAACAATATTCACTTCTTTCAATCATTTCATTTGTGGGTAAGGTATTATAATTTAATCACAGCGTTGGTAGCACTGTGGTCTTGGCACTGGTGTACAAAACGGGGGATTCGATCTCGTAATGTACCATTGTATTTTTGTAATATCATACTCGTATATATATTTAACTGTCGTATGTTACATTCAAACCGTAAGGCCCTTATGGCCAAGACTAAGGCTGAGTTTAGTGGCCGGACCGCTCTGGTCGCAAGTCCAACATAACCTCCGTGACACTTGCCGTTCGTGCTCCTTGTGGCGGATTCTCAGGCTCTCTCTCGCGAGGAAAATAAAAAGAAGCGTTCCTACAATGAAGGAAAACATTGTATTCGTAATCGAGTGGGTAGTACACCAGATTCAAGATGCCCCCTCTGAGATCTCGGGTTTGAGCTCCGGTGCGGGCAGATGTTTATGTGATGAATACGAGCATTTTTATCTTAGTAATAATCATTAATATATATTTCTATCAAAAATATTTATCTATGTATATTACAGGTGTAATGAAAATCACCGTTCTTTGTTACAAATATATGTAATACTACAAACTTGTACACTGACTGTTCACTTTAAAACTAACTCGTCGACTGTTGCTTAAGAACTAAACTGTGCTTAGAGACTAGGTCACATTATATACCTTCATTTTGCCGCCATTTCATTTCAGTCCGCATCAGTGGCGCCAAAACCACAGTTTCCTTTTAGTCAAATCAAATACCATTTAACATTACAAGTGCTTGACTTATTATACAATTTAATACCTTTTTTATATAATGAAATCATAACATTCGGCCATCCTACAAAGTGTTGCCTCCTGGCAAACACCTAATAGTAAACTAAATAGACACATAACAAATCGAAACATTGCTTAATACATTTTTTTTTTTTAGCTTAATATGATTTACATGTAAATAATGTAATGATAGTATTTATTACATTTTCATTTTAATATATAATATGAATGGATGGAAGTTATGTATTTATACAATGCAATTAACCACACTTTGTTACTTATCATAATTAAACATAATATTAAAAACCAATCAATTTTCAAAAATATCCAAACATGAAAACACAATCATAACATTGTCGATAATTTTCCTTTTCTGGTTTAATTTGATACATATGTTTTCATTCATTTATATAAAACTATGTAATATTGTCAATAATAAATATGTTAATATATGACAGAAATTATTATATAATGTGCCTTAATAATAATAATAATTTATTTGCTAAAACATGGTTACATAAGATGTTACAGTTTATTTGATTTCCAGCATATTTTATTGAATTTCAATGTGCAAATATTATACATTTTAAAATATTAATCAGGATTCAGTACTATCAAAATCGTCATATTAATTTAATTAAAAATTATTACAAATAATAATTAATAAAATAAACATGTCATAAGAAATATTAAAAAAAAATACATTATGGTCAAAATAATATTATTAATATTCTAGTAAAATGTCAAAATAAAAACATTCATTCACATTAATATCTCTTTATAAATTAGATGCATATAGACGTCAAACATAAAAATATTAGGGCACTTTATCATTTAGAAAATCATTTATTGAATAATACATTTTGTTCATTAAATATTTAAATAATTCTGTTCTGAATTTAGTTAAGGTCAATTTTTTTATGTCAGAAGGTAACTTATTATACAAACGAATAGACATACAATATGCATTTTTTGAAAACACCTTAAGTTTTTGGACTGGAACATATAAATCGTCTCCTTTTCTACCTCTATAGACAAAATCTTTTTTTTTGTTCATATAAGTGGAAATATTTTTTTACAAACACTCCCATTTCAAAAATATATAAAAATGGAATTGGTAATATTCCAAGTGATTTAAACAAAGGCTTGCAAGAATCCAAGTAACCTGCACCACAGAGTGACCGTATACATTTTTTTTTTTTGATTTTAAATACTTGAATTGCATTTACTGAATTACCCCACAGTATGATATCATAACGCAATACAGACGAAACATAACCATTACTTGAAATTGAATTACTTTTTCTTTTTATTTTTATTCTTAATTTTATGGAATAAGATCGATTCTCGCACGTCACGCAACGAAATTACCTGAATATTTATAACTATATTAATTGGCTATTATATTAACCGTTACTACTATTTTTATCGACGTTACTACAACTACTGTCATCTGAATTGTGTAATTCTAAAGCTTTAATACGGATCCATGGCCGCATCCTATCTGCGGCTATTACAGGTTCATATGTTTTGCCTTTCTTTGTAAATCGTGAAATCTGTGTCTCCTTCGTCACTGGAACTACATGATGAAGTTGAATCCCTTCGCCTCTTTGGTCTCTCCACCCGCCTTCGACGCATAGGCGGACTATCTGGAGGAGTACCGGCTTCATCTTGTGACATCATTGTTACAACCCACTGGGAAGGATACACAATTTTCGACATAATTCATTCAATAACAAATCCAAAATCAAAGAGTGGCTTTAAGAGACTACTTTTAAATTAAGTACTAAACATTAAATAAAAGGTACTGTGCAACACCCACAGCACATTTTCTATAGATTGTAAGTGTCCTTTCAAACTAAGCTTAATACTTTTTCTGTTAAACTTCTATCGCATCATTAGAATTGGAACCTAGCACAAGTAGCCTTTTCTTTTAGCCTTTTATCATATTATACAACTAAGTAAGTTACTTAGTTCACTTATACATTCACATCCATTACACTTTATCCATTTACTCATACACTAAAACATACAACGTACCTTATATATTATAATACACTGATACGAACACCCATACACATCTATCAGCATTACGTAATAAACACCAGCTTTTATGACATGGTACCGGTTATTGTGATAATGATTATAGATATTTTAATTAAACATTATTTAAAAAAATATTTATTAATACTAAAACTCACTAACATATTCACACACATACCTTATACTCATACATTAGCACATAGAATATCTCTAATCTTAATATATATAAATCTCATGTCACAATGTTTGTGCTCAATGAACTCCTAAACTACTTAACCGATTATAATAAAATTCGCACACCATGTGCAGTTCGATCCAACTTGAGAGATAGGATAGTTTAAATCTCAAATTATCATCATCATCATCATCATCATCATCAATTTTAAAAATTCTTTCACCAATAGAAAGCCACATTATTGCGGAGTGTCATCATCATCATCATCATCATCATCATCATCATCATCATCATCATCATCATCAGCGGACGGCGCGCGATGGCTTCGGGTTTAATTCAGTTCGCTTTCGTGCTCGCTTCGGGGATTATTAATATTATGCCCAACGAAGTGGGCGCGGGTCAGCTAGTATATTATAATACACTAATACGGACAGATATATACACCTATCAGCGTTACGTAATAAATACCAGCTATTTTTTTAATACGAATATGATAGACACCACAAACATATTAAATGAATTAGATCGTGCAGAATTTGCCCGCTCGATTGGTTGTAATATTTAATCTTTACCGAACTTCCTTACGAAGCGGGACACATATAGCTTAAACATTATTACACAAAATATTAGGAGTATATGTATCACTAATTTAGACGACTTATTACTTTCGTTAGCACAGTTGACATTCGAGGTAGACATTTTAATACTCACAGAATGCAGACTCAATTTACTAAAACCGATCCCAGTCATACCTAACTACACCTCTTATCGCACAGTTAATGACCTAAATCAAAATGACGGCGTTGTCATTTACATAAAAAATTGTCATCTAGTAACGGTCAGTGAACTTGGTCTAGTGGAAGGAACCGGCTTACACTTAAAATATGCAATTATATAATTCTAGGTGTGTACCGGTCACCGTCAATACATAATGCAACAAATTTTATCGACTCACTCGATAATCATTTGGCTTATATCGCATCATATAAAAATATTTTGATAGCGGGTGATATTAACATAGATCTTATAGTCGCACAAAATGAGATAACAATGGAGCGTAACAATAGATTAAACTACCTAAACACCTTGTCCTCGCACGGATTATTGCCAGGTCCATACTATATCGACCAGGGGGGGATAGTTGCCTAGACCACGTCATGCTGAAACTCGAGAACAATAGCAATAACTCGGTTATTGTAGCGGTTCTAAACCATCGGCTTGTCGCCATAATTATGACGAGGAAAAAATATTAACTACTAGCTTTCTGCCGCGGCTTCGCCCGCGTGGATTTCGGGATTGGGTGTATAGAGGGTTAAGGGTCATAGCTTTTGCCCACGGCTACATATACGCGGAAGTCGGTTTATGGTGCGAAGATTTTATCGCGCTCCCGTGGGACTATCCGTTTTTCCGAGATAAAAAATGCCGCAAAACTCCTCAAGAATCACTCTATCTTTGATGAAAACGCCATAAAATCTGTGCAGTAGTTTTTGAGCGAAGCCTTTATTGCGCATCCCGTGGGATCTGTCGATTTTTCCGGGATAAAAAGTAGCCTATGTTACTCGGGGGAATTGTAGCTTTCCAAAGGTGAAAGAATTTTTGAAATCGGTCCAGTAGTTTAAGCGTGAAGAGGTAACAAACAAACAAACAAACAAACAAACACACTTTCGCATTTATAATATTAGTTGGGATAAGACCATAACTGATTACGCTGCTGCTTGTAAAGATTTATCGGTAACAGATTTATCTGATTTAAACAGCTACCAGGACCCGGATATTTATGCACAATCATTTATTGACAGGATAAGAAATATATTGGCTAGTAATTCCAAAATGACACTAAATAACACCGAATATAAAATAATTAAACCATGGATAACGCAAGGAGCTCTGAAATGCATTAGGTTAAGAAATAGTATGCAACTAAAATTAAAATCTCATTCTCACAACGAAATATTAAGAATAGCATATAAACGCTTTAGGAACTACTGCAGTAATTTAATTAAAAGGCTTAAAAGACAATACAACAAATCTCAAATTGACATTTCTATTAAAAATCCAAAAAAGTTATGGTCCACGATTAACAACATTTCCCAAAACTTCAAATGCTGAACTACTTTCGATTACATCGGATCCGCAAACGTCTAACGATTACGTAAATATTTTTTTTTTTTGTAAACGTCGGCTCCAAATTAGCAGAAACTATTATCAGTAAACACAATATATCACAATGCACTTCCATAAGCAACAATAACATTTATATACAGCCAGAGTCATTTGTTTTATTGGATACCGATGTAATTGAAGTAAATAGCATAATAATGAGTCTGTCATCGGAAAGTGCAGCTGGTTGGTATGGCATACCTACCAAATTTATAAAGTTAGCGTAAAACATACTTATCCCCTTTTTAACAGCCCTAGCAAATCTTGGTTTTCACGAGGAGGATTTTTTTTTCAAGGCGCTTAAACGCTCAATAATTACTCCCGTGCATAAGGATGGTGATTAGACATATGTCGGCAATTTTAGACCTGTAGCCGTACTGTCTGCAATATCCAAAATAATTGAAAAGCTAATGCATGCCAGACTAGACAGCTGCCTTACTAAATATAACATACTATCAGAATCTCAATATGGCTTTATATGAAAACTCTCCTGGGTTTTTAAAACACTCGAATATTTGATAAACAGAGATCTGATCAACAGAACATACATTGCACTAGTAGAATCTATTATTGCCTATTGCATTCCCGTGTGGGGAGGAGCTGCTAAAACTAGATTTATTGATATTGAGCGAACACAGAGGTCCCTAATTAAAGTAATGCACTTCAAACCCTATAGGTATTCCACAAACATGCTGTACATTGAAACTGGTTTATTATCTGTAAGAAAATTATGTATACGGAATCCAATCCGTATCCAACTTTATTAAATGGGAGACGCAATGACGTGATCGCTACAACTTACCCAACGCGTACAGGATTCGCTAGGCGACAATTTATTTCCCAATCGCCTTTCGTATATAATAAAATTAATAAAATTTTACATATTTACCTAATGCTTTTGTTTGATTACAAAAATGGAATAACAAGTTGGTTAAAATCATTGTCGTACGATGAAGTTGAAAATTTTCTGAAAAGAATTGCATAGTTGAATAAAGGTATCTACTAAAATGTTACAATGCACATAACGACATACAACACACACACTACACACAATCGCATACAAACACAAACACACACTTTCATACTTAAATAAACAAATACATCTCAAGTTAAGTTTTATATAATTTTGTAAGTAATAACCTACATTTATACTTGTTAAGATCGATTATACCATGTCACCCCCAGGGTGGAGCAGGACATTCCCAACTCAAGTATCACGATTACTTACTGGGAAGTCCTATAGAAAATAAGCAATGTAATATTATTTAATAAACCATTATTATTTTTATTTTATTTATTTAAAAAGTAAGCATGAAACAAGTAATATATCTTATTTATTCAATTACTGAACAGTTTGTTATCCATCTGACAAATAAGCATACCTGTTCTATAACCCAGTGAGCACAGCTAGTGCGTCCCCTAAGAACCATTGAACAAGCATGGTTTAATAGTCATAAAAACTAAGTAAGCATAAAACATGTAACTACGTCTTATTTATCCAATTATCAGACAGTGAGTTATCCATCCGACGACTACTGGCTCACTCAACAACCAACAGGAAGCATACCTGTTCAATAACCCAGTGAGCACAGCTAGTGCGTCCCCTAAGAACCATTGAACAAGCATGGTTTAATAGTCATAAAAACTAAGTAAGCATAAAACATGTAACTATGTCTTATTTATCCACTTATCAGACAGTGAGTTATCCATCCGACGACTACTGGCTCACTCAACAACCAACAGGAAGCATACCTGTTCAATAAACCAGTGAGCACAGCTAGTGCGTTCCCTAACAACCATTGAACAAGCAAAGTTCAATAGTCATAAAAACTAAGTAAGCATAAAACAAGTAACTATATGTCTTATTTATTCAATTATTGTACAGTTTGTTATCCATCCGACGACTACTGGCTCACTCAAAAACCAACAGGAAGCATACCTGTTCAATAAACCAGTGAGCACAGCTAGTGCGTTCCCTAACAACCATTGAACAAGCAAAGTTCAATAGTCATAAAAACTAAGTAAGCATAAAACAAGTAACTATATGTCTTATTTATTCAATTATTGTACAGTTTGTTATCCATCCGACGACTACTGGCTCACTCAAAAACCAACAGGAAGCATACCTGTTCAATAAACCAGTGAGCACAGTTAGTGCATCCCCAAATGACCACTGAACAAGCATAGTTAAATAATCATAAAAACTAAATAAGCATAAAACAAGTAACTATATGTCTTATTTATACAATTATTGTACACTTTGTTATCCATCGGACGACTACTGGCTCACTCAAAAACCAACAGGAAGCATACCTGTTCAATAACCCAGTGAGCACAGTTAGTGCATCCCCAAATGACCACTGAACAAGCATAGTTCAATAGCCATAAAAACTAAGTAAGCATAGAATAAGCAAATTAAGTCTTATCCAATCATCAAACAGCGAGTTATTAATCAGACAACGTCTAGTTCACTCAACAATTAACAGAAAGCATACCTGTTAAGTAAACCAGTGAGCAAGTATTGTTCATATTTTGTCCAAAAAAAAAAAAGTAGGTAGGTACATTTAATTTCTATTGTAATTTTGGTTTAACAAAAAAAAGTAAAATTCTTTATATTTCATTCTCGATATATATAGTTTATTTCATATGCGGCAAGGTAAAACCGATATGTGTCACTGCTATTAGAGAGTAGCCCTGATCAAACATCAACACGTTCGATTTGAGTGCACAATACTACGTGATTACTGTTAGGGGGTAGCCCTAACCAAGCACCCACGCAACACTATGCTTAATTCACACATCACGCCATCAGAGGGTAGCCCTGACATAACGAGATGCGTAAACCTCATTTTGCCCAATGCAACAAACCAATCTAATAGTACTTAATTAAACTTTCTGTTATTTACGTAGAAGTTTTCTTCTTTCTACCGCCTTTTGGTGGAAGTAAAACATTATGAAAACGAGTGTTATACATTTAATAAGATTCTTGTAAAGAAACAACAAGGAAGAATCAAATTGGATAAGGCATAATGCTTTTAACAAACCACATTTTCTTTTTCTTATTTACTTATCTTGTACTTGTTGCGTATCCCACTTCTGAGATGTAATGAAAATCACCGTTCTTTGTTACAAATATATGTAATACTACAAACTTGTACACTGACTGTTCACTTTAAAACTAACTCGTCGACTGTTGCTTAAGAACTAAACTGTGCTTAGAGACTAGGTCACATTATATACCTTCATTTTGCCGCCATTTCATTTCAGTCCGCCTCAGTGGCGCCAAAACCACAGTTTCCTTTTAGTCAAATCAAATACCATTTAACATTACAAGTGCTTGACTTATTATACAATTTAATACCTTTTTTATATAATGAAATCATAACACAGGTATGTCTATCCGTTATCCTAGATTTAATAACACAAGCCTTACAGAGCTTACTTTGGGCTAGGCTAATTGGTGTAAGTGTAAGAAATATTTATTTATTTATTTTATTAATCTACGAAAAAATTTAAAGGTATATGCAATCGACTAATCCGCACTAGATCTGTAATGATAATAATCTGCTTCATAATATTATTTTAATTTTAAATAGGATTTATATAAATTAGGGTTAGTTAATTCTACATACACCTTCGCAAGCATCTGACATAAGTGGGCACGGAAAAACATTGTTAAAACCAACCCAAAACGTTTCCCACATCAAAAATTAGCTGCGGATCCAGTAAATCGATCTCCCGAGGGAGACCATTCCTGCAAAGTATTAGTCGCAAAGACCGAAATAAAACAATACAGTCATAAGTACATTATCTCGATGCTGTAACGATGCCAATTGGCAGAGACTGAGGAAGTGAGTAAGACGCGTACAGAACGAAAACTTGGTACTATCGTCGTACGCTTCTTTACATCTAAATAATAACACAAGAAATAATTCATATTATGCTTCAAATTTATAGTTGGGACAATACACATGATAGCCGACATATAATATAGATTTTTTAAAGTATTGTCATTCGTTTCTTTTATTCGTAAGTTTTGAAATCATAATTCCTTTGCACAAACATTGTTTTTCTCCACATAACAGACACAATTACTATTACCATGCTTAAACTAGTTTTACACATAAAACTAGTTTTAGCATGGTAATAGTATTTATCAATTAAAATAGACAACCTGACAAACGCATAATAACAGCACATTGGTACCGCATTTTGCATTTTTTTTCTTTTACTGCACTAATATAATATGTATAACACTTGACTACTAACAAAAAGCAATTATTACTAATTTAAAAATAACTGAATTCATAAAGTTTAACTTCTAAGCCTATCTATTCTTTCTACTGTCACACTTACTTTTTATATGGTGATATTAAAAATATTAAGTATATATGTCAAGTTTTTGAACAATTTATATTTGAATTCCTTTTGCATCATATTTCTCACTCAATTACCGTAAATAGTTTCTAGTTTTTGTTGATATAAAACGATATATATAACGATCAGTTATTATACCTTTATGGCGTCATTAAGTCTCCTATCCTAATATTGAATTAAGTGGGGTCAGGACAACTGAAATTCTTCCTTCAATCTCCTTTATTACGTGTTATTATTCTGGGCTCACATTATTCTTTTCTCCTTAATGATACTTTAATACTAGTTGTAGAAAAAATATTGTATGCAACGTTGTTTATTTATGTTTAAAAACATACGGGGCGCCTTTTTTACGATATTCGGCTCAATCCAATCGCTACTCATACTATATGCTTTTCTTGATATAAAGCAGCATAAAAATATTATTATTTGATACGTCTCTTTATGGCAATAAAATGAAAAAAAAAAAGAATGGAATCCTCTCGATTACCACGGCGAATTCTTCTTGGTGAGGTTGCGAATGCAAAAAGGAATGTGGGGAGACCTTTGCTTCGCTTTAAGGACTGCGCGAAGCGGGACATGGCCGCCTTCAATATTCACCATCAGAACTGGCAGAGGCTCGCGGAGGGGCGAGCAGATTGGCGTAGAAGTGTGATGGAAGGTTGCATTAAGTGTGATAAAGCGTGGTTCGCAACGCTTGCTGACAAGAGAGAAAAAAAGTTACAAAGCGACACTGAACCAACAGCCCAAAGATTCTCTTGTCAAACCTGTGGTAGGCCATGTCGCTCCCGAATTGGATTATTTAGCCACGAGAAGGGATGTCTCCATAAGATTACACCATAAATCGTCTGAAATAGACGGCTCAAGGCCAATGATGATTATGGCAATAAAAGATAGTAAATCTTTTGTTACTATCTTAGTACTTTTATTATGATAAATATTTTTAATTTATTACAACTTTTTTGAATATTAATTTTATGTTTTACTAGTGAATATAAGGTTAGTTTTAATGACAGTTTTAAATTGACAAAAGCTTAATGAACTAGTAGAGCATTTTTCATAAATCCGGCAAACAAGTTACTGTTCGTGATATTAAGTAGCTGCAGTTATTTCTAGTAAATATGGTTTGCCTAAGTTTTGCAAAATTGCAGTCACTAATGGACTAAAGTATACAATGCCAATCAAACATAGTTAAGACAGAGTAAGAAAGATGACTTGCAATTTATTTATTTATATATAGGTACATAGTTTGATTATGATTAATACTAAAATAAGTAATATGGCTTATAAATATATTATCCTAGCCAAATAATTAATTAAAAGTAAAAACAACATGGTTGAAATTTAACACATTGAACTAGGTATTAAATAATCAATAGGTATTAAATAAGTAAAACCTACTAATATTATAAACGTCAAACTTTGTATAGATGTTTGTTACTCTTTCACATAAATATTTGTATGGATAATAATAAAATGGATTTTAATGAAACTTCACAATATATATCAAGTTTGTATATCAAAATAGCATATACGCTACAATTTATAAAGATAAACGTCACGCTAATACAAGCTACTCGAAATTCTAATCATACGGTAACGAAGTCGCGGGCACCAGCTAGTTTTTACATACATATTTATAACAAACATACGACTGATATTGGTTAGAAAGTGAGTTAAGAAAAGAGATCCGACACAAATCTTTTGTGTACTGTACGATATTTGAGTTAAAAATATCTATATATTTGGCACTCTGCGCCACTTTGTTATATGAACGACACATTCTGACCAGTTTTGTTGCAGTGTACCACTAGTATTCTGTGCGTATTCATAATCTTGTGCGAGTTCACTACTCCCCAATGCTCGTATGAATCATTTGTTATGTAAACATATTCGCTTGTCCCGGCCCAATACAAGCGGTCGTATTTACGAGGTTTTTTATTAAACCGTCCCGAGGTACGGACATTAATTATATTAAATTAGAGCATTGTATAAACGCCCGGTGGTTTCTTAGCGGAATTTTCTCGCGATTCAGCTTTCCGTGGATTTTCGTTCCGATTCTCTGATGTAGAGCTGCTTAAGAAACTTAATTAATGTTGATTTTTCGTGTTATTAATGTTGGAATGGAACGGTTAAGATATATTTTTTACATTCTTTTGCGGTTAACTATAAATATAAATGTGCTTTTCATATAAAGAAATGATTAAAGTGATTAGAGAAAAATTTTCATTGTTTCACATATGAGATGGTTTCCTAAACTTTCTTTGACAGAATCATTTCTAGATTTACGAGTGCATATCTATTTTTAAGAAACACGATAGCATATAATACAAATAACATAGGCAATTTATAACTAAATATGCACTATTTTTGCTACATTTAATAAGTTTAATAATATTTTAATTTATTTGTTCACAATTTGTGGTATTTTTGCACATTTATAAATAAAGTATACAAATGGCCGACTTAATGCTAGAACTAGTGTTCGATTTCCATAAAATAAATATCATAAAATAACACACAAAATTTTATATATATATAAATATCCTTTGTTATAACAAAATTTACACAGATTCCGAAAATTGCTTTCGTACTAGTTGGTAATTTGGTTAGTGTAATAAAGTTATGAACAATATATGCAAATACAAAATCTGTTTTCATCACAAATGATGACGACAATATAAATGAACTCACAATGAAATAACGAAATGTCTACCCCAATGTGATCTGAATTAAAATAAAACAAAGTTTAACTAAAATTGCCTGGCAGCGGCCCAACTTATGATTACAGCGTTCCTATCGGGCAAATATGAATAAATTCGAGCTTGTCGAGCGAAAGAACTGAATTAGGCAGTCCAAAGGTTTCTATGTATTACAGTTTCAACTTAATTCTGATTCTCTGAAACACAATTTTTGTTATGTTCATTTATGTTTAATAGAACATTTCTGGGGTGCAAACGTGGACCTTTCGATAAACAATTTTTATTGATACAATCGATATATTCCATTAAAAAACAACGGTGAAGTTGACAGGCAATCTTATGGTGTAACAAGGGTGAATGATTTTGTCGATTGGCGCATTTCAATGTTTTTTTTTAATAATTTTTAATCCTTACTCCATAATGGTTAAGCCGGCTACAAAGTAATTTTCATGTATTCACATTATTTTTAACAAAAGAACAAAGGAATAAACTTGTAATTCTAATACTATTACTACATTTAAAACTGAAACTTAAACATTTATGAATAGCAAAAACAGTCCTTGCTTACTACATCCAATTTATTTCATTAATTTTACTCTGTCTCTCGTTGCGGGCACACTCCATTAAAATGTAAAATAAATCTTCTTTGACGTTTGTACGAGTGTCACAGTACGGATTATTCCTTTTTCCCATCGAAAATTGAAATGCATTTAATTTCAATGTTCATGAATTCATAATTTTCTAATTTACGAAGGCTGAACACCGTATATAACTGTGTGTTAAATACTCATTTATATAGTTATCGTTTGTTACCTCTTATTGTATAATGTATATTAGAGTTGCCACAAATAGTTGTTATAACGAATAATCGAAGAACGATTAATCGCCATTCGCTTCGGCGAATAATCGCATAACTCGGCATTACTATTCGACGTAAATAAGGCACATTAAACATTATTTTTATTCCTATAAAATAATTATTAAAATTCTTAATAGTATTATTGAACTTATAATTTATTTATTACTTACCTAATTTTAATAATAAAGTACTTTAATTTTAAAATCTTTTTTAAAAGAGTTCTAAGGTTCTTTATTTTTATTATAAATAAAAATAAAGAAATCCTTTATGTTATAATAAAATTAATTTCATAAATATGACAGGCACAGGTCTGTATTTTATTATTAAAGATAATTGATACTGTGTATAGTTTCATTGAGGAAAATAATACAGATTGATTATTTTTAAGGTATTAGTTGTTTGTTCATTAAACGTTTATTTTAGACGAGTATTCGCCGAATTTCGAATGTATTTGACGAAAAAAAATGTCGAATGATGCCGAATATATATAATAATAGCAAATTTTCGCGGCAACACAAATTTATATTATATTAGTCATTTATTTTCCTTTGTTTCTTATTGTTTAGTTTTCTAGCTCCTTCGGAGTATTAACTACTCAAAGTCTATGATTCGTTTATTTTTTTATTTATCAACGAACGGTACGATTTTTATCTGAGCTGCAAGATTTCATAAGCTGAGACTTGTAAACTAAATTACTTACTAAATTGACAATATATATTCGCTCAAGTCGCGGTTTGTTATGCGGTGATCTTATAAATAGTTTGGAGCAAAATAACTAAGAGAACGACGAATAAACTTGCGAGAGATTTCTAGAAAAGTTTAAACAGTCCAGTGAACTGTCCAACTCAACTAGTGGTTAAGTAAACTTACCTCTACTTTAACTTTTAACCGTAGTAAAAAAAATTAAAACGCCATATTTCACTCTAGTTTTAAACCCCAATTTAAATCAAGTAAGTATAAAAGCGACAGTAAACTTATTCTTGTCCTTACTTAAATTACACATTTCCTATGCAAGAAGCTCTAGAAATTACAAACTTTCCCGGCCCACACTGTCCGTAACATTTACGAAATCTACTTATGTCTCCTGAACTAAGAAACTAAGACTTCTTGCAAACATTTTCCCGCGCAAACAAGGTATTACACAAGTTCGGGGAACTCATCTAGAGGATTGCAATCGAAGTTTGCACGTAAAACCAAGGTGGCTCCCGAACGACCTATAAGTATTCGTATTCCTCGAGGGTGAACGTAGTGTCAGGACGGTTCAGCCGTTCACATCAAACGAAATCACTTGTTTTTCTGAGGATTTCAGGAGCTCAGATGTACTCTTCATTGCTTTGAATAAGAGCTATCTTAAGCCGAGTAACATCGAATGCCCTACTCGATTATGGAATATTATTATACAAATAACGGAAACGAAAGATTGGACTCGCGAGAGTCGCGTCTTCAACAATCTGCGTTGATACCGTAAGCATTCGGTCACTAAGGTCTACGTGTCCCATTCGAATTTTTCGACCTTTCACTCTTTCACTTTGTTGAGCTGAAATATATTTTATCAACTGTTAATAACTATGTGTCAACATTTAATTTAGAAATCTTATTGAAATTATAGTTTGTCTTAGACTACTTTCTGCATTTGATCATATATATATATATATATATATATATATATATATATATCTTCTATATATAAATATAAAAAAGTATATATAGAAGTTATAGATATGTATATATGTGTTTGTATGTATATATATTTCTGATTATGTATGGGTGTATCAAATCAATTAACCATATTTATTTTAATAATGTATATAAATAAGACGCTTCTACTATATATATTTTAAAAACAATTATATATTATATAAATACTGTATCCCTGCAATTTTTTTTCACTTCACAAAACCATCTAGGGTCGCCTGGAAGAAATCTCTCTGAGAGATAAGTCCGCCTTTGGATCAATTAACTTGGTACCTGCTATTATTCTTTTATTTTTATTGTAACTTTGTTTTATTGTTTTATATATAAATATTTCTTACACTTACTTCAATTACCCTAGCCCAAAGTAAGATTTGTAAGGCTTGTGTCCGATTAAGATTCCATAGATCTAGGGTAACGGATAGACATACATATATTATACATATAGAAATATATATTAACCATGATCAAAGTACAAATGTTCGCATTCATCATACAAACATCACCTCCACCGGGAACCTAGGGCCGCAGAGGTGGCAACACCTTGAAACCGATGTACTAACTATTACTCGACTATGTGACATGTACGGAGTCGCCGCCTGTGCTTCGGAAATTAATCGCACAATGGCATCATCAGCACAGTGTCCCGTATAGTAGACACATGTGCTGGTGTGCCTTGATATGACGACGACTGCGTGCAAAATGCTGCCGTTTTTTTGCCAGTTGTCCACGGGTCATCAAGAGAAATTGGGTTTCCAGAACTTAGATCGCCCTAAGTGAGGTAAGTGAGGACAGAATGGACATCGAGGTGGTTTAGTGGGTATTGTTTCCCACCGGGTGAGTCCCACATATGCCTGTTAATTAGCTATTGACAGGTTCGGTGCGTAACAGCATTCCGCCTTGTAAAAAAAAATAAAAGGTAATTGTTACGAAGTTCAAGATTTGTATCGATAATTTTGAAGCGCTATCAACTTAGTACGTTGAAGTAAAACATCGTCAACACATAAATAAGGTATTAGATAAAGATAAATTATATATATATAATATTGTGTGTTTACATACGATACGATTTGACGACCTCCATAGTCGAGTGGATAATACACCGGTTTCAAGGTGTCGCCATCTCTGAGGTCCCGGGTTCGAATCCCGGTGGGGGCAGATGTTTGTGTGATGAATGCGAGTATTTGTACCTTAGTCATGGTTGTTGATA
This sequence comes from Scirpophaga incertulas, assembly GCA_036419045.1. Lineage (NCBI taxonomy): Eukaryota > Metazoa > Arthropoda > Insecta > Lepidoptera > Crambidae > Scirpophaga > Scirpophaga incertulas. Next base: position 19,304,859 of record CM071631.1, on the reverse strand, counting down.
TATATTCAATAAAAATTATTTATATATGTATAATATATGTATGTCTATCCGTTACCCTAGATCCCATAGCACAAGCCTTACAGAGCTTACCTTGGGCTAGGGTAATTGGGGTAAGTGTAACAAATATTTATTATATTTATTTTATTTATTTATACATTCTATATAAGAATTTTCTTTTTTCAAGTAACGTAAAGAGAGAAAAATCTAATTTTTATGTTTGCATGATTATTTAATACGTGATTGGCGTTTTAGGTAACTTTTATATACACCTATGGCGATACTAAGGGCTAATATTTTGTGGCCAAACAACGTGCAAACGAAGGCCTGTGGGTTGATTATATATCGCTGTTACTATCAAATTTGAATTCAAATTGAAATTAATAGATTAAGAATTTTTAAACGCAATGGGTAGCGTATATTGTTCACAGAAGTGACGGTTGCTAGGACGAAGTGGTCTATAGGAGAGGCTTATATCTAGCAACGGGTCTTTTGCTGAAATGATGATAATTTACATACTACTACTAAAATAATGCAGTGTACATAATCCGGGATATTACGAAGGCTTGAGTCCCTGGATAAATACAATATAAACTAGATCATGTGGTTATCATTAAATACAATTGTTGATTATCTGGTTTTATTCGCAGGTGTGTCCCATGATCGCTCGTACGTGCTGTTCAGACTCGGATTGTGCGTGTCGAGTGCGGTGCGTCAATTCGCCGAATCAGGCCGCTCTGACACGCTGGGATCAGCACCAGGGACTATGGATGTATTCGGAGCGCCCCCCATTGTGCAAGGCGCTGGCCGATCTGAGGCTGAGTTTTTTGTTGATGGCAATCACTCGAGAGTAAGTAATAGTTTTCTTATGAGATAATTCGTTGTCTGTATGTCTTTTCAAAGCTTATCGCACCAATTTCTACAGGCCTGTCAAATAATTACACTCAAAGAGTGTATACACCCTGCACATTCAATTCAAAAACCTTACAGAGTTCTGTTGAGGTTCTTCCATATTTATAGAGTGTCGGAGATGTTCACAAACATTTAATAATAAATGTAATAATTATATAGAAATAACCTTCATGTTAAGTCATTAATTATAAACATCTTTATTGAACTCATGCAAAACTCTGTAATATTAACAAAAATGTAACATTTTTTGTTTATTCCATTTTTAGTATGTTTCTTATTTATTAGTTCTATTTATTACTGTACAAATATATCTATCTATCTGTCTTATTACTTAATAATACTTATTACTTTTTGCGAAACATACATGGTACTAGTATTAGAAACGCGAAAGTTTGTATGTATGGATGTTTGTTACTATTTCACTTTTGAAAGTACTAAATGGATTTAATGAAACTTTACAATAATATTGTTTATACATCAGAATAAGACATAGGCTACAATTTATAAATATATACGCCACTATAATATAAGCTACTCGAAATAGTAATTCTGCTCAGACAAATTCGCAGGCACCAGCTACTCTGATGTTACTATTTTCGCTTATATAATATATAGAGAAGCATCCAATATTGTGTCACTGTCCTACCACATTAACTTACCTGTACATAACAGAATCAACCCCAAAACCTCATAAATAGTACGCGAAGCACAACGTCAAATTTAGTCAGAGATCCACGCGACCAGACACGACAGAATTAATTAATGCCGACGCAGGTATCACAAATCCAATTATAGGACAATAGGAAACTATTTTAGCATGGCGGAATAAAATGAGAGGCGTAATCGAATACAATAACTATAAAACGTCGACAATCCCGCAATTAAAATTCGTAGCGTCGATTAAAGGTAGCTTTACTACGACCCGCTATCAAAATATCGTATTTCATTCATTAATTAATGCTCACAGAGCAAACAACAATTACGATACGTCAGACAGTACAAATAAAACGGGAGTTGGGAGCTAGTCCGCAATAAAAGAGGGCTTTACCCAAGTCGCTATGTTATCGGCAGTTAAGCCTAATTTGGATTGTTTGTCGCGTAACTCCTCAGACTTTACCTACGCCTGTTAAATGTATCAGGCTTACCTTTTACCTTGTAAAACTCCAATCAATAGGTCATTGATCTCTTGTTTTCTCCTCGGCCCCGGCTATTTTCTTCGTGGAGGCGTCGTTAAGCCTAATATACGATTTTGTTGTTATTCTGAATCAGATTATTTTACTTTCTTGGCATAAATCTGAGCAGAGTGGAGTCCATCTTCTTAAGAATTACTGCGCTTCTTCAAACACTAACGATCGCCTGCTTTTTTTTCCCCCCCCCCTTGTTTGGCTTTCCGCCTGTGATGTAAATCAACTATAAATTTCAACTATAAATCAACTATAAAAAGATTAATGATTTCTTTATTTAAAGGCATAGTTCTAGCTTTCACTACTTATCTTATATATTATATTTTTATCTTGTTAATGTAAGCTTTTGCTAATTAGGTATGACTTTCATGTCACACGTGAGAAACGCAAGTTTCCAAAAGAAAACAAAAAATTACGATAGTTGCATTTTTTTATTTATCTTCCTCACTGCAAACTATTAATAATATCTTTATAGATAAATATTTTATACAATTTCTTTTACAAAACATAATTTAATAAAATGCTTTCTTTTAACTATTCCTCGCTTTTTCCTTATTGCAAACTATTTATAATATATCTTTGTAGATAGATACTTCATACAATTTTTTTTTATCTGTATCGCTTTTTCCTTACTGCAAACTGTTAACATCTTTATAGATAGATACTTCTTTATACAACAGCAGGCTTAACAACAGTATTTTAAAGAGATGTCGAATGGCGCTATAAAGCACCACATTTAAAATAACAAGTCACATTATTCTTTTATGGATATAACCTTAACGGGAAAAATATCTCAATTATATCTGCGATCTGCCGACGTTTGATCTAATTTTAGGTAGCTTGGATAAAATGGCCGCTCATGACAATACAAGTACGGAAATTCAGTGTAATTTGATAACCCGACTTTCTCATAAATAGCCACTTCAGATCCACTCGCTTAGATAACGTTGCACGACTGTACCCTTAACTAATATTATAAATGCGAATATTATCGTGTCTGTCTGTCACGTTTTTACACTAAATCGATTTAAATGAATTTAACTTATAAAACACAGATATTTTGGAGCCTGAGAAAGGATATAGGCTATTTTTTAAGGCGGAAGAAATAAAGAGTTGAATGAAGGAATGAAAGCTTCTATGGAAGTATCGACATTTTTAAAGCTTGAACGTAATATATAAGGTTGTCGATTAAATGTAAATAAATATAAGATTAAAAATGTGTAAAGAAATGTAACTTTAAAAGGGTAAACTAAAAATAGTGGTGATGATAATTAAAAATTCGTAATGTTTTAATGTAGGTTTAAAATGTTAGGTACTACAAATTATGTAATCATTTCTCTCTGTTTTTACAATAGGTACTCTTTCTGTGTTTTATATTTTTACGATAGGTACTGTTTCTTTGTTTTATATCTTTTAAACGTTGATGATCTTTATTACTGTACTGATGGTCAATCAACGTCAGTACCACTACTATTGAAATGTCTGTAAGATAACGAACTATTATTGAAATCTCTGGGAACTATAATTGATTATTATTGAATTATTATTGTTAATAAATCTTTAGAAGATTAGAAGAAGAAAATTGGAAAATTATGTTTTGCAACAAAATGCTGAGGGACTTTTGTGTAATTTATTTACATATTTGAAAAAATATCTGACTTCTAATAGTTATGGTTTCATATTAGAAACACCGCACTGTTCTCAAAGATGAAAATAGTTATTTTGAAATAGTCACGTTTTCCGTATGGATGTACACCTCACACGACGTCTTTTATTACAAAGGATCCTTTAAAAAGCAACACGTGCCAAGACGCCGCGTTACAAACTCGACCGTTTCCAAGCCAATGGACTTTACAAAATCGTTAAGTACGTAGCTGAATGTAGTCTCCCGTTTCGCCTCTAATCGAATAAAAGGCTTTGATTGAATGCAAGAAGCTGAAAAAAAAATACTTGTATAGATAATGCAGGGAATGGTTATAAATGGATAAATGAAATAGATTTATTGAGACACATATATTAAATCTGTATATTAAAAATAAGTCAAAAATAATAAAACTGTACCTGTAGCGATATTAATACATTTATTTTTAATTTAGATTATAAATATTATCATTGTTTATAACTTAGCTATATTTATTTTACATACATATAAAACTAAACTTAACTATCTACAATAAACCTACCTAGTAACTAAATTAATAATATAATTTGAACATAAGTTTATTTGTTCATATTTGCTTTATATGCATATTCTATAAAATAATCGCGAATGCGCGCGGCCGCATTCTTGTGTAATTATTGTGCAAGCGCATCTATCGCATAACTACCGGCTTGCCTGCGCGCAGCGCGGTAATAGTAGATTTATTCATCAAAAAATAGTACGACTTAATACGCGACAGCGGATGCTTATTGATTAGTATTGATTTCCATCACCTAGTTTTTGATAAGTTCGGTTCTGCCTAATTGTAGTAAAAAAATGTGTGTAAATATATTTGTGAATTGCAATATCGATTAAAGCAGTTTCTGATAAGAAGAAATTTAATTTTCATCACAACATTTACCCACATACCTACATATTTTAAGCGATTTTATGTGTAATGTTGAACTGGTTCATTTTCCGCCACTACACTACATTTTCTTATATTTTACCAATACAATACAATACAATAACATCTGCTACTCACATTAATAATAATTAGAAAGAATAATAATAATCTAATTTGATCACAAAAAAGTTAAAAGAAATAGGACTTATTAGGAATAAATATTTAACACCCATGGAGAATAAATATTGGTTACCTGTTACTAATTAACGTGCTGGATTTCTTTTTATTGAGCAACATATTTTTATTAGCTGTCTATCCACATCATACATAGATGGAGATTTTTACACCTAATTAAAATTATAGTCTATAATATTGATCAAATTCATTTATTTTCAATACACTGTTATACCGACAAGCTCTTACAACATAAATTCGGATGTTTAGTTATAAGTGAATCCACGATATTACCTTGCAGATTTGTCTTCACATACTCTTTTAAATGTAAGTAAAATTAATACAATTATTTTTATTGTAGTACTTTTCGCCTGCGACTTCGCCCGCATTATATTAGATTTTCCAATAGGAAAGACATTTTCCCGTAGTAAAATTCTATCCTATATTCCTTCTTGGGATGCTATCTATCTCCATATAAAAATTCATTAAAATCCATTCAGCAGTTTTTGTGTGGACGAGTAACAAACATTCGTATTTATAAAATTAAGTAGGGATTTAAATTACCGTCATAATTATTTTAAAAAAAAGTTAGACTTATATTATTGTAACTTTCACTTATTTCACAATTCATATATATGTATCGTTTCAGATAGATTAGTAAGGAAGTATAAGAAATACTTTTTCTAAATGCCTGAATTTGAATTATTATTACTTTGAACAATAAAAATTGTCTCTATACCGTATGTTTTTATTTAACTCTTGTACTCTTTACAAACTTCTTCAAACCTACAGTATTTTTGTTAATTAAATGATGTAATCTCGTTAATTAAGAAATTAGTTTGTATTTAAATACATAAGAAAACATAAATACATGTTTGTGTTTATTTTTAAATGCGAATTGCTCAAATATTCACCGGATGAAATTCGCCGTATCCTCATTCACCTCAAATTCCCGGAATGTGTCATAAATTAATCTATAAATACAAACATAATTAGGTCATTAGATTGACATCTTTTCATTCCAAGCAACCTTTTGATCAACATAATGAAACTCGTCATCATATCTTCTACACAGATTGTATTTTGGCAAAATTCAATTGGAATAATTTTATGGGTATAATTAAAATGAACTTCCGTACGGAAGATCTTTCACTAGGTAATAATTAACTGAGATTGCCGAACGTTTCGCTTGGAAGGTATCACGGTGAAATTTCATTTCATCTCTTATAAGTCAACATAATGAGTTTTAAAATTTAACCATAGAATTAATGAAACTGATGAAAATAAATTATCGCTCTAAAAAAAAGACAGCTGATCTTATCTAATAATATAAAATAATATATAACTTCCTTTTTTCTTTACATGGCGAACATGAGCGTCAGAGATTTTGACACGCGCTTATGTTGCCGCCATAACAAATATGAACACTTTTTAAATGCTTTTTCTTCTAGGGCCTGGTAACTCTTCAGGCTTAGAGATTACCACTACTAGAATCTTTAAATTAAAACCTTTAAGACTGGAAGAACTATAATACATGCCTCATTTATTTTATTTATTCAAATAAAATGTATTTTACTACTAAAACAAACCACTTAACAAATATTGCAAATAAGTTACGTCACTCTTAAAAAAGGAAATCCTTTAATTTCTAATTTCAGCACTATTACTATTAAAAATATCCCTGTGCCATAAAAATAAAACAGCAAATAATTATTAAGCAAGCTGCGGCATAAACGCGTCTCTTCTCCGTGAATCATCTAGGTACCATATTGATGAATTGATGTATCAATTTTTTTATCATTTTTGTTACTAATTAATACAATTATGTTTTTTAATGGATAAGTAGGTTACGTTCAGGATTGAGTTAGAATTTTAATCACATTTAAAGCAGATATCAGTTAAAACTGGTTAACTTCGGAAACGTAGTTACCGCACTGGTCCATTCCGCCGCAGACATCTCATAGTCGATTTATCTGCTCGTGACATATTAATTACTGAAATGTCTGCGCGTATTAATTTGCTTGTATCCGTTGGATTAGTTACAAAATTTCGCTTTGTAATTTTAAATTGATTCAACTTCATTAATCCCAACTTGCTCAGCTTTTGTACCTACCAACAATAATAATTTTCTCTACGCAGTAATTTTATAAATATTGTGATTTTATTTTTAGTTATTTGTGTTGTAACGTTTACTATTTTTTAAGTTATTTACTAATAAAACAATAAATATTACAATACAAACAACGTATGCGGCTTAAAAATTAATTAAAAGCTCATTCATTATTGTTGATGAGAAATGTTACATTAACATTAATGTCACACATTTCTTATTTATTAATATGAAATTGATATTCAATTTAATGTACACTTAATAGGAATTTATGTCAACATGAAAAAAAAATGTTGTGCGAAAATACTGAAATAAAATAAGAAAAGTAATAACTAGAATTTTATAAGAAAAGAAACAAAAAAGCAACGATCTCTCAACATAATTAGTTATAAACAATAAAAGTCTATACAATCCAGTTAGCACTTATTGTCAAGATTTGTATGTAAGACGTGTTCTATGTATTACAAAATAAATCATGTTTATTTCTTTTCATTAGAATAATCTCAATAAATTATTGGTGTACACTTAATTCAGATATATCATTCACGCTTTCGAAACTGTGATTACACTTAGTGAACTCCAGGCGGAATCCGATTACAAAGTTTTAGAACAAGCCGAAATCTTTACAGTTTTAATTTAACCTAGCACAGTTCTAATTTACTTTGAACTTTCTTTTAACATAAAATCTCTGCGAACAATTACAAATTAAACAAAGTCTCTCCAGCCTTATCTTCTTTTATTTCTTGTTATTTGTCTTAGGTGTCCGTGATGGCGAGAATGATTCCGTCCCCCGATTGGTTTATTGGAGTGGATAGTTTCGACTTGTGCGTAGATGGAAATTGGCTCGACAGCATTACTATTGAGGTCGGTATAACAGTTAATAATAATATCATTTCTTTACTTATAAATTTAATTACTTTGATATTTTACAAGAAAACCGTTCTACTTTATCGAGGTTCTGTGATTAGCAATATTTCTATCTCTACTATTAGACTTAAAAGAAATTTATAGGATATCAGTATCATATTTACAGCCGGTGCAAATAACTTGTCCAATGTGTATGAGTATATCAGATGAACTGAGTACCAGGGTCCTATATAGGCACATGTGTCTCATTTATTTCTGTAGCAAAGCAGAAATGTTTGATTACTGTGGTCGGGTATGAAGAGAACATGGCAGCCAAGTTATAAACTTACCAGCGACGCGTTGCCAGTAATATATGACATATGGAAATGAAGCCTGATTAGTTAAAATAAGCTTATAGGCTCGAAGTCACCCAAAGGAGAAGGCTATGCTTGAAGTTTTTCTGCGAGATAGTATAGAAAATGATGAAATACGAAGAACCAAGGTCATCGTCATAGCCTAAAGAATTGCTATCCTTCACTGGCAACTGAAGCCGCTGGGATGGAAGGTCTTCAAGTGCCAGGTATTTATCGGATACCGCAACGTTGGTAAGCCTGCCAACGTTGCAGTGGGCAACGCAAGACCGACCAGAGTGAAGTTCTTTGGGGGAGGCCTGACTTAAATGATGAGTTTAGAAAGTAAGAGATAATATAGACTGCATGGATTATATGATCCACGAATGATGCCATGTTGATTTCGCTTACCTTATGGTAACCCATATAGCCTTTTTTGCCAACAATATAATATGAACAAAAATTGTGAATTGCCAGATGCTCACATCAAATATGTAGATGCAGAACTTGTTTATAGCAGACTACACAATAGATATGTCATAACATTAGGAGTTCTACAGAAGACGACATTCTGACATTCTGACTGACATACCTATGATAATGTGACAATTGTTTTGTTAGAGCGCAGATTTAAGTCTTATCTTTTAACGAGAAAATGTCCAGGTTAATTTCAAGGAAATTTTGTCGATGGGATATATAACAAACATTTCGATCTCTATATGCAAAAGCTGAACTATTCATATGGTTTGTCTTATTACTTTTAGTACTATTCGTTAAGACCATATTAAGACTATGAAAATGTTGAAGTTAGAAAACAATACAAGTACTCTTTTTTAGATAATATACTGCTTAATAGCTTATCTATTTGATTCTTCACAGGTGGACCCTTTGGATGCTGGAACAGACAACGGCTTCACATTCACCGCTCCGAACTGGCCGACTGCTCCGCAAGGAGTGGCTTACCGAATCACCTCAAAGTACCCATCACACCCCGCCGGATCTTTCTTCTACCCTCACCTCAGAAGGTTACCTCCTATTGCAACGTTCCAATTTATTAAGGTGAGTAGGATTATTATCAGCATACAACCTGGTGATCCAAGATATTATAAATATAATTGATAGGTGAATATTTTAAATCAAATGTCATTTTAATCAAAATCGCACATAATTTACGATCTTTACCTTCAATGCCGACATTAAACGTGTTCTAAAAGACTAAAAGAAAACGAATATTAAAATTGCCGGTTAATGTTAAAAATGTACATATCCCCTAGTTGTTTATAAAACTTATCACAATTCACGTTATGCATTTTCACTTAGGTACCAGTATTTTTTCATTCTAAGAACTTGCAAATATACGTGATCGTACATTAGGTCCTGGATAAAGAGAAACAAAGTTGTATTTCCTTTACGATATTTAAAAGTGCATATAAAAGTATTTTGGAACACTTATACAATTGACGTAATTTAATGTCACATCTATAAGCGGCTGTAGCTACAATACTGCATTGTATATTAGTTCCATTTATCACCTCATTAAATTAATATTTCTTCAAACAAGAAATAACTTGGACGTTAGCCGTTCTGTGCCTTTGCTACGTTATGGAAAAAATCTCCTAGTTATAATGTGTGCGCTTTTCACTTAGTAACGGCAAATTATCATGTTTTGTTAGTGTAAATAAATTTCGATTCGAGATCAAGTAGCAGTAATAGGGCAGTTTAAACACCATATAAATATCAAAGTTTAATGCAAGAACTTAGTGCCAACAAAATTTCAGCATTTATTTTTATTATTTATCAATTGTTGTTCTATTTGTTTATCGAAAATAAGGATTACAAGTAAGGTTCTAAGGTTTTCAAGTTTCTCGCTCAGCATTTGTCATTAGAGGAGTTTCTATTATAAAAGCCTTCACAAAGCTCTGGACTCAACACGCTACCTTCACCACAAAATGTCCTCGTCCGTTCTCTTTTTATGCAATAAATCTATTCTATCTTATAAATATTGAAACCGTTAAAATATAACCGTGTATTATTGACATGCATCCTTTTTTTCACAAGATAATCTCCCACAGCTCCGAGAATACGAACTCTCCGAAGTGTTCCACCGGAGCAGCGACGAGAGACGATACGACGTGCTGCAGCTGGACAAGTTGAGCCATAACAGCATTGACGTTCTTGATGGGAACAGAGCTCTTTCCATAGCCGAAGAAGTAGAGAGAGCTGAGGCACCGAATATATATGCTGATGGGGCACTTACTACGCCAGATGGGACGTATTCTTACTACACAGTGTAAGTTTGATAGTAAGCTTTAAAAGTGTTTTAACACTGCAGCTTCCTGTTTACCTTTATTTAGTGTAACATATTTTGTTAAGCAATCAGTTCTAACAACATTATTCACCGTAGCCATTGGATATTTCAACACATTCTCAATCGTATGTTTCATAGGACAATAATATGTTTGTGGTGATAGTTATGCTGTTTTGTAACACAAAATGATAAATCAGCATGGATGTGATTTCTAACTGTTGCTTTGGAGTAACTAGTAGACATTATAATTGTAATATTATATTTACATTGTCTATTTTTTTAAATATGGACGCCGAAGTCAATTAGGTAACAGTGTAACGCTATTTTTCAATTTAAATGTTTTTGCAATTGGTGTATAAGTTTAAATTTAATAAATTAATCGATCTTTGACTTTAATAGAAATATTTAGTTTTGCAAAACACGAAACACTTAATATAAGAAAAACAATATTATTCCTTGCCAGGTGCTTACTTACCTTGGGAAACTTATGTCAGCTTGATATAAGTTTTGATGATTCAGAATTCGATACGGAAGCCTATTAAATTGTGTTGATTATCGAATTTGTATCTCTTATACCAGGATAAATACCACATCGGCGACCACAGAGGAACCTCGGTCCGCCAACGAGCTGCCGACATCAGGCCCGACAGCCAGCGAGCGGTCAGCGCTACGTAGCCTCGCGCGACGCTACCGCGCTAGGCGACGTCGCAAACTGCGCGCCGACAACGCCGATCCCGCCGAAAGGAGGAAGCGAAAAAGAGCCAGTATGTACCCTTCCATAGATATTTATAGGGGGACATCAATACCACGGACACCGTATGGAGAAATAAGTCTGTATTCTATGATTCTATAAATGTATTCTGCATCACATGTGGATCGTCATTTTAGCTAAAAGAGGCATATTAGTAACCCTTTTTTTTTTTTTGTTGCATACCCCGGCTGTGGCGAGCCGGCGGTTATGTGGGGCTCTCCTCCCCAGAAGGGGGATGCCTACCCACTAAAAACCTCAGGGATGGCCTTCCTCAGGCATATAGGGAGCCCCCCGGAACGCCAAGCTACTTCCGGGAACCCCCAGGCTCCGCTCCCCCGCCGATACAGAGGAGCCCTCCTCGGGGGAGGCTACCAATACTTCCCCCGATTTCCACCACCGACGACGCCCCTCAGCCATGGAAGGGGCGTGGTCCCTCCCGGGTCGCCGTATCCGCGGGCGCGATTCTCTCGCGCGCGCCGGCGACCCACGGCGGCCCCGCAGCTGTGCTACCGAGCTCGGCGCCGCCTCCATCTGGAGCATCACTGCTTCACAGAAGGAGGCCACAGCCCTCCAACCTATATGAGTAACCCTAGGGTCTTCACACCAATTGATCTCGTTTTCAAATTAAAGAGGTTCTTTGGGTCATCTTCCATTACGCGGGTTCAGTGCGGATTGGTTCGGGAGCACCAAAACCTCGCCTGTTCGCAGATTGCACCGCCATCAGGTGGTGGTAGGTGGCAAGTTTTCTTGGGTGCCATTAGATGTTATTCGGAACCCATTCGATATAGCCTGTTAATAATAACCAGGTGACGCCGCGCCACTGTCCATGCCACCATATGATAACAAGGTGCTAATGATATGACATGATGAATAACGATATGACAACCTTACGGTGCTCTATAGTAAAAGAAAAGATTTACAGCAATATTTTTATGAAAAGAAACTTTTGACTTATTCTTTACGAAGAAATTATTGGAAATATCACGTATACTTTTTATGTTTGAGACAGTAAACTGATCGTGTTTATACATTAGATAACACTGTAATCAATTTGTTTGTCTCCGAGTATTTTGATAAAATCATAAACGAATTTAAAACCTACCGCTCTTGCCAACAGGGCTACTGGATTGCCGCGTGTCAAACTGGGGCGAGTGGAGTCCGTGTAAGAGCAGCGGCGGATGCGTTGGAGCAGCGCTGCGCACGCGCCATGTGGTGCGCAAGCAACGACCTGGTGGCGCACCGTGCCCACCCACCGCGCAGTCACGTTGGTGCGCTACCAACTGCACCACGCGAGATGACTGGCGGAATAACCTCACGTAATTCCATATTTGAAATTATAATTTGGCGTTAGTTTTTCTTTGTTCCTGAATCGGTCAAGTTTTGCTAACCAGTTTTACTAGTTACTTGAATGAAAGTATTTGAGAATGCGCCATTACAACACCGTGTGCGCTGACTGGCAGAGTGAACAACACGATTTCATGTTCCAAATTTGGATTTTGACACTTTATCTTCGTTCCTCAACTGGTTAAGATTTAAGTGACATTGGCAACATGAATTCTAAAAACATCATGCACTACGACTGATGGAACAATCTACGTGTGATTCTGTATTCTGTATTGACTTCATTCTCTTTGTTTCGCAATTGGTCAGCTTCATAGTCGATTACATTGAGACTTGAATAGGCACCCATAAAATCTTTGGCTAATATTCGGTTTAATATTTCATAGTGTACTGTGTCAAAACATGTTGGGTTACCGGCCGTATACTATCATGTACGACTTAATTTAACAATTTTATGCCAATATGATTTTATACATTTGATAAGAATAACAACATTTCTTTCGTAATTTGCTATATTTTAACTTTAAAGGAACCTTACTTCACTTATACCAAAGAATTTATCAGTTAAACAACAATTAACATGATATTGCTTACCGTTATCGATAGATTTTGGAACGATCTTAACTATATTTGAATATTTAAACTTAATATTGTTAGTTTAGAATTTCTTGATATTATTTTAAATTAAACCAATTTCAGCATCTTCGTCTGTCCGTCCAAAATTATCATTTATTATTACTTTGATTCCTATCTCGTCGCTTCTCGTTTGGATCAATTAGTGTGTAAATCAGTGAAATTGTTGTAAAAATAAAGTTTGTAAGAGACGACTGTTGATGTTCGGGATAATGCTAAGTTAATATTCGATTGTTTAATGCTGTAACTATGTATGCTTTATATTTTGTTTGTCAATTATTGTTAGAATCTTTAAGTATTAGGGTAAGGAGATATGGTCTCGAAATTAAATAGTATTGATGTGCCATCATTTTTCTATCACACTTTTAACCAATTAAGCATGAATCAGTTTTTGTACGTTCATCTTCAATCTTAGTACAAATTAAAGAATTGTGTCTTATGCCAAACAATTACCTAAGTAAATTTAAATTTTTTAGAAGCATGTCGATATAACTTCTCCCTAATCTATAAACTGTCTTAAATATTTTTATAGACTGTAGAGTATATATATATATAGATTGATGTAAATCGGAATCATTCATACATTTTTACTATGATATTGTATTTATATTTAAAACCATAACTTTTTTATATTCATAACTCCATGTATTGCAGTTATAGTAGGCAATCACTCATTTTTTTTATGTTAATATAATCGTCAGTAGCCATAAATTAACTGTGTTGCCATACGTAATAAATATTAAGAATACATATCGTTTACTTAAGCAAAAACAGAGTGACATTATCTCAATAAAATGTAGCTTGTGCTTAGAAAAGAAATCCAAAGATGCAGCTTTTATTTTTCATACTAATAAGCGAATGTAAAAACTTTAGTATAAGCCCGTACTTTGATAAGCTAACTTTAAGTAATCGAAAGCCTTCTAAGACTATTGAATTGGACATTTCGTAAGTAGCTTTCGTGCTTTCAGGAAAGTTTTCCGTTCTTGGAAATGATTTCTCATTTTTAATTTTTGAATAACATGATTAATCAAATCTAAGGAAAGATAATGCTTTATAGTACTTATCGTGACTTCGGAATCATAATTATAGTAAATCCAATATCAATTATAGGTTTTAGTACAGCGTCAAGATATTGTAGGTATTTCGTGCAAGTGATAACTTATAATAGACAATGATGATGATGACACAAAAAAAACCATCATAAATAATTTTAATAGATCCTCGGATAAACAATCAAAGCTAAATTCTCTTCTACTAATAATAATAAAGTTTCTGAAATTCTTAAGCGAGGAGAACGGAAACTAATAGATGAATGTTAATGAGAGGGTAGTTTAAATGGAAATTAATAAGAAATAACTGACTTATGCCAAAAAACTTAAGGCTTACTTTCCAAGTGTACTACAAAACTCCGCTTAGGACGTAAAGTATTGAACACTGTATTCTCAGTACGAATATTTTCTTATGATGAAATTCATTAGAATGATTCTCGAGAAATGTCAAAATTATTGTAGTACGTTCAGGTTTGGAAATACCTATAGTTAAATGTAAAATAGAAACTAAAAAGAAAGCTGAATTGTTAACCTTAGCGTAAATTGGAGTATGTGTATTTTTTACAATGTAAATTATTCTGATTTCAATAATAAAACATGTAAAACTACTAACGTGGTGTTTTTGTTACAATTACCTATAGCAAGTGTCTTAGATGCTCTATTTCCTCGGTTTGTTGATTCATGCTACATTCGACGACACAGATGTCAATGAATAGACCTGAGATGTCTACTGAGAAATATGGTAAAGTACCAAAACTGTATAAATAATAAGTACGAATGAACATTGAATAAGCAGTCACCGTAACCCATGGACGCCTGCAATACCACGGCATCATAAGAATGTAAACCTTCGCAGAAAGCTTATAAAAAATAGCCCTTGCTGGTTCTTTCCAGTATAAGGTTTCCCACCAGACTCGTGAAGTAATGGCGTAGTATCTTTGACGTGCAAAAATTATTATAAAAATCTTATATGAAGAATACATTTTTGATTTTCATTCTACATTCGCAGTTTGCACAGGAGGATTATTTTTGAAACTGCACTGAGTCTGACCACTTAGACGTACGAAGAACGTAATAAACCGCGCCGAGCAATTCGATGATATAATATAACCGTTTGCATCATGTACTCATTACAAGATTAGATAAATATCACAATACACATATCGGATGGATGTCAGGTACAAGAACAAATAAATTATTTCCATAATATTGAATCAATAATTAATAAGTATTTTTTATGTCATAAATATTAAATAAATACTTTTCCATTTATCATCAGAGTATTTTAACATTTGCAATGATTTTATAAAAAGGCATTTATGAAAGGTCGTAATATTGCAAATTGTGCAAAAAAGGCAATTGCAGGTTTAATTTGAGTTTGTAGGAGGGACCGAAGGCTTCATATACGAGACAAACATTCTCGAAAAAATGCAAGTAAATACAAAATACTTACTAATGAGTAAAGAAATATATATTTGTTACATTAACTTTATTATTTTTCTACTTTCTATACCGTTAAATTACATTTTTATTTTGACATCTGTGTCGTCGAATGTAGCATGATTGATAATGAGACCTAAATTCAAATGCCACCGTAGCACGCTGGTATTGAATCGTCATATTAATTACGCGGAGCGTTCTTACAAAAATCGTGTCGACATTACAACAAGTGATCTTTTTTTAAATTAAATGCCAATATTTTGAGAAAAGTATATTTAACATCGCGAGGAAATCTATCTAGAAAACAATATAACTAATGGCTGAAGAAAAACTATAATTAACCTACTATTTATGTCTTCTTTTTTATTTAAGAGGCCTATTACAATTCTTCATTCTGCGAGATTAAGTATTTCGAAGAGTCCCGACGTCATTGAAGGTCACACGTCCAAAATACTGTGTTGACGCTACGACTAAGCGATTTTGATACTTTTCCCAAAATTATTATATTTATATTTTTATGGAATAATTTGTTATTGCTATATATATCGTATATGAAGAAACACATTATATAACGATGATATTAAAAATAGAACAGATGATATTGTTAAAAATAATGTTTATTAAATATTACTTTGTATGTTCTTTAGCAAAAGACTGTTTTACTTTAGAATTAAAAATAGCTCAGATTAAAAAAATTTAGTTACCAATTATATAGGAGTTAAATCATCATAAAACAGAATCACTTATTTGCCGAATTTCCATCAAATCGATCAAATGGTTTTGGTGTGAAAAAGCTTTAGAAATAATAGATAAAAATAATATACAGAATATCTATATATTATTTTTAATAACTATAATATAATAACTTTAGAAAAAATATGAAATTCAAAATAAATAATAGTTTAAAAGTCGCAAAATAAATTAGTTTAGTTACGTGATCAAAACTGATAATCGCGCTATACACTGACGCTCAACGGCACGATCACTGGATTCGATCGATGTTGGCGCGAAGAAATTCGACATAAATCCAACTCTGAGGAGCGCTCAAGCTCTATTGAATTCGGACGGCCTGTGCATCGCATTTTGTAGTAATTTTGCAATATGATTTATCTTATTTTTTAAAATAAGATAATAAAATCATGATTCAAAAATATTACATATTTATTCCTCATAAACTGACATTTATTCTGGTATAAATTTTATTAAGAAATACTATCGTATATAGAAGACATTCACAGTCAACTTAAAGCGATTTTCGTAGTTTTTTTCGTTTAGTATAAGATTTTTTTTCTATATTAAATCAATAATATATGTAAATTTCGAGGCCGCTACAAATATATGACTATACAAGAGATAAAATTATAATTTTTTAATTTCATTTATGTAGAACAGTAGTTCAATCCAGGAGCTCAAAAAAGTGCCTTCACGGATTTTAAAATCTTAAATAAATAATAAATAAATATTTGTTACACTTACACCAATTAGCCTAGCCCAAACTAAGCTCTGTAAGGCTTGTGCTATGGGATCTAGGGTAACGGATAGACATACATATATTATACATGTATAAATAATTTTTATTAAAATATATATCAACAACCATGACTAAGGTACAAATGCTCGCATTCATCACACAAACATCTGCCCCCACCGGGACTCGAACCCGGGACCTCAGAGATGGCGACACCTTGAAACCGGTGTACTATCCACTCGACTATGGAGGTCGTCTTCGTCTTTGAAAATCTTTCTCTACAATTTTGGGTTTTATTAAAAAGTTAAGCAAAATTTACAAAAAGCGAGGCCGCTACGAACTATGTCAATAGCTGTTCTACATTATTCATATCAACAAGTCAAAATTGTTAATGTATCTTTGTTTCTGAAATCGAGAACGCCAAAATTGTCCATTTTACGCAAAAATCGCGTTCGAAATGTAATATGCCTCTTAACTGCTCTGTACTCTTCTTGCAATACTAAACGATCGTCAAATTCCAATAAAATTAAAAAAGTTTGTGCCCAAAGAAGTTAAAATATAATTGGTATTTATAGGTTAATAACAAAATCATATTTATTATGACCTGAAATCCACCGAATGACAAACCGTGACCTTAACACCCAACGAGCTTACAAACTTAAATCTGTTTTTAATGGTGACTAACCATTTATCCAACTCTTTATTAAACTGTCCAAGTGTCCCATTAAAAATACTCATACAATAACGAGCTAGCGACATTGATGCAGACGTAGGAAATTAAAGATGCTATCTGCATAACGACCTCAAAAGGGAGCTAGGCTCGGCGTTTAATTCCAGCTTTCTTCGGGTTTTTGCGGACAGTGAATTTATGGAGGGCGTGATGGGATTTTATTCTTATATTAAATTTAAACATGTAGCTGAGAAATAACTGTTTTAACTCTATTTTCAAATGACATAACAAACTTGATAGGTATACAAATAGGTATACAATAAAGTGGCACTTTACATTATCTGAGGAATTTATACCTTATCTTTATAGGTATATAAAATAAAATTCGTGTTGGTTACGTAACTTATAAAACATAGGAAAGGAAGACACAAGGATACATTGACAAAATATCAGTTAATTCAAATTTAAAATTTGATAATTTAAGGTATTCGTCACAAACAACAGAGAAACTTTTCAATTAATAGAAAATCCAAAGAGAAGATTATTTATTTATTTAAACTTTATTATGTACATAAATATAACTAAATTTGCACTGTTTATGGTAAACTTAATAATATTGTAATTAATTTATTTAAAATTTTTTGCACAACATTTTTGCAAAATAAAGTGTACAATGGCGTACTTAATGCCATAAGCATTTTCTACCAGACAACCATCAGGTGATGCAGAGATACAAACAGGTAAATGTCCAAATATATTAAAAAAGGATGTTATTACTCGTACATACAGAAAAGAAACCTGTATATAGAATTGAATAATAAAACCTAATACATAAATAAAACATATGTAATCGAGATTTATATAATATATATTAAAGACAAGGCAAAAACTACAATAATAAAAACAAAACCTTTGCAATAGTTGTAAGAATATATAGATCATATTAGATTTTAACTATGTAATAATAATGAATTTAAAAAAATATAAATGGGCTATATACAGAGATTTATAGTTATTATAAAGATAACTATAAATCTCTGTATATAGTCCATCCCGGAATAGTAAGCTTAACTTTTTATTCATCTTGCCTTTATCAATGACAACGTCATTCATAGTAAAATGATAAAATTTCTTGTAGTTACCTTTATCAAAACGACATTTTAAAATACATACATTTTTTAAGGGTTTCAATATTGCATCGTTGTGGAAATACCTCAAGCCAATATATAATAAAATAATTCCACAGTATGATAGTGCGAGGGAGAAAGTTCCTCATATTCTTTTCATCATCCTCCCGTATGCATGTTCGAATAGGACTAGTCGCAACAATACTGATGATTAGTGCTTGGAATAGGTAGTTTAATTGTATGTACTTGCAGAAAGAAAGTTAATGTAAGCGCAACATGAATAAAACTTTTTTTTTTTGAGGGAGGGAAATGCGATCTCGTGCACCATGACACCGCGCTGGCAAGACGCGGCCGTGTGTGGGGCTCTCCGGTCAAGAGGACCGGCCTACCCACTAAAAACCTCCCCGAGTTCTCTGAGCCCATACGGGGCACATGGCGGGGTGCGCTCTCGCGATTCGACCGCCATGTGTCCCGGAACATGGATAAACCTAAAATTTTCTTCGTTTCTTTACGCTTTTAATGTAAAATTTCATGTTTACAACTTATTATTACAACAATAAGCTAAAATATGAAATACTATTTTGAAAGTTCAATATAATATTTTTACAATCTCTGAAAATAGTAAGTTCCCAGGCATATATCCATACTTTTGATGTCACAAAATCGCAAGTACAGAAAATTAAACTACCTATTCTGAGCACTTCTGATGATATATCAAATTTAAAACAGGTTCAGATTGTAGACCTTTCCTCCGTATTCGTAACCTCAGTTGCCTTGTAGAATAAATAAGATATAAAGAAATATAAAAAAAAATAACACAAACAAAAAAGAGTGCGGACCAAAGAGTCCGCAGAAAACCAAAGAGTTAAAAAAAAACCTCAGTTGCCAAATCCTATCTATAGTTCCTACTAGTTCAAGTGACTAGATTTGTAACGATATGATGTATAGAAACGGCATTGGATTTATATCAAAATGACTGCTTAATAATCACAGTTACTTGAATTGAATGGTTAGGAACGATATTGGACTTTACACAAGTCAAGTATCGTTGGTTCTTATATTCATTTCAATTTTTCGGAGCGCAGACGCCGAAAGTATATAAATGATCAAATGATAATAAATATCTATGGAAATTAAAATAGTTGTAATGGCTGCCATCCGCATGTGTCAATTACTTTCAGAAACCTTTCAACATGCGTATTTCAGGAATATCAATTGACATATAGATTCGGATCGGTGAGGTGAATGACTGTCCAATTACTTTAATGGATTCGATATATTTTCACCCGCGTGTTAAAACGTAGTAATATCAGCAGAAATATCAGTGCTTTATGTATATACGTATCTGACGTATCATTGTGATTCGTCGGCGTCAGTCGTCAAGCGTCAACACAGACGGTTAAGGGCACGAAACAGAAAACGACTAAATAAATCAATTAATTTAATCGGGTATAATAAAAAGATAAAGTAATAATTAAATCTATTAGAAGAGAAGATTCTCTAGAAGAAGAGACTACATTGGCACAAATATTTCTTCTAAAGATTTTTTCTTTTGTGATCTGGTGGTGAAAATGTCATTGTATGAGTATGATCTTATTTTGAAATTCATAATATCACGCGTTTGAATGATATAATGATCATAATATCATTGAGTGTTTTGATGTTGGCAATAAGCTAATTGTTATAGGTTCTTTTATAGATTATTAATAGCATGACAGTAGATAAAATAAAAAGAAGAATGAAACCTCAAATAGACAACAAATTAACTTAAATAATCATACTAATGTTATAAACGCGACATTTTGTACAAATGGATGGATGTTTGTTAGTCTTTCAAAACTTTATAATAATATAGCTTATGTGTTATTATGATGTATCATAATAACACATAGACTGTAACATAATACAACAATATTATTATATTGTTACTCGAGAATGCTTCGAACCAAGTTATTATAAAATAAAATTTTAATTTTATTACTACGTAATATTTTCGTGCGTCATAATGTTAGTTCTTTTTTACGCCACGCTAATATAAGCTACTCGAAATTCAAGATAATTATGTACGAGTATGTCTGTGTTCACGTAACTTGACACTTGTTTTGACTTCAACGAGTGCCTATCAAGGCATTAGAAGAACAATTATTTTTATAATATGTATTGAAAAACATATAAATAGGGAATTTGGGCCATATATATCCCACCACGCTGGCCCAGTTGCTCTTTTTAAATATTCCAATATTCAAACTTATTGAATATGACAAATTTGTCGAATTTTGCCGATGAACTGAATTCCGCAAATCGAGCTGATAAATTCAGCAATTTATTAAATAGAATGTGGTTGTACGGAGTCATAACTCCACACAATCACAATTTCACAATCTTACAATTTGAAGATATTCAATGTAACTATTCGACCACAGTCTTCACCTTACAATGTTACAATTTGAAAACAATCTTCACTTCACAATGTTATACAGTGTTCCTCAGCATCTATCCAATGAAGCCGTTACCCGTGGGATTATATAAATGGATTCAATTAAATTTAATGAGAATTTACGCGGCTAAATGAATTACCTACTAATGAAACATCCGCACGTTAAATTTTTAACGAGTCTGAGTTACTATGAATTTAAATTAAAATGTTACGTAAATGAAGCCCACGTAAGTATTATGCGTAAAATAAATATTTAGCGAGAGGTATAAATTAAAATGCGTTGGCAACACATGCTTTGATATGGTCTGAATGTCAATAAGTCTGCCTTGGCTTATGAATGTTCCAGAATTAATCTGGGTGTTAACTTGAAAAATCGCATATCAGTATGTCTTAAAATAAAAATTTGCCGAGTAAACAAGAAAAATATTAATAATGACTTTATTTTTCTTTATATTCTTCTAACAGAAATATAGACATAATTGTAGTATAAGTAATTTACTCGTCTAATCTATTTTATAAAATAGCTGCACTATTTGTTTGGTTATTTTTATCATTAAAAAAGCAGCTAACCTAGAAAATAAAAATATATTTTTTTTCCGCAAAATTCCGTTCCAAAGCCCGTAAGCAAAACGAGACTGAAACTCATATCTCTGCTTAAGTATACTTATGCCTCGTTCTTATGGGGGTAGGTAGAGATCACAGTTTTCCACTTGCTACGATCCAAGGATACTTCCCTAGTTTCCTCGAATTTTATTAATACTTTCATGCATGCTCGTCGGTTACGGGTGCTGTTGACGTGACTTTCCTCCAGTATTCACCTTTTGGACCAAGTACTTTCGTCTTGGTCATTCCCTACCAAAGAATGTAACATAAAAATATATTTGTGGTGTACAAAAAGCCCCTATCAAGTTTTTACTACTTCAATAGGGTATTACGCACTATGAAAAATAAAATCTAAATTTATGTTTTTATAGTTCATTTATGAAAAACCAAACGAAAAATATTAATTTCTATTCATAAAACTGCAAAATAAATTAAATATTTCAATTTGAAAATACAAGTTTTTTTATCTGCGCTTCGAATGTCAAAAACGCTGTACGCCATGTTTGCATTCGCTGTGACGTCACTGGACTTGTAAATAAACAACCTCGGTTTTTGTTGTACATGTCTACTGTGTAATTTATTAGATTAACGAAGTTTCTCAGTTATTATACGAAATATTTATTTCGAAATATTTCGTTATTTATTTCGAAAATATGTTTATTTCTTTCAGCGAAGCGTAATGTTTACAATGCCCGTGACGTCACAGACACAGGCGGCCTGAGAATTGGCGTTTTCGCGCCCAAATTTGAATTGTAAAATTAAAACACGTTTTTATGAAATAATTGGAATAAAAAAAATGTATTTATATTTTTTTGTGGTATTTTATCAATAACAGATTAAATTAAAACACTTTTTGAATTAGACTGTAATACCCTATTGTGTAAATAATAAATCTTTATTTCATTCCACATTAATTAGTTAAATTACACAATCAAATTACAAAGTCAAATTATACATCCATTTCATTCAAATGATAGACGATAAAATTAAATGTAAATCCTTACTAATATTATAAATAGGAAAGTGAGTTTGTTTGTTTGTTCCGTTTTCACGCCGTAACTATTAAACCGATTGCTTTGAAATTTTGCAGACGTAAACATAAAAGTCCGGATTAAATAATAGGCTACTTTATATCCTGGAAAAATAGACAGATCCCACGGGATGCGCAATAAAGGCTTCGCTCAAAAACTACTGCACAGATTTTCATGCGGGTTCATCAATAGATAGAGTGATTCTTGAGCAAAGTTTTGCGGTATTTTTTATCTCGGAAAAATGGATAGTCCCACTAGATAAAACCTTCACGCCATAAACCGACTTATATGTAGCGTGTATACTTATATAACTGCGCATATGTAGCCGTGGGGAAAAGCTATAACCCTCAACCCTCTATAGACCCGCGCGGCAGAAGCCGCGGGCATAAAGAGAGAGAAATTTGTAATTCGTAAAATTAGTTAATTTAAAAATTTAATTCGTAAATAATAATAAATAGTCATAAAAAAGGTACTATACACAATTGTGTTACGAACAATTATTTAATGTTATTATATTTAAATAAATAAATAGAATAAATATTCCTTACACTTACACCAATTAGCCAAGCCCAAAGTAAGCTCTGTAAGGGTTGTGTTACAGGATCTAGGGTAACGGATAGACATACATGTGTTATTATATATTTTTATTGTTGATAAAATATATAATAACAACCATAATTAAGGTACAAATGCTCTCATTCCACACGCAAACATCTACCCCCAACGGGATTGGAACCCGGGAAATCAATACACATTGAAACCGGTATACTAATCACTCAACAACGGAAGTGATCGAAAATCTCAATTTAGTAATTTAAATACATCCTTATGCTAAGCACAAACTTATTAACATGGTATCGCAATCAATATAACCGCAGCTGCGAATCAGCCGGCCGGATTGAATGTTAAGCAACGACACGAACCGGAAATGCACGTACGATTTCAAATCGGAACAAGTTTCGAATCACCGATCAAAGTTCGTCGTTTCGAGTAAAAAGATAAAGAGGCAGGCGGACGAGCTGCAGACGTCATGACGCATAATGAAGCAGGACCACAGCTTTGTAAAAATGTTAGTTACTAGAACGGCAATATTATTACAGTTTGTATAATTGTGCTTAGTTTATGTAACAATTATCACTGTAGCAAAAACGTTTAATGTGATTTGACACATTTCTAATTTTATCATAAAAGCTGAAGTCCAAATTTTATATTGTAAACTAAATAATATATGTCGGAGATTCATAGAAGATGGCGCTATTTATTTAATTTTGATGGCGTGAATTAAGAGCTTTATCCGCGTAATAATATGATTTTTGTAATGTAGTACTTCCCTACTACAAAATGAGTGCAATGAATAATATTTTATTCTTGTAGTTACCCAAGATGTGTTACTGTTTTCATATTTTATGCGTTCCGCAGAACTGGCACAGGAAACGTTTCCGTTCCGAACAACAACATAATTCATGGCCAACCCGATGAAACTTTTGCCTGAGGTCTATTAACAACTTTTGGAATCCTCTTTTTATTAGACTAGTCGCCACTTTATTTTGCATGTGATGTCTATTTTATTGTCAAGTTTTACAAAAGAGCTCCAAATGAAACCTCGCGGCACTTAGTTATAGATAAATAAATAAATATTTCTTACACTTACATAAATTAGCCTAGCCCAAGGTAAGCTCTGTAAGGCTTGTATTATGGGATCTAGGGTAACGGATAGACATACATATATTATACATATATAAATTTGACAGAAATGTATATTAACAGCCATGACCAAGGTACAATTCATCAAACAAACATCTGCCCCCACCGGGACTCAAACCTGGGACCTCAGAGATAGTGACACCTTAATACCGATGTACTAACCACTCGACTATGGAGGTCGTCGTTAGTTTCACCAAACTGATGGAACAAAATTTTATCCGGGCATGTTCAGTAGTAACATGTGACTGTTATGTCTGTGCTCATATATAAAAACTAAACTGTCATATTTATTAACCACCCAAAGATAAAATGATAACATTTTTGAACAATGCGATGCGCAATCTTAGCGAGTTATCAAACTGTAAATGGTATGAATCGCTCTGTTCTGTATGAGGAAAATACTTACAATATTAGCTGTTGATCCTCATAATGACAATCCATAAGAAAATAGTTGAAAAAATGTGTATAATTAAATAAAGTCGACAATCTGTTCTTAATAGATCCTAGCAACTGCAACTAAATTAGATAATAGAAATTCAATAAATCCGCCCAAGTTTTTCAGAGAAAGACATATGTAATACCGGACGAGAAATCGACTGTTTAAGGTACGGTAGATTGGTGAAGTGGAAAAGATTCAGAGCGTAGTGGAAAGTGGTCAAGCGTGGTGGAGCGTTAGACCGAAATGGCGACTAAGTATCGCTGGCAAATACTCATTTCGGGTCGCTGGTCCGTCCCAATAAGAAGCTTATCTGCTATAAGTATATTTAAGTTAGCACCTACGGTTTCCAACATATCTTATTAAAATACTTTAATATTTCGACGTAATGTCGTGAAGAAAAATGTGAAATGTGAACAAACCCATGTTGAAAAATGCATTGAAAGTCTACTAATTGACGAAATTGTTTGTCTTGCCCAATCTTTCTAGAACTTGATATAATTTCTTTGATATATAATTTCTTTCTTTGATATAATTTTCCGCACCCAATATCGTAATTTTTTGAACACGCAGAAGTGATTATGTTGTAAGGGATTGTAAGTGTTACTTAACTTAGGAATAGGGCTTATAACACCGTAACTTAAGTATCCTCACTCCGTAACACCGTATATTTGCGACTAACACTTTTTCTCTCAGAGGAGAAAAGCAAGGAGCACGAAGCGTGCCGACGATACCACCGCAGCGGTGACACTATATCGGACTCCATACCGGTTGGAGCGGTCCGTCAAATATGACCTACCGACAAAACTCAGCCTGAGACTTGGCCATAAAAACCCTACGGCGTGAATGGGAGAGTGACCAAGCATTTAGGAGAAGGCACGGTCAGCTGAAAAATACAAAGCCGACTCGCTAAAATAAGGCGAGTAATGCGTGGGCGTTACATTGCGTAACCACTCTTGCTGATCTCGCAGCTCAAAACTAAGTTTGTTCCTACATAGTAATACATTTTTATAAATAAATTCTTTAAGTTAATTTGACTTGACGTCAAAATTTTAGGTAAATAAGACAAGAATAAATAACTTATAAATACAGAACACTAGGAAGTTATGGGTTTGCTGAAGATACAAGTTCGTTATCTACCTAATTTTTAAATCTGGTTTGAACCCGTAATTTTAATACATTATGTCATCTTCATTGTAGTGGCTATTGTAATTTCTTCATATTTTATATAAAGCATCATTGCATGTCTATAGCCACACAAAAATAATCGCTGGTTGTTTTGTCTATTCATCAACTCAGAAGCCAAATAATTCATTATAAAGTAATGTAAGATTCTCGTCAGTACTGCTTTGTCATCAAACCTCTATGTTTATTAAAATAACCATTAATAAGCTTGACTGACACGTAATATTCCAAACCCCATCTATTTAAACACCCGCATCCCTTCACCAAAATAAACAGCTCACTTGCATTGTAAGATATAAATGCAAATCTTACAATACAGGCAGGAATTTCGGGCGATTTGAGGGGTGGTAACGCAGAGCGGAAGGGAACAATTGGGAAAAGGGAGCTGATATATGAGCACGGAAATCAACAGACACGTCAGTGCCAAGACGCAAGGGCGTTGAATTGTTTTTCATGAAAACATATCTATAATTTAGTTCGAAACGATTATTGATGTATATCGCACCATGTGCCACCAGGAAGCAGGTTATAAAACCATTTTCTAACTGAGAAACGGGTAGCATGAATAATAGAAAAACAAAGGATACAAAAATAAAGATCACATAGATAACAATATATAAATCTTTTATTCATTAATTGATTTTTCATCTATGCACTTTTGCATCTAAGATAACGAATACATATATAAATTCATTAATAAAATGTATTATTTATATAATCGATTACACAAACATCTGCATCCAGCGGAATTTGAACTCGGGATCTCTGAGATGCCAACATCTTGAAAGTGACGTACTAACTACTCGATCACGGCAAGAAAAATAAACACTTTTTTGAGTTTTTATCAACTTTTGTACTTTTAGTCTATATTTGCATATAGTATTGTAGATAATCAGTAATCTTTCATCCTTTTAACCAACGGCACCCCAACAGTTTTGGTTTTGACAGCATTTGAATGTACCGTTTTCATGTCAAGCTTAGCCGTGGGGCAAAGGTTGGAATTCAATTAGATATTGTATCAAATTAGGTAATTCTATCCTCTATACTTTGTAGTCTAATTACGCGCTTTCTGTACGCGAACATTATGTTTTTTGTTTTGTCAGATTTCATAAAGATGAAAACAAATTTGCGATCACTAGTTAACTTGTGATTGCAAATAGTAACAATTGTCGCAAATTGTAATAATAACAATAATGGACTTTTTAATATGTTTGATATTTAGACTTACAAATACTGTTACCAAACCACTCAAGAGAAATGACAAAGTAATGTGTTAAATTGTTCTTCATATGATGTTATTATGAATAATTTTACATACGTTGAAAACATTACTTAAATAACATATTGAGTGTTCAGTACAGGCGGCTCTATATTTTTCTTTCTCTACATTTTTCTTTCTTTACATTTGTCTTAATTTTAATTCACAATCATTAAATTTTAAAGCAACTATATAGATATAAAAAATATAAGATTATCGGACTTATAAAACTAAATTCAAATTACAGACATTGTCTCTAACTAACGTTATATTACCCGCATTAAGTTCATCTCCCAAAAGATATTCAGATATTTTTGAGAGACCTGTAGTCATTTTTTTAGTCACGCATTATTTGCCGTTGTGTGATCGCGTATGCAAATAAAATTACCTATTCGTTGCAATAATTAGTGTCGTGTACTTTTGAAGTAACTAATAAATAGAGTAGATATTGAAAATAAATAGAAATGGAAGAATATTACAAATATTGCATGTAAATAATGTAAATATTGAATGTAAATAACAAATTATATACATATCAATGAACTTTTAAATACACCAGAATATTATATTGATTAATTAGTTTTAAGTTATTTAATATTAATACTGCCTAATATTCTGACACTCCTAAGTCTGAAAAAGTATGAAGGAAAGTTCATTGTTCTAGCTATAATAAGCTAGCTATTATAAAAATAACAATAACAATAACAATCGTACTCAAGAACATTTGTCAAAACAGCAATATAACAGGATAACAGACAACAGTTTACAACAACAGTTATAGGAAAATAACACAACAGTGTTATTCATTATTACAAAACAGTCGTTGTTGCCATTACTACGTTGGAGCGAACACGAAGCAATCTGGTTTCGGTACATGTTCGGTGCGCATGCACAACACGCCAACGGATCTTTATCTGCGATTGAATCTTTGATCATGGTTCCACCATATCCGAGTCGCACAGAAATGCTGAAGGAGTATCTGCTCCGACATATATAACACATATATTTTTTTCTTTAAACAAAAGCTAAGACAGATATATTTGTAATTATATCTTGTTGTAGTGTGTAAAATTATACAAATATACATATGTAAATTATTTTAATATTTACGTATACGCTTGTTTGTAATAATATAAATATATTTTTATTATTTTGAAAGTTATATTATAATGTATGTATTAACGGCATCTCTTGTCTGTCTCTTTTTGTGGCTTTTCCTATCTCAGGGTAGCTGGAAGAATTTTCGTAAGCAATAAGCAGTTCTTTTTTACTTATGTTTTCCTTTATTACATTTTTTTTTAATTTTAACAATGACTGTGAATTTTTCATATTGACTTTAAGATAGCTCCTATGTCAGTTGTAATAGCGGTGGTTTTCATATTGCGAATGTAAATCTTGACGTATTGCTGATGGTCCAAACAACACAAGTCAAGGTTGCATTACTCTCAAACCTTGAAATAGAATTCTGCTAATTAATACATGAATACAAAAAATAACATCAACATCAAAAATGTGTTTTTACAATCACCTTAGCACGTCAAAGATGCTACGCCATTGGTTCATAAGTCCTCGGCGGAGACCTACCACGAAAAAGAACCAGCCCCACAATTTTTTTCTCTCTGTGTGTGTCATTGTGTCATTAATTAGAAGCTGGTCCCAGGTAAATAGTCTGAACCAATACCAATATGATAATAGAAATTTGATATCCTGAAAATATCACGATAACTAAGGGTCGAATTTCGTCATTTGGGGACGCCCGCCTTAACAGCACGGATGCTTCGCTGCTCGGGGCTAGCGACACATAAGCCACGGTTCGACAGTTATTTGTACAGATACGTTATCTTGTAACTATATCTAGAAATCGCAATTTGCGTTCAGTTTTCGGATGGAATGATAAATCTGGCAATTATACTGATTAAATATTAATATAAATATTGTGTTGTTATGAATACGTAATGGCTGCTTGGGTTCGGAGAGTTATTTCGAAATCTAATCACATTCAAATAGACATCAAAATATTTATCCTGATTTAATTCAATACATGATAATAGATGCAAAATAAAAATAGTATTTAATTTGCGTATATTTTATTTGCATTATCATAAATATTTCAGTTTATTTACCTTCACCTTCCTAATTATACAAATTCTAATTTTATTCTAATTATTCAAATTTCAAATTCCTAATTTATTAAAAGTAAATTGGATTTATCTTACTATATCATTAAATGAGAAATAAAACATACATTAACATCAATTAATAGTTTTGCAAATTTTATCTGAAAAGAAAAATAATTTTTATCATTAAACACATTTTTTTTTTATTTTCTTTACATTAATAAGATCTACCTGAACTCTGTTTAAATATTCAATTAGAAGTGCTAAATAAATATATAAGTTATAATATAATACAAACAAATTATTAGGCTGCTTACATTGCGTGTTGGAGGAGTGGGTTGGGCGCCGGCAGGGCAGCCTCTCATTCCGCATGGTGCAGGTACTGACCGGACATGGTTGTTTCGGTCACTACCTGCACCGGGTCGCACGTCGGGAGGAAACGTCCCGGTGTCACCACTGCAGCGCTCCCGACGACACGTCCGAGCACACGCTGGCCGTGTGCTCGGCGTGGCAACAACAGCGCAGCGACATGATCGCTGCACTGGGAAGCAGCGACCTCTCGCTGCCGAGCGTGGTCGTGGCCATGTTCCGCGGCGAGGCGGAATAGGAGGCTGTCGCCTCCTTTTGCGAGAACGTCATCTCGCAGAAGGAGGCGGAGCGGAGGAGGAGGAGCGGAGAGGGAGCGGGAGGAGGACGTCGAGGCCGCTCCTCTCCGCCGCAGACGGATAGGTAGAAGGCGGGCACACGCAAGAGCGGTGCTCGCCTAATGACCCTACCGCGAGGCTGCGTGCGCGTCTGGCTACCGCGCACGCCGTGGTGATGTCTCGCCGTCTAGGGGACTGTCCAGGGGTTCTCGGACAGTCCCTCCCTTGGCGTTGGCTCACCCAGACCTAGGTCGAGCCTGCCCCAAAGCACATGGCGGTAGAATCGCGAAAGTGCACCCCGCCATGTGCCCCGCATGGGCCTAGAGAACTCAGGGGGGTTTTAGTGGGTAGGCCGGTCCTGTCAGACCGGACACACGGCCGCGCCTAGCCAGCGCGGTGTCACGGCGCAAAAGGTGCATTACCCCTTTAAAAAAAAAGGCTGCTTACATTGCAATTCAAGAACGTGAAATATTTGATTGGGATAAATAGCAAGCACCGGCTGAATGATTAAGGCATGAACACGGTTTACTGAAGACATGGATGAAGGTTCGAGTCCTACCCGGGTCGAATATATTGTTTGGTTTTTTTTATATTTGAATATCCATTTCCGATTAATAAATTAAGACATTTGATTTTCTTTCTAAAATGTTGAATATTCAATTTCATGGGTTGGTGTTCCATGTTTGAATCAATCCCAAAGTGGTCAGTCAGCGGTAAGAGTACCGCAATTATATTTCTAATGTGGATTAATTCTCAAAATTCAGTTCACAATGCAAACAGTGCTCTCTAGAGAATGTAGAACATACTTTTAATGTCAGCTCAACAAACTTACCGTAGCTATTCCAAAAAGCTCTTAAGTTGAAGCAAAGCTTTGAAGTTTTATCTTATTTATCTTTTAAGTTGTTGTGCTCACATCAAAACGCTTTAGAACCGAGACAAAACCGCTCAAAAGCATCCTGCAACTCGGATATCGCGAACGCAAAACATTATTCTTTTGTGTTTTAAGGAAACCATAAAACATGTTGTCTCTCCATGACCACAAATCAAAAGCAGCTTACGCACCTTTTATAAAACAACTTTATAATATCCACAGACATCATTTCCACCCTTATCGTCCTGTTAATACGGTTGGATTCCGATCGCTATAGATGATTTATTTTCTTATTGCACTTGACAACCTATATTTTGTTATAAGCTTGTTTCTGTCGGTCTTAATATAGTTTATCGTCTATTGTTTCGATTGAAATAAGTGGAAAATAAATTGCTTATGTATGAAACGTTTAAATTTAAATTTCTTTGCTAGTGACAGGTGTCGTTATCGGTGTATATTGAATTAATGGAAATAATACTATTCAAAAATGATATAAATGTATAATTTCACTAACATTATTGTAGCTTCGAATAATACCAAATATTATACTGTCTCTTTTAGTTTGAAATCTAAATAGTGAGAGAAGTTAGTGAAATCAGATATTAGTTTGACCAGAGCAGTAAACTATTGTGAATATAAGGTTTGCCATTATTAGATTTATTCATAATTGAATACACAAAGAATTGTTTATTTGGAACCGAATTGTACTATTAAGTACAATTATAAAATTCATTGTGTACTAATATTATAACTGCACTATTATGTACTGTGTATAGGTTATGTGAGAGGTTTCAAATTTTTCAGTTTCCATGACTTAAACATATCTCTCGTAATTGATAATGTAGCCAGCAAATGTTCAGTCCGTGGCTTTTCATACCAACTCTGTCAGTTACTAAGGAAAGATTCCAATTAATAAGGAATGAAAAAGAAATGCAAGAAGCAGTAAAACGAGACGTCGCTTTAGCCAAACGCCAAACAAAATAAAAGTTATATATATATATATATATATATATATATATATATATATATATATATATATATATATATATATTATATATATATATATATATATTAGTATTTTTATAAGCGGCACCGTCGTTGCTATAATTGATTATATTTTTATTTACATAAAAATAAAAATTTTATGTATTCTAATATAACTTTTTGGTAGTATAACCTACATCCATGTAAAATATGGATAGACAGTGTTTATGTTAAAAGTACAAAAAAAAAATGTGTAGTTATGTATGACATTAGTTTTGCCGACTATCATTAATAATTAGTTTATTATAATTAATATATGGATTTATCTATCACAAAATGTAGCAATGATACTACGAGACGTAATGATCATTTAGCAAAAGTCTTTTCACCCATCAAAGCTTTAGGTAGATGATGTCGGTTAACCCGCGCACGAAGTGCCTAAGCGGGAGTGGCACCGACGGATTGTGGTGGCCTGGCGTGCGCAGCTCGAATTACGGATCTGCGCGCGCCAGCGGGCCGTCGCGTCGGTGCCGTACTCCCGCACCTCGAAGCTTGGCTCCACGGGAAGGAGGAGGTCACCTACCGATTGACTCAGATACTCACCGGGCACGGCTGCTTCGGTGAGTATCTGTGTCGAATAGGACGGGAGGGATCGACACATTGTCACCACTGCGCATCCGACCTTGACTCGGCCCAGCACACGCTGGCGGAGTGCCCCGCGTGGGCCTCCGAGCGCCGAGTCTTGGTCGCAGAGATCGGGCGAGATCTGTCTCCGCCGGCATTGATTGCGGCAATGCTGGCGGACGAGGGAGGTTGGAGGGCTGTGGTCTCCTTCTGTGAAGCAGTGATGCTCCAGAAGGAGGCCGCCGAGCGGGGTCGGGAGATGGCCGATCCCGCTCGAAGAAGGCGGCGCCGGGCTCGGTAGCACAGCTGCGGCGCCGCCGCGGGTCGCCGGCGGGCGCGAGGAAGTCGCGACTGCTACGGCGACCCGGGATGGACCACGCCCCTTCCGTGGCCGGGGGGCGTCGTCGGTGGAGGAGACCGGGGGAGGTAGTAGCCTCCCCCGAGGAGGGCTCCCCTCTAGACAGGGGAACGGAGGCTGGGGGTTCCTGGAAGTTGCTTGATGTTCCCGGGGGCCCCTTACATGCCTGAGGAAGGCCATCCCTGAGGTTTTTAGTGGGTAGGCCTCCCCCTTCTGGGGAGGAGAGCCCCACATAACCGCCGGCTCGCCACAGCCGGGGTATGCAATTTAATGCATTTTCCTCAGGGGAAAAAAAAAAAAAAAAAAGATGATGTCGGTTAGGCCGCCCCGGCCGATATGGAGCCCAACGAATGTACACGGCTTTTAGCTGTGGAAGTATCCTAAGCAAATTTCGTGCTCTCGTGCACGTCTCCTCTGCAGAAGGGAAAAAAGCTAAGGTCTCGATAATTTACGTAATTCAGATTTTACCACATTTGTATATATTCCCAATCTAATAGTTAAACTTGTCAAACCCAGATATGACAAAACAAATTAAGATTCCAAGAGCTAAAACAATAGCAAAGCAAGGAGGAGTTATCACCCTGTCAAGATCTCATCTGCATGCGACACATCAACCTTCATTAGTGTATATTTTCTTTTCCCAAAAGACATTAATGTGAGCACAAAAGCTAATTCACGCACTGCTTCCGTTTCCTGTATCTGTTTTTTTGTCGTTACGTGCTTCGTTCACACTCATTCGAATACTATTTATTTAATCTTTGTTGCATTAAAAAATGAAAGATATAATAGTACATAATAATAAGATTAAAATTCACATTAATCCGTTCCTAACGTTGTGCTTTTTTTTCTTCAGCAGTTTTGCAACCAAATAGACATTACTATTTTAACTTAGATAGATACACAATACAATTCATGCTAACAACATAAAAAGACACAAATAATAACAAAAGAGCTAAATAGAATAAAACATGCCAAATAATTAAAGAAACGACATAATATATAATTTTCCTAATATAAAATTAAAACTCAATTAATAATTAAATTACTAGAAAAGTTTACTTTTGACAAATTACATTTTTTAACATACATTTGTATATGACTTGCAAAATACTTCATAGACAAAAATAAATATTTACGAAGGAAAGAACCTAAGCAAACACAAATGATTCCTTACATAAGTATGGTACGAGTATGTTATGGATTCAATTAAACAAATAATATAACCTCTCAATAAAGTCACTGTCCAAAGTATAATGCTGAATAAGAATAACTTAAATGGAGTCACAATAACGAGCTCCTAAACTGAATCGATTATTACTTTATTACTTCATCGCTTAGTTAACGCTAGAAGTTATATAGAGTTAAAGTCGGCTGCGTTTGGTATTGCTCCAAACGCAACCCTCTTGGCATGCTTTCTGTCATCGATCCTAATATCACGGCTGAACAGTAACCTTCGAGCAGCAGTAGGACTTTGGTAGTAGATGCCTTCACTGACAATGCTGAAGAACTGTTTGCATTGGTGCCGTTATCATTTTTACATCTTAGCCGTCACCACAGAGGAGTTCAACCGTAGCATCTAGAACCGCAGTCTGATATAACGCAGTTTATTTCAAATACAAACTCTTTAATGAGCTCTCAGTTGCGATGGCTTTTTAGTGTAAGGTTGAGTTAAGGCTTAAATGAAGCATTACTCTTTTTAAGCCTCTTTATAAACCTCTTACCATCTGATGGGATATTTCCTAGTCTGCCAGCAATAGTAGCACAAGAATGTATATATATATATATCGATAAACAGCTTTTTTTTTAATAAGAATTAGTATTTAACGTTTATAAATAACTAGCTTTCTGCCCGCGGCTTCGCCTGCGTGGATTTCGGGATTGGGTCTATAGAGGGTTAAGGGTCATAGCTTTTGCCCACGGCTACATATGCACGGAAGTCGGTTTTTGGCGCGAAGGTTTTATCGCGCTTCCCGTGGGACTATCCGTTTTTCCGAGATAAAAAATACCGCAAAACCTTGCTCAAGAATGTGCAGTAGTTTTTGAGCGAAGCCTTTATTGCGCATCCCGTGGGATCTGTCGATTTTTTAAAATTTTGTTGTTACGAACGAAGTAAGACGAAGACGAAATTACGAGAGATCGCGACGAAACGCTGCGTTTTTTAAAGTCAGTGCGTTTTATCCTCCCTTTCCAGCATGTTCATTATCATTTGTATTCAGAGGCAGAGCGGGGCTGCACCTGGTGGAGTGTCAGCAGCGAGATTTATGTTGCTACAAAACCTGAACAAAACTGCTTTTGTATGGAAATACTCGTGGTTTTCATAACAGCTTTTTTAATTTCTCTCATTGAAATGAGAGTGACTCAGAGTGACAGGTTGTTTATGATTGACTCACTTCGAAGAATATGCGTATTTAAATTTTCAATTTATTCTGTTATGGCATTTATATATCAGTATTCATAGCTGCAAGATCCCAAATCCCCGCTAAGAACTTAATATGAAAATCCAGATAGATTGTAACTACAAACTTTGATAGCTTTGATATGTTTAATCATTACATATAATTTTATACAAAATATGTTTGTTTTTTTTTAAATGGGGTATTTGGCTATGGAGTTAAATGCTTGGAGCCGTCCACAGGGTTCTTTGGACCACTTATTCAATTACTTAAATCCGAGTGTTACGGAGTACTTATAAATTATGATATTACTGTCGCTTTCAATATTGCGTTTATCCATAAATGAGTAATATTTGCACAAGTTCATGAAATATTTATGTACAGTGACTGTGTTATTGATGGTTATTCGCTCAAACAATCCCAAAATAAATCCTCAGAGCGTCAATTACGGTCCGATACATACAACATTATGGATTCTTGAATCTCGTCTGTCCCTAGTCGTGGCTCTAACAAGATTTTATGGAACTCAGGGCGTAGATATTCATCAATACATATTATTATTGAAGTATTGCCAACAGAAATACATTTCACGGGACTTAGGAGGAAGCTAAGAGAAACTAAATAAGAAAATACAAGGATCGACGATTATCGATCGAGGTTGATTAATTAATAAAATAACCATTGTTTTATGAAGGTTTTGTTAGTCGATATGTATTGATCGAAATTTGACAACGAATTACCACTATAATCTATGATTAATTGCCGACTATGAATTTTGCTTTTATGTCAGTTTAGTGAATGATTAAGTACTGTGTAGGCCACATAAAACCCCAAACAAACTGGCACTGCTAAATTGTTTACAGTAACATTTTATTAATAGCGATTTTTCACCAGAGAGTTGCAATAGTGCGACCCTCTGTGGTTTCAAAATGGCTACTTTTATTGACAATTAATTAGTATCGGATCGGTTAGGTTTATACAAAAGTTTTATGCAATTCGTACTTTGTAAACGTTTAGCTGACGCCAATTGCTTTGACAAATATTAAAATGCTAACCAATGATATAACGACTAAAGATAATGTATTTCATATCATAATATAACTTGAAAGTTAATTATTATTCATAAACAATCACAATCTTATGGTTACTATAACCGCCGAAGCTACTACAGTTAATTGCAGTAATGTAGCCTACACCAGCCAACAAAAAGTCAAGTCATGGAACCAATAATTGCATTTATTATCAAACTAGCTGCTCCCACGACATCGTCCGCGTAGAATCGTAATTTTGGTTAACATTTTTAATTATTCTTCAAATAAGACACATTTCATAATTTTTTTTTCACATATATAAATATCATATAATAAATTAAGCTATGTCCTTCCTCACGGTTCAGTGGTTTTGATGTAACAGACAGATTAACTTTCAAATTTTAAGGGAAATATAATACGTCAATCTACAATACTGTTGAAAAATATCGCAATACGGAACTGAACAATAATAGTTAATAATGTTAACCTTTTTAATTAGGGATGACTGACAGTGTTATAAACGTAAGAGTAGGCAAATATAATCAGATAGCTTCGAACTGCTAAGCTATCGGGAGTTACACGTGTTATTGTAAGTCAACCATAAAAGATAGAGATATGCTGCCGTGAGATGTTTTTTATATAATTTTAAGTAAAACATTTCAGTCATACATGATTTCCATGTAGCTTTAACCATTAAGTTTGCACACGCGACGGAAGCTTAAAAAATGGAGTAACTTCTCCCGTTTCCCCAACATTTCCTTTCACTGCTCTGCTCCTATTGATTGTAGCGTGATGATAAGTATACTATAACCAGCATAGGAGTATGAAAAATAATTGTAAAGTTTCGTTAAAATCCGTCGAGAAGTTATTGTTTCTATAACGGTTATACAGACAGACAGACAACAATTTTGCTGATTGCATTTTTGGTATCAGTATCGATCCCTAATCACCCCCTGATAGTTATTTCGAAAATATATTTCATGTACAGAATTGACCTCTACAGATTTATTATAAGTATAGATTATACAGGGATTTTGATCCGTTTCCTCCTTTGTTTAGGCATCTTAGCTCCAGTCCAGATTTCATATTTTTGTTTCTCTGCCAATACTAGTGCTACTGCGCTGCGGTCCGGTACAAGGGAAATATATTGATTATCGTGTTCGAGACATTCGCTTTATTCATTCGTCTTGATGTTTTCGCCGCTGCTTGGCTCCACCAGCTGACATCTATGTGTAATAGTATTCTAACGACAGTAACTTTTTAGAAGAAGAATGTATGAATTAATTTGAGCTGTATTACATTAGAGTAAGATTGTTATTGAATTACTTTTTAAAGAGAATATATTATCATCATTAGCAACTTACAAGCGTTCACAATTGGTTGGTCGAACTTGTATATGGATGGATGTGTAGATGACAAGAAACGATATAGTGAGGAATGAATATAACAGGATTTGAAAGTAGCTCCTATCATTGATAAATTGTCAGAAAAGAGACATTGCTGGTATGGTTACGTATTAAGAAGAGAGAACGATCATTTTACTAGGAAAATTATGAACATGAAAGTTGATGGGCGTGTAGAGAGAGGAAGACCGAAGAAAAGATGAATGGACTGTATGAATGATATTATGTTGAAGAAAGGAGTGAGTATTGAAATAGCGAGCCAAGTTGGGAACATGGCAAGAGAAAGAAGATAAAGAATTGTGGGTCGAATTTATCTAAGCTACTATCACATAAATAACTCCACAGGTGTACTAACTAGGGTATGTTTTTATACTTTCCTTTACTATAAAAGCGTCAATTGTACTTTAAAATTTCGAGTAACATGATCTGAGGTGGGTTCAGATCTCCGGTTTAGAAGACAAGCAGTACAGCCCAGCGATAAGAAACTTCTGTACATCGGTGACATGTTGACAGTACGCAATTAATGTACAGAGATTTGTGTGCTAAACATACGTTAATTATATGGATCTAGAGAGTAGACCTTTTGATACGAACAAGCCGTCACTAATTGGGGTCGTTTTATTTCGGTCGCATTCATCCTTCAAAGGGACGTCACGTCACGAGCGACTTCATTATCATTTCTTTTCAACGCCTATGACACTTGAGACTTACTGCGAAATTTGAATAATGCACCTTATGTCGACAGTGACAGAGATTAATTTCTTGTGCTGTGCTGGTACAGGAAGATAATGATGAGAGGTAGCTAAGGTTTTTGATCAGCTCAGGTGCTGTTTGTTTGAATCAAGGTCTATTCAGTAACCATAGGTTACTGAATAGTTTGTTTTTTTTTTACGTAAGATATGTATAAGTAACCGATTTGGTATGAAACCGTTTCAATAGTTTTATATAACGGTTAACGTAAAATGAATCTAGTAACTATGACGGACACAGATAACTATGACAGAAAATGACAAACAGAGATATAGCAGAAAATATATTTTTTCTTCAAAATATCAAATAGAAAAATCTAAGTATTATATAAGAATATACATGACATATTTGAAGTCCTGTTTATTTTTTAAACATTTTTGTTGTAAAGTGAATCGGACATTTCTCGATATCGCTCGAAAAATATTGAGTGAATTTATGCACTTTCTTTTATAATAGACTAGCAACCCGTCCCGGCTTCCTATAGTGACATTCTGATACTAAATACACTACAGAAACATGGTGAACGTTGTTTATAATAAATTATAGTTTAAAAAACTAAAAAAAAACACTTTTAAAATTGATTGAATTGAACATAAAACTGTAATAATCAATAGAAAAATTGATAATATTGAACAAAACACGTGGGGTGCGTATGGTAATTATTGTATGTATGTTATGTTATTATACATATAAACCTTTATCTATTAAAAAACCGCATCAAAATCCGTTGCGTAATTTTAAAGATTTAAGCATACATTGGGATATAGGGACAGAGAAAGCGGCTTTGTTTTATACTATGTAGTAGTAATTTGAACTAATTTGATTTATGACATATATATTTTTTATATTTACTTGAATTGTTCTTACACGCAAATATTATCTTGCATTTTCCTCTCAATGATCTAAAGTCAATACATTGGGATTTCTATACACGTTAACGTTATATATAACGTTAAGCATTTAGAGCGTTAAGCGATGTGATAATCGGGTGTTCTGATTGGTTGAACGCCACTATTCGGTTTCGTTCAGCTACGATTTATTAACAGAATTATCTCTCAGAGCTGTCAGTTCTGATTTCCTAGCTGCTAAGCGTACACGCGACGACGAACTAAGAAAATTTACGTGGTGCTGATCTCTTTTTTACTTTGGATATCTTATGAAACGACTTATTGAATTTACCACGGTTATATGTCTGCAAATATGTCGGAATTTTAGTTAAATATTAAAATATTAATGGCGGGCGCTTTAGTTCAAAGCCGATAAGATCCCAAGCCTTCTGTCCGACCGAAGGCTGTATGTAGTGTTTAGTTAACAGACTAGCCTTCTGCTAGAGTCCAACCCGCCGTAGATCGGTTGCGGGTGGTATCCGGTATAAGGTAGACCGAGCACCAGGGGATTATTAAGATTACTAAAATAGTAGCGCAATCCTTATGAGAATTCACTACAATCCCCGTTCAAAAAATATTAACTGTTCACCATAGAAGACCTGACCTATAAAAATACAAATTGCACATAAAAATACTGCAACAAACATCAAAACAAGAATCAGATTTACGAAACTAAATATATAGGTATGCATTGTAATAGCTATTGTGATGCTGTTAATTATTTCTATACTATACCTATACATATAGTACAGTATATTATAGTTCTGTACTATACTTATATACATATATGGTACGATCTTGCGCCTGTGTAATGATTTCTTATTTCTATTAACTGAAAAAATACTGTCATTATCGATAGGTTTTTTATATACTTAATTTTAATTCTAACCGGACGTAATGCCATTACGCAACTAATTCAATCAAAACCTTTCATTTTGATTCCACCAACAATATTAAACAACCATGAGGGCTTCCAAATCATTATAAATTCACAATTAATAACGCGGCCGACTGAAGAGCGGCATAATAAATTTTAATTATGATAAATGACGCCGTTACAAAGTTGTTAGTGGGGGCTGTTTGTGTGGAGTTCGGGGTTTCATTAAGCAACGTATAGATATAATTACAGGCAATTAAAGGTTCATGCACACGCATCAAATACGCCAACGCTTCACACGGGAATAAAAGTTCATGGACACACGAGTCACGAGTCTCGTTGCAAATCATACAAAATGAAACATTGACTTAACTGACATGAGAATATGTACACATACCTTTAGAGTCGAGTCGGAAATATAAGAATAGGATTTTGGCTTTCACCGTAATTATTTTATTGCTTGACTGGTAATGTGAGTAATCTATACTGGCTTTAGATATTCTCACTTATCTTCAATTAGGGGTCGTCTCACTGAAGAGCATTAGTACTTCTACCCATGGAGGATGTCCGTATCAGTCCGTAAAGATATCACCATCTGCAGCCTAATTAAAAATGTCCGTAGACGTAATGATAAAATGAAATGATGAACATTATGTAGATGGCATGATCTTCTACTCTAACTGTCTTGGTTATCGAATTCTCGTCAGCCTTAATCTCCTGCAGCCTAGAACATCACAGTTGTACAGTATATGTTCCATTCTCTCCTTTTCTACTTTACAGGCCCTACAAGTTTAGTATGTTCCATTTTGGTTAACATGATCCTCGTTCGAAAACGTTACATGGAAAAATAATGAACATATCATCGCTTAGCAAACAATATCAAAACTTGTGATTTTTACTTCTATTCGTAATTCATCATTCATTCAAATTCTTTAGTAAATTATAAATAATAATTCAGGTATATTGTGATACTATATAGTGCGCTTATAAATAATTACACAATGCCACGATTTATAATATTCATATAAAAATCGGTTTACTCGTGAAAATAATTTATTTATTTGATTTGTGCGATGTTGTTTGATAAGTATTTTAATTACATCTATCATCAGCAATCTACGTTTCCTAGAGTGGTTCAGCCCTCCTATTCATAAATGTCGGATCACTGATTTGATTCGCAGTAATGTAAGATATAGGTATAGATTGGACAGCAGGTCCAAGAAACCAAATTTTTGAAAATTTAACACACATGTCTATGGATAATACTCGTAAAGTAACTAATTATATATATTGGAAGATAAAAAGTCTCCTCATTAAATCATATGAATCATAGGCCTTTACAGACATTTATTTGACTTCATGCTTCAAACAAATATAACATTGAGACAACACATAGAGCTTAAAAGCTACATAAAAAGTTAACACCTGTTTGAAAATTGGGTTACACTTTCGTGTAATATGTCCGCCATTTTGTAACGGCAGCCATACTAGAATTATAATGACACCAAATGTAATAAATTATTATTTTCATAGGAACTAAAGATATATACCAAAATTCAGGCTGCACCCAAACAAAAACAGGGCTAGCCAAATAAAACCATTTAAATATGAATCTTTTCAGAGTTTTAGTCAAAGTAATTTTAAAATAATCGAATTCTAAGATTTAACAGTAATTATTAAGATACATTTACATTAATCAATCTATTTTCAAGGTATATTATGGCATTGCCCAGTTGATCCTATGCCAAGGTGGAACTCAACAAAATTTAAAAAAATTGTTGCTTATAATTGCTGATAGCTTCTTCAAAGTTTCAGCGTAAAACCAATGAATAAAACTGACCTAAGATCGTGAAGTTCCTAATTAGTAAGTCAGTACAAAGTCAACAATACTGCTGGACTTCAATTTGCGGGTAATGCCAACGCTAAAATCACTGATCTGAATTACGGGTAGATCGAAAAACGTGTTAAAATTAAACACGTTAAAGATTTCAGTTACTCTAAAATAGTTTACTATAGTTTTAGGTAAATATTTGACATATACTATACCTTTACCATGAGTTTGCTATCGCTTTAGATTGATTATTTGACATGTTGTAAAGAAGTCATATCTGTTTAATATGAAAGAATAGTATAATTACGGTCCGCTAGGTGCGCTGTAAAAAGTTTTTATATAAAACTTTACGCTATCGATATCGTTTGTAAACGAATGTAAAATCATGGTCGCTATAAAACACTACAAAAATCGTACAATTTGATAAAATAGTGAGGATAATTTTTTATTACGTTTCAACGCTGTACAAAGTTTTCATTCAAAAATTTTCGTTGTCTATCTCGTTTGCAAACAAAAATGGTAGCCACAGAGATTGTGATACCGTAGGCTGACGTCGCCTAAGGCTCCCGTCGTATCTGCAGTCATGTTCAGTTAACTCTATGCGAATAACAATGCCGAATCATATTTTGTATAGGCGAAATGCGATATATGTTTTATCAAACATTTTTTGTTTATGGTGGAACTTGAGGGGATTGTAGATCTAAATAAACAAACTCGAAACATTTACCTTAATACGTGTAAGATTAGGGTCAGTAAACATTTGGAAATATTGAACAAGTACAAACAAGTTACAAAGAACCTTGGAATTATATACTCGACGATGGTGTTGCTTTTTCCTATAACATTCCTCAATGGTTCACTATTTTTCACACTTCTACTTTATTTATATATTTTTCTATTATATATATATATATATATATATATATATTATATATATATAATATATATATATTTATATGTACGTAGTAGATGTAATTTTGTACTTCTGGCCTATTATGTGTGTAGT
This sequence comes from Scirpophaga incertulas, assembly GCA_036419045.1. NCBI lineage: Eukaryota > Metazoa > Arthropoda > Insecta > Lepidoptera > Crambidae > Scirpophaga > Scirpophaga incertulas. The sequence continues at coordinate 19,261,523 of CM071631.1, read as the reverse complement.
GATATATCTAAAAACTCTAATGACTATACAGCGCCAACTAATCTTCATTGCTACATTAGACATTTATTAGGGTCAACACAAAGTAGGTAATCCGTTCTTCCGAATCATTAACATGAATAGGTTTGACACCAACTTACTTCAGTATTCCAGTTGGAAAAAGAACATTTATTTTATTATTTCTAATACATCAAGGAAACAGCACAAGCACGTATGTATATACAAATTATGTTACTGGCAGCATCAAGTTATAAAAACAGATAAAATTTAATCACTTACTTATTAAGATTATTACTATAGGTTTATATATTATAAAAGTGACGACAATTCGATGTAAAAAATTGAAATTACATTAATTAATATAATAATATTAAAACATTGACTACGCGGCAGGAACGAACTAGGTGGTCGAAATACATGATCAGCGCATCGTGCTCACGCTGACTGTTGAAATGTGGAAAGTCCAACGTGGTGTAAATTGCATGGTAAGCTGGATATTAATTGTGTTATATTGTAACTTACACGCAAATAAAATATGACAAAAAATTCTTCAAGCCAACTTGCATAATAGATATTTTTTCATAATAAAAAATAAAATTACTAATGTGTACCTTATATAGATATCAAGATATCAGGTGTGGTTGGTAGCGCTGTGGTCTCGGCCCTGGTCTACGAATCGAAAGATTCAGGGAACTCAAGATCTCCCGGTGGGGCCGTACATCAAGTACCTGGGCCTCACCCTGGACCGCCGCTGGAGCTTCGAGGAGCATTTCGTGCGGTTGGTCCCCCGAGCCAAAAGGGTGGCGGGCGCATTGCATCGCCTGGTGCCCAATCTCGGGGGACCGAGGGATGGAGTTCGCCGCCTGTACGAGGGCGTCGTGTGATCCGTGGCCATGTATGGGGCTCCCGTGTGGTCGCAAGACTGCGCGAGGTCCCCCCGCTGCAGAGCTCTGCTACGGAGCCTGCGGCGGATAATGGCCATACGGATCGTACGAGGCTACCGTACAATCTCGTACGAGGCGGCGACGGTTCTGGGACGCTCCCCCCCATTCGACATCCTGGCCGACATGTACGCGGCGACGTATGCGTCGCGGCGTGTCGACCGGGGGGGCGATGGGGGGAGCGCCCTGGAACCCGCGCACGAAGTGCCTAAGCGGGAGTGGCACCGACGGATTGTGGTGGCCTGGCGTGCGCAGCTCGAATTACGGATCTGCGCGCGCCAGCGGGCCGTCGGTGCCGTACTCCCGCACCTCGAAGCTTGGCTCCACGGGAAGGAGGAGGTCACCTACCGATTGACTCAGATACTCACCGGGCACGGCTGCTTCGGTGAGTATCTGTGTCGAATAGGACGGGAGGGATCGACACATTGTCACCACTGCGCATCCGACCTTGAGTCGGCCCAGCACACGCTGGCGGAGTACCGCGCGTGGGCCTCCGAGCGCCGAGTCTTGGTCGCAGAGATCGGGCGAGATCTGTCTCCGCCGGCATTGATTGCGGCAATGCTGGCGGACGAGGGAGGTTGGAGGGCTGTGGCCTCCTTCTGTGCAGCAGTGATGCTCCAGAAAGAGGCCGCCGAGCGGGGTCGGGAGATGGCCGATCCCGCTCGAAGAAAGCGGCGCCGGGCTCGGTAGCACAGCTGCGGCGCCGCCGCGGGTCGCCGGCGGGCGCGAGGAAGTCGCGACTGCTACGGCGACCCGGGATGGACCACGCCCCTTCCGTGGCCGGGGGGCGTCGTCGGTGGAGGAGACCGGGGGAGGTAGTAGCCTCCCCCAAGGAGGGCTCCCCTCTAGGCAGGGGAGGCTGGGGGTTCCCGGAGGTGGCTTGGTGTTCCCGGGGGCTCCCTACATGCCTGAGGAAGGCCATCCCTGAGGTTTTTAGTAGGTAGGCCTCCCCCTTCTGGGGAGGAGAGCCCCACATAACCGCCGGCTCGCCACAGCCGGGGTATGCAATTTAATGCATTTTCCTCAGGGGGAAGAAAAAAAAAAAAAGGGAACTCAAGATCTATCCCGCTATGTACAAATGTGTTTAAATTTCATATGTACATATGTACATTTACCTGACACACCCACGCTGAACGAAAACATTGTGAAGCAAGCTAAATACACCTGCGAAGAAATTCAAAGGTTTATATGTATAGTTAACTAATCTGCACTAGGCCAGCGTGGTTGACAAAGTCTCAATAGGGAAGATGCAATATTTTTATTTTTGTGCTCATTTTAAAGAACTCCACTTAGAATAGACCACAAGTATATTAAAAAATTTAAAGACTGTATATTACTGAAAAAAATGCGGTTTAAAATTGTCAATTTAAATTTTCGTGCGAAAACGGAGCTGTAGTTCGTATGACGTCACTCCTGTCTGTCATTGTCACTGGCTCAATGATTGTACTGCGCATGTCATTGCTGGCTTTAGTTGTCTTTCAAGGTATTATTTTATAAAAAATTTTATCCATCAACATCAGGTGATCATAACTATGCCATTGATACTCCGAAAAAAAGCCGTATAGACATATGTTTTGTGCCAATGTATCCATCTAGTTCAAATAAGTTTCCTAATACATTGTTTTTGACTGGACCTTCTAACCCAAACTGAGAAAAATGTGGTTTCGAAGAGGAAATCTTAAATAATGGAAAAGTTGTAATGTTTCCAGTCTAAGACATTTATTTTTATTTTTTTTAAATCAATAAACTACCGAAAATAAATAATTAATAACAATAAAATTTATTTAAAATATATTATCATCGCTTCTTTCAATTGCAGTAAAATAATTAACTGGTTAAATTATGGAAATAAATGTAAGTAACGGTAAATTATTAAAATAAACACATTAGTAATTTATTGAAATAAAAGTTTTATCAAATCAAAAAAAATCCACGTAGGCCTATTCAGCAGTTATTGAAGTAAAAGCGATTTTGAAAGAAGGCTTAAATTTATTTATTTACTTATTGGGTAACAAAAATTTCAAGTCACTTAAATAAATACAATTAAATTATAAGTTACTGAAAAATGTTTCCATTTAAAAAAATCTATATTTTAAACTAAAAATTACACTTACGCATATAAATATTTAAAAAGATGTTTACGAAACTAAAAATACGATTAATCTCGAACAATATATTAAAATATGACAGTTTAAGACTAAATATATCGTATAAAGCTAAAAGGTCTAATTTCACCGAAACCGACAGGGCCTTCGAATACCAACAAATTCTTTTGACACTTGTAATATGCGTGAAATGCCAAAACTAGTTCACAATTTAACTAACACACTGTAAAACTATTAGTGAAATTGTTTCTATAATACAAAACTTTTATTTTCTACTATCCTCCAATTTCCTGTAAATTTGTCTGCACATTTTAATATAATGTAAAGATACTATAGAAAACAACTAATTAGATATGCTAATGTTAATCAATATTCATTCTCCATAACATTATTAGGTGGAGTAATCTCATTTAAAACAGACAAATTCGCCTTCAACCTCGTAAACGTACAAAATTCTCATTTAAGATAAATTTGCGGCTGATTAAAATTGAATGTGACTACGCTATCAGCTCTGCGGTAACAAGCTTTTAATTTTCATGAAACTCCGGAAAGAAATGGAAGTAAATCATAATAAAAGCAAATTGTGCGTCTCTTCGACTGTCTTCGGCAGTAAAGCTCCGGTGACCCTGTCAGGGGTGAGAACGATCCATTTGCTTTAACGAGATCTACTTGCCTTCATGTCAATGTACTTGTAAGAACTCAGTTTCTTATTTAGTTTTGTTGTGGCACTAATTGCTCAACTGCAAAATTCATCATAATTATTTCAGCCAAAAGACTGAAAGAAGGTGGAAGGGCTGGAGTGAAAATAAGAACTCAAATACATTACGTTCAATTTAGTATGACATACCGCGCCACATGAAACAACGTACTAGCCTACTTTAAAGTTTAATAACGCTTACCAAATGAGAACAAATGAAGCTCATCTCAACAGGTTATTCCGAAAACATAACCCAATTTATACTAAGCAAACCGACAGGGCGCTCTTGTTGATTTGAGTACAGCCGATTAATTTAAAGGGGACAACCGAACCCTGTATTGTTATAACAAAGGATCACTTTAATTAATTCAATTGTTATTTTAATTTTGCATTTCGTTTGTTTTGAGGTAAGCGTGCCGAGTTTCTGGCTATTGTGCGTGGCACTAATTCTCGGAACAATATTTATTCTTCTTAGAATTATTCTTATTCCTCATCGGTGTTATTCTTTTTGAAATTAATGAGGACTATCATTATTCAAACTGTCTTCTTTATACTTTTAAGGTGAAAAGTCTGTTTAATTTAAGTGCGTTACTCTCGAAACCTATATTGTTTAATATTGACAAGTATGATAGGAGAGCTAATTTATATAGAAAAGCTATATTCTAATCTGACATTCATAACTACTGTTAGTATGTCTGATTTGGGAAACTACATATTTCAATCACTCCGACAGGTCTTATGAAACGCTAATAAATGTTTATGACAATTCAAAATCACTTAATCTTTTACGCACAATTATTATGTTGATATATGAAAAGAAGAAATACAAATTTAGACCTTGAGGGACTCTTGCCTACTGTTGTAGGTAAAAGTTAATTAGCTAGCTGTTTCAAGTATAAACTAGTATTTATACAAATTATAAATCCTGACCTGGCACCGTTTGATTTTCTGTTCTCAAAAATCTGTTACCAGTTATGCGATCGACGATTTTCATCACCAGAAGAATCTGTCAAAGCGTATGAATAATATATCACCATAGAAAACAGAGGAGTGCCCCTGCCCGCAATGGTGACATAAAGAAGTGGCACAAATGTTTTCAAAATTGGTTTAATAATGGGCAAAATACATTGACGCAAAGGAATTTTCCCTTTTGAGAAACAACATTTTTGACAATAAATCTTATTTTTACAAGCTTTTATTTACTTGCAATGTATGTATGTTTGTATGTTTGGGTCAAATGTTACAACTCAATTTTAAGGCACTTGCCCTCAACCGATTGAGCTGACATTTTGTATACACGTTTAGTTTGGATGACAATGCATGATTAACTGTGTGACGTCATTCTAAATCCAACATGGCAGCGTACCCAAGATGGTGGACCAGTTATTTTTAATGCACCCCTACAATATACCTATATGGCTATCAAGTAAAAGAGTTTGCCAAGAATAACTAAATAAAATTCTTTAGCTTTTATTTAAATGCTCTAAAAAGGAAAAAAATAAACTTTATACTAAAACTTTTACTGTTAACTTATAACGTCATTTCAAATTTAACTCTTTTGACTCAATTTATATGTTATAAAAGCTTGTCACGAGATTTAAGTACTCGTATTTACTTTCTTAGTTAGAACTTTCTTAGTTTTGAAATTTTAATAGGCACCAAAATCTTATGCTGCGTATAGAGTTTCAGCCTCTAGTATAGACCAAATCAAATGACAATGGAGGAGGAGGAGGAGAGCTACGCTCAAACTTGATCTAACGAAATAACGAATTCCGCAGAAAATTCAAAGACATCAACATATTCTGAAGAATTGCAAACCTTAAGGGGGCGGGGGACAGAATACATTGTTAACAGGAGTGACGACCGTTAAGTTGGGAAGTTGGCAGGCATATCCAGCAAACCGCTGCGTCTGTAGACTACACACGGTGGGACAAAAGATATGATGACAAAAGATCGCAAGATAGCACTGCTTGCTTGCAGCGCAGGATTGATCGACGTGTTATTGATCTCTCGGTTAAAATGATTATCATAGTTATCTTATACTAATTTTCAAACTTTCGTGTTGCATAATAAATATAAATATATAACGGAAATTGAAACGACCTTACGAGTATAACAAACACGTGTGTGTGTCAGTTCACACGAAAATAGTCGGGCTTACTATTTAAGTGTGTCAAATCAAGTATCGCATTTTTCGGTAGAATTCTAACTAACGCAATTATTAAACTCCTGAGACAGTTAATGTCGGAAGAAGTCGTGTTAATTGCAGTTACATATTTACATAGATATCTCGTAAATGAGATAAAATATGTTTGCTACTAGCTTACTCGGCAAATTTTGTATCTGCTGTCATGGCAGCTCGTATTTAGCTCAACAAGGGGCACCAGCCCCTCGTTGTGGACAAATCACCCTAACTAATTAAACCTTAGTCAATCATACGCGCCCAGTGCGGATTTGTCGATTTGTTTTTGCAGGTATATGCAGGTTTGTTCACCATATAAATGTACATATGAAATTCTATACATGAAAAACACATTGATACACGGCAGGATCTCCTCTGGGACCTCTCATATCTGCGATTCAAAGATCAGTGACAAGACCATAGAGCCACCAACGCTCCTTATCAGCTTCGATCTCCCTATCGTCAAATAGCATATCCGCTCCGGCTCAGAATGGTTCCTGCGATGTACAGACGAGTAGTTGCTGTATGTTCTTCTCCTTGCTTTTCATAATGTATCAATAGTTACTATGTTAATCACATAACAAATATGTGATTTTAATCAGTTCAGTCCTTTTTGAATTCCATGTGATGTAACTAACACTTTTTTAAATTATTCAACTCATTATAAATATTCCATTACTGTTCCAAATTAAGAATTTTCATAGCCTTAAATGAAATACATATAGGTACATTTTTATATAATTAAATTGGAATATTATAACGTAGCTCACATGAATGTACCTGCCTAGTTTCGAAAGTAGGTCAGTGGAAAATGAGTGTATCTCTCAATTATCACTTTTCAAGCAATTACCAAATGGCAAACATGGAATACGATGAAGTTGATCATAAATAACGAATGTCACGCGTCGGGGATGGATTTGATTTTTTTCATGCGAACGATTCGGCTGAAGCGGGCTCATAAAATCTGTCGGAAGTTGTAACAGGACTTCATTAGTTAATTGGCCGGCTTGTCCGAGGGCCAACGCCATTAACTTAATTGGCTGTCTGTCTACATAAGAATTCTTGTAGCATATATAAGTATGTGTAGATGCTACTGTAATATTTGTAGGTAATGCCATTATTATTTAATGTGAAATTGCATGTTTTAAACTTGCAACTTAAAGTTTACAGGTATTCTATTTTACCTATGGAATAATAAAATAAAGGCTACTCCCGTGGGATATCGGATGTTCCCAAAGACAAGATATATTGATGGTTCCCAAAGACAAGATGGATTATGATAGATATATTGGATTGATATAAAAATTTAAAAACTGTCAGAGTAAAAATTATGCCCGTGGCTCCAACTATCGTCATTCCAAACGTAACTATTGAGTTATTAAAATTAAACCCAAGCATTGTTATTATTTAAATAATCCTTAACAGTATTTTTATAAGAGTATTTTTTAAAAGTGATTTAAATTTGAGAAATGACAAATCGGTAACACTTTGTGGAACTTTGTTGTAAAAGGATTTTACTGTAAAAGTAAAAGACATGCATTTACCCATAAAACAGCTTTAGCCTTGGCCTTAATAAAGATTATTTCGAAACATTCAAATTAAAGCGGGCCAGTTTTCTTTCTTTTTCATCGTCGGGCTTAGAACTTTTGCATCCCCTCGTATTAAAATGTATATTAATGCCTAAAGGATTTAAACAAAGCACGGCTTGGAACCCCTGCACTCTAATCTCCTGAATACCTGAGCCATTACAACTCGTCTCATCGAGGTGTCCACAACAGACGAAGGCTCTTAAATTGAAGAGCATGCTCTTGAGGTAAACAGAAACGGAAGGTGAAATACCCCAATTATTTAAATGTAGCCACTGCACCTATTTCCTCAGTCTTTATACTTTACAGCTCAATTTTAAATTACGTTAAAAAAGTGCAATAAAACATATATTAACTCTTATTGAAAACAAATTTATGTGATCCCCTCGGTGTTGACAGGGTAATATTGTCTCCTGTTCTTAAATGCGTTTGGAGGATATGTTAATTCAGTGTCTGGATTTGGAAGTACTGCACATAGTATTAATGGCAAGAACATTACTCTCTTTGATTTTGCTGATTATATCACAAATACTTCTGAGACTCTGAATAATCTGAGGAGTGATTCATTAATTTTCGTAGCTTCGATCCCGACACTCTTTGGTATCTCACATATAAGTGATGTACGATTTAGTGAAGATAGGTGCTGGATGTGGAGTAGCACTGTAGGAACAAAAGCAGGCCCTTTGCAGAATCCTGTTTTACCTCTAAGATTTAATGATGAATAATGATAATGATGAAACCTTCTTACAATTTTTAATTTACCAAATTTTGTAGCACGAGATCAAAACGAATAATATCGCCTAATTGTAAATAAAAAACATCGCCTGTACCAAATTTTAGTATATCTATTTGCGACACTGTTTTTGAAAAATAAGGTTCTCCTGTTGTTGTTCTTCTGTAGACAACACAAAAGAACAAGAACATATGCCAGCAAATAGCCTGTTCCCCAACGTTGGAGCGCGACTGATTGTCGGATCGCAGCCAATACCGCGGAACAACTCAAAGCTTTTAATAAGCAATGCTACTGAATGGCATTGCTAATGTCATGCTATTGCTTCATCGATATCGATACTTTAAAAAGAGGTCAAATATGATGGATAAATAATTTTGGTGACACTGAGAACTATGGAAGAGATTTCGTTCACCTGCCTTGTTAAAGCCTCCTAATTAATTTAAATGTGGCAAGAAGTGAAGGGAGCAACATTGGTGTGAACGGCTAAGGATGTAGAGAGGTGTGTCTGCGACAGCGATCGAGACGCCGTCGACGTTATGACATTATTACAATTTCACCCTTCGTGCATCAGCTCTTGCAACTCCACTCTGTCCAGCTGGCTAAGGCAAGACAAAGGCGGGTGTAATACGCATAATAAAGCATATCAGAACCCTTGGCAATGCAACGGCTTGGCACAAGCTGCTCTGAGGGAGACTGACTGCACTGATGGGGCATTAATACCAGTGGTGGGGCATTAACTTACTCACCATCGGACGACAGGGTCATCACTTCCCTACGCATTTTTTTTTTTGTTGAATAACAAAGACGTTTAATGACTAATATTATCGCGTTGAAAACTCAAGGTTGACTCTATCAAATATTTAGATTATTCAAAGCGTGTAGGTCCGACAATGTCCGAGTAATCATTTTCAATATATTTGCGACATTCAGATGAAAAACGACTGAAATTTATTTGCCAAATTAAAAGTGCTCGGCCTCTAAGGTAATTTCGGGGGGTCGTTAATACTAATCAACTTTTTCGAGCTCCGAAGGCCCTGTGTGGCTCCGTTACTGCTTCAACTTCCGATTTAATTAGCAACGGACGACCCCTTGTTTTAGCGCATTAGCGCGTTGAAAGCATACATTTTTATTAAAAAAAACATATTTTCAAGGTTTTCTGCGACCATTTAATTGAAATATTCAAGTACTATAGCTACTAAGGCAATCGTTGTCGGAGTAGTAGTTGATCGTCGAAGTCTATTTCCTTTTTAAAATTTGAACTTAAGTAACGCTGCTTTTTGACTTACCTAATGCTATAAAATATAAGCTGTTAAAGGCTAAGAGTTGGCTGGTATGCTTGTTTACCATGTTAATATTTTTTTTTTATCTTAACTAGTGACTAAAACGTAGTTAAGTTGTTACCGTGGTAGGACTTCTATGGATTTACTATCAGAACTCGTCGATTCTCCTTGATAGAATTTTCTGCTCGGTTTGGTTAAGTTGTAACGCTTCTCCCTTCATAGCTAGCAACCACCGTCCTATTTAAAACTGTTGTGACCATAACGAAATAAACATCATTGCTGTTTTCCAATAGTTAAAGGTCTAAGAGACAGGATAACTTTAACCTTATTCTCACTAACCATTAGTTATTTTGGATTATTTTAACATTTTCTTTGAGTGTATGAGTAACAATGGTTTTTTTTATTAAAATTACTTTTTCTTAGAATAATTAGCATTCAGAACAGGGGTAGAGTTATCTGTCTTTTTTTGACCTTGTGTTCTCTCGATTTAAAATTTGTTTTCATGAAAAACATTCCTAGTTGACATCGAAATTTTACTATTCTCCACTTTAAATTAAGCAATGTATTTTAAATTGCTAACGGTTATCATTATTTTCAGTTGCCATTTTAGTTACGCACTAAGCATGTTGGTTATACTCGTATTAATGCAACTTACACGGATTAGTAGCTTCGAAGCAACCGTTATCCATCGCCGTCCCTAGAGAAATAATATAATAGAATCTGTTGCAAATATAGTTGTGTAAATTTTTTTCCGCGCCAAACTTAATTGAAACTTTATTCAGTTATTCATAATTAATGACCTAACTGATTTTCATCAGACCTGCTAAACAAAATGAAAGTTGGAGCTATTCCTTTGACATCACGATCAAAATAATGGATTCACTAAGCAACGAATGATCTGATTAATAAGGCAAAGACCTCATTCAGCTGTATGCAAAGATTTGCTTATAATATATTCATTACACCCCTCTTGGCTGAGCTACCCTAAATTTCATACAAGGCTATTTATCAGTTCCATAAACGAGCGTACCCCCATCCCCCTCTTTGTTAGTTCCCTGCCGCCATAACTCTTTAGAATTTGCTAATGAAGTATAAGTTATGTGATGTGCATATTTATCTACATATTTTACGATTTTTTAATTATCAACGCAAATCGTGAACTGTGTGAAGGGTGCAGGTATTTACAAATATTATAACCAGAGCAGTATTAATTGAGACAAGTTTGGTTGACAACAAAAAGTTTATTTCGACATGTATGAGATATGTTTATGTACTACTTAAATGGTACTACTATTTATGATACTCCATTACGTGAAGTTTGAATCTTGCCTATTCTTCTCGAGAAGAATCTTCCAATTCTTTCCAATTTCCTGACAAGTGTAGTCATTTTTTTCCTTATTCATATGCACGTACCTGGTTTTTGTTCTTTTATGCTTATAAGGTTATGTTTAAAATTATTATTTTAATTTTAAAAGGAATGTTGTGCAGAATAAATCCAATCAGTAAATACAGTGAAAACTGTATATTTAAAACCTTTAGGTAAAATTATACTCTATCATTCTTCTGCAAATAATATTAAATATGTCATCGTAAAATACATTCCTTAAAGGTTTCACGCTAGAAACCGATTTTTATCCATACAACTAAGAAGAGTTCGTCAAAGCCTGGGGTAATACACCCATGCAACAGAAAACTGGAGTTAATCAACTTTCAATGTTTTGTCAAGATTAAAAGCAAGTGGAAGGTATTTTACAATCAGATAATTAGTGTATATATTGTTTGATTTAAGCGAATTTATCATGAAATCTGATTCTTCCTCAATACCTTTTTTGTACAAAAGCACAACTAGAAAAAATGCTTTGGACAATGTTATCTAATTCATGCACGGATTCTTAACATGAACCAGCTGTGACGTCTATTTTGCTAACTATGAATTCAGATTAGTGCGATTTGGATATAGTGCGATATTCTCGCCGATTTCAATTTATTTTTTAATTATTAATATGAGAAAGAAAATAACATAAACATTAAAAAAAAACTTTATTTTTCATAGAGTCTATGTTTGAGACAATCCTCAAACCTGGAGATTTGAATCATACATGCAAATAAACTCACATGTCTTTACCACGAAATCAGGGGAAGGCAGCAATTTCATAACCACACCAAACTACCACAAATTGTAATTTTTTGACAATTAATATTGAAATCATCCATTCGACATTAAGTTTTTTCACTTTCATTGTGAACACGGTCTAGCATTATTGTAGCGATGTTTTCAAATGAGTGTGAACAAAGTAAAGTAAACATCCAATAAATAGATTGTATTAAGGTGGAGAAACTAAATATATTTTTTTATCAATTATGTGATATAGAGGTTATGCGAGATTAAAAAAATTCAACTATTAAAGTTTTAAAAATTGGATGAGGAATGACAAATCTTAATGTGCTAAATTGTCCGCACGTTCTTCACTAGCTTACTCAAATTTCTTACATGCTGATTATATATTCATTTGTGCTTTAAGCGCAAGAAATATAAACCAATTTAAATTATTACCTATTTTCGAATTATCTCCGTTATGTAGTATATGAGAGGAAACAGGGAAAGTAAATTATGAAGAAGACTAAATATCTATAAATAAAACTAAATCTCTTAAATGATGAAAGAAAGTACAACCACAGAACAATACCCACCACAATTTTATATATGTACATCGTTATACCGTTATGACAAATTTTAGAAAAAAAGAAAACAAATAATAGTTCCAAGTATATAAACAAAACAATAAAAACATAAGTCCAGAGATTAAAATATACGACGAACACAGATTAAACAAGCAAATGTGATTGAAAAATAATTCATAGAGCCCTCTCAGGCAAAGTATGTCATGCATAACATCAGCCATACAATTACAATTGTAACACAAGTCAACAAAACAATAACCAAATACAAATGCGACTCTAGCAAGTATGATTTTAATGAGTGCCTTATTCTTAGCATTAGGATTTTTAGCACTTGTAATAAATTAAGTAAATTGTTTTTAATTCTCATTATGTGTTATAATTATAGCTGCGACTTACATTAATAATATTTAAAGTTATCTCCGGATTTGAACTGAATGACAATAGTTTCCACGTGGAGGCATAATTTTAAAAACTCCGTGAGTAGATGAATAATAGATTTAACTCAATTGTATGATTTTTTAAGCCTTAAGTATAATTTGATAGTTCAGCACAGCCTTGTTCGGCTAGAATATGCTTTTACTAAAAACCAACATAAAATACGATTTTATAATGCAGCTAGAAATACGTGAATGTTACCCTTTCACCGCTGTGAACAACAAGAACATTAATAATGTGCACCGTAAGATCAAAACAGACAGACATGTGACCATGAGACTCGGACATCCTATAGTCCTACAGTATAACTGTGACCTCAATAATCCTACACAATTTGACGGATGCTAAAAAAATAATAATCAAGTGATTATTATATTTACTAAATTTAAAAATGTTAGTCATTAAGAAATCAACCACTTCATGTTGACCTTTCTGTGTATTATAAAATACTAATTCAGACTAATGTTTTGTGTACCCTTTCTTCCACATTACTTATGTTATAATGTTGTATAGTATCGGTAACAAAAATTGTCTAGGTTTAGCCAGCGTCTTAATAATCAACTCAGTTCATATAATTAATTTAATTATTAACCTTTGGCAGTCAAACGCAAAGATAATTACTGAAGTCTCTTCGCCAGTTTTAAATACCTTTAGGGAAAATTTAATTAAGGCTATATACCCTAAACTTCAGTCGAGTGCCCTAAAACACCACCTGGTCCATATTTTGCACGTAGCTCGAGAGTCCTCGTCCTACTTCACACGAGATTCTTCTCGTAACTTTGCGTTTACTATTTTAGTTAATTACCACAATTTCATTTTGATCCGGTAATTTTAACGTGGTCTAATTTGTAAATTTAATATTGAGCTACTTAGATTCTATTATTATTATGTATTTATAAATATGTGTGGTTATTTTAACTCATATTCATTAACTTCTCGTACAACAATATAAACAAATGAGTGAAGTCGATTTCAAACATCTTTCTATTGTCGTGTGGAATTTCGACTGCGTGGTAACAATGGTGATTTCGATTGCAATGTAACAATGCAATATCAATTTAGTAACTTACGATTTGCCTATATGGTTTTTAGAACTTAGGCACAGGCTGAGTTTAGTCGCTCTGGCCGGCGTGGAGTCCGCCATAACCACCGTGACACTTGCCGTTGCGGTGGTATCCTGGGCACGTTTCGTGCTCTTTGTGAGGATTCTCATGAGAGAAAAAATATATTTATTTTTATTTATTTATTGTAATTTAATATTACATCTAAATATTACAAATCCTTAAGCTATAGACTATAACAATTTTTTAAGGCAGTCACAAAATACACAGTCAAACATATTACACTATTTAAAAAAATCTACTAAATAACATAAAATAACTCAGATGATTACCATGTATGATGGCAAGACAAATCCGAACCGAAAAAATCAAATTCATGGCGCCCTCAACAAGTCTGTTATTCTTTTTCTAAATTGATGAAGTGAAAAAAAAAATATGTCGAGGTCTGCGTGTCCTGAAAATCTATTGTAAGTATTTGGTAAACGATACAATGTGGAGTGCATGCGAGCATTAGTACGGGTAAATGGTTTTAGAAACAAGGGAATCGCATAACGCGGTAGCTTACGTGGGACTCTGATATTTAGCTTGCAAAGCAATTGTGGACAATCCAAGATGTTCCTGAATATTTTGATTAGAAATGTCATATACAGTTAGTTTCTCCTAGCCGTAGTACGACTTTGTATTTTGAAATAACGCAGCCGGTCTTCGTAATCCTTCAGTATACTATTCATTCCAGTGGAATATGAAGATGGCGTATTAATCGTTTTTTTTTTCCTCAGGAGAGGAGGCTGAGATTCCATCATGGATACCAACGCAACAGGCAAGCAGGGATGCGTTGATTATGTCGGACTCCTGGTGCTGTCGAGGCGGCTCAACCACACAGTCCTACCGACTAAACTCAGCCTAGCCTTGGCCCTAAGGGCCCTACGGCTTGAATGGAATGGTTGGCGCACCCTCAGGAGAGGGCACGTCAGCGCTGCCCTCCGAAGAGGACATATGCGCGAAAGAAGGCTCGGTACGCCAAAGTGGGTCCGGCCTTGAAATGATGGGGCCTACTCGTACATGTGCAGCAAGCTGCGAAGTATGGACTAAGGGGTGGCGGCGCAGATGCCGCCTCTCGCAAGACTTGAAGAGCCAGCGTTAATGAGTCGGGAGGGTCAGAAAGGACGTGTCTGGATCGACGATATTCTGTATTACGCGGATTGACTGTGGTACGCGGGGTGTAGCTGCACGCCTGCCTCACTAACGGATTCGGATGCCCTTCAGCGGTGGTGAAGAACCGCTTAGAGCACTCCAGGAAGTGTTCGTGTATTTTGATTTCGAAATCGCGATGTATATCGCAATTCCGAACGTTGTGAATCGTCTCCGTGCGCTTAATCCTGGAGACCTATTTTTGAATTACGAATGCGACTTCGAAATCACCGATGTGACTAATAATCACCGATTTTCAATAATTGTTATTTTTGAATATCCCTGATGTGACTATTTAGTCAGCGGTGATTTCGAAATCGCATTCGTAATTCAAAAATAGGTCTCCTGGACTTTGTAACCAGGGGACCAAGCAACCGAGCAGTACTCTAAAATATTACATATAAAGCTAGAATACAATTATTTTCGTCAAAGGGACTTTATAATCTTTACAGTTTCTGATAAGAAATCCGAGAAACTTAGAAGCTCTGTGAATGATATCATCCATATGATGGGCAAATGTAAGCGTCGACCTAACTCCTAAATCCTGTATACTTTCGACCTCCTGCAAAACTACGTCACTGCAAAAAATAATCAATATAATATCGATAGTAGGCCAAGGAATTTCAGGATCCACCCTACAAGTCTAGCTGAACGGTGTATGCAGAAAGATGGTGCCGTAACTAAAGTTGTAGAAAATATTGTTTAAAAAAAATCGAGCTATAAGGACCTGATGCTGTATATCTGAACACATTGAGACTGATACAAGTTACTTTCACAAACTTGTGCAGAATCCAGGTAACTCGTGAACTTTTGAAAAAGTTTGAGCTGTAACGATCGACGGCCTTACCACCTAAGTCAAAGTGGCGCAGTCGCTGTCGTTTTAACTCTCACCTAAACGTCATCTTTGTTTCTTTGTATCGCCTAACTTATCAAACTCAACTTTATAATGATTTGACAATTGACTGCAATTGAACAAATGATTACTATGTGGGTTTGACAATAATTGATTATGACCTGAAATCTGTCAAGTTAATCGCGTTATGACATTATAACGATAATCGTTTATCTGCCATTAAAGTAGTAGCTGCGGACTTATAATTTTGGTACATGTAAGTTTAATCATTAACTGATACCAACTGATTCGTGATACCTACCGATATTCAGAAAATTTAAAAACGTTAAAAAACACTTCTCAATGCCATTCAATTTGAACAGAATAGTTAATCAGTTAAATTGTTTTGCATAAGTACGTCTTCAATGTAGTTTTCGTTTTCGATATCAAATGTAAATATTAAAAATTTTTGAGCCTATGGATTTGGGAGGTCACAAATTTACCAAAATACTTTTAAATACTTTGTGTATATAAGATAATACATTTTGGCATTTAAGGGATTGAAAGGGTATTTATGATTCAAATAACAACACACCATCAAAAAACCGTGCTATTATGGTCACGTGTCACATAATTGTTCTTACATTTTATGTATTGGATATTCTAAGGCAGTGCCTTAGAATATCCTATGAAGTCCACTACCCTGCACTTGACTAACGTGATTGACTATCAATTTAAGTAAAATTGGGATGGATTCATACTCTTCAATTGTAATTGTCTCTTAGTTGAGTTAGTCGAGCATAAGATTTGTTGTACCTGACTCACTTAATTGTAAGTGAAAAGTGGAAGCGAGCTTTATATAAACAGTTGAGTGACAAAAATCTAAGATTATTTATATTTATATTAGTTTAGTTTGTATGTAATTAGTATTTTAAATTTAACATAGTTATAAACTTAAATCTGCACGCTTCAAAGCTTCACACTTCAAGAAAATTTTAAAAATGCATGCTCTTCCATTCCTCGAAGCTACGAACATATTCAGAACCAAGAGCTTGTGCATATTCAAGACTGTGACCTGCCCACGGACAAGTATCTATTAATATGAATGCATTTTGAGATCGTGTCTGGCTTTGTGTGTACGTCTTCCGTATTATTCAGAAAGACGGTGATTTCTGAAGAGCTTTGTAGAGTATTCAAGATATTTGTTGATAAAATATTTTTAAAAATACAATAGAATAACATATAGCAAAGAAAATGAGGTATAAAAATCGATCATGCACTATATTGCCATTACAAAGCCTGAACTTTGTAATGGCAATTTTATTTGCATTTTTCAAGCTATCAAACGAGCAAATTTTTTTCGTAAATTCCTTTTGTATTAAATTAATGTTTTTGGCACCGAGTAGAATGACGGCATGATAAATATCGGATATGGTAATTTTGTAGCTTTTACAGATATTAAAAATATTTCAAGTTGTTGTTTTTTCAAATTTACTATAAGACGGTAATAACTTGTAAAAATAGATTGTTCTCTAAGGAAGTGTCTTTCAAGGCGAGAATTTTTTGAATTCAGAGCGAAGCGATGGATTTTAGAGTGGAATCTTCAGTGTAGTGAAAGATTTAGAAATAGAATTCTAAATGTAGCAAGAAATTCAAAGTACATTACTCAAGCTAAAAATTATGTTACTGCCAAGGTGGACTGACACTACTTTTTATCCCTAAAAGGTAGTATGTAAAATACTAGTAAAAAAAACGTTTACTGTGCTTGTAGATGTATTCGTATTTAATAACTCCAAAAAATCTGTATTAACATAAATCAAATAATTACGAAGCCGCACTTTATTACTCTTTTTCTTTCTTTTGGTTTGCACGGCTTGTGCATTAGCTAATGACAAGTTCAAAAGGTAGGGAAACGGAAGGATGAAAAATATTCAGGATATGAGAAAGGATCAGGAAAATTAATGAAATATGAATAATTTGATGATGTGAATGGTAAAAAATATGGTAGACATCGTAATTACAAATACATAGTAAGAAATCAACTCACAGAGGTGAAAGGAGATGTAGAGACAGCAAAGAAGAAAAGAAAGAAAAATGAACAAAAGAAAAAAAAATGTATAGTTAAAATCACCAACATCCACACAACGCTCACAAATATTATCATTATGTTAAATCTTAATAAGTGGTAAGGTGTGCAAAAATGTCTAATTCTCATTCATATAGCTTTCTTACAAAGGTTCACATTCGAAAACGCACTTCTTCTTCTTCTTCTTATTTTTGCAACTGGCAATTTACTTCTCTTGAATACGCACTTATAATTGCACTTCACGCGATTTTTACATTTCACTTTTTTAATCATACAGCCAGTGACTTGTTGATACAATGTCGGTAATCAAGCATTTCATCGAACTCCTTGGAACTCCATGTAAAATATTCTAAAAAAGAAGCAGTGATATCGTTTATTCCCAAAAATATGACGTGACGAAGGAACAGTTGGTTTTTATTAAGAAAGTCTCGTTCAAAATAATTTAATTCCGGCTTCAAGCGTCAATTCTACATTTCAGTGCAAAAATTCACCTCTAAAAATCGTATGCTGCGCCACCATCACTAACTATGGCAATTTATTTAATAAAACGTTGTTTTATAGCTGTCTCGCGCTTTGGACGAACTAAGATTTCATTATATTCATTTTATCGACGTCAAATGCGAGATTTTTGCTAGGAGCCATTATTCATTCTGGCTTCAGTTATTGTTATTTGGAATCATGTTCAGTGGAATTGTTTGCCTAACATCAGTGCTTTTCTTACGCTCCAATCACTGCGTAAGTTGATGCTAACTTGACATTATTGTTATGTTAAGAAATGTCCTTAATTTAAGTAATAAATATGGTTACTTATTTTGTTTAAAAACCGAATTCTCAGAGACACCTATTTCAAAATTAATATTTTGAACTTCAACACACAATTTTTTTATGACAGACTTTCAGACAGTCAATTTAAAAAAAAATTGTTGCCATAATATAAAACAAATAACGTATTTATTTTAAGACGACCCAACATTACGTTGATTTGACATAAAATAATCTTTTTATATTCTTATTTGATGTGTAAAAGCATTTTATTCACAAACTAATGTCTTTATCGTTGCGTAAATAATCAGCAACTTTGGAAAGGATATTGGCGAACATCCCTTAAAATTTTTGTTGATATATTTTAATGCGTTTATAAATTAATAAATTAATTAATATCATCATGCACAGCTTGATTTTCTCAACAGATTGACGTTAAGTATACCTACACGGTTGTGATCATTCTAGAAAAAGAAATAATGCAAAACTTAATGTAATACTTATTTATTATTCTAAGTATGATATATTGCTTAATACTATATACATCTAAATCTAATAATACCTATACCTAACATAGAATTAATAGCAGTCAACAAAGTTACTTTTGACCTCGTAGTTACTTATATTTATAATCTAGTCATTCATAAAAAGGGCTTTGAACATAGCGTCATACTGTATTGTTTTAGGCTCGTATAAATAATGTTATGTAATGCTTGGGTTAATAATTTTTGATTCTTTTGTTTTTTTCTTATGTTTTTAATTTACTTGTTATTTTTTAATTAACTATGTTATAGTGGGAATGTGAATTAGTGTGATCCAATAGCCCTTAATTGTTTATTATGGCAATTGAGCAAGAGTCATAGCTGTAACAAAATACTCATATAATAACAAGTAAATTAAAAAACAAAAAATAACTTTCTTCATACATTAAATAGTCATTCGAGACACTTTTTAAATTAACGCTAAATATCTAAATCAACAAGTTTCCCTCTATTGTATTTTAGAAAACCCTGTGTTAATCTATGAAATGTGACTATGAATCTGTCACTCGATAAATTCCTCATTGTTATGATTGATTTATTATGAAATTTTCTATGTTTATTTTCCATGAAAGTCTCTTGTTTTCGATAAGAGTATTTCGAAATTCGATTATTTAGTTCAACCTCTTAAATTATAAGCAAATTGCACTTTTTAGAACTTTTAACAAACTGTGGTATAATATTTTATTAAAGCGTTTTCAAAATTAATACTTTGCCACTGCAATAATAAAAATAGCAATATATCATTGGTTAGGGAAATCGTTTACAATTAATTACAATAATTGGTGTTAGAAGGCAAGCACGTGTATTTCAGATTTTAATATTCCAAAGAGGAATCGGACCGATGAAGCTGAATCAGACATATTTAGACTGGATTGAAATTGTAGAATTAGTATAAATAAAAACAAAAATTGATAAGACATATTACTTTTTATTAGAAGTTCCCAAAATAGTTAGGTATTTCTAGGATTTTGTTATGTGGTGCAGTGCTCGGATGATCGGCTACTACGTATTTTTTGATTGACCTGAAGAGATCTGTTCCTGTTTGGGTATGTGCACATGTGAGATTATAGCTTTGTAACTGTATCCTAGTGTAGAATGACGGTTTTCAAAAATATGTATTTAACGGTCTATAAGGAAAATGGCTTAAATTCAATATAGGCCGAAGCCATTTGGGTGTACCGCGCCTCTTTTAGCGCATTTATGTTCTTTTTTATAAGAAAGCGCTGATCGTGCCTTCTCCTAATGGTGCGGTCATCCTTGTCACGACAAGGATGACCGGGTCATTTGGACCAACGGCTGAGGCTGAGTTCAGTCAGTAGGTCATTCAGGTCAATCCACCTCGAATAGTTTAGAGTCCAACATAATCACCGTGGCACTTAGATGAGGTGGTATCCATGAGGATCTCTCCTCTCCAGAAAGAAAAACAATCATTTCATTATCATGATGAATTAACAAATTATCAAATAATTAAGCTTAAGAGATATTATATAGCTTTGATACCATCTCCACCCGAGGAATCATGTTATTGTCAT
The DNA here is from genome assembly GCA_036419045.1 of Scirpophaga incertulas. Classification (NCBI taxonomy): domain Eukaryota; kingdom Metazoa; phylum Arthropoda; class Insecta; order Lepidoptera; family Crambidae; genus Scirpophaga; species Scirpophaga incertulas. Next base: position 19,240,879 of record CM071631.1, on the reverse strand, counting down.
TGTATGTATCTTCATTGGGCTAATATCATAACATAGGTATGGAATATGTCAGTAACGTAAATAAAAATTAAATTACTATTTAAATTGAGTTTTTATTTGGTGAAGTTCTATAAATTTCTTTTAAATCGCAAAAACTATATTTTAGTTTTTTTATTTTTATGAATTAATAATATAGAAAATATATCTTACTTCAATTTGAGACGAATTTGGGAATTCCTTTCCCTAATTAATTAATTTCAATGGCTTATCTTAATATTGCGAACAATAACAATCACTTATAACCATAGACTGTGTGACAACTAGTAACATCCCCTCCAAAACACTACTGTAGTAATAATAAACTTATGTACATTATAGACGATATCGATGGCGTAAATTGTTGAATGAAAATTTAATACAGATTTTTTTTACGAGGACGAATGCTGTTGCTTTCATACCCGCCGATAGCTAAACGACAGGTTTATGTAGAACAATCTACACTTAGTGAAATTTATGTCTACTAAGCCACCTCGGCGTCCATCTTGTTTTTGAACGAGGTGATTCAGAGACTAGAAAAACTAATTACTTCGAATTACCCCGGAATAAGAAACTTAAATGTATTAAGTCATTTTACATTGTAGATTGACATGGCTTCTATAGTTTTTTGTGCATCAAATACCTATCATAAACTAAAAAAATAACTCATTGTTTTAATCTTCAAATTTAATGGTAGCATGTAAAACTTGAGTATAAGACTGAATTTCGAATAAATCTAATCAATAAACTTACTGGTTCGTTGAAGCCTTTCCTAAGAAAAGTTACTGACACCCTCAAAAACAAGCACAGTCATTCAATAAATTTTGTACGTGATCTAGGATGCTGTCACGTCCATCTCTCAATGGGACCAATTAGGGGACCCTAGGAAGGGTGGCTACTAGCGGGACCATCCCCAAAGTCAATGCAACGCGATCTTCTAAAGTTTCATTATTGTCATTCAAACGTTATTTGATATTGGATGTTTTCCAATTAATGATGTGGAGTAGAAGTATGAGTGATGTTGCGGTGTTTACCTATACTTCCTAATTAAGAAGCCTGTAGTTAGATCTTGTAATGTGCATATTATGTGTTTGTCTTTCGGATGTCATATATACACAAATTGCGTAGATGATGTCTTTTGTATTATATATATATATATATATATATATATATATATATATATATATATATATATATATATATATATAATAAGAGAACTCTTGTAACTAAGAAATATTGTAGAACCAACCTGCGCTTATTACTTTTGAAGATACGTCAACATGTTTGCAGCATTGTTGCGGATTGCTCAAAAACGCTCCATACTAAAAACACTGCAATCAAACTCGCCTAATTTGTATGAGTGTATAAACCAAATTTAAAATAACTTACTTATTTGTACATTTATAGGTAGCTAAACTATAAAGCTACAAATATGTTTGTTTCATTATGTAATAATAATAATAAATCAATTTATTTGTCTTAACAAACTTACATTATTTTTGATTTTAACATTGTGATTTTATCATTCTCGTATAGACAAAATGGTTTACAACTCAGTAGTTGCCGACTAGCGACAACCTCTGCTATTCTGTCGCAACCTTTTACAATTTATTGTTAAAAGCAGTGTTAGAGGTACAAAACCAAATATTACCAAAAAGGAAAAATAAAAACTGAGTAAATACTAATAATAAAAAATAAAATAGGCACTCCATCAGTCCATCCATGCTATATTACTACCAGGGATTGCCGCATAAGTAGCCATTCACGACATTTCTTTCGAAAAGACTGTAGCGACAATGAATCCATTCGAATGGGTGGTGGCAAGTTATTCCATATTTTGGCAGCAGCATACTTAAAGGAACCCCTGGTAGATGTCAATTTTATGATGCCAAGGGACAATTGGCGACCTCTATCTCTGAGCATTGATGAACAAGATGTAACTGTTAATTTATTGCGCAAATATAAGTGTCCCAATTCGCAGCAATTCGTGCAAGAAACATGCATACTTTAGTGACACATTATTTGACATATTTAATATTTTTCTATTCACCAAATGAGGCGTGATTCTGTCCCTTCTAGGTATTTGAAAGCAGATACGCATGCAAAAGTAAAAAATAATTGTATATTTATTACAAACCTGAAAAAAAAATAACAAAAAATTTTACTCTACTCATGTTCAATTATAGTCATCGGCGCACTTAAAACTCGTGTGTTTCATTTTCTCCGCTTTACCTCAAAAACAAAACCTTTGTAAATTGAAACTAACGGTTTTCCCTACTCCGACATTTCATTTTCGTCAGAGACAATGAGTGAGGTAAACGAAACACGTTTCATAAACAGCGTTTTCATAAACGATCTTTGTCAGCGGAAACAAAATCGAAATATAAGGCAATAAAAAAATATTTCCACGAACATTCTTTTCGCATCGTTACTTCTCAGCTAAAATATCGTGGTTTGCGGAAATCCATATGAAATGTTCGCTCTTCCTCCAATATTATGGAGAGAGAAAAAAGCTAGCAACAGTATCTAGACCAACTCTACAATTTAAGCTCTGACCGTTTGTAATAAGGTTGAACATTGGGTGTAGACACCGCGCTGTTAAACTGTAATTACAGGATCGCACTCATCCGTTCAAATGTCGGAATGTGTTATTGCCCCAATATTTCTTTGACTCGGCCATAATGACAGCGCCAATTTTGTAACCAATTATTCATTGGCTGATGAAAGGGTCATACCTACATGACGGTAGGAAAGCTAAGCGGAAGTATTTTCTTACACAGTAAACCTAAGGTACTATCTTATAATTTTAATTTAACTTTAATATATTCTTTTAAAACTGTATGACACGGCATTCTTAATATAGGCATGTTTTCAAATTATATTTTTATTAGTTGTATTTCCTATATTATGTAATGGAAAGTGACTTCATGAATTATCCATATTGAAGTCATTTTCCAAATTGACGACTCTGTATCTATTTAATACAGGAAAAAAAAACAGCCCTTGCTGAGTTTCTTGCCGGTTCTTCTCAGTACAAGGTCTCCCGCCGTAGATTTGCGAACCGATGGCGTAGCTTTTCGACTTTTACAAGTGCTTGTAACATCCTAGACTGAATAAATGATTTTGAATTTGAAGTTGAATCATAGATATATCTTAACTTGAAGTAAAATTAAACCAAATTACAATGCTACATTAAACACAGTCTCACCAAAATAACATTTTCTGACACACAAATAATCCACATAAGCTTAGAAAAAACAACAAACAACATATACTTAAAGATAAATTTATTTTGAAAAAAAACAGCTACGTTTTGAGCATAACAAAAAGCTTTTACTAAGCCGATGTTTAACTCAATTTAAATAAACCAAATGTCATGTCAGTTCTTAGATTCAATAAAAAAAAACGTTAAGTATAGTAGAACCTCAACAAAACCAATTTTCTTAAACAACTACGTAACTATTTGATTGATACATTTTATACTATCTTGCAGTGCCAGTACATTAACCTGTTACTATTTTTGGGACTTCTGACCAACAAAAGCAACAAGTATTTGGCAGTTCTCTCTTGACTGAGCTGAGCCTAACATTATCAAAGATTTCTTAAGAGATCGAAATATGTGGAAATCTGAAGATGTAAGCATAAGACTATATGGTGGATGCATTAACATCATGGATCACGATGAAGACCGTATAAGACTCGCTTTTAATCACCAGTTATAAAAATCTTCAAAAACAGTTTAGTTTTATTACATCTCAATGATTTAGACAATCACAAATCGTGCATTAGATTTATTTTAGTGAGCTCGTATCGTATCCAAATATCGGAAAAATTTTCGATACTCAGCTATTTTTACATTGTTCAAACTCTTCGTGATAATTTTCCGGTTCTACTACGTCGTAAACTGGTGTCTTATTTATACGTAACTGGGTGTTTAGAGTCAGGAGACCTCAAAATTTTGGCCTCAAAACTCACAGATTAAAAATAATCAAAACTGTATTCATACACTCTGACACTGCAATAGTTTTTGCAATAAATAATTAATAAAATAGTATAATACTAACATAATCAATAAATAAAGGTATGAAATAATCAACGAACGTACCAAATTTGACATTACTCGTATATGTTAAATCGTCTTTTTTCAAAATTTTAAAATGTATCGTATTTCTTTATTAGATTCGGTCATTGTAACAGAAAGATAAAATGAAAAATTCCTGGAATTTATGTACAGCATTTGGCTTTAATTCTTTTTTTAAATATAATTCTTTACATCTCATCAAAACTATCCACATGTCACGGAAATCTCATAACAAGTGTATCATAATACTCGCATATACTACTACTATACTATACTACGAGTATATACGAAAAGCCTATTTCCTCGACCTTATTAGATGTTCTTATGTGCTGTTATGAATGCATTGCTTCCTCCTTATTAACTGTAATATATTTACAATTCACATGTAGATCTGCATGATGTTTAGTTACAGATGACACGTTTGGAGCAGCGATCGAGTAATCGGCTTCTACGCAACGGGTCCCCGGTTCAATTCCTGCACGGGATAGATATTTTGTATGACGTACAAAAATTTGTTCCGATCTGGGTGCCTGTGCATGTGGAATTCCAAAGTTTCTGAGTAATCCTAGTGTGGGGCTACGTATTATTTTTGCCAAAAAATAACTATACGTATTACTTCATGTAAGTTGGAATATTTTATGAAATCATCTAAAGAACCAATTACGAATCTCGTCGTAATATACGCTTTAAGGCGTATTACAGAATGAGACTCAAACTTAAATCTCTGCTTAAGTTTTATTTTAGAATTCAATCTTAAAAATCATAAACTAACTTAAAATTAGAACCTTGATAAGCGTTCAAAAGAGTTTGAACATACGCTGAGCAGTCAAAATTATTCTGTTTGTATTCGGGAAACGTCCAGCCAACTCTGACTACTTTGCGTATGTTGTGCACAAATATCCCAGCTTTGACAATTCCTCATCCGTGTTTATCTTCCAAAGAGTTGCTCTGCCGACTCGCAAAGGAAACTTTGCGCTGGTATCCTTTTAACTAACAGGTAGAATGTTATTTCGTAGAAAATAGTTGAATGCCACTTCAATGTTATCGGGATTATCTGACTAGTATATACGTTTTATCTCGTATGGCGTAAATATTTTCTTTTGAAATATTAACATGTAATTTGGAAGCACAAATTTTATGAAATGCATACATGTTGGATGCCATTGGTTGGATGTCCAGAATAATTCTATGAATTTGAAAGCAAACCTATATAAAATGTTTTATACACACTATCAGAAGTTTAGTTGTAAATTTAATCCTACTACTATTATAAAGGCGAAAGTTTGTAAGTATGGATGTATGGATGTTTGTTACTCTTTCACGTAAAAACTACTAAATGGATTTGAATGAAACTTTACCACAATATAGCTTATACATCAGAATAACACATAGGCTACAATTTTTGAGGTTTCTAATGTGAGGTCGTAAAAAAAACACATTTTTTGCGCTTACATTGCAAACGCTGACTGAATCCTACAAGATAGATCAAAAGAATTTACTACAGTATTGTACAACTTAAAAAGGTCTACAAAAAAGTCCGTGATGGTATATGTTTATCTCTTAGGAATAACCCACAATAACCATTTTTTATCCTTTACTTAGGGCTCTGCAGTGCTTACTTACCGTATTTCTTACTTATTACTAGACTAGACGGGACGAACCTGAAGTCCACGCGAACGAAGTCGCGGGCAAAAGCTAGTACATAATAAAGGAAGGGCCCAAGAGTACTCGCAACCGACGAGCGTACATGAAAGTATTAAAGAAAATCGAGGAAGGTAGATAAAAGTTTGGATCGTAGCAAGTGGAAAACTGTGACCTCTATCTACCCCCATGGAAAAGAGGCATAAGTATATGTATGTAGGTATGTACGTAATGAATGTAAAACATATTTAATCAAAGAACAATAAAATCGACTCTTCTAAATCTAAAAGAAACTTTTTCAAACAGATTGTTCACTTTATTTACCTCGTCTATGTGCGTGTTACCAAATAAACCAGTCGTAATTCTTCAGAGATGGATGGATCAAATATTGTACACAAAGAAAATGAATAAACCAATCTAAAGTTATTGGATATCTATGTGAAAACTTGTGGGATTTCTTATACGAATTCTTTCCATTACATTATTTCTTAAATTCAATATATTGTTTTTGTTTTCATATATAATAGAAATAACACACTTTCATTTTATTTCAGAAATACTGATATCTTGGTGTAGCATTTCACCATCAGCTCATTATCACCTATCCTTTTTTGTGGAGGGGAAATGCGACCTTATGCACCATGACTCCGCTGGCAAGACGCGGCCGTGTGTGGGGCTCTCCGGTCATAAAGGACTGGCCTACCCACTAATGCCCCCCCCCCCCCCCGAGTTATCTACGTCCATACGGGGTACATGGCGGGGTGCGCTTTCGCTATTCGACCGCCATGTGTTCAGAGGCAATTATCACCTACCCTGAGGATACCGTCAGTAACAGTGTTTTACCATATTTTTGTAGTTTTTATCCTTCTCATTCTGAAAGAAAAGGACCCCGTCTGTTTATTCTGGATTGGATGCTGAAGAGCTCGTTAAATCTGGAACAAATTCTTTATTCAAGTATTGGTCTTTTAATCCCTGTAGATGTAGGATGATAGATGATAGGTTTCTTCCTCAAACATTGGAAATTCATATCTGTTAAAATAGTTTGGGATTGACACCGTGCAAAAACAAAGGAAATTTTCTGAAAGCAAAGAAAATATTATTAACACTTAATGACGAACTTCGTAGCCAAGCGGTTCGTACATCAGTTTCAACCATCTCTGTGGTCGCAGGTTCGAATCCCGGTGGGGGCAGATGCTTGTTCGATGTATGCATTTGTACCATAGTCCTAGTTATTAATATACACTTCTCATCAAAAAAATCGAAACACCTTGCAAGTTTACGTTTTGTCAGGATTATCAGAAAAATGTGTACATTTAGGAATAAATGTTAAATGTCGTTTAATAGTGAGTAATATGAGCTTATCAAATCTTAATGTTAATGTTCTAAATTTAAATGAATTTTTCATAGGTTTCGTATTTTGTTAAATGAGTCATTTTTATTCCGTATGGAGTATAAAGGAAATGGATAAAATAACACACGTAAATGAAAAAAAAAGCTAAAAAACGTTTATTTAATAACTTGTATTCCCTCCCCGAGCTCTAATGACTGCTTCCATACGGTTCTTCATCGATCGCATGTGAGTCACGATCACATGCTGTGGTATATTGTCCCATTCCTCTTGGATTGCATCTTGCAGCTGGCTAAGTGTTTCTGGGGCAGGATCTCTTGCTCGAATTCGTCTCTTTAATTCATCCCACAGATGTTCAATGGGATTCATGTCTGGGCTTCTTGCTGGCCATTCCATAATAGAGATATCGACTTCGTTAAGATAATCTCGTACGACGCCCGCGGTGTGAGCCCTAGCATTGTCGTGCATGAATATGAAGCCGTTGCCAATAAAATGTGCATAGGGCATCACATGAGGCTCGAGACACTCTTCGACGTACCGATGACAGTTTAGTGCAGGCAGACGTGGCCCAGACACAAAAGCAAGCTCTGTCTTACCGTCGGCGCTGATTCCTCCCCAAACCGTCCACGAACCGCCACCATAGCTGACCTTTTCTTCAATGCAGCATTCTGCATAGCGTTCTCCGTCTCTTCTGTAGACCTTGTTCCTTCCGTCGTTACCATACAGCATAATTTTACACTCATCAGAAAAGAGAACTTTGCTCCACTGTAGGTATGACCAATTTAGGTGCTCACGTGCAAAGTTAAGGCGCGCTCTTCGATGGTCTGCAGTTAATTTCGGCCCATTTGCTGGCTTATGCGGTACCAGTCCACGATCCTTCAACCTTCTTCTAATTGTAGAGTCACTTACAGCCACCCTTCGTACAACACGAAGCCGCTGCTGAAGTTGAAAAGCGTTAAGGCGTCGATTTCTTAAAGAAGTTGTTACAATAAATCGATCATCTCGCTCAGAAGTGACCCGATTCCTGCCAGATCCTGAACGGCGCGTGAACAAACCAGTCTCCCGATAACGTTTATAGACTCTATGAACAGATGACAGGCTTAGATGCAGTCTTGCAGCCACAACACGCTGACTAAGGCCAGAATCCAGCAATGCCACAACTTGGGCGGCTTCTGTGGGCGAAGTATCCATACGTTTTAGAAAAATAACCTTTTTTCAGACGTCCCAAAGTCACAGTATTGAAATAAAAAACAAAAAGTTTAAGGATAGGCGCCAATTTTTAGTTTTTAAACACTAAATGTACTCCAACCCTAAACACACATTTGTCTCAAAACAGTGATTCATTTCGTTTATAAGATAAACAAATGAAATTCTAATTTTGAATTTAGAATTTTCGCTTATTACTGTAATGGCCAAACTGCCAGCTATACATTTATGTTTTTTTTTTCATCGTATGAATTCTTTTTTGTGTTAAATTCGGACAGAAACAATGAAAACGGAAGTGTTTCGATTTTTTTGATGAGAAGTGTATATTTTTAATATATTTATTGGCACCGTGCACGATGACAGGTTACAACTGAGGCGGACTTTGAATTGTCAAATGGCTGACAAACAAATAATTTTAATGAAATATTGTAATTTACATATATTCTACTCAATTAATTAGATCTATAGTGTCGATAATAGTGTTGACCTTTTCTATTTCCCTTCTAAAATGGCTAAATTAATAAATTTCAGGTAATAAATATAACTTATTTTCCATTATTTCAAATATATTACTTGATTATATTCAGTACATTTGCATTATTTTTGTATTATTGTTAATGCGTTCCATATGTCGTGTGTATCTTGACAAGGCCAAATTTGGATTAAACCTTGCAGAGGTGTATGTAGCATGAAATATTCTTGGGACGTAGCTAGGACTGCCCTGTTCATCAGCTTTCTCGCCCCCATGAAGTACGCACTGCTAATCCTGGAATGTGGCTTTGGGTACCACGGCGTTCCATCGGTATTGAAATAAAATAACAAATAAATCAACTTATCATTGTAACATGCCACTTCAAAATATAAAATAGAATAATAAAAATGTTGTTTTTTAAGTAAGCTTACTTTTTCCTCTTAACAGCGATTATCCATTTTATTCGTTGTTCTCGTTTCCAACTTGCTCGTGGAAATTTATTATTACTATTTTTGCCATTGTTTTTACAATTAACTGCGCAGAAGGTACCGTGACCCATGTTTATTTTAAAATTGTGATGTGTTTTTATTAAGAAAACAACACCATTGGGTGCGGGAATAATTATTAATATACGGTATACTGGTTTGATTGCGCGATAAGTGGACTGTATTTTTGCGTAGTAACGTTATAAATGCACTAGATTGAGATGGATAAAATACAACTGCAAGGAAAACAATAGGAATAGAACAGTTGTACTGAAATGGAAACAAGACATGCACTCTTACCAAAGAACTCCTGCGTGGCGCGACCTCGTGGTACACTTGGAGGGCACTCCGTGGATATGCTCCGATTTCACTTTTTATAATATAATTTACACTATTCGTTAACTTTTATATAGCGTTTATTATTTATTTGAATATTTAATTACACAGATGTGCGCGTGCGGTGTTTAGGCGGCCATACTACTTGGCAATGTGCATGTAGGAAAGGGACGGGAAATGAATTATAACCCAGTGCATTTACATAGAAGTACTTATAGAAATAATACCAAACAAATTGAAATGAAAATTTCGCTAGTAAAAACAGACAGTTGGTCATCCCAAAGTTCCATTTTTGGCCACGGCGAGCGCTGCGATCGATTCGTTGTTCCCCCACCTCTTACTTCGCACCCAGACAATAATAATAAGGCTAGGTTAATTAGTGTAAGTATAAGAAATATTAATTTATTATTATACTCGTACTGTCGCTTATATCACGCGGTCCTCCGGTCATCTGCCTTCTCAAAGCCTCCTAATTGATTTAAATATGGCAGGTGGTGACTCGCCGCTCACGAAATGGACCCCCCAAAAAAGCAGACCAATATTGGTGCGAAGGGAGCAACATTGGAGTGAACGGCTAAGGGTGTAAACAGGTGTGACTGTGACAGCGATCGAGACATCGTCGACATATTATTACACTTCCACATCGATACTCTTGGTGACGCAACTCACCGACAGCTCGCCACAAGCTGCCCTGAGGGTGACTGACTGCACTGGTGGGACATTTATGACTGTTAAGGGGTATTAAATGCCCCACCAGCGGGCGATGGGATCGTCACTTCCCTACGCACTTATTTTATTATTAGTAAAGTTTTCTGAATTCTTTTCCTTTATATGTTCAATTAAACAGTATAGTCAGTAAATACGCCAACAAAACAATACTGTAACCTTTACTTGGTTCCATGGCGGGAAGAATAGTAGAGGAGACTAATCGATTGATTAATGAGATATAACATTAAGAAGACAGTACTTTGAGATTTGGTGCTTGAAGTACCGTAAATAGATCTTATTGTTTTAGAAAGTTATTCGGTTCAATTTCCCCTGCATACTTGGGAGTGTTTGTAAATAAATGTAAAAAGTGAAATCAATTAATTGAAAGAATGTGGAAACAAAATAAAAATAAAACACATGGTTATAAAACACTGTAAAGACCTTGATGGAAAAAACAGAGCGGCAAAACAGCAGAAAGTATACAAACAAATGAATTTTTGGGGTCCCGTCAGAGATGATTACAAAAGTTCAAACTCTCTGTAAATATTTCATTTGACGATTGCTGTAGTGACAAGCTTTTTTAACTCTTCGTTTATTATTAAAAAAGAATATTGATACAAATAAATTTTGCGACCTTCTATAAGATTTACTACACGGAAGAATTGCTCTGACTTAGACTGAATATGAAAACTTAAAGTAATTTAATTCATTCACTACTTTAAAGTCAGAAGTTTCAGTGCACTCTGAAAAGCCAATGGAAACTAAACGGAGTGTATTTTGAAAGCTATTTCTTTTAAAATTCATGTTTGGCACGTGCCGGACAAAAGTAATACGAACATTTTCTAAATTCCCTTGGAACTATTAGCTTTTCTCTTTGTAATATGTTGTAATGTAATATTTCTCCTACTCACCAACTAGAGTTATATAGAAAACACAAATAATACAAAATAACAAAATTACTGATTTAATTATCAACTTCCATATATTTAAGTTTTTTACAATTAAATAAAAATAAAAATAATATCAATTAAAAATAAGTGTACTCTTTATTATGAACAACTTTATTAAAATAACAAGTTTATCATTAATCACAAGGGCAGTTGGTCTGGTGCTGTTTGATCAATCTCGGCAAGGATATTTAGCAACAATGGTTTGATCAGGGTATTGAAATAAAACTATTTAATTCTAATTAAAAAATAACATGTAATGCTAATGCTAGATTCCCATCCCCCGGTGGTTTTAGTACTGAATACTTCCTGAGACTGGGTCCAGACCACTCTATTTTAACTTTCTTCTTTAATATATTGCAGTTATTCTTCTTAACTTTTATGTTGACGGCAGCCTCAATTCAATCAATGTATAATAGTAATTACTTAAGTTAGCTTGTAAGTCTCATTCAATAAACTGTGCGTGATTTGTCTTTTATTTCCCCTAGATATAAGTTATTAAACAGATAATTAGGAATATCAACAAGTCATAGAAATAAGCCTAGAAATGTATTGTAAATGTACATGTCACGAGCCACGATGCGCATTTAGACTCCCCGCCAGTTTAACTACGCAAAAATGTATATAATTCGGGCCGAAATCGCCATTGAGTCAGTCTACCTCGAGACGAAGCACAGCAAGAAAAGTCAGCAAGTAGTCAGCAAGTAATAGTAGTGCTGTGAAAGTGAGTGCTCAACGAGTAATAGTGCTCCAGGTTTCCCGTAGTTCGGAATCCCTGTGAAACAAAGGCCCGGCCGTGACTGTACATACCGGCGTAGAATAAGAATAGTGTAACAGTGTTCAATTGGTGTAGTCAAGAATAAATAGTCTCGTATGTGGGACTTGTATTTCAAAACGACGCTTTCTTATTTCAATCGACTTTGTCTCTTCTGCTGAAGATCAACCCTGCACCTACCACCGTCTTGAACAACTGGTCCTTCGAGCCGGATCTTCAGAAGAGCAAGAAATCGAGGAAAGAAGAATTCAAGATGTCCACATACTCGACAAGAAGCCAGGCTCGTCGGGTTGAAGAGCAATCGCACCAGAATCAGGAAGATCAAGTACACGGCACCAAGAATGAACGATTGCAAGAAGTTCGCCGTGGAGGAATTCCGGGGGGTCTGCCCGTGTCTGAACTACACACGGACTCCGGGGTCGCCGCGTCGTTACTCCAAGCAAATTCGCCGTCTACGTCCAATCGAAGAGGACTCCCTGACTACCGTGTGCCCGAAATACCACTGGCAGGAGGAAGAATTCAGGACTTCACCACACAGACGCCGAGTACCGTACGTCGTGTGCCGGCACCACAAGCACCGGCTAGCGTAACGTCATCAAGAAGCAGTCGCGCTCAACGAGACGCCGCCAGAAGAAGAATCGAATATGAAGCCGAACTGGAACTGTTCAGATCACAACAACGGCTCACAGAAATGAAGAAGAATATGCAACTGGCCGAGCTGGAAGCCGAAGAAGAACAAGAACAAGAAATTCCTGAACAGCAAGTCGAAGAAGTGCAAACCCGCGTCGGGGAATGGGTTGAGAAGTCACCATTCGTCGAACAACCCACGCAGAAGAGGATCGTCAGCCACGCCTCGGATCTGAAACAACATGAAGTAATAAAAGAACTGACGACCGCAATCCGCGATATGTCAAGACCTCGCCCGATGCCGCGCGCCTTCTACGAGCTCCCGCTCTTCAACGGCGACCCGGCAGAATGGATCTTCTTCAAGAGACGCTATGAAGAATCAACGAAGATGTGCGATTTCAAGAGAACAGAAAACCTCGCAAGATTACAAGTGGCAATCCAAGGAAAGGCGAAACAACTAGTGGAAGATTTACTGCGCACAAGTTATGATCCTGATGAGATTATGAAGACGCTCGAACGAGCCTATGGCAACCCAACGCTACTTCTGCAAGCCACAATTTCGAAGATAAGAAGCCTACCAAGAGTCAACGATAACGACTGCAACGGGCTACGAATACTCAGCGCATCAGTCCGGTCCTGCGTTTCCACACTTCGCAACATCCACGCCGACGGATACATCAACAACCCGCAACTTGTGAGAGAACTACTCGACAAGCTTACGCCGACGCAACGCAACGAGTACTGCAAATTCGCACGCCGCGCTCAAGCAGAAGACATCGACTTTCGAGTTTCGCCGACACTCCTGATCTTCGTCGAATTCCTCGAAGAGCTCGCCGACACTGCTGCCTTCATGCTACCCGCTGAACTCGTTGGTAGCACGTCATCGAACATGAAGACTCCAGCAACAAATCTCAAGACAGCGCCCGTGCACGGCAAGACTCCGATGACAACACGCAGGGAAGCTCATCGAATCATGGAAGTCGCTGAAGTCGAACTCAAGTGTGAAGCCTGCGACAAGCCTCATCACCTCTCCAAGTGCGAAGTGTTCAAGAAGATGAACAACGACGAGCGATGGCAACTAGTGAAGAGCAAACGACTGTGCTTCAAGTGCATGTCAGGAAGACACAGCAAGATGTCATGCCGTGCGAAGAAGTGTAAGAAATGCAACAGACCTCATCACGAACTACTACACGCCGACCGCCCGAACAACAGTGAACAAGAGGCCGCGCCAACCGAACGTGTGACGAGCATCGGCGATCAACGAGTCAAGTCGCTACTGAAGATCATCCCTGTCACCGTGGAAGATGGGAAGATTGAACGGCACACATACGCGCTGCTAGACGACGGCGCTACAGTGTCACTGATCGACAGCACATTGGCCAGCAACCTGGAAGGAAGCAAGCAACCGCTACACATCGTCAGCGCTGGGGGTCATTCCATCATCGACGACGAGTCGCGCCGAGTGGTCGTCAAGATTCGAGGTGCAAACGACAAACACCACTCACTCACTATGCGCACCATGAAGAACATAGATCTCCCGCCGCAGACGATAAGTGAAGACCTGATCAAGCGACACAAGCATCTCCGAGGGTTGAACTGCGACAGCATGAACGAAGCTAAGCCACTACTGCTCATCGGCCAAGACCACTGGGAACTGATTGTTGGAGGTGACTTTCGACGTGGAAGATCGGGCCAACCTGCAGCATCGCTCACTCAACTGGGTTGGGTGATACATGGGCCAGTCAGTTGCCGAGAAGAGGGACACGAAAGAGTCAACCAGCTGTCCGACCTTGAAGACATCGTGAAGAAACAGTTCGAACTCGACGCCATTGGAATTAGCAAAGAGTCAAGACAGAACAGTGACCACGCACGCGCCGAGAAGATTCTGCAAGAAACATCCAAACGAACTGCAGATGAATGGGAAGTGGGGCTACTATGGAAGCAGGATGATATCGACCTGCCAGACAACTACAAAGAAGCCGAAAAACGACTGAAGAATATAGAAAGGAAGATGGATCAAGACGAACAATACGCGAATGCCTACTGCCAACAAATGCAAAGGCTGATAGACAAGGGCTACGCGCAGAAGGTCAATGGGTCAACGAGTTCATCGCCTGTATGGTACCTGCCTCATTTCGGTGTTACCAATCCTAACAAGCCGGGGAAGCTGAGACTGGTCTTCGACGCCGCCGCGACCTGCAAAGGGACGTCCCTCAACGACAACCTGTTGAGTGGACCTGACCTGATGAATTCCCTGCTCGGTGTGCTATTTAAGTTCCGGTCGAAACCAATCGCCATGACAGCTGACATCGAAGACATGTTCCTGCGAGTGAAGATCGCCGACAAAGATCGAGGGGCACAGCTATTCCTGTGGAGAGGCAAGGATCGCACCAGAACACCAGACGTCTACGCCATGAATTCCCTGATCTTCGGAGCTACGTGTTCGCCTACATGCGCCATCTACATACTGAATCTC
Source organism: Scirpophaga incertulas (assembly GCA_036419045.1). Taxonomy (NCBI): domain Eukaryota; kingdom Metazoa; phylum Arthropoda; class Insecta; order Lepidoptera; family Crambidae; genus Scirpophaga; species Scirpophaga incertulas. Next base: position 19,225,762 of record CM071631.1, on the reverse strand, counting down.
AACGCCAACGAGTTCAAAGAAGAACACCCGGATGCTGTACGTGCGATACAGGAGCGCCACTACATGGACGACTACCTAGACAGCGTAGATGACATCAGCACCGCCGTGAAGCTCGTCGAAGAAGTTACAAAGATACACGCAAGAGGGAACTTCCACATACGAGATTGGAAGACGAACAGCTGTGAACTCAGAAAACAGCTGCCCGATAGCATATCATCATCGGTCGACCTAACGAGACTGATGGGAAAAGTCGAGAGGACCTTGGGCATGATATGGAACACAGAAGAAGACACCATCACATTCGACCTGTCGTTTAAGAAAATCAAGAAAGAAATCGCCGAAGGTCAAGAAATACCCACGAAGAGAGAATTTCTACGATTCATCATGAGCCTGTTCGATCCGTTGGGCTTGATCTGTCCGCTCACCATCGACTCAAGAATATTGATGCAACGAGTATGGAGAACGGGGATACAATGGGACGAGCCACTCACTGAAGACTGTTTCGTCGACTGGAAGAAATGGCTCTGCGACCTGGAAGCAGTAAGAAGCCTGAAGATGCCGAGATGGTACGGGCTGAACAGCTCGACCTTGGAGCTCCACGTGTTCGGCGACGCCAGTGAACAAGCATACGCCGCCGTAGCCTACCTCGTCGATGAACACAGGAACGTCACGCTCGTCGCAGGAAAAGCAAGAGTTGCACCACTGAAAGTTGTCTCCGTGCCACGACTCGAGCTGCAAGCCGCGCTTCTAGCCTGTCGTTTGGCCGAAACCGTCGAGAAAGAACACGCCGTGAAAATAGCATCGAAAACCCTGTGGACCGACTCGAAGACAGTACTTCAATGGATACGAGCAAATCCACGCGACTTCAAGCCATACGTAGCTCATCGACTCGCCGAAATCGACAGAAAATCGCAAGTTAGTGACTGGCGCTGGGTACCTACTGCACACAACCCTGCCGATGAAGCCACAAGAATTGGATGGAACAGCGAGGGCTCTATATGGATGACGGGCCCACCTTTCCTACGTCTACCACCAGAAGAGTGGCCAGAGATGACCAGCTGCGTCGCTACAGAAGAAAGCACGCACGAGATACGTAGCACCGCGCAAGTACATGTAACGACGGAGCAACCCGAACAGCTGATTGACATAAATCGGTTCTCTTCGTGGCAACGCGCCGTGAACACGACAGCACGCGTGATAGCATGGACAAGGACGCTACGAACGAAAACGCATGTACCTGTGACCGGCACGCTGATACAAGAGGCGGAGCTACTGCTAATACGACAAGCGCAAGAAAGCTCGTTCGCCGCCGAAATAAGAAAAATGAAGATCGGACAAATCCTGCCGTCACACAGCAAGATACGAAGTTTGGACCCTATGCTCACAACCGACGGGCTGTTACGAGTTCGAGGCCGCTTGAACGCCGCACAGATGCCATACGAAGCTCGCCACCCGATCGTGCTGGACGGTCGTCACCGCATCACCGAACTGATAGTCGGCCATCATCATCGCCAAGCACAACACGCGAACAACGAAACTGTCGTGAACACGCTGCGAGAAAAATATTGGATCACGAGGATGAGACCTACGGTGAAGAAAATAGCAAACAGCTGTAAAATATGTCAACTGCGTAAGTCCCAGCCGACCTCGCCGAAAATGGGTGACCTACCACCAGCAAGACTCGCGCACCGACGGCGAGCCTTCGCGCACTGCGGGATCGACTACTTCGGACCCCTAGAAGTGACCATCGGGACGACACGAGAAGCGCTGGGGGGTGGTGATCACATGCCTCACCACCAGGGCAGTGCACTTGGAGCTCACGTCATCGCTAAGCGCCGACGCAGCCATCATGGTACTAAGAAGGTTCATCGCGAGGAGGGGCCAGCCAGAAGTAATGTACAGCGACAACGGCACCAATTTCGTAGGGGCAAACACCGAAATGAAAAAGGCCCTAACTGCACTGAAAGAGACAGCAACCACCAGGGGAATAGAGTGGAAATTCATCGCACCAGCCGCACCACACATGGGAGGCTGCTGGGAGCGTCTCGTACGCTCGGTGAAGACAGCCCTCAAGGCAGTACTACGCGAACGAGCACCGAAAGAAGAGACTCTGCAAACCCTGCTGACCGAAGTCGAAGCCATCATCAACAGCCGACCACTCACTCACGTGTCGGTAGATCCGAACGACCCAGTGGCTCTTACCCCAAATCACCTACTGCTGGGGACAGCTGCAAATAGTACCCCGACTGGAGTCTTCGACCGAAGCGACCTCAGCACAAGAAAACAATGGAGATTCGTACAGGCATTAGCTGATCAATTTTGGGCAAGGTGGCTGCAAGAATACCTACCGACACTTCAGCAACGCAGGAAGTGGACCGAGGCCATAAAACCACTACGAGTCAACGACTTGGTCCTGATCGTCGACAACAACCTACCTCGTAACTCATGGCCACGGGGAGAGATCGTCAAAGTGCATCCCGGCGCTGATGGACAAGTTCGAGTAGTAGACATCAGAACTCCGCACGGAACCCTGAGACGACCAGCCTGCAAGGTGATCGCGCTGCCTACGAACGAAGATGTTTCGGAGCAACTTCCTCAACAGGGGGTGGAATGTTGACGGCAGCCTCAATTCAATCAATGTATAATAGTAATTACTTAAGTTAGCTTGTAAGTCTCATTCAATAAACTGTGCGTGATTTGTCTTTTATTTCCCCTAGATATAAGTTATTAAACAGATAATTAGGAATATCAACAAGTCATAGAAATAAGCCTAGAAATGTATTGTAAATGTACATGTCACGAGCCACGATGCGCATTTAGACTCCCCGCCAGTTTAACTACGCAAAAATGTATATAATTCGGGCCGAAATCGCCATTGAGTCAGTCTACCTCGAGACGAAGCACAGCAAGAAGTCAGCAAGTAGTCAGCAAGTAATAGTAGTGCTGTGAAAGTGAGTGCTCAACGAGTAATAGTGCTCCAGGTTTCCCGTAGTTCGGAATCCCTGTGAAACAAAGGCCCGGCCGTGACTGTACATACCGGCGTAGAATAAGAATAGTGTAACAGTGTTCAATTGGTGTAGTCAAGAATAAATAGTCTCGTATGTGGGACTTGTATTTCAAAACGACGCTTTCTTATTTCAATCGACTTTGTCTCTTCTGCTGAAGATCAACCCTGCACCTACCACCGTCTTGAACATTTTATATAATTTTCTTCAATGATACTGTACTTTATATATTTCTCTTACATAAATTAGTAGGGCCGGGCCTTTCAGGTATAGTCTACCTCCCGGTACCTTTTTGCCCTGTTATATATCATAAATGTACATTATCTTAGTCATGGACTCAATGGGTGGTCTATGCGGTTCAGAAGGAACCCATATACATTATTGTTCTTCATACAATTAAATCTGACAACTAGGTTACAAAGAAAAAAAATATCAAACATGATCTATTGAACATTCATCAAATTATGGTACATTTACATTTTAAAAGAACAAGAATTTACATTATTTATATTATTATGATTAATACAAACACCAATTACCTCAAATACATGAGATTAGCAGCTGAGCAACTAATTTCAGCATGATTTTGTATGGGTGGTTAAGCCTACCCGCTCAAAACAAATATCAATAATTATTTGTGAAAGTCATTACTATTGGGACAAATTGAAATTAAAGAGATTAAAGAGATAAATGCAACTATTACTGACCTTTTTATCGGGCTTTCAATATGTAAATATTTTAGTTTATTATTTTTTTCTCAAGTGCCGGGTGGCAACTGAATTAAATTATGTTCCAACAGATATGGATAATTTTATGGGAAATAAAATACTCCTGAAATTTGTGATCCTGACACCACTTTCCGTAACTTTTATACGTTTTTATATCCCGAAATATGCGTGAGATTTTTACAATAGATCGATTCCCAATTCCCAGATTTCAGATCTGTCCAAGTCACAGATTAGTATACCATTACAGATTGCTTACCACCGATGAGGCAAAGACATGCATCCCAGACTAGAATGTATAGTATGTGATGTTTGTTATTAAATGGAACTAGGATGATGTGGAAACTATGTCGATCCGCCACAAATAAAGGAAAGGAAGAATTGATCTTCCTAAATTTAAGTTTAATCCTAAATGATATTTTTGTAACCGGCAGTGCAAATAATTTGTTGTTAATTAGTATCCGGTATATAATCTGTGGGCAGTTATTAATCTACGACACTGTTTTTAATCTATGAATTCCGGAGTGATGTTTCAGTATTATTGATAAAGAACCTATCTTTGTAGACGACGCTTGGCTAGATTTGATTGCCCAATTTGCCCATAGATAATGGTGTTAGGATCATGATAAGCGGCCCACACTATAGAACTGTCAAAGTCAAAGTAACAATTCGACGAAAACATAACCAATGCAAGATACAATTGTAAATGTCAATTTAATCAATATGAATAAAAAAGTGTCTTTAATAGTATTTAAAATCAGTGAAAAAAAGTGTACTACGCAAGAGGAAATCTTTTATATGTTTATAGTGTGCGGTGATTATGTTTATTGATTATTACTTGCTTTGGTAAAGTAAACAAATAGATAGATAGACTTTAGTTTGTTACAACACATACACTCATACATATTGCATGAAGTACATATTACACACCAGAAAAGACAAAATTTGCAGTAGCAATGGATGTGATTGGAGAAGCTAAGTGTGTGTGTGAAGCGTCTAAATTAGATGTGTATTTCTTTTTCCCCACAATATAGGTTTACATTTCTAAAATAATATATATTCTCGCCTATGTTATGGACGAGATGCGCTCTAATCTTTATACATAAATATAACCTTCAATATAACTATATATCCCTAGTAAATATTTGACACACTATTGTAATTCGCAACTCGTAGCTTTAATTTTATCATTATTTTGGTAAATTTCGGAACTTTTCTTAATACCTCGAACTTATTATATATTTTAGGCACCAAGTATATAGGCAATCTTTGTCCATAGTAATTTTTTGCACCTGGTCGTATAAACTTCTTTTCCCTTACAATTTTTGTGTGATTATTGTGTGATTGTGTGACGAAAAGAACACCGATTTTAAACCGTCACTCAAAAATGAATAACCCATCAATACCGCCTTCAGCGGGTTCATCCCAAGACACCAGTCCATATTGGCAGAGGACACGTAGACCGTGACATGTCCTAAGCGACCCCCCTAATCAATTAACGCAGGACCTTCTAGACCTGCAAGCGGCGGCGTCTGAGCCGTCGCCTCTTTTGTCTCCCCTTATACGGCAGCCTTCTGCTCAGCCACGTTCCACGTAGGTTCCCAGTCAACACAGGCCGGTCCCACTTTGGAGAACCGTGCCTCTTCTAGCGCTTATGCCCTCTCCATAGGGCAGCGCTAACTGTACCTCTCCTGAGGTGCGGCTCCCTTCCATATAAGCCAGTAGGGTCACTAGGACCAAAGGCTTAGGCTGAGTTTAGTCGGTAGATCTGGTGGGTCGAGCCGCCTCGATTCACCAGGAGTCCGACATAATCAACGCATCCCTGCTTGCCTGTTGCGTTGGTATCCATGACGGATTCTCAGCCTCCTCTCCTGAGGAAAAAAAAATCAAAAATGAAAAGCAGGCACAGCTACCTAAAATCCAAATTGTTAGTAAATCCAAATCAGAACACAACTTATACACCATTTAATATAACTCACAACATATCCAGAAGGAATTACAGAAATATATAACAATACAGATACTTCGATACGCAATATATACTTTACGAAAACAATATAAGGTATACTCGCGTCACATAGACGATTATTATAGAATGCGTGGGAATCGAATTTCTAGATCGTCATTGACGACATACTCAACCGATATCTCTCCTCGTTCACAGTATAATTTTTAATGTATAACTACTCGTCCGTCGCGACATCGATGATCCATCAACATAGGCCGGAGCCATTTTGGTGTGCCGTACCTTTAGCACATATGCTCTCTTTTATAAGGCAGCGCCGACTGCGCCTCTACTGAGATGCGGTCTTCCTTATCACGTCATTAGGACCAACGACTATTTAGTCCGTAGGTCTTTCGAGTCGAGCCGCCGTGATTCATCTGGAGTCTCACACAATCACCGTGGTACTTGGTTATAGTGTAGTGGTATCCATGAGGATTCTCAGCCTCACCTCTCTGGAGGGAAAATAAAGACATCAATGAATTAGGTTAAGTTTTCATAATTGTTTAGTTTAGTGTCTTGCATGTAATTTAATATTTGTGCAGAATTAAATGTTGAGAATGATTAGACTTATAAATTGTATATATACGAGTTCGTATAATATGTAAATATATGTATTTATTTCATGTGTAAATATGATTAAATAGTGAAAATACATGTCATTTTACTATATATAATTATAGTATAACAGACAATATAGCTCTTAAAGGGCTTTAAAGGGTCTTAAAGTTTTAACACATGTTCAAAACTAAGAATAACACTGAAATATAGAAAAAAAATGAGCGTGATTATATGTATATAAATTTTATCACGTTTTTGTATGTGTTATATTTTACGCAATACAAATTTGTACGAAAATTGGGAAGTCGCCAAAATAACAAACCATATTCGTCCCCACTCTAAGCTATGTTAGTGCGAGTAGGCCTTAGTCAATCACGCTGGCCTAGTGCGGATTGATTTACTACATACATTTTTTAATTTCTTCGCAGGTTGCATCACGATGTTTTTCTTCACCCTAGGAGTATCAAATAAATGTACGTATGAAATTTGAAAAAATATTGGTACATGGCAAGATCGAATCTGGGTCCTGTGATTCCTCCAATTTGTAGACCAGCGCCGAAACTACGGCGTAACTGGCTTAAAACTATGACGTTATCCACAAAGGAACATATTACAGATGCACCCTCTCGCCTGAGGCTTTCATGAAATTAGCCGACATTTGTAAGGCTACGTTGTTGCGGTTGGCTGAATTTTACAGGGCGCAATCAGCTAAGTGCATCGATCCTTTTGGCCCCAATGTTTGTTTTGAGTAAAGTTGCATGAGTGACGAAAGCGCGAGATACTGATTAGTAAAAGGGATCGAGAAATCTGAATTCGCTGGTTGAAAGACAAATTTATATAGAGAATAATTTGTTATTACAGGTAATCATTTTTGTCTAAAACCAATATAAATTTTATATGAAAGCACACACTGTGGGAATTAGATTGCATCAAAGCTTGTCTACATAAAATATAATATAATTTACTAGCTGGTCCCCGCGACTTTATATGCTCAAGATAAGAATTTCAAGTAGCTTCAATTAGCGTAGTTTAATATCTTTATATTATAATTGCAATTTATATGTTATTCTGAGATATAAGCTATATTATTGTAGTTTCATTAAAATGTATTCGGTAGTTTTTACGTTAAAGAGTAACAAACATATATCCATGCAAATTATCACGTTTATGATATTAGTAGCAATTTTGCATTTTTAAAATTAAATGCAATGTCAATTACGGCTGTAAACAAGCAAACGAATCAGCTGATTGTAAACGACAATTGCCGCCTATGGGCACGCACACCAGAGAAATCACAGTTCACACTCGTTGCCAGCCCTTTAAATGGGACTACCCTTAAAATTATAAATTTTGTATAACCCACAAAAAAAAACATCTGATCTGGGTGTATGTGCAAGTGAGATTCTATGTTCGTAACTGCGCCCACGACACGGGATGAATTACTCTAGTGTGGAGCGACGATTTAAACAAAAAAAATCATTTAAGCTTTTCTTAGAAAATTCAACGTTAGGCACCTGTAAACGATACGACATTGTCAAATGTGATTTGTTACATCGGAAATATTAACTTTCCGTAATTGCTTTAACAGTGATTGTTCTAAATTCGTGATTTTTGTTGTTAAAAACATAGCATACTTAACGGATAAGAGAAGATTAAATAATGTGCTATGGTGAACTTCGTGCCAGTAATGAGAATAACATACATACTATTCATACATATCAAGTTTCAATGCAGTCCATGCGATAGTTTACGCGTGAAGTATTAACAAATATCCCCTATCAACTTTGACATTTATAAGTATATAATTAATTGGATCTAAATTCAATAAAATTACACTTAAATTACAGAATTCCGCTTGTAAGACACGAAGTGAGACGATTTCCGTTCACGGCAGAACGAGTTTATTGGGTGGCGAACTAAATCGCATTAAGCACGGTTAATTATTCGGTTCTTTATGAGGGGGTGCCATTATCGACCGCACTACCCCACCCAGGGCTAATCTTGCGGAAACTCCGATGGGATTTCCAAGGGTTAATGCGCGCTCTGTACAGTTTTTTCTTTATATTAATAATCTTTTCTCCGAGGTGGAAGGAAAGTAAAATCCCCAGTATAAGCCAGAGTGGTTGAATAAGACCTAAGCATCTTCACTTAGGATAGGCTTAAGTCTTTCAGTAGGGACGAAGGGAGGTACATTACTACCGATGCGAGACAGAAATGCGCACTATATGCCAGTGCTTACTTAACTTTTTTTTTATAAGATAGGGCAGCAAACGAGCAATCGGATCACCTGATGGTAAGCGATGACCGTTGCCCATGGACACCCGCAACACCAGAGCGTTGCCGGCCTTTTAAAAGGGAATAAGGGGGGAAGGGGGATTGGGCCTCCTGTACCGCCACTCACTCGGCGAAACACAGGGCAAGCGCTTTTTTACGCCGGTTTTCTGTGAGGCCGTGGTATCATTCCAGTCGAACCGGCCCAATTCGTGCCGAAGCCTGGCTCTCCCACCGTAATCTGCAGTCAGTTATTTTTTATTTTCATGAAATATCACATACACATACGCTCTAACCGAAACTATTATCAGCAAGTCATACATAATATTTATCCAGTACGGGAATCGTACCCCTGACGCGTTATGTAGTAACCGATCACTGCACCACGATTATTGTCGCTTTATCGTTCACGTTAAGTTGTTATATCACTTTTATAGATTTTGTTATAGCTTTTTTGTTTAATATTTTCTGCTTAAGGGCAAATAGTTGCTAACACTGTCAAATTGTCAGTCAAAATATTTTTGTCTAGAAAAAAGTAGCAACTATAATTAAGACAACTTTCTTTCCCTTATTATTTAGTATTAAATTAATGATGGTTGTCGGTCAGGATAGCTACAGCCAGAACTTCTAAAATAGAAACAATTTTCTTAATAATATATTTAATCTAATTACTATAATGAAAAGTTTTTATTGCGCAGCGATTTATACAATAATCTACTTAATAGCTATATACTTAATAGCTAATAGAAAATTAAACATCGTGTTTGCGTTACAAACTGCTGAGTTGAGGCTTCGTGCAACTGTCAGCGACCTAGACTTATTGGGGCCGCATCTGACGCTTCAGCTCAAAGAGTATGTGAGAATGTAATGTCTGTAAATATTCTGAAATCTATCATATTTTTGTCATTAAAACCAATTATATGTATAAAATCTGCTAGTGTTTTTCATTTTTCTCTTGAGTCGCTTAATTTGTAATATTTCGTATCTCTAAACGGGCAAAGTATAAGCGTGAGTCAGAACGTGTACTTATTCCAATGTTCTGAATTCAAAGTGCATTCGAGCATAGCGCCTTAGGAACGTAGCTCTGAACGAACGAACAAGTCTCGAGAAGGCTCTCCCAATTACCGAACAGGAGTAGAGTCATTTTTGTGTACCTGTAATGATCTATGTTGAATAAAGATTATTTTGATTTAGATTTTACATTTTGACAAAATATATTTTATTTTGATTACTGCAAAAGTAAATGTCTGTTACAAAGGTGTTTTGTGCGTTTAGCATATAATAAAGTGTTGGTTTTACATTTTAAAATACGAAAAGTGATAGATTTAGGATCTCGCATTTGCTAACACATCCCTATTTCGCATTGGCATCATGGATCTATTGGTGGATGTAATTCCCTCACACCGTTGTCATGGCACATAGAAATTTGCCACGCCTCGTATACACAAACGATGTAATGCCTCATTGATTCTTTTACGTAACGTAACATATAACTCCGTGGAAACTGTAGGGAAACTAAATAAGCTACTGAATTGATGTTTTCACTCCATTATTTATAAAAATTGATACAAAATATAAGTTGTAAAAAACTGGTTAGTCGTATAGATATTGAGTTCTACTTTTTGACTAAGTTTTATTAGCGCCACTTAGAAGTAATACCGCTAGTTTCAGATATTGAGTCCATATATAAATTGCACCAATTGTTGATATTACCGTCAATTACCATAAGGTGAGTACCGTATGGCGAGATCAGATAAAGAACAATAGGCCTCTATAAATTTTTTTCGTTCGTAAATATAACCTTATAACTTTTTTAATTTAAGACTTATAGAAACTATTTATATTTTAGTTTCGATCGTCACCAATCATGGACAATTACAAGTCATCCATACGTGATCATCTGTATTCGGTCATCATAACCCGTAGTATTGAGGACCCATAACACGAACGCATACTATTTTGTTATGTTGCTATTGGTCACATTAATTAAGCTTATAAATTACCTATACATTTTAAATATATAATATAATACCTTACCTTGAATAACTACCTATACACTAAAGCTTTCGTCCGACTACTTCGCCCACATAGTGACCAAGTTTCCCCGAAGAAAATGTAGGACCAATCACAAAATCGAATGACAAGTACCAGGGATTTAACTGAACATCCAATCTCACAAACTTTACCCGTTTATAGTCGATATGACCATATGTTAACTTTATGATAGAATGCATATCCTTATTGTGTGCTGTTTTACGTTCTAATTTTACTCTAACTCTTGATATACCACCCCGAAGTACCGATTTTCTTTCATACTCTTTTTCGACTTATGCCGTCCGGCTATAGACCTTTCTCTGAAAGTATTAGGAGAGCGCGAACGCTGGAATCCTTTAAGAATCAAGTCCGCGTTCACTTCCAGTCAATGATTCCTTAACTTAGAATAGTTATAGCTTATATTTGTCCTGTTTAATTACTGCATCCATCCTCTATTTATTTTTCTTTATTTAAATCTCCTTTTAGTACTTCCCTGGTCTAAGGTTGTCTGGAAGAGATTGCTGTTTAGTAATAAGGACACTTAATGCACATTTGATATATATTTTTAGTCTTTGTTCTTCTTTTTGTGTGCAATAAAGATTTAGGTATGATATTTGAAAACTGACTCGCCTTACAATTATATAACTATCTTATAATATTAGCGGTTAAAGTAGTTAATGAGACTTCATACATTTTCCCATATTCCATTCTAACGTTTTCCTCATTTATTTATCAACCACGAGAGCATACTTTTGAAATTACACACATGTAACCATTTACACGCGTAGAATTATAATAAGCCAAGTAATAACATAGTTCTAAAGACATGAAAATTTATTATCATAAAGTTATAGTAATTAAAGTGCAAAACGCTGGCGGAAAAAATAGGTACATTTAGAGATTTTTTTAGTTTAAAATAAAAGTTTGTTTTGAAAAGTGTAAGTTTTATTTACATTTAGGATAAACAGAACAATTATTTAGATATTTAATTGTAATTGAAACGTGCAACTTCCTTAGTAAATTAATTACTATAACTTTATGATAAATTATTGAAAAGTAATACAAAAATAAATATTTTGTATAATGATTTAAATGATTATAAAGTTTTAAACTTTTTAAGAATGACAATATGTTAATTTCACAGCTATATACCTATTATTTATAATTTTAATATTTGCGTTGCATTAAATGTTAACAAGTCTAAACGTAATAAACCTTATTTAAGGGTATTTTTAACGCGAACGTTGTTTTATAAGACGATATAGTAAAACTATGAATTTAAATTTGGATGTTAAAGTTTTTTATTGTACTCACATAGTAAAGTTTGGCATTTAAAGTCATTGATTTATTTTGTTTGTAAAAAAGTAAAAGATTTTGATAAAATATTCTTTATATACCTAGTTGGAATAGTAATTTAAGTCACTGCCCGACTTTCGGATACATTCATATGCATGTAGAAAGAAAGCGGTTATTTTAATATTACAAACAGCACTTCAATTTTATTTATTTGTATAGATTATTCATATTTAAAGAGTCGATCAGTACTTAGTCATTAATCTTTGATTATTTAATCTTCGGTTATTATACATTTATATTACGATTTGAGCAAGGAACTTGGACCAGACTAGTACGAGTTGCGATTTAGTAATAATTTGTTTCTGGAATGTGCAGAATCTGGAATGAAGTCTCAGTTGCAAACCTGACAGATATAAACGACTCCAAAATTTTGAAATAAAAAAAGGTTGGGTTGTAGATTAAACAAAAATGGAGTTATGTAAACATGTCTCTTCTTATTCGGGAGGCTTTGAGTAAGAATAACTAATTAAAAATCTACCCGCGGTTACCAGTTGGGTAAATTTACAAATTCCATCGAACAAACCCGAGCCCACGCGTACACATGTTGGAATTTCAACTCCCGTCTTTAAATATTTACCCTTAATTCGGGGATGGGTCACGGATAGAACTTGATGTAGCTTAAACAAAAGATGATAAGGTGTCGTTCAAATAGGATGTACTTATTAGTTTAATTATTTTAGGAACGTTATTTTGAATAGTAACAGGCGTATAATAATGTGGGTATATAAACTATGACATAAACTTTGTAAATGGACGAACAAAGCGTGAAAGGTAGAGGAATATCTCATATACTCTTCTAATAAAGTAATCTATTGAGTGTAATTGGCTTTGATTAGCAGGTTGTCGGCAAGTCGGCCAGCATGAAATTAATTCGTCAATGTATTATTTCTTTACGTAAAATTATTGGTTTTTTTTTATGACATACCACTGAATACAACAATCGTAATTTGTTTTGTGCCTAACTATGATATCATAGAAATATTTCTATAAATTACACTTTTCACATTCGTCATCCTGACTATGATACTTTTGTTCTGATAGTATGTCACTGTTGTATTAAATTTTAATATTATAGGTATATTACCTTTAATTTATTTTTTATATTAAGAGATACATTACTTTTCGTTAACTATTTTTATATTACCTTTAATTATACAATTTATAAAATTTCTCCATCTTGTTATTGATATACATCTTGAACTTTAATGTGATAACTTTTGTTATAAAAAGTATAATTTTACAAAAATAATTACACTTTTATTTTTTCTGTTAAAATTAGGATTACCAAACTTAATGTTAAAAATAAATATGGCGTACTAAGCCTGTGACTGATTGGTTAGTACAATTAATGGCCGTTATTTCAATAATAGATAATATAATGAATTATTTTTCCGTAACGAATAACACATTATTTGACAACGGCTCATACTGTTATCCTGCTGTTGCTGTTGACAAAATAATCGAATAGTCGCATTGTTGTTGTTGCCACTTGAAACCGTTGTGTAGGCGTAGGCGCTCGCTCTGTTGCCTGACTGCTTATCCTTATAATATTAACCTTTCTCACAAGGAAATAAAGTTCCTATTTGTTTATAGTAATCTTACTAATACCAAATTCACAATTTTGTACCTTCGCGCGTATGACAATTAGACTCTAGAATGTAAATAATAAATTATGTACAGATCAATGAACTTTTAAATACACCAGAATATTATATTGATTAATTAGTTTTAAGTTATTCAAATTACTGCCTAATATTCTGACAGTCTTAAACCTGAAAAAGTATTAATTAAAGTTCATTGTTAAGAATAACTAGCTATAATAACAATAACAATCGTACTCAACAACATTTGTCAATACAGCAATATTACAGGATAGCAGACAACAATTTACAATAACAGTTATAGGAAAATAACACAACAGTGTTATTCGTTATTACAAAACAGTCGTTATTGCCATTACTAGTTAGTACGCTGGTATCAAGGTTCCACCATCGCCGAGGTCTCTGTTTCGAGTGCCGCTGAAGGCAGAAGCAGCTTGTATGATGAATACGAGCATTTGTGGCTTAGTCATGGCTATTGATATATATTTATATAATGAAAATAAATATTAATCTATGTATGATTAATATATGTATGTCTACTCATTATCCTAGCATATAGCAAGACTTACAGAGCTTACTTTGAGTTACTAATTAGTCTTAATGTAAGAAATATTACTTATAGATTCATTTAAATTCTACCAGATTGTGTAAACTAAAAATATAGATATTGACAGGGTCTATAACTAAGTTCTGAGTTAGACATAGTGCAAAACAGTTAACCCGCAAGGATATTTGAAATATTGTCAAGATTCCCCGTAACCGACTTGTAAGTATTAATGATAGTCGAGGAAGTCTAGAATACTTATACTGGGACTGAATTGTAGCAAACAGAAAACTGTAATATCTGCCTATACTTCTATTATTTTATTTCAGTCATAAAGAACAAGGTGTTAATGTTAAATAAAAAACAGCTCTATTGGTATGGAGTTTAACTCCTATTACTTTTTTTTTTAATTTGAATAAGACTGTCTTATGTTCAGGGGCGGACTGTATACAAAAAATAGAAATCATTGTGCAGTATTACATAAAAAATACAAACCCCGTATGATGTAATACGGGATTTGTATTTTTTCATAACAGTCATAACTGCGTTGCTGGCCTTTAAATGGGAATATTAATTTGAAATTGATAGAAAATTCACTGTTTGAGTTTTGGATATCGCATAGGTTTGGAAATACTGCAGGGCTATTATATTTTATTATACCCTACACATATCCATAATATGTCACATTTGAAAACTAACCTAGCTTTGCATGTACATTCTAATGTTGTAATTTATTACAAAATTATAAGTGAATGAAATACATCAAACAGAATAGATAGAGGTAGAGTATAACTCATAACTCAAACAAAATAAAGAGCAATGGAATGACAATATTTTTTGGAGATATGTTAGTTTGTTAGTTCAGTTTAAGTTTAAGCCTTATGTATTAATTAGTACTAAGTTTACTGTTTGGATATATCGAAACAGTAAATTTTAGCCTGAATCCGCGCCTGCCTCAGGAATCACGCTATGGTTCTTGAGAAATAATTCACGAATGAGTGGAGATATTCCGAGTGCTTTATTTCATAAAAATGGTTTTTAGCACGTCGAGAGACATAAATTCAGGGATTATGCGAGTTTTTTCTATAAAGCCGCTTATAACGAGGATTTAATTGAAAGGCACCTTTCACTTTTGCAGGTTCCACAAGTACTTTTTTTCGCTTGAAGAAGTGTACAACTCTTACAACAATCATTATGTTTATCGACTTTTATCTAACATTTGCAAGAAATGTTATTTTGTTATTCAGTATTGTAAATATTAGATTAGTGACAAAATTAACTGCTCTATACTGCGATTTTTTTTTTTCAATCACAATTTTAACAATTGAAAATATGTGGATAATTACTGTCGCTATCGTACAATTTTGAAACAAGTTTCAAAATTTGTTTTCAGTTAAATCGATGTCATCTTTACTATTTTTGGTCAAAACGAAAGCTGTTACTATGTGTATAATTTAATATAATGTCTAAGTTCAAATATATATCAGGTGAATCATCTCCTAAATCAATACTTGTCAATGACATGACAATGTCTATGACAATTCACAGAAATTAAAAGAGATTTTGACATTTCAGACATACATACATATATGTATGTTCTATACATACTTTCCTCTGCAATCCTCTCAGACTTATCAATTAACTTGCAACTTCAATCAACTTATTAAGACTCTAATTACATTAAACCTACTTGGACAACTTGAAAATTTCCCCAAAAGGAGCTACTTACACAAAAAGCAAAATCCTTAGGGCTGTTCTACACGCTAAGAAAAGATCCATCAGCAAGTAAGAAATAAATATAAAGAAACCACTCAATTCTATTTTTGAATCTGGAGGAAAAAGTAAATGTTATTTCTTCTATGCTGGAGACCTATCTCCAGCATAAGGAGCAGCAGAAGCAACTTTTTCTAAAAGTTGAATATTCTGAATTAGCTCGTCAAGGAGAACAAAATATCCAAAAATCAGCTGATTCTGCCGAAAACCACGATTTTTTAATACAGACTTTAGAGCCCCCTAACGGGAAAATGAGCCGTTAACTTTTTGCGACCATTACATTATTTGCTCAGCTCGACCCTCCTGATCGAACAACATATCCAAAATTTAGACCTGGATCCCGAAATCCACTTGGCCATATAAACAGTATCATCTACTTTATTTATATATGTATAATATATGTATGACTATCCGTTATCTTAGATCCATATAATCTTTCTCCTTGATCCTTGATCTTTGATCCTTATATAAATTGGTGTAAGTGTAAGAAATATTTATTTATTTGATTATTATTATTATTATTTATTATATTTACCTACCTATTCCATTTGTATTCCTTTGTTGTTGCTTTAAACTTTTTGTTTTATATGCTTTATACTTATTAAGAATCTCTTTTTTTGAGGCGGAGGATGTGCCTATCCGGCGCACTATCCCTCCTCCGGGAGAGGGGAGGAGGGGGAGTGTGGGGCTCGCACCCACTAAAAACTCCGCCGTGTTCTTGCTCTTCATTTTGCGGGAAGTCGCGGGAACTACCGAATGGTATGGCTTCAACACGACTCCGGCCATACTTATTAAGCATCTGCCATATCAAGAATCTTTCTGCACTCTTTATTGGTTGAAGAGAATGCCGTTAGCATTAAATCAGCCATTTGTACAATGTTTTTTAATAATGTGCAAAAAAATTGAAATAAATAAATAAAATGGAGAAGATAGCCAGTTCCTTGGTGCTAAATTCCGTAAGAGCTTCTATTAGAATCTTAGAAATTTAATCTCACAAACTATTACGTTCTGAGCTAATAAATACTCTTTCTCGTAGAAATGCACGCAAATTACATATAGCACTGTACATATAGAAAAACATTGTAGCGTTAATATTTATGATATTTAATAAAAAAAGAAATTTGCCAGCTAAGATCAGGGTGTGGGTATAATCCTTATCGGAAATCGAACCGACCTGGTGATATATGTAGATATTTAGGATTAATGATATGAGCGCCTCCACATAGATGCAAGCAGACCTTCAATAGTTAGGTGATAAAATTAAACCAAGAAATTTATATCTGAAAGTTTATAATTAAATTTTAAACTATTACATTTACATACAAATCAAAAAGAAAAGAAAATATATATATATATAATAGTCCATCAATTAATGGGCACGGTATTTATACACATTACACTTTTATAAGTTATTATTGAGCTGCTGAGCCATCCTCCATCCGTCACCCAAGGTGAATATCACACAAGAAAAATTAATTCGTCCAAAATACGGTGGTTCACACACGTAATATAGTAAGAATGGTAAGAGGTCACCTTTATACGTTGAGATTCCATCGGTGATGGCAGGGATTTCCGTTGATAAGTACGACAACCTACATCACCGCATGGCTGGGTGCATGAAGTCAGGTTGGGATGAAACGGCCCAAACGCCCTATATTTGTGATGAATTACGAGGTATACCGTGAACCCTACAACAATGTATTAAACATGAGAATTCTATCCACGAACATGTGGGGAAATCTTTAAAGACAAACAAAAGAAGAGAATACAACTCACCATTATCTGGGATTGCTGCACGAAACTAATTATGGCATTAAGCCGTTATTTAAATGAAATATTAAAGAAGAAAACATAAATAAAAAAGAAAAAACTAATTCGTTTTCATGGTGGCCTAAAGCGGCACATCCGCCAGGAGAGGAACGCCGAAAGACCCATCCTTCGCGTCCTCCTCGCCGACGTCAAAATGACAGCCATGACTCGAAATAGCCAAACATAGCCACGGAGGGATCACCATAGATCAAGCCGTCACGTTCCGAATTGGAAGTATTACAGAGTGAAGAAAAGGCGGACTTGTCCAACAAGGAGAAAGAAACGAAAACTTCTTATTTGTTTTAAGTAAACTCCTAATAGATAACGTTATGAAAATATGTTAAGGTTTACTATTACAGTCCATGGCTTCACCCTATCAAACCTCTACAACCATAGATCTGTATATTGAAATTTAAGTTTTAAATTACAACTCCAACTAAAACTCCTATCACAGACTCAACACCATCTGTATGCTGATTAAATGAATACAGAACTAAATGTTTTGTCCCTATGTCCATACTTGTTATAAGTAAAATTTATGAAATATAAATTAAGACAAAAAAATTGCACTTATGCTGAGGCTATACAGGTTTCGATCCCTTCACTCTTACTTCCACTTAAAAGGTTAACAAAAAAAATACATATCTGTCACAAAATCCTATTAGAATATGTAAACAAGAATGAAATTTGTAAATTAATAATGAAATTAAAAGTATTTTGTTGATTAAATTGTGCTGAAAACAATAGTAAAAAATAACACGTTACAACATGACTTGTTCATACCGAGCTCCAATAAAAATCCGTTAAGTGGTCTGTGTCTTACCACATTAGCCGGGACATGTGCATCAGACACTAAGGAACTCCCCAACATGTACCATCAGCTTTAGGAGTCGGCAGGTAAATTTGAATTCACTTTTTACGCGGAAGCTCACCCAAAATTACCCGAATTATCAACTGCCGGCAATGTATGAGTGGAAATCTGAGTTTGACTGATCAAATCAGGGAACCGAGGGGTGACATCTAAGTTCCGCCTCTCCCAAAGTAATTACATTTTGCTACGCATTTAAGCGTGCCGGGGAAGACGTGCTAAAGTCGCAACTAATTTTAAGCGCTCAAAAGAAGGGATGTTGAAATAAGAATTTAAAATTGGATTCCGAATCGGCTGTGAGAAGCGGAGGTGGCTGTAATGGCGCGTGTGAAAATATTGCTTTATCTTTTTTGTGAGAGATTTTTTGATGTATTTCCATAATTGTTTCGTTCGAGAGCTTTGATTTCAAAGCTTTTGTTATTTGTAATTCACCAAATTTTTTAAGGACTTATATCAATTTATCAATGTTATATATTAGTATAGGTAACTACTGATATAGTTAATAAGTTTAATACATAGAAAAAGAGTTATTGTATGTACGATCTTTAAGTTTTTTACTAGGTACTAAGATAAAAATATATAATACCCTTATTTAGTCCAAATATCAGATGTTACTAGTAAACAAATATTTAGTTATATCGGTACCAACCTAACAAACACAACAGATACTCGTATATTACAAGATACAATTTAAAATGATAAATATGCTTAATATAAATATAAGGTTGGGTGAAAAGTGCCTGTTACTCGTACCGACGAACGGGCATGAAAATATTAATTAAAATCGAGGAACTTAAGGAATTTTGTTTGTTTGTTGAAAAACTATGCACGTATCTGAATACATACGTACACAGTTTTCCACTTGCTACGATCCAAACATATTTATAAAAATGCTTTCCAAATCCTTTCTATTCACATCATGCAGTATTCTGATAAAAAATCGTATACCAACTTACATTATATATGTACGTACTTTCTATGTATAGCAATAAATATTAGTTCATAATATGTTATAATATGTTCATAATATGTTACCAACGATATTAGCGTATTTTTATACGTCTAACTTAATAACTCTTTTTAATCTTTACTTTTAACTTTTATCTTATATCAGTTCTAGTAAGTTACATAACATTAGGGCTATATCGCGCAAATTCTGATTATAAAAAGATTATGTATATATAAATTAAAAACAAAACTTGTTGAACAATAAAAAAAAAGTAATAAAATAGCGCCAAATTATCCTTTCAAGATTTTACACTTTAATGGCTTTAGGTTTCTGAAATCATAACTTCATGCCTTCTTCATACTAAAGGGCAATAATATAGTAATTTTTCGTTTTTGTATAGACTACTATAATTTCAATTTTCATCAACATCATTTATGTTTTAAGTCAATTGACGCTCACTATTGAACATAGACCTCGTAAAGGGATCTTCACACCGATTGGTCCGGCGCCACCATGTTTATTTATAATAATTTCAATAGTTGAATTTTATCTCATATTATTGGTCGTTATATCACGACTCAATCCAAATGCGTGCCAAATGACTTTTTTAACGAGTTTCGTTCATCATCACAGTCACCCTAACTAGTCAATAAGAAATCTGTTTTTTTAATGAAGAGAATTTTACAAAACATACGTTAGACTATATACATATTATATTCAAGGCTATAAATTTATAAAAGAATTACATTCTTAGGGATTACTTACATATTACGGTGATGATACATTTTTTTGTGATTTAGGAGAGATATATCTTCACTGTGCTAATCGCCACATATGGTTTTCACAGCATTACCTTGACTTAATTGGAGTAAAACCACGAACTTGTACCACAAGTCAGTTCGTCGGATTTCTATTGAACAGGCATCATTGAAGTGTGTCCTCGTTACCAAATAATCACCAGGTTCATACGATTAACGGCAACTTAATTAATTCTCATCCTATTAGTAATAAGAAATAGCAAAGAAAATAAATGCTAGCGGTTGTATTGATTAACTACTAAACGAGCAACTTGACCTCGTTTGGTCATTATTTACCATTATCTGTGGCAGTGTCGTGTGCCACTCGAGCGACTTAATTGAAAATATCACCTGCGCATATTACAAAGAAATGTTTACACATTCATAGATAACACAATAACGTACAATTGTTTTTTTGTTTACCAAAACTAGTAATTGCCTGCTTTTATTATTACAGTGCGGATCGGTCGACTTTGCATACACATTTAAGTTTCTTCACAATAACAAGTAAAACAAAATAACATTTAATATTATTACAATTAATTAAAATTAGATTAAAATAAAAAATCTGATTAAAATAACACTCAGAACGGATGCCCTCTATATTGACTGCAACTGAGAAAGATGTTCCTAGAGATGTTGTTGGAATATATTTAGTATAATTTTTTTCTAATAGATGAAAGTACATTGTTCCGGCATTTGGAGCCAGTATTCCGGAAGCTACAACTAAAGGCAGCCGTTCTGTGCGTAGGGTACAATAAGTATGACGCAATACTGAAAATTCTCTGTGGGATCTTTTTAGATATATCGTTTTTTTTTATTACTGGTCATATTAAATAATTTACCATCATTTATATTTGAGGTTATGCGAAATCGTAAAAATATCAAAAAACAATACCTCACGCAAGCATTTTGTACTCTTTATACCTTTTTCATAATTCTAAGAAGTTGACGCTCTCCCACGTCTATATCGGCGTATTTTTAAAAACCCAAGTGACTCGTAGTGTTTTATTTTCATCTCGACGCCCAACATTCATTCTGTATAAACAATTGCGTATGATTTCTTTTACGTCCATAAAGAGTCCAAAATCCGTCCAAATTACGAGTCAGTTCGACATGTTCAAGTCGAGCACCGCTTATGAAAATAAGTGGATGCCTAGGTATTATTTTAGAATTTGGTTGCTTTGAACCTTATATTACACATTTTGATTAACTTAAATTAAGAACTAATATTTATATTACAAAAGCATCTATCGAAAATTTTATTTAGATCTTCATTTATTTATTTTATTGCAACATTTGTTTCCACGTGTTCAAAGAAAATAATGGTTATATACAATTTCAGATCATCTACGTATAGATGATATTCATAGTTACTTTATATTCTCAATTATATCTGTCGAATACAAAAATAAAAGAATTGGCTCCAGAATAGAAACCTTAGGATACGCCTCGTAAATAGACAATAATGCGAATATTAATACTACGAATATATTTAACATGCATTTATATACCGGTCCTATTGTATTACATAAATGTCATAATAGAACTAGGTAATTTCTTACAATTTTATTTCTGTGAAGTCACATTTACAATGTTCGTCAACTGCACTGGGACTTATAAAAAATGGTGTTCCATCTCTACACTAAATTTTTAGAGAAAATTTGAATATATCTGTACACATATTTTTGAAATTTATACCTTTTATACTATATAGAAAATATTCATATTGAATTTTATCAACAGCTGTTTTGTTCTAGAAACAACAGTAATATTGATAAACCGAAAATTTCTTGCCATATGAAGATATTTAAAAAAATCTAAGTCGAATTCATAATAGCTTAGAATAGAAAATAGATCGATTCTATAACTACACAAACATTTACAAGAGCCGAACAATAAGCACCACAAGCCATTAGAGTCAGTTCCTTAGTCAGACGATACCGCAAACGAAATCAAAATTAATTGACTTTTGGCGAAAACGCATTCAGAGACAAAACACCTTTTCATTCCTCTGCGAAACAGGGGATTACAATGACGAGCATTAATAAGCTACTCATAAGTTGTTTTTTACTCTTCTGCTGGATTCGACTCACATATAACTATTATCTGTATATATAACAAAACGGGCAACAACTTCAAATTGTGACGAAATATTAATAAAAGTATTTATATTTTATATCATACCTGTCCTTACGTAGCTTTATCCTCATTATATCAGATTTTCCTATAGGAAATATATATTTTACCGCAGTAAGAAATTGTAAATTCATCTCCAAATCAACCTTTTACTAAACCAACTTTTACTAATAATTCCTCTATAAAGAATTAAATTTAAAAATATATGAAAATTAAGAGCTTATATTTAAAATTGTTTTCTTAATCCTGAGTTTAATGTTACATTCATGGGTACACATAATCATTTATTTATTTATTATTTTATTTTTGTCATCCCTACAAGCTAAGATCTAATGCGACAGTGTATCTAAACTATTTTAAAAAACGGTCTTATATTATGATCCGACCAATTATATTCGGTAATTATTACTATCTTATTTATAAGTTAATTGTTGTAGTATTGTATAAGTTAGTTGTTATAGGTTAAAGTACTATCTTATAACAAAATTTTAACAATATCCACAGGACACATGTATTCTTAATTCACCACATTACAGACATCTTATTGGCTATGTAAAATGTCTAATCTTGCATACGATATCTGCTTATTAAATAACTGTCGTTTTATTGCAAATTCATTATTCCTAATCATCTAATAAAGATAATGTACTGTGATGAACAGAATATAAATTGAAACAACATCAAAGTTAAAGTGAATGAGTAGCACCAGCACAATCAAACTTGCACCTATAGTACTACGTACAACCCTATATGAGAGGTGACTGATAAAATTAGCTGATAAATTCATCAAAATCATAACTAACACGGATTATGGATGAAATCCTGATTGTCATTTTATTGGTTATAAACAAGTTATTCTATAATTACTTAAAATGGAAAAGTATTATCCATTAATATTGAACGCGTTTGCATTGCGTACTGATGTCACATTATATATCCGCTCTCATTGTTTAACCAATAACGTAAAAGCTTTATAACTTTGTGGCTTCATATACTTATAATATACTAATATACATATTATAAAAAAAAATCTGTGTATATTGAATGTTGTCACTTTTTTCTGCCAGACAGTCTATTCGTTACGTTGACATTGCCTTAATTTACTTCCATATTTTATCACCCCTCATGTTTATACCAGCAATTAGTTACCCTTTTGCTTCGTCACCATGTAATTCATCTAATCAATTACTGATCTTGCTAAGTTTGTTTATGAGATTTCTTCAATTTAAAAGGTATTCAGGTTCTAGGTCTTTTAATTGGTTTATACGTAAGAAATCGTTATTTTGTATAGTTTTTTTTTCTTTTTCCATACTTACGTTTTTCTTATTTATTTAGGAACTAAAAAAGTAGATAGACATGAAACTAACAAGTAGTATAAATTAGGCGGAACAAGAAAATGTTTCCAGAAAACAGTTTAAAACCAATAAAGACACAAAATATATCTTATATAAAAATAGGAGCTGTTTTCGAGATTGCTTTTATGTTCAATTTAAATAAAGATTTTTTTATATATTTCTGTAAACATAAATTGCACTGTTATTAAAGTGAAATAAAAAATAAATAGATTCTTTAAATCTTTAATTAGGTAAATATCAGATAACAACAATAATAACAAACAAAAAACGCAATTTCGTATGTAAAGACCTGTTATATTTCTTACGCTTAAGTATATTTATTATTCAATAACCTTATTAAGCAACAAAACTTTTCTTTAGCATTATTAATCATAATAAATGTTTCGTTATTCACAGATATCGAATTCGAAATCGAATAAAAAACAGGACAATAGTACCTGTAACTGACGAGCGTGCATGAAAGTATTAATGAGAGTAGAAGAAGCTAGGGAAGTATGATTGGAGCATAGGAAGTGTAAACCTGGAGTTTATGTATGTATGTATGTATAAAAGAAATATACTTGGGTATTAAGAGCAAAACGTTCATTGAGGCCCGATTTTTCCGATAAAGCCGTTATCATATTTTATTATTTTCTCTGATTGTACGACGTGTGAAATAATAGCCAATCTCTATTATTCTTCTTATTTTTCGTTTCGTTGAAGAGTGTAACATCGAAATTTATTAGATTCAAAAATTTACACTGCGGTTATTTTAGTTCGATTTTATGTTCGATTTTAGTCGACAACAATCCCAACAAATTGTTTTTATGTTGGACACCATTTATAGTAAAGGTAAACAAAATGACAACGTTCCAGACAAAAGAACATCCCCGATGAAGGCTCACAATGTGCAGTCTCAGACACACGCTCCATACGCCCCGAGTCCCCTCATTTAGCGAGCATTGTGCGAGTCCCCTCGCCCCTCAGCCCCTGCCCCTCTCCTAATGAGTGGAATTATGACTTTTTTGTACCCGAATAATACTTGAGAAAGGCCCCAAGTGGTTTCGACTACAAGCTATTTGCGAGGATTAGTGAGAGTTATTCCGTTATGAGAGTTTCCCTCTTTTTAATATTTGACGTTAGATGGATTTTATTCTTCCAATTTTGTCTCGTAATATTGTCATCTGAGAATATGTTGCAAATAATTAAAGTATTTTTATACTCCAACAAAAACATTTTAATGAATTATCTATAACCTAAGACAAAAATAATCCTTCCGAGATCCATTTAAGGAAAGAAATGTTCATTTATGTTTATAAGAACTATAAGACATTTAATATGAATTTTCAAATTCATCTTTTAAACACAAGAAAAAAGTAATCTTGCTATTTCAACGTTCAGGCTTCAAAATGACATTACAAATTTGTTCGTGGATAAAACTAGTAATTTTATACAAACACATTTAAAAAACATAATATATACTCAAATGAAAAAAGTGGAGTTAAGGTAAATGATTTCTTGAATAATAAAAATGTTTGAATTTAATTTTTATGACATTTGATTTCAATTCTGTATGTAATAAATAATAGTATATAATAAATTGTTTTTGTACTTAACATATGTATATCTGACATCTTTAATCTGATATTTATGATTATATATTAAATAATTAATTAATTTTTTCTTGTAGCGAATATAGATACGGTTATTGTGATATGACTTTTATCTAATCTTGTAATTATAACATATGTTTATTAAAGTACTATATTCCTTTTGATACATATAATAGAATTATATTAAAAAGAGGAGATGAAAATAGATCTTCAAAGTTTCTTTCCTGTTCATCTTATCAAGACTCTACCAATTTCCGAATAAAGTAATTATTTTATCTCATATTTATAAACGTATAAAGTTTGTAGCTCTTAATGTCTTTGTGTCTTTTTTAATTACATATCTGTTTGACATCAATAAGCGCCTGTGTTGAATAAAGTTTATTTGGATTTTTATATTTAGTTATTTTGTGTTTATTTATTTATTACACCATGATAATAATTTTAAAGTAATTAAAGAATTAATTAACACAATATTTTTTTTCTTATATAAAGAAACATAATAATAAAAAAGAGTCATAAACAGTACAATTAGAGCATTCACTAAATAAAATGTACAGAATTTAATATACATATATTGATATTACTAGCAATAACAAAAAATATTAAATATAAATCCAAAAAATAATATTATTATTTGGTAACTTTATAATAACTTTTGTCACAAATGTATTATTATAATGACTAATATATGCTACAAATCTATAACATAGCAAATCACTAATGCTCGGTTTAATGCAGCCAAAAGTTATATCTCTCCCCTTAAACGAACCCCGAGTATTTTGTCCAAATGTTCGGACGGCAAGTTTATTTTTACATAGGTAACGATTTCCATAACATTATTTCAATCTTTAATCTACCTGCTCTATTAATAGGTTCTGAAGAATTTTTGGCTCAGTGAAGATCAGAGCTGCCCGAGTAGAACTTACCTCAAGTGTATTTTCACGCTTGATCGGACGAGAAAGTAATACCTTACCTGAAATATCTCGAATCAGTAAGTTTATTCTATAACAGTCAAAGTAAAGCACATTATAAGCTTTCAGTGAATTCAGGCATTGTTATGAAAATCACTCAGCCAGTTCCAAAGTTCATACTGTTTTGGGATAGCTTGATAAATGTTCCTATATTAATACTCAGAAAAACAACAAAAATAACAACTCAAAACATGCAATGTATTATACATTACTTTTTTATAGTCAATAGAAACACCCTGTCTGTAGTACGACATTCCATTGGCTGTCACATCAATTAATATATACCGACTGACTGGTGATGTAAATATCTATTACATTAATTATATCCCAATACATCTGTGTAACTATGTTTTTTCTTACACTGCAAGTAACATTTTAGAATATTACCAGTATTAACATCAATTAACCTATATTTTGTCAGAGAGCACAACACTTATCATTATGATGAATATTTATTTCAGGGAGTAACTAGCACCTCTTAGATATGCTGCAGCTAAATATACTCGTAATCCATTTTATTTAAGAAAAGAATCTAAAATAACGACAAAATATATGTTCATTATCAGCCATTGGACATAGACCATAGAAGAATTTCCAAATTAGTCGATCCTACGCTGATGCTATCCAACGCCTTCTTGCAAACTGCCACTGTCTGCTTTGCCTGCTACTCGACGATCTTGACACCCCAAAGGCCTAAGACTGATAGTCCTACGAACAATGTGCTCTACACCTTAATTTAGCAATTTTTTGTGATGTATTGGTCACCCTAGTTCTACTGCGAATTTCATCATTTCTAATCATTCTAATAGTAGATACATAGATAGATAAAGCGTTTATTATTATCTGCAAAATACACATAAATATCTACTAAAACAATAGTAATAATTAAGAAAAAACAAACATACAATGAAACATACAATAGAGCATACCATAGACTCTCTATAACCAACAGAATTGACCGCTAAGACAGACATACATTTGTGTATAGAACATACTCACCAAAAGTGGTAAATTTAATATTCTTAAAGGATGACAAAGATGAATGGTTTTGGCAATCGATAAATCAATGACACACCAAGTCTCATTAGAACAGATCTGTGGAAATAATTCTGTAATTTATTTGGATGGATTTATTTAGCAAAACAACCGTGAGGAACTTTTGATTACGAATATATACAGTCACATAGTCAAAGACTGTTTTATTCTAATTCCCTTAAATAATGAACAGGTCTACTGGGTTCCTTAAGAACGATAACAAAACACGAACGCCTCACAAATTCATGCAAACAAGATCACGAGATCTGCAAACACCGATAATAGCGAGCCTATCCAACCAGTTAATGAACGAATGTTTTCGCCAGTTTGCAACACGCTCCGTCGGTCATTTTTCATAATAAAACTCAAGAGTACATCCGGAGGGGAGTTTTTATTGTTAGCGTCGACGGGTGACTGGCGAAGTTTGCCTCTTTGTGGAGCTCGACGTGGAGTTCTCGCTTCGTTATGGATTTTGGTAGGTACATACATGACTCGATGATATGAGGTACGTTAACGCATTGCAATTATCTCAGTCAATTTGAAATACCATGTTTTGTCATTTTCAATAGTTTCAATCCTTGATTTTATAGTTAGAGCATTAGCTAGTTCTCTTTGCAATGTGCCTTTCTCTTCAATTCAATATTTTCGACGGCATTTTTCTATTTATGAAAACGTTTTGTCATTTCGGATCAAGACAGATGTTCTATATTTTTATTGTACACTTTTCTATAACGGTTGCACAAACTTCTCCTTTTTCGTTTTCTCTTTTACTATTTATTCAATTAAATCGTGAATGAAAATGTCCTTATTTATTATATCTAAAACATTTCCAAAATAAATGGATGAATTGCAATCAGTTCCTGTTATTTTCTTATTATCTTACTATGTAGTCCTTCTATTGCTTATAAATTATTAATTTCTTAGGTATCAGTAGACTTAGTTTCTACAAATAATTATTACAATTATTATGAACTAAAAAATCAATTTCTTTGTTCGAAAATTCTTTGACGCATTCGCGTAACGACCATAAACACTAACATATCTACAATTTACTTGTTATCTATTCCCACAACGTAACCTGCCCCCAGAGGGCGAGCCATTTTATTTAAAGAGCCTACGAACTTCGCAGCAAGCGCGGCCGCGCGTAAACATTTAGTCGAAAGGTTTATCGATGTTGGTCACAGCTTCGGTTTTACAACCTATTTTCGGCCGAAGTTCACGGGCTTCGCTGGGGGAATTTACAACTGCGCTTGTTAGTTATGGGATCGCGGTCGCTGCTAAGTTTTGGGTGACTCTGATTGTAGAAATCTTTGTTCAAGTTATTTTAGCTAAATTATGTCTAGCTGTTTTATAAACTATTTTCGTTTTTATTTGACTAATCTGAAATTCCTCATCTAAAACTCACGTAAGAAATATTGTTTTCGTTCCTATGCTTATAACGCTCAATTACAAGTATGATTAATATAATTGCGACTTCTATGAATTTGATAATTGATACACGTGCGACTTGTATCGATTTGATAGTACCTACCAATTATGTAGTGAATAACCATTTTCTTATTTTATGGAAAAGATTACCTTAAAGAGATGAATTACAATATTTCTAGCATCGATAACTACAGTTTGCTAAAACACAAAAAAGACATGCATCCGTTTTGCTTTAATTAATATGACTTAGTAGTCAAGTCAAGTACATTAGTATGTATATTCTAGTTTTTCACTTTTACTCAAAATATCATCAATTGATATTAAGAACAAGCCTTTCAGCATACTATTGTATTTTTTATCGTTTCTTTTTCCGTTCAATGAGTTTTAGACAAGGCGACATTAGAGCAATACTCTGTTAAGTCAGCAATAGTCAAGCAAGTATGAAATAAAGCAGTTTCATACAAATTTTAATAAGTGACGAGCAAATTTTAATAAACTGCAGTACACGAGCTTTCTGCGTATGCAAATCTGCTTCCATGCTTACTACGCTCAATGAATGCAAATTCTAGTTATTCCAAAGGGAATCCTGACCAAATGCAACGTCACAATATTTAGGAATTCAAGTTCCTTGTTTTACCCACAAACGGCTCCAAGCATACGTACTGACTGAAAGTATTTCCTTAGGAATATTTTTGAACCCCAGCAGGCTTCGATCCTCGCCAGAGTATTTGATAACCCATGTTCTCATCATGAGAACTCATGTTTCCCTCGTCGTAAAAGCGTTTGATTAATATACAACTGTGTGAACTTACGATAAATTAATAACGCAAAAGGAATTAGTAATTCAAAGGTGTGACACTGGACCCCCAAAGTAGCAATTCAAGACCTGCACTACGACTTATTTTAGAACTGCTACATAGTAATTATTATTTTGATAATAATTATTGAATAAAACTTTATTGTACATCGATCAAAATAAAAATATGTACATACATAGAAACCTTACAATTAATTGCACAAAGAGAAATCAATTCCAAGCAATCTTAGGATTGACAGAAATTAATATAAAGAAGTACGTGAGAAGATGGTGATGTACGATGATAATTTATTAACTGGAATGTGTAATGTATTAAATCATAGCTTTAGATAATATAATAAAAAAATAGTAAGGACTTTTCACTAGAGCTTAAAAAGCATAAAGGGTTTGTATTCCATATTAATACCGCTTAACTATTTACAAATTAAGAAGTCTGTTCAGGTTCTTCAAGTCTCTTAAATGTCTTATTAAGTCAAGTTTGGTTAAGTGTTTTTTCTTCCTGCACTATTTAAGTACACACCAAGGGTGTGCACTTTGTTGAATAGCTATTATGACCAGCTCATAAAACATTAGTGTAAGAGCAATTCATTGGACAACAAGTAATAGAGATCATGAAACTAGTTCAATTTAATACACTTAGTATATTTCTCAATAATTATGGCAAATATCGGAAAACGTTTGAGTAGTAAGTAAATTATACGAGTATCTATACTTTCAGTGTTGGGTCAGCACATGGGCAAAGTAAACATACCACTAATGTAACAGGCACGAATTTAGGTACATAACTTTGTAAATATTCTACTGTTGTTTATTTTCTTACTTTGATTAAGACAGGGAACGTTTGTAAGTAAATCGTTTTCTATGAAAATATTTATAAAATATCTATCCTAAGAAAAAAAAAACAATAAAAATGAGCTATAGCAATGTATTTTATAAGTCAACATAAAATATAATCAGTTTGACTTAAGATATAATTTAGAAGTAAATATACGACTTTACTAAGATATTTAGTTTAACTGTTATTTATGTTGATTGAAAAGCTCAATTTAAATATAAGCCGTCTCCGATATACAAAGGAATAAAAATTGATGTTAACAACAATACGCACGACGAAATATGAAGATAGAGAGACAAACATCTAACTCAATGAAAACTTTGTCATTTCCTTCATGCAAAATTTCATTCGTCGACGACCTCTTGCGAATGGGAAATTTTAGGGTCGGGATTACATCGAGCGGTGAGAATATTAAAAAACTTTTGTCCGCCAAACTTGGATTGTCTTTTTTGAAAGGATGTTCGGCGGGATTATTTCGTTTCCGATGAGTACGACGTTACGCGGATCATTATGACGGGTAGACGAGTCATTGGCTCGGTATAATCGTGTTATCGACGTTAAAGGTATAACTTGAGACAATCAATACTTCGGACGTTATTATTACAACTCATAAGAGAGGTTAAGTTATACTATGTGTACAGAAAAACCTGTGTATAGTGTACCTCTTGCGGTGGTCTCCTTCACAATATGTTACACCATCCATATCTAAGGACGACGCCATTTGACACCTCATTACCCTTTTAAGCATGATAATACATAAGCAGACCAAATAAAATGGCGCTAAGAGCCCTAAAACATGTGGCAGCGTAGGTAATACAAAAAGTAACATGGGTGTACTTTTATTAGGTTTTAGGAAATGTTAATTATAATTTGCCAGTCAGCTTTGATTAAGTGTGATAATTTGTTATAGGTTTAAGTAGAGCAAAAAATTCTGAGACTTAAAAATTTAATTCCAATAAAAAGAAATAGTTCGCATCTATGGTATTTCGTTAGTTTTCATCTAGATATTTTAAACCTAAATAATTCCAAATAAGCTTAAAATAATTTAGCTATCTCGTTTATTTATAAGAATTCCATTGCTTCTGTTTTGAGACAGCACAAAATTAAAATTTGCATAGTTAACACACAGAGTATGAATATAAAAGCATATCTCTAATATCTTTTTAGTCTCTTTCATACTCAATATCATTCAGTAGAGATGAATAGTAGAAATTAAGTACACAAAAATTTCTACTTTAGTGCTTTTAATATCCTTTTTTTAATAGTTCTTCCATAATTATTATCATTTCTTGCTCTACTCTTATATACTCTTATTTAAATATATAATAAGTTGAAGTAGGGAATAAATACTTATGACAAAAATAAAGTTTCGAAGTTATTTTTACCACTCTGTCCGATCTTCGAATATTATTCCTTGTATGACCCCAATACACTACACAATAAATCCTCCTGATAATTTCTCTTCATAGTTGATAGTAGAAAAAAGTTTTAAATTAATAAAGTAAGTTTAATTCGGAATAAATTTCATTTCACATTTGAAACGTTTAAAATAAAGTCTAGTAAGACTTAACAAATTATGCATTTTAACAATTTTACAAAACAAATCATATAAAAAGATCGATCAACATAAGACTTTAACTGACCTTTGGCAGCTATCATCTGAAATTAGTAAAATAGACAATAAAAGAGAAAATAAATGAAAAGCATCACAACAAAGTTCTTAGTAATTAAAAAAACTTACAGTTTCCTAAATCCATGCCTGTCGCTATCGGCCGTGATCAATGTCCGCAAATTAGCCCCGACGCCCTCCAGCCGGCCCGAGTTATTTTTCACGGGAAACTTTTAAAAGGTTTCCAGTGTGGCTCAGTGCGCGGTCGGAAATAGTTTTATAGAGCAAGTTCCGATCATTTTTCTTGCGAAAATCTTACTTAGTTAAATGTAAGAGACGAGACGGTGGAAATAATTAGTGTACAAATGTAATGGAATTGATTAAAGCATTTGTTTCAACAAAGAAAATTATTTTTGTAGTCTTTAAAAAGAATTTAAAGTCATCGTTATTTAGTAATATTTATTCTTTGGCCATTCAATTGGTTTCAACATACTTTAGCGTAGTGCAACATTACTTTATGTTTGGTTGTCAGTCATGACAACCAAACAAAGTAATTTTAGTGTCAGTCTATTGGTAACGAATGCGATTACTACTCGTAAACACACATTGATCTATGAGATAGAAGACTAAAGCTACATGCTAGAGAGCTTAATACAAAATTAGCGAAGAAACAAAATTTATTGTTATGCTTGTAGTTTAATAATATAATCTGTAAATATAGCCAATGTTACTCGTACAGGAATCTCAACATCATCGTTATCCGCTTTAGTTTAGGATTCAGTAGAATCGTTAATTTCTACCTAATAACGCCATCTATGCAATTCGGATTTTGATTGCAATTTAGTTGAGAGTTGATTAGTGGAATGAATATCATTTATTCAAATTCATTTAATAATTTATACCACAACGTTTATGGGAAACCTTTGAAGAACCGCTCGTCTGTCATTCTAAGTGATTCAAGAGAAGTTGCAATTTATAAGTGTATAGAGTAAATTGTAGAAGTGTTTGACAGTTTATTTCTTAGTTTTGACTTTTATAAATATGACAATATTCTAACTTATTTATTTACGCGTAGCTAGCAATCATAAAATTGTTAGAAATGCTATATCAACAGGACAAGAAAATAAGATTCAAATAAAACAAAATTATTAAAAAAAAAACATACGACTTTGACACATGTGATAAATTGAAAAAATTTAAATGTACATATTTTCATTCAAATTCTTGATTCTGCAGCATTTTGTTTCCAAATACGGAATATTTTTATTCAACGTTGAAGCTGCAAGCTTCAATGTCGTTATGCAAACATGGTGATGTTTAAAACACCCTAATTTGAGTTTTCTTAGTTGAGGAGACAGCTGCACTAATACGGTTTACCATCAATTTGGATAAAGTCATTCGGTTGGTTCATTTTTATATGAAAATCACATTATCTCAAATGTAACCGGTAAATGTTTGGTCGTAAATGGGTAATCATAAGTACAAAAGGTTGCATAACCTTTGATAACAAAGCTTCCGAATTAGTTGCAGTGCACAAATATAGTAGTGAAACGAATGAATACTGTACAGTAAACTTACATGTTATGTCACATAATTATAGAGAGCTCAGTAAGCGAAACCACCTGAGCAATCTGAATCAAATAAAACCTCCACACCACAATAGTGATGACGTCAAGTGAATATGATTTCCAGAGTTTAACGGGGAGTCTTGGTCGATATCGTTTTAGTATGATATTACCATTAGCATTTCGAGCGTCCCTAGATTATGGTAATAACTTACCAATAGGCGACCCGGTTGTTGGTATGTCATCCTTACCCGGCTTTTATACACTGGTGACTCAATTCGGTCACGGGGCAGCCTTAATAAAATATCTGACAGATAGAAATGTTAAAAGCTTTCAACTTGCTAGCAGTTTGTCTTTAGTGTGCTAAAGTGATTTTAAAAATATTTCACAAATACATATTTACCTTAGGAAGGACTATTCCTTTGTCAACTTGTCTAATTCTCCACAGATATAAATCGCACCTTAAATCCCTTGTTTGTGTTACAATACCCTTTCCTTTACATTCGTAGTATACTCAGCCAGTCTTTAGAACTCGTTTTTACCTACCATGAGCGACTACCAAACCATATGCTTCACCGTATTTTAATATTTTTATCGCTATTATACATTTTTTATTCATATATATTATTGATATCTTGACATTAAATCTTCTGATATACAGGCATTTATTTTATGATTTCTCCTCATGCAAGTCTGGTAGAAAAAAAAAAACATTTGTGAAATAAAGATTATCTTTGTACATCATTTCTTCTGTGAAAACTCCGGTGGATTTTTTCCAGTTTCTCATCATATATGCAAATGGAAATGCGCCGCTTAGATCCTCATGCTCCTATAATTGGAATCATCAACTTGACACTTGTCGGAAAATCGTGCGATAAAATCCTTAATTCCGGGTCCCTAACAAGCAGGAGAAAAGGAGTTAAAGTCAGCCATAGTTAGCAACGCGTCCGTTCAAAATGGTTGGGCGAATTGCTTCAATTTCTTACGGACCCACATGGAATGGTGAGTTTGGCGGAAGTGAAAAGCTATCAGCAACATCGGTTATTTATCATAATTTTAGGTTTTTAATAGGAAACTCTGAAGTCGTGTTTTTTTACATAGAACAGAGAAACTCTTTGACATCATTTCAACTGATGGATACACTGAGAAACGTATCGAAATTTACGTAGATTTATCAACAACTAAGAAACTGTTAAGCAAAGTGTCAAGACAGTTAAAATCCATTAAAAGATAAATCGCACAAACACCTACGTACGCCGCCGACAACATCGCCAATCGATAGAAGAATTCAAAAATTGTACAAGATACTTAAGAATAATGTATTGATAACATTTTTATACCATGAAACTAACGCATCTAGTTTAAGCAATTATATAAGTAGTCAAATGTGAAATTTTACTTGAATTCTTTAAAAAATATTAATATATATTAATATATATAAATAATAATTATGTCGATAATTTTATAAAATTATCACATAAACATTGGGATTTGAACTATTAAAAATAGTTCAAGTCCCAATGGGAGCAGATGTGTGATGGAGTATTTGTGTTACAGGTATGGTTTATATTTATTTCTATCAACAATATTTATATATGTATAATACATGTATATAGTGTATGTATAATTATATATCTATCCGTTGCCCTAGCTCCTTTCTTTGGGCTAGGTTAATTAGTGTGTGTGTAAAAAAATGTAATAAAAATAAGTAAAACAGTATAATTTAGTGTTATAACAAATTTACAAAGCTGCTATGAATAAATATGTATAGGAGTCAATATTGAGATATTGTAATCTATAGTTACATCAATGATTGATATTCAAGTTTTAAATAGATAAGTCCCGGCAGAATTATTTGTTGATTTTCTTTAACAAATCTAGAAGATAAAATATATCTGTCCATGTATTAGTTATAGTTTCTAAAGGGGTTCAATATTTCCTAAAAGCGATTAACATTCGGTCATACGCCGACCGGAACCATGGGTGACGATTGCTTATACACATAACATTGAATAATTTTTAAAATGTTACGGCTTGGTTAATATTTTATGAAGTAGCATAAAAACTGATAAATGAGCAGATTTGCATTCTTATAAATACAATTCAATGTAGGCAAAACTCACTACGAGTACTTGTTTGACGTTGCACTTTCTATTTTTCATGATTTTATTTAGATTTTATTTAATAATTAGCAAATAACTATCGAAACTCGCTGTTCGCTTGTAGCTTGATTGACTTGCTCACATCACAGCACAGCGGAAGTGAGTCGACGAGCCCCGGAAATTGGCCGAGTCAGCAAATTAAAGCAAGCGATACAAGCGAGGAATTTTTCAATTACCTGTAGATGGTGTCATTCATTGGTGTCCAGGTAGCCATGTTGTATATGTTGTATTGTCAGTGTCATAATATGATAGCTACAATTAGGCCTTACATTTTAAGACATGAAATGAAGGAAAAGCGTAATATGGGCTAAATAAGGTAAGAAATTGGTAATCATATGACATATAATCTGTGCAATATAATATAACAGTTTTTTTTTTAATTTATTAAGTAACAGCAAACAGCTACAAAATACAAATAAACACAAAACATTACACAAAAGTTGGCAATATTGTAGCCCACAACGAAAAGAATATAAGTTATTCAGGAATATATTGATAAATATATCATAGTGTGGGTTATTTTTATATTTCATATTCAACACATCCCTCATTTTCTACATATATTCACGTTTTTTTTTTTATTTGTCGTAGCGTCGAATAAGCGTACATATAAGGAAAATTATTTATTAATATACGAAAAATTTATTCGTACAGTCAGCATCATGTCAAGACAGCAACAACGTGTAACTAACTATATGTATGGCTAAAGACAATGACAATGCGAAACTTGGTGATACGGTGGTACTAATGGTACGTAATTCAGTCACGAGCTGCACATTAAATCCTACGAATAATGCAGCATTCGTAATAATTTACGAGTGAAACAAGAAAGTTAAGAATTCTAAATGGAGCGAGAAAACAAAACGTTCGTAAGTCGAAGACACTTTCTCCGAGGTCTTTGCTCTACTTATATTACCCACAGACACAACAAAAGTTAAGTAGATATTTTTCATGAGTTTCTAAGTTCTGGGACCTATGTAACTATATCTTAACCTAACTATAACCTATTTATCCATAAAAACGTAACTATTGAGCCTAAAACAATTCCAATAACGCTGTATATATAATATTATGAATAATAGAATTAGTAGAATGTTCATTTATTGGGTTTCAACTTAGTTTTTAAGGCTCAGTAGGTACAGATTATTTTTCTTTTAATTGGCTGTAACCTGTTTTTGTTTTGTTGTACTTATTATTAAATAATATAAACATATATTTCCGTCCGTGATCTGTTCATATTTAGTACATAGAATGACTATAGTTCCTTGAGGGTTGATGCTGTCTTTAATGTCAAACGCTACTTGCGACATTATAGTGCCGTCGCATCCCCCAGGGAATTGGGCTAGGTCAGGTGCTGCGACGGACACAGCTGAAAGCCTCAAAAAGCCGACATAATATACTACTTAAATATTAATTATATAATAACTGTAATATACATCTGCACTACAAAAACCGTCACTATGACGAACGACATAAGAGCTATATATGGTACACTGGTGTATGCCATAAACAAAGATTTGCACATAACATAGAACAATATTAATAAATTACCAAGGTATTAATACCAAGCTGTACTTTTGAACTCTCGTGGTTATGGGCGGGTAATAAGTTCTACAACTGGCTGAGTCACTTACTAGAGACGGTAAATAAATGACAGAATATTTTTAGTAAATTATGTTTATAAAATAATGTGAAATTATAAAAGAGTTCAAAAGCGATGCGCATAGAAAATTTAATAATAATACAGCACAGCACATCACAGCAAAAATAACGTAAACCTAAAGGGTTGACGAGGTTAGAAAGGTTTCTCCAAACTTTATATTACTTTGTGAACAATTATTGTTATTTACTCACAAAAAACAATTCGAATCACAGAAACTCGGGAAATGCCACTGTTTTCGTGAAACTGATCAATTGCTCAAATTGAGCCATTCCATAATTACAGCCTTAGGCGGCGATAACTTTAAGTGCCGAGTTTTATTGAGAACCACTAAAATAGCGCTTACGATAAATTTGAATACTTAAATATTTTTCAACATCGTTTCTCGTAATCTGTATGTAACTATTGACTTTAGGTTTTTCAGTACCTACGTCCCGATTTCGGATATTCTTTTATATTTATTTTTGTCATCAATGCCAATATTTTGTTTAAACTATTTATTATGCCCGTGCTACTAAAAGAGAGGTTTATTTAATATTCGAGGTAAATCAATTTTATGTTAGGGACCTCTGCGGTGTGCGTAACAATAGATATTGCAAGGGTACCTACAAATAGGTGGCTTGGAGTCTTCTTCTGACGTATAATTGAATCTTTCCCTGTTTTAAATAAAAAATAATATATTACCCTCACCGGATATAAAACTATTCATCAAATAAATATCATGGACAAAGACTAATCAAATATCTGCAAACGTTTTAACAGAGCAGCATTTTAGAGATCTACTCAGCTGTAAAACGAAGTGCGACCTTAAAGCGAGAGGGTCCTAACACCCTCATTACAATGTATCAGATCGGGCCGTTTTAAAGTGAGATACATACAAAACTGCGTGTTTCTGGGTAACGACGCGGCAGATAGTGAACGCTTTCATTAAAACCTATTTATAAACATAGCGAGATTGAGATAATTGATGGAAAACTGACCCGAAGTCAATTTGCGCGTAAATTGATAGTCTCGGCGAGTAAATGTCATAATATCTTTAAAATTACAGTTTACGAAAGATTAAATGATTTAAAGACGCAAATACACAATTTAGTAAGGTTGAACAGAAAATTATTTATAATTTAATGGTATTTGTCACAGGAAAATATACGAACCGTCTAATAATATACATAATTTAATAGCTCTTAAAATTTATGGAAAAATGCATATATAATGGCTATCAAGATTTATAATAAATTACCTGACATTTTCAAGGAACTGCCGATTAATATATTCAGGAAAAGACTTAATGAATTATTATTTATAAAACTGTATTATTTTGTTAGCGAATACAAAATAATACAGTTTTATAAATAATATTTGTGACAAATTTAAATTTGAAACTCTATTTAATTATGGAATAATATTTAATATTTGTTAAAATAATACATTATTATTGTCATTCCAACATAAAATTTTAATATAATAGATTTTGTATTTAATTAGGATTGTATTTAATATTGTTTTGTTTTAATTTGATTTTATTTGTATTATATAACGTTTTTACTACCTATTAAATAACACAATATTTGCATGCTTCGACGTAAGCGGGATTTGTGACACACA
Source organism: Scirpophaga incertulas (assembly GCA_036419045.1). Lineage (NCBI taxonomy): Eukaryota > Metazoa > Arthropoda > Insecta > Lepidoptera > Crambidae > Scirpophaga > Scirpophaga incertulas. Next base: position 19,186,694 of record CM071631.1, on the reverse strand, counting down.
ACTATCTAAGATCACATTATTGTACTTACCATATTCTGGCAAATAAATGATATTTCTATTTCTATATTTCTATAGTTATCAACACAGAGTAGGTAGGTACTAAGGAAATCAGGTACGTATAGATAATAAAATATTAAGATATCAAATAAAATATATTTATTTATTATAATTATTCAAAGCTATATTATTATTTAAACAATATATATTTATTTAAACAATATTTTCTGAATGATCAAAAAGTAAATCAAGTAATCAATCGTTTTCATATTAGTGCTCAAAAGTTACTCGACAAAAATGTCTATCATCTTATATCCACTCCCTATGAAGGGCACAAGTCTATTCAAATTATGTAAGGACGATTAGCTGGCCCAGTGTGGATCGCCAAAATGTGTAAAGATATTTTAATGTTACGTAATATATTAAAAATTATATTTAATTGGATATATCCTGTATCGTTCCCTCTCCTGAGAGGTGGTCGCTGTTCATCCAAGTTAGGTGGAACTTTTCCAAGTACAAACTAATCACACGTGAATATGTGCTGATGCTATCCAATAGGTGATATAATAAGTTTATCATCCTAAAAGAATTCTTCGCCTCCCCACAAAAGGCTTTTGCCTTTTTGTGGGGAGGCGAAGATTTAGGATTTAGATTAGATAAAGTAAAAATTTTCAAAATAAATAGAAAAGATATATACATTGTAGATCAATTAATATGAAGGAAGAAATCGGGTGACTCACTGTATATTAGTTAGTCACGATCGCTGAAAATGTCATTGCGTGAACATTATTTAATTTTTTTCATTCATTCATCCATTCAATTTTATTTAACTTACTCTATTTGTTTGGGTCAAATTTAGTAATCAAAATTTACCCACTTCCTGTTGACAGAGTAATCTGTTTAGTATGCACCTTTAGTTCAGATGAAAAAAATTAAAACATTTGATGCTATTGCGAATTCAAAATGGCCGCCGCTACGCATAATTTTTTTTAATTTATATGGGTATCAAATGAATAAATTTAAAATATGAGTTGTTTTTTGAAATCAAAACGCAAATCTATACCAATAAAATCCAGACAGATCCGCTATGCTTTCACTAGCATCAGAGATTACACTATAAAAAAAAACTTGAAAGTAAAAAAGAATTTTTAGTAAATAATTATTAAAATTATAATAGACAATACACTTAATTATAAAAAATTAAAAGGTAGGGCCTTTAAAAAATTTAATCGCCGGACGTGTGAAATTTTTATCAAGTCAAAATCTCAAATATCTCCATACAAATTTATAATGTTTAACAGCTTCTTGTATAGAATTACTAAGAAAGTCAGATGTAAATTTGACGGCTACTACCTTCGGAATCTTAAAAATGATTTACGTGAATATGGCGATGCCCGTACTTTCATAAAATGAATTCCAGTTTTGCAGCCTACCATTATCGTAGGGCACAGAGTATTAAGCATTTTTACTTTACACACTATTTTACACACATTTTTACATACATACAATTTATCCACAGTGGCTCTATCATTTTCGTTACTGTCACCATATTATCAAAACAAAATAATCCGCGCTGATATCACGCATATAAGACTAATATCAAATGTCAAGGAATCCAAGCGAAAGTAATACACACCTTTTTGCAGACGAGATAATATTGGACCGTCTGTCGTCGAACGGACCTTCAGAGCACTTCGAAGCGTGCCGCTTCACAGCTCGGGTCTCCCCCGGAACGTGAGACAAGGTTTGACAGAACATTAATTACAACACTCAAGATTTCTTTCCTAATGTTTCTTTCGCTTCTTTATTCTCATTCGGTATGCATTTATTTAGTGATTTAAGACTGTTAAACGTTTACAATTCAAACGCCGTGTTTTCTAATTAGGCAAGATCTGATTACAAACAACCTTATAACATGTAAAGTTACGAGTTTAGGGCGGGAACATAAGGGCGGCAAATAATTTCATTCTTTTGTAATATGCATTACAATGGAAGCAAAACTTGCTTAGTATGTAGCAGTGAGATATTCATAACATAACGTTGGACTTTGTGATATGTCTTAATAAATACTTTAGCTAGATATTATAAATCATTGATGCTTTGGTCCAGCTGTGGTATCTTATTATATATTATTAAGAGCAAAAGTTTCGATGCTACAAATAATAATCCCTTTGTGTTTACTCTAACGTGACACGTTAGTACACCGGTTTCAGATTATCGCCATCTCTGAGATCCCGTATTCGAATCCCGGTGGAAGCCAATGTTTGTAAAATGAATTGTAAATTTGTAAAATTTTACCTTAGTCATGTTTGTTAATATATATTTCTATTAAAAAAAAAAATATATATATATATATATATAATATATATATATATATATATATATGTATGTATATATAAATATATGTATGTCTATCCGTCTAGATCCCATAACACAAGTCCTACAGATCTTACTTTGATCTAGGCTAATTGGTGTAAGTGTAAGAAATATATATTTATTTTATTATAAAATAATATGAACATCCATTTGACACTAATGTTAAACAAGACCAATTCCAGACATTTCGCTGAAAAACCTCAAGCAACAATACGAAAATCAATTTAGATGAATAACCAATAAAACCGCCCGCGTTACTTACACAATTGTGTCTCACTCAATTTCACTGGAAAGGCGATGAACATATAAAATGTTTATGGATTCTCAAGGCGTGGTAAATACAGTGAGAACGTGGGGCGTAAAGCAAGCCGTATTTCATGCTAGCACTTGATTCAGTGCGGGATTCTTTGAAGAAATACTGTGACTAGAGTATACTAAATGTGTGTTGAAAGCGATGTAATGTAAATGGGAATGTTCCTTAAGCAAAGTAAGTTTTGAAGTTGAAAATGATTTATGGAACGCGTTTGAACTTGCTTCATAAACAATTTAGTGGATTAGTTTTTGATTTCGATAATAAAATAAAAATAATACTTAATGAATAAATGTAAATAATAATAAGACAATAGTTACTGTGCTGGTCTATCTATCTGGGTGTGGTCTTTAGCTGCATTTCTAATTGTGCAGATATTAGACTCAGTTGGTAGACATCGTGTAATCTAATCCAAATTGAAAATCTCGAGAAACATCAGATTATTTAATATGTAGAACCTAACCTTTAATTTGAAAATCCTTAGGAATTAAATAATTTAAAAGAGTCTCACTTAACACCGACTTTAGATGAAATTGTAACAAAGCTAACAAATAAATCAATTTTCTCAATTCTAAACATGTCAGATGAATTTAAAATATAGAAAGTGTTACGTAGTGCACGGTTTGCCGGAAATGTGCAATCCCTTCAAGAATCACAGTGTTATCACAGCTCAAATATGCCCACAGAGGGGCACGAGCCTACCCTAACGGATGATTAGGTGTTAGTCAACCATGCTGCCCAGTGCGAATTGGTAGACAGCAGGCATCTTTGATTTTTTGTGTGGGTGTGCAAGTTACCTCACGATATTTTCCAAACACTCCATTATCCCTTAGTTCGGCAGCCTTCAGCATCGCCATGGCTAGGTTCCCTCATGATATAGGCCGACGCCACTTTGGCTTCCCGCGCCTCTTCAAGCGCTTTGGGCCTCTTTTATGGGCCTGCGCTGCATCGCTCCTCTCCTGAGGAGCAGTCGCCCTCACGATTTGCCTATATGGTTCTTAGAACTTAGGCACAAGCTGAGTTTAGTCGGTAGGTCGCGTGGTCAGACTGCTCTGGCCGCGTTGAGTCCGACATAACCTCCGTGACACTTGCCGTTGCGGGGGTATTCTGGGCACGTTTCGTGCTCCTTGTGATGGATTCTTCGCCGCCTTCCTCTCCTAATGAAAAAAAAGGATCAGAATAGATGACGCTTATACAGTCTCCAGCTAAGGGCCAATTTCCTTTGCCACAATTAATTTCTACGAAAGTAATGTCACAGGTTTCACTGAATATTTATTTATCACGACTGACTTTAAGGTGGTTTCTTTGATAGACGTTCCATACCTTAATCATGAAGAGTGCATCCTAATTAAAATTTCATTTTGAGAAGCATTTAGAAGTTAAGCTGCTTCTCAAATTGACAGTGCCATATCCTAGCCCGACTACGCCAGCACTTGCCGGGGCTATAAATGTCGTTCAACTGCCTAAATCCCAGCTTAAACTCGTAAATACGTATTTCGCGCGACCATTCGCGCAGTTTGCTCTTTGTTATGGCAATTTTAATTCTACTAATTATTAATTTGCAGAAAACTCGGTAGCTTTAATACCTTCGGATTAAGAAAAACTTTTTGAAGCTATTGCTTAAATTCAAATTTTTATTTCACTTCAATGTTTTGATTTTAATCTGATTTTAATATCGTAGTCAATTGCATTTATAACTATTAGTACGGATTTTTTATATACACATTGTTGTATAAGGTATAATGTAAAGTTACATTGACGATACCTTTTTTTTTGTTACCCTGAGGAAAATGCATTAATTGCATACCCCGGCTGTGGCGAGCCAGCGGTTATGTGAGGCTCTCCTCCCCAGAAGGGGGAAGCCTACCCACTAAAAACCTCAGAGATGGCCTTCCTCAGGCATGTAGGGAGCCCCCGGGAACGCCAAGCGACTTCCGGGAACCCCCAGCCTGCGCTCCCCTGCCGATACAGGGGAGTCCTCCTTGGTCGCGAGTCGCCACCGACGACGCCCTCCGGCCACGGAAGGGGCGTGGTCCCTCCCGGGTCGCCGTATCCGCGAGCGCGACTCCTCCTTCCCTCCTTCTGGAGCATCACAGCTTCACAGAAGGAGGCCACAGCCCTCCAACCTTCCTCATCCACCAGCATTGCCGCAATCAATGCCGGCGGAGATTCAGATCTCGCCCGATCTCTGCGACCAAGACTCGGCGCTCGGAGACCCACGCGGGGCACTCCCCCAGCGTGTGCTGGGCTGAGTCTAGGTCGGATGCGCAGTGGTGGCATCGTGTCGATCCCTCCCGTCCTATTCGACACAGATACTCACCGAAGCAACTGTGCCCAGTCAGTATCTGAGTCAATCGGTAGGTGACATCCTCCTTCCCGTGGAGCCAAGCATCGAGGTGCGGGAGTACGGCACCGACGACGGCCCGCTGGCGCGCGCAGATCCGTAATTCCAACTGCGCACATTGACGATACCTATTGAAGAGTTTTCTTACTTGTGCGTAAAAAAGCTTAACTCATCGTCTACCATACAGTATTCAAAAACAGAAGCATATTCCCAATTTGATACTTTTTTTGTTTGATATTTCGCCTACTTAATATTTATAAACAATTATTTTTTTGGAGTCGGAGCCTGACTATCTCCTAACGGCCACAAAGGCAGAATTAAACTGTGGTTAGCTATTAACTTGTGGTTAGCTATGATTTCAAAAATACCAGAAGGAGACTTTATACCAAGGTCTGCTTTAGTACCTCCATCTTATCTATTTCTACTGCAAAATAGGAGTGTTCGTATTACTGTGTGAAGGGTAAGGTAAAAATTTCACCATCTGGTGTGCAGTCTACTTGTTTATCAACATATCACTTAAAAAAACATTTTTTAATATTGATTAGATGTAAAGGTATCTATAATTTCGTCAATTGTCCTGTAAAGCTCTTTTGGAGTAATTAATATATAACTTTTCAGCCTACCAATACTAACTTTCTGCCCGCGGCTTTGTCCGCGTCATAACAGATTTTTAAAGGGAAATGTAAAAAATCGAATCGAAATTATCTTTAACCACCATAGCTTGTACATGTCAAAATAAATATAAAAACTTGCATGTGCATACAATTAAGGAAAAAATTGACTTTACATCTGTTCGGAAATCGGGAGAGCCTTGTCAAGATACAAGAAACTCTGAAGGTCTATTTCTATCGCTTCTTTTAAACATTTAATATATTTTCTTGCAGTTAAAATCGTCTTATGGTCTTCCCTTGTCCAACTATTACCATACTACGAGTATGAATGCGGCCAACTGTTTTATAAATATAACCGTGGTAAAAAATTTCAATTATTAATAATTTCAAATTAAAAAAGTCTATGTTTTTCTCTGGGTCTTGAACTATCCCTATGTGGATTCAGTAGTTTCTGAGTTAATTAAAAAATATATTATCCCCTTTCTATATTTGTATCCCCTTTAGCGTAAAATTTTAACAAACTTAGAATCTCATATTTATTTATGATTAACAGCACAAAAAATTAGTTTTAATCTTCCTTAAAAATTTCGTATTTTTCATACAAGTAAACTTCATTCGTATTTCAGTTTCACAGCCCTTTTGCGCAATAAAAAGTAGCCTACGTCTTTTCTCAGGCTTTTCGTGATCTAGTTTTCATTCAAGTTTTATCAATTTCATTTAAATCGTTTCGGTAATTTTAGCGTCAAAGCGCGACAGACAGAGAAGATTACTTTCGCATTTATAATATTAGCAAGTACTGGGCCTATTAAGTCACATTTCTCAACTTTATTTTCGTATCGAAAGGCAATCTTTTGACGAACTGTGATTTGTTGTCTGTAACAATATTCTGTATTTCAGTCACGTAGGATATGTTGAGTAATTGAATACGTTCGCAGAAAATCGACTGCCCGACCGAAACCGCCGCACCGAAATTCGGTTATACACCAAATAACAACATCTAGTATTTGATATAGCTTTGAACCCACAATCACAATGAAATTAGATCTTATCATCGGCTTAATTTGTTTAGACTGATAATTCCGAAAGTGGTCCACGTTGGGCGTAACAATAAATGGAGATCCACAATTGTAAGCGGGGGTGCATCAAAATGAATTTGGGTTCGATAATGATAGACTAAAATATTGACTTGACTTGTCCTATAAATTTAGGCAGATAATATTTTAAGAAGCTTGGCGACTGTAAGTTATAAAAACATGCATATTCAGTCAAACGCATCAAGACTTGTCACCCGTTTTTTAGATAGATTTAACCTTTACTTTCTTTCTCGATATTTATAAAGAGTGTACTTGACGACTTTCGTAGTCATGTGGTTATTACACCGGTTTCCATGTATCACCATCTCTAAGGTCCTGGGTTGGAGTCCCAGTGGGGGCAGATGTTTGTGTTATAAATACGAGCATTTGTACTTTAGTCATGGTTGTTAATATATATTTCTATCAATAATATTTATATATGTCCAATACATGTTTGTCTATCCGTTACACTAAATCCCATAACACAAGCCTTACAGAGCTTGGGCTGGACTAATTGGTGTAAGTGTAAGAAATATTTATATATTTATATAAATGGTTATTTAATATAACGCGGCGTCGAGAATTACCGACCTTTTCTATTAATAAATCTAATCTTTACATTTTTTACAAATTGATAAATTTGAACCTGGGTCCAATATACCTCGAAGTCGTGTATGAAAGAAAAGAGTTTGGGAACCTCCGGCTTTAACGATAAAGATGATGAAAAAAAAATATGACCATAAGCTAGATGTTTCTAGCAAATAATAATAACTCTTTATTTTTTCATTGCCAGTTATCGTTAAGGTTAATTGCATAAATATTGTTAAAGACTCTTTTTCTCAGCTTATTGATGAGAAAATAACGGAGCGCAATGGCGCGAGATATCAGCTGTTCACGCGCCACGTACGGCCGCCAATGAGGAATGGCGTCGCAAAGGCGAAAGCGAAATAAAGTGCCTTTATTTTTAAATCACATTTATTATGAATTCCAACTTAAATTTAACTTGAGCTAAAATATACCGAACTTTCATAATTAAAATTAGTTATTGTCGCGAATTTTATTATCAAAAATAGCATCTGTTACAAGGAGCTAAAGTGTTTTTTCAATACGTTTGTATGAGAGTGTCATCAAGCAATTGTCATATTTTAATAGCGACGAAGCCATTTCAACAAAGTAATAAATTATACCCGAAATAATGACAACTATTTCTTAAGAAAATACTTAACTGTTCAAAATTCTTCAAGCGATTTAGTGAGAAGCTTAAAGATCGAGGCATGTTTCAGTCATTTTATATTAGATTTATAATAAAAAATAAATAAAAACCACGGCCTTAAATATGTATTATAATCTTTGTTGATTTTTATATGATATATGTGAAGAAAAATAATTTCTCCTGGTAATTTTTTTTTTACTTACTCTTCAATTAGCGTAGTCCAAAGTAATCACTGTAAGATTTGTATTACGGCATCTAGGGAGACGGATAGAGCATACATACATTTTACATATATTAATATTTTTGATAGAAATATATATTAACAACCATGACTAAGACAAATGTTTGCAGTCATCACACAAACATCTTACCCCCACCGGGACTCGAAGCTGGAACCCCAGAGACAGCGACACCTTGATACCGGTGTTTTAACCTCTCAGCTACGGAAGTTAACGTTTGACCGCACTATTGTCTTTAACGTCACGTTTGGCGCATCGGTCGAGTGATCGCGGGCTCGATTCCCGCATGGGACTATCGATATTTTGTATGATCTACAATTATTTCTATTCAATCTGTGTGTATGTGCATCTGTAATGTTATGTTTGTGACTACACCCACGACACAGGATATATATTCTATTGTAAGGCGAAAATTAAAAAGAATAAGTTATCAGTTATATTTTACTCATTATATTTTACACGGACACTTCAGAAGTAAATACTGGTACACTTTTCACTTTCTTAATTGTCCAAACTACAGATTTATTTTATATTGACGCCTGATACTCCAAATTGTGAAACATCATAACCTATTTGTTACCCAACATACATCTGTATCTACAACTAACAACAGCCTGCATCAAGTTTACTAATTAAAATTTCACATACATTAAATCCACCATTATTCACTTAAAATATATATAAATTTAGATAAACATTTGTATTTCTAATCTGGAAATAAATTTTAAAAGAATTGAAGTGATTAGGCATTGCACAAATAGAATGTATCTACCCCACTCAAAGCCGCGGTACCACATTTCATATACGCTCAAAAACTATATCCCTTGCCACACCGATTATGTGATGATTTTATTTAAAGAAATTTATCTATTCCGTTTGACGACGTCAGCACACCCTTTAAACCTTTGCTGTCGCCAACTTCCGGTCACGGTTCAATGAACCTTTAGGTTGGATGTGCGCATCATAAAATGTATACTTGAATAAGCGTGCAAGGACCATTCAAAGGCCACCGGAAATTTCATACAGTACCTTTTACTGAGGACCCAGATTGAAAAAATGTACGGTGCATTTCGTTACAGTGACGTGGCTCTATGGTTTTATTTTAAATTTAAAATTGATATTATTAAATTGAATTTGATTTCGACTACTTAAAAAATTATGAATCTATATATTTTCGTCTCGGCCGGAGCTTGAATCCGCGGCTTCAACATGCCCTGTTATAATCTCTTATGTTAGTAGTAAGGTGACTTCTTGTGGAATCTATTGTACTACACCATATTCTCTATCCTAACATCACAATTGACGTCCACCATTAATCCCATTTACAGTGCTCAAGAGCCTGATTATGTCCTTTATTGGCATGGTCATAGGACCTAGAGTCAGTGTTTGTGTTTTGTAGACTGAATCATTGCAATGGAATAACAGGTTTACTATGCTCTTACCTTACCTTAATCAAAACGCCTTCAAGCTTTCTCGAACAGACGCCAGACATTTCTACCTGGGATCTGCTAGAGCTCAGCATAAATTTTAAGTCTGTTTTCTATGCATGCGCTATTCAATTTTAACTCAACTATTTTTCTTGAAGCTTCATGTAAAGTGGAGCTCATGGAAATGTTCCAAATATCTAAATACATGGAAATGTTCCAAATATGTAATTCCGATAAATGGTTCTGGCCCCACATATAGAAGCTTCCGATCCAGTTTTTGTCAAGAAATCCTCATTTTCGATTACGATAAACCTTTTAGTCCTGGTATACAACTCGGTCTAGGTTTTCTTGAAAATAATATAAAGATACTTATGTAAATACATCGATTGCGTTCATTACTAATTTGTTTATACAATATTTTCATTTTATCCCTTTGATCGCGATATACTGACCTACGTATTGTCATATATTCAAACTCAATTACGTTCTAAATTCAAAATCCTTTTAACAGTACTTAATACCACTCTTAATAACACATAAAAATATGCTCAAGAAGAGTTACTTTAGATCGCGTACAAACTTATCGATTACCCTATTTTTTTTTCTTTGTTGTGTTTGTTATTGTCAGAATAAATTTCTTATGCAAGAAGAATAAGAAAATTGTTTTCAAATTTAGAACATATAAGTAAACTTAACGGCTATATAAACTTTTCTAATATAACTTTTTTCGAAAGTAGAAACGTTTCTAGTGATGGCGTTTGAAATAGTTATCAGAAATTCGATAGATGGAAATATAGTTATTTGTGCAACAAGTGAGCAAAGTTGATGTTTGCTGCGCGTGCTGATTTGAGTCCCGAGCAAGCGAAGGATTCTGTTTAAATCACGAGCGAAGCGAGTGATTCTAGTGTAGAATCCTGAGCGTGTCGAGGGATTCAAAGGCACGAGATGCAAACAACTTTGCTCTCGTGTGACACACATAACTTTTCACTTCAGCAGCGAGAACAAAAAATATTAAAATCTCAAGAATGTATGATGCGTGGAAAGGAACTTGAGATTTTAATAAGTACTTATTATGTTCCGTTCCGAAGAGACATTTTTTTAACAATTATTTTTCTGATTTCTTGCCAATTTATTTTACATTAGTTTAAAGTGGTACCTATGCGTGACACGGAACAACGAGAAGTGTCAGGCAGATCCAATGTCCATGGGCATATTATCTTAGGGCGAAACAATAGTCTGTATGGTTATCCCATTAGTTACTATACATAGGTTACTATAATCTGTGGTTAGCTTTGTCTCACTAGTGAGTAAAAATCGATTTTACTCACTGATTTTAAGCAGCAAAACCTTCATGTTTGAGCTACTGAAGTGAAAAAATAATTTATTTACTCTTTCCAATTACATATTTCGATCAAACAATGTATAAAAATTATGTATTGTAACTTTTTTGAGAAATATTTGTTCTCTGAGGTTGCATAAGTGCAATTATCGCTTACATCTAAATTTTGATGTAAAATATAAATATTTATAAGTTTTGTTAGACAATATCTATATGGTCATTAAGAAAAATCAGGTCATAACAGTATTTTAGTATAGTAGCTATTTATTATTCATACTTATTTAAATTTCATCATCACTTAGCCAATCATGGTCCACTGCTGGACATAGGCCTCTCCCAATTTGCGCCACAACACCCGGTCCTCCGCCTTCCGCACCCAGTCCCCTCCAGCGACCTTCTTCAGGTCGTCAGTCCACCTGGCGGGGGGGCGTCCTACTTTACGGTTGCTAAATTTAATAATCTTATTTCATTTGTACCACCAAATAACCCGAACATAAAAAGTCTATTCAACAGAAATTCGAACCGACCTCCCGATCAACACAAGAAAGTTCAGCTAATATATGTAAGCCACTGCACATTATCTATAACAAGTGTATCTGCGAGGGCATTTTCCCTAAATTGTGGAAAGAAGCAAATATAACCCCAGTGCATAAAAACGGATCTAAAAATAATGTTGAACAATATCGTCCGATTTCAATTCTTTCTTGCTTAGCAAAACTCTTTGAACGATTGGTCCATAACAAAATATATCCAATCTTACATAGGGCTATTATTGAGGAGCAACACGGATTTGTTAAACGAAGATCGACCACTACTAACTTGCTTGTATTTACTAACACACTTTTTAAAAACCTGGATGAAAATAATCAAGTGGATACTGTTTATACAGATTTTAAAAAGGCTTTTGACAAAGTGGACCATGAGCTACTTCTCAATAAAATCGCATTCAATGGGATTCGTGGAAATTTACTGCGTTGGTTTGCATCATATATCCAGAATCGGTCTCAAAAAGTTGTTGTCAATGGGTATCAGTCGGGTCACGTTTTGGTCACGTCCGGTGTACCACAGGGTTCCATTCTCGGTCCCTTGTTATTTATTCTCTTTATCAATGATATTAAAGAATGTTTTCTCTATTCTAACTTCCTATTATATGCAGACGATCTAAAAGTGTACAAAACCATTGGAAATATGGAGGACTGTGTGGCTTTGCAAGGTGATCTTGACAGGTTAACTATCTACTGTGAAGTTAATAAACTACAGTTGAATATCCCAAAATGTCATTATATTAATTTCACTAGGAAGAAAAATATTACTCAACATTCTTATACACTTTACAAATCAAATTTATTTCGTGTTACAGATCTCAGAGATCTAGGGATCCATTTGGACTCAAAGCTGCAACTAGATATTCATATTGAAAAAATAATAAATAAAGCTTTTAAAATGTACGGATTTGTTATGAGATCATGTATTGACTTCGCGCGCCCTTCCACATATTTGTACTTGTACAAAACTCTAGTGCGTTCGCAACTTGAATACGCTGTACCTATATGGAACCCATACTATAAAACTTATAAAGAAGCAATTGAAAAAGTTCAAAATAAATTTTTGCGAACCATGTATTACAGATGTCACAAGTCATATCTGTCCCGTGCTTTGTTGCTCAGCAGGTATGGTATTCTGTCACTCGAGACTAGACGTAAATATCTTGAAGCACTAACATTACATAAAATAGTTAACAATAAATTTGACTGTGCTGCATTAGTATCAAGCGTATACTATGCAGTACCTAGAAATGCTCAAATGCGTTCTATACATACAGGCCGTCTTTTCGCCACTGGCACATGTCGCACTAACGCCGGTCTGCGCGTGCCACTCCGTCGAATGATGCACAATTATAACGATTCTTTTAAAGATATAGATTTATTTTGTGGTAATATGAATAGTTTTAAAAAGTCTGTCCTCAATGAACTGCAGGGTTTTTAATATCTTAATATCTTTAATATCTTTATAATGTTATGTGTTATTTTAGTTGTTTAAGTAGTATACCTATAGTTTTATTTTATTTTATTTATTTTATTTTAAATTTCTGTTCCACTTTGTAACACTTGAAATTTATTTTATTTTTTTACTGTTAGTATTATACAGCGGCTCGTGACTGTGTTTTTGGAATCATTATTATTAATTAACACGTGGATAGCGTTGTGGGCTACAATATTGCCAACTTTTGTGTAATGTTTTGTGTTTATTTGTATTTTGTAGCTGTTTGCTGTTCCTTAATAAATTAAAAAAAAAAAAAAAAAAAAAGTGTCTATTTTAAACTGCTATTACAAAGCTATTACCAAATATACGTAATAAGATATTGATACTGGTAAACATAAAAAAACACATCTTTATTAACTTAACATTAAGATAGATTTATACTTGTTTTTGTGATTTTGACTATCGTTGTCTTCGAAGTCGAATATGTAAATTCGAATCGGCACCCGGAACCTTTTAATTAATTAACCTAAAGGCTAGGTCAAATTAGAAGCAATTGCATATGAGATTAGTCGAAATAAAAGAATCCTTTACACATTTTAAAATTTGCAACAAAATCAATGTCTTATCTTCTCGAATTAACTGAATAGAATAGAATTGTTTTAGACAATATATGCTCAAGATTTGACTGATAGTAAATACACTTATGTATATCTTCAATATTAATCATCGAATATTCAAGAATCGAGGACCATAATAAAAACAATCTTATCATATAACAAAACTGTTCTCACTTATTATTGTTCTTACTTCTTATGTACTTGTAGGTACATAATAAACTAGATTTCTCATCGACAAACAAACAATAAGTTAATAATAACATCAACATTTTCGTGACAAGGACTCCCAGAAGATGTCCACATAACGAAAGTTAAGAACTCCTCGAAACTATGTCAGCTACCTGAATTAACGCAAAATATTAGTGAATATAAACCGAAAATTCGTTATCATATTATAATAAAGAAGAATACCCTCTACTTACCATTAAACTTAAATATATATAAATAAAAAATTATCATTTCTATACACCCATAACATCCGAACGTCTGCACCAAATTGGATATTCCTTTTATTACTGTGTGCTTAATTATCTGGACAAGGTTTGTTTAAATTAACAGATCAAGTTTATATAAAAACGAGCTTTATAGATGTGTAATAAATCAATCAAATTTTTATTGAACATAGTTATTCAGCATGCCTTGTTCAAATCTAGTAATTAATAAAGGAATTGATCTGAAACCTTTGATTCTGATGACAATACAATTTCAAAAAATTCAATGTCATTTTAAATTCAAGATAGCCGCTACTACAAAATGGCTACTACAAATCTATAGAAATAAAATGAAAACCTATCAAGCGAAAAAGCTGGTCCATTTTTCTTTCCACAGCCCCTTAAATATGGGTCTCACATAAATAATCTTAACTATTAAAATGTCTAATCTACATTGAAAAATTTCAAAACTAAGAACATAATTATAAAAAAATAAGCTAAAAGATTCTATTGAAAATATAGATTTAAATGATGTAAACAATGTACTAAAAAGCTTCTGTATTATAATTACATTGTGAAAATTTTGAGTTGGTTAATCGTTTCTCTATACAAGATAAATGACAAGATTTTCGCGGTTTCTGTTTCTATTTGATCGATCGACAATAACTTTTGTTTGTAATATTTACAATATTTTCAAAACCTAAATCTGTGAATGCCACTCAAAATCTCTAAACAAGTTATTAATGGTCTCTGAGGAAAGTTTATCTGTATCTATCATGGAAATTTAAAAGAAAATTATGCGTATTTAAAGAAATAAAAGGTATTTTTATAACTTTCTTAAATACATTATATAATTAAAATTTGCTATAGTAATATAATATTCCTTCAGTCAACAACTCCGAGGGACTAAAGAATTTTCTATTTATATTAGGTTTACAGCTGCTTGCACCTTTAAGGTTTGGCAGGGCTCACCAGATGCCACCAAACGATGAAACTTGACCTGTTTAAAAGTTTACAAGTTATTCGTGTACTAAGTTTAACCGTTACTTGTATTTAGTATCTCGAATAAGGATTTTTACGGAACATTAGTAGCAAATAAGCATTACTGTAGTATAGCCGTTTGTAACTCCTTTGGACGTAGCCTTCTTTGAAATACGACACACTCGTAATGTGTGTGTTGTGAAGGCTACGAAGACACTGCAGTGCAAAGTGATTCTACAAAAACTGAATATGTTGATTTTTATGTAATATGTTCACAAACAGACTGCTGTCAGATGGTAAGTGTAGTGCAGTCGTTATACTATATATGTCGAAATATGACGAAATAATAATATTTAATATCGACTGTATCCACACAATGAAATTTAAATATTATTTGGGGATGGTAATTATCATTACAAGCCGTTGGATACAACAGACGTACAATCATATACATGATTTTCAACTTTCTGAAAATTGCAATAAGTCACGAATATAAGTACACCACTAAGTTACCTCGGCCCAGTGAGAATCCTCGTAGATATTCTTATTGACTAAATTAAACCTAAACCAATGGAACTATTAGCTGTCTAAGCTAGACAAACACCAAAGGAAAGAGGCCGATGTAATACTATCTTAAAGTTTCTACGAAAGGTCCATTCGAATGATCGACGACCATGTAATCTTAATCCCTCGCTGCATAGATAAACATTAGACAACATCATTGTAATAATGTACAACAAAAATAAATAATGCATGGATATAGTTCACTATTATATTAGAGAAATAGCTAAGTGAATAAGTTGATAATTATAAGTTTGTATTTAACTTGCAATGTATGCATGTTTGTATGTTGGTGTGGAATCTTACAACTCACTTTTAAGGCACTTGCCCTTAACCGATTAAACAGAAATTTTGTATGCGCGTTTAGTTTGGATGACAATACATGATTAATTGAGTGACGTCATTCTAAGTCCAACATGGCGGCGTACCCAAGATGGCGGACCAATTATTTTTAATGCATTCCTACAATATGGGTATAAAATAAAAGGGCTTGCCAAGAATAACTAGAAAAATAATGTGACGTCACTCTTAGTTGAATATGGCAGAACACCCAAAATAGCGGATAACTAATAACTTCATTTCAAACGCAACACATATGACACAATTTATATGTTATTTAAGTACTCGTATATACTTGGTGCCTATAAAAAATTTAAAACTAAGAATGTTTGAAATTTGAAAACTAAGAAAGAAACTTCTATCTCTATTCCGAAAGCATTTCCTTTAGGTATTTTGTAATGTATACGAGTATGTTAAACTTGTTAATTACCCCCAAAAATAAGGGCGGGTAAACGAGCTTACTTAAATACAAGCCAAATGGACGTAATGAATCCTGCGGGACTCCACATTTTCAGGGACTAAACTAACGTTCTATTCATTTCAAAATCCGAGCTCCATGCCTCAGTTACTTTGTTCGTCGATAGTGACGAGTTAAAATGAAAAGGAATCTTTGAATAAGCAAGAGCATTAATTTGTGGCGGAAACAGTAGTGTCAATCTGTAGTTAATTTTGATCTACTTAATATTGAATAACTCTGCAACGTCTATAAATTTAACACAAAAATGTGTTAGTAATCACTTTACGTATATTTTATTACTATCCGCCCGCTATATGCTTCGCTACGTATAAAGTAAAATAGTAAATATTTTTAACTTCAAATTCATTAATTCAAACAAAAAATGTTTTAAGTGTTTTATTACAGCGGAAGATACTGAGACATTTGAAAAATGTCATTTGTCTAGAATAATTTAATTGTGAATTTAGTTTTAATATTGTAATAGATAAGCAAAGACCTAGGCGGACATATCTCGATCAAATCGAAGATGTCCTAAAGAAAGGCCGGGTCAAGAGTACTCGCAACCGACGAGCATGCATGAAAACGCTCATGAAAGTGGAGGAAGCAAGAGAAGTGTGCCAGGATCGTAGCAAGTGGAGAGAGGTGGTCTCTGCCTACCCCTATTGGGAACAAGGCGTGACATATATGTATGTATGTATAAGCAAATGTATAGGCTTGAACTGCTTTTTTTTCAGCTTGTTGTTATAGTAAATTAATACCGAAATTAATCTGTAATTTTACAGCAACACCATTGTGTTAATTTTCTTATAAATTATTATTCTGTAAATAAATTTTTATTTTCTTAAGAAGTCCTTAAGTCTATTAATTATAAATTTTTATTTGTACAAATTACCTAAAGATAAATAAATAATCAAATAAAACAAACATTAAATACGATCAGTAAAGTAGGTAATCTGAACAACGCCACAAAATATTACAAAGTAGTATTCAACTATGCAGATAAAATAATTCAGACAACGGGAGCGCTACAACAACACTTTTTTTAATATCCACAGAGAATAAAGTCCAGGAATTTATATTGGAAGAGCTCTGCGGCAGTGTTGGCGGGAAACCATAACGTTGCTTTATGGGGAAGCAAACATTCCACAGGCAAAGGGATTTATTGACTTTTGCCGGAACACAGGAGAGGTTTGATTTGCAGCGGAGCCCAAAGGTACATTAAGGTAATTGTTCGTTATTAGGGACTATTTCATTATCTACCAGTAGGCTTTAGTTCGTGTCGGATATTGAATGTTATTTCAACAAAAGATATTATTAATTACAGCAATACGTTTACATGTGAATGTTGCTAATTTAAAAGTACTAACTAAATAACTATAATTCTTTTGGCTGTCGCTAGTAAAATAAATATGACTAGTAAAGTGGACTGTATGTTTTTTCAATTTGCAGTTGTAAAAACTAAGAAGGATTTTTTTGTGGGATCCATACTAAAGCCACATTTGGCTATGTTCAACTTTACCGTGAGTGTATTTGTGGAAGGCACACGAACGGAAGGTTCAGCGCCTTGCCTGCTAGCGATCCCGGCGACGTTGCGGGGTCGTTAGGCTCAGATCAAAAAGAGTCGACGCACGTTTTGCTCGCTTCTATTGGCACGGACGCTCAAGATCGCCGTGTAGTGCAGGGTAAGAATTCTAAGAAGAAATGGAGTCCAGCTGATTTAGATGATTAAAAATGAAACAGCTAGCAAATTAGGATGGAACATGCACACTTAAGTAGTTGTGGTACAAGGTCTTCAATCCAAGTCTAGGCAAGACGTACTCCGTTCACACCACGCGGCAGTGATGTCAGTAAAGCGGGCACGTGCACCTTGACAATGAAAACGCTAAACGCTATCAGCGAACTCCAAACGTCGCGTTGTTCGTAGATACGTGTAGGTATAGTTGTGTGAATAATAGGCGAGGAACGTAGGTACGGAGGTTAGCGCTTACAAATGCAAGTACAAGAGTATAAATATTATAACGTTAACCAGCAATTATTAAGCTAACCTCAGATTTGTTAACATTTCTTATTTTTCTTGCACTGTTCCCAATTTTATTTGGGGTCGACGCAACATGTCCACTCTCCTCTATCATTCGATACTCACTCCCATCTTCAGCATTTCTAAAAATATGTATATATATATATATATATATTATTTCCCAAAAATATTAAATCAAGTGCAGGCTGATTGCCAGTGTCCGTTAATTTGTTATATATATATATATATAATATATATATATATATATAATATATATATATATAATATATATATATATAATACCATTAAAAATGCTTTATTTTTTTTATTTTCATCACAATTCATTTATGTCCCCACCGAAAGGTTAGAAGGGAGACTGCAATAACTATTTTAAGGCGAATTGGTGAACTGGGCTGGCCTAGTACGGATTGGTTAATTAATTAATTACAAATTAATTACAAAGTAATAAAAATTAGTTAAAAAGTACTAGTATATGTACACCTTTGTATTAAAATTAAAATAAAATGTAATATTTAAATTTCAGACTATTTACGAAATATAACATTTTATTAATAAAATTTATTATAAACTATTGGTTTACCCAGTAATATTTAATTAGTACTCGGCGTATGTATTTGTACATGTCATCTTTGTCTTTTTAAACGGTTTTATTTAGCTCAGCCCGGTTCATTCATTCTTGGGTCAAATTTAGTAAATCAAATTTCACCCTCTTCCTGTCAACCGATTAATCTGAAATTTTGTATACACTTTGGATTTTGGTGACAATACAATTATATTTATTCATTATCATTATAAATTCAACATGGCCGCCGCTACAAAATGGCGGACAATTTAGGTTTTATTAATCCCATCAATATGGGTATCAAATGAAAGGGCTCAACAAGCAGAATACAATATACTATAAAAAAATTAAAATCCAAGATGGCGGCCGCTACAAAATGGCGGATAACGTAGGTTTTATCAATCCCATCAATATGGGTATCAAATGAAAGTGCTCAACCAGTAGAATACAATGTACTATATAAAATTAAAATCCAAGATGGCGGCCTCTACAAAATAGCGGAAAACTTAGGTTTAATCAATCCTATCAATATGGGTATCAAATGAAAGTGCTCAACTAGTAGAATATAATGTACTATATAAAATTAAAATCCAAAATGGCGGTCTCTACAAAATGGCGGATAACTTAGGTTTTAAAAGAGAATAATGCGAAATAAAAACTAAAAACTAGAAAATAAAAATAGGTAAAAAACTTTTTAATTTAAACGGTTTTATGTTAAACATACATTGCAATGTTTAAGATAAATGTACTAAAAATGTACTAAAAACCAAAAAATAATAAAATAGATACAGTCGTGGGAATTATAAACATATGCATAGACTAGACTAAAATAAAATCGTGGGGCACATCAATTGTCTACAATCGTTGTGTTGTTTCAATGTGCCCCACGGTTTTATTTTAGTCTAGTCTATGCATATGTTTATAATTCCCACGACTGTATCTATTTTATTATTTTTTGGTTTTTAGTACATTTTTAGTACATTTATCTTAAACATTGCAATGTATGTTTAACATAAAACCGTTTAAATTAAAAAGTTTTTTACCTATTTTTATTTTATTTATTATTATTTGCTTTTTTTTCTAAATTTATTGGTGTGAAATTTGTATAACGGTCCATATTGTCTTTATAATTTTCTTGTTGTATTGTTTTCGTGCCTGATGTCACTACTGTGGCAAGCAGAATACCAGTGCAGCAAACCATGCTTGCTGGCTTATACTGAGCTTGCCACAGTTATGGTATCATGCAGCGGTACTATAATTATGTTATTATTTTGTTTTGTAATTTGTTGTTCGTATCGTTGTGTGGTCCATCAATAAATGTATCTCTTTCTTTCTTATTTAATATCATCATAATAAAAATTCAAGGAGCTGGAAGCTTCTTTTTCATATATAATAGTAGTAGTAAGTACAAAGTGTATACTATTACTTATTGAGTTTAACATTATATTAATTTACTAGATACTAATTAAATGTTAATTCATTCATATTATATATATATATATATAACAAATTAACGGACACTGGCAATCAGCCTGCACTTGATTTAATATTTTTGGGAAATATGGGCGTATATTATATCTCTGCTTCAGAAGAATCATCAAGGTCGCTGCAATAAAAAAATTGGAGTTGACATACTCCATAGGTTCTCAAACTTTTTTGTGTCATAGACCTTTTGGCATGTTTTCCGGTTTTGGGTAGAACCCCTACTTACCTGATATTGAATGCCTACATCCTGTAACTTACAAAAATGTATTAATATTTATAATATTTTTTTTTACTTCATAGGTACTTTTATAGTATAATGTAAGTAAATGAAACTGATAGTGCATCAGTGTATGTTGAGATCTATTGTGGTGGACGCCCGTTTTTATTTCATGGACCCTCAAAGTTTTCTTTCGCTATACCCCTTGCTACACCCCGGTATAGACCACTTTGGGAATCAGTGATATAGTCTATTTCTGTCGCACTGTGCTCGGACTTGTCCATAGAGTGCGATAGAGACAATAATAGTAAATCTAAAAGAAAATATCTATGAATAGAACCCAAAATCAAAGCTTCAAACGTTTATTCTTCCAAAAACCAAACCAAAAATATTTAAATACTTCGTACATTTCTTACTTGTTTTGTTTTTCAAGTAGTCATATGAACTTTGCTGGATGTCAGATGGTGATCTGCGACGTACTGAAAAATCTGGTCATTTTTACAGCTTAATCATCTGAAAAAAAAATGACAGCAGCGAAAGATATAGTTTTTTTAGAAAAATTAATATTTCTCACGTGTAAATATATCAGAGAGAAAACGCGGGACTACGTACGAGTATACATAGAAATTAGCGGTGTTCTCTTAAGTCCGAGTTTCTCTATTGAACATAATAAATGTTACATTTGTATTTAGGAGATATATTTAAAAATACAACTATCCTTCACATTATCGGATATAATTATATTTAACTAGTTTTACTATCTGCACCTCTAATCTATATCGCGTCAATACGTATAAAGACCTAAAGGCCATTTTTGTTATTTTCTCTTTACTTTTTGGAGAAAACTAGTGTCATTACATGTACGGTCAGCAACCCGTCAACTATTACATTCGCATTAGGAAAACCACTGTTATTATATTACCAGCTACAGGAGTTATCTCCAGGTCAAGACATAATGTCGTCAAGTAACTAGAACAAGAAGTGTTTTTTTAATCAGTAACTGACCACGGATAATGAAATATAGATGCATAAGGTAACTTATTTTTATCAATCAGAGGGTCTATTTTATAACTAAATTGACAAACGCTGTCGTTATTGAATTGATTATTTTGTTGGTTTTAAATCATTATTTTAATGTATTTAATATTTCATTAGTTATTTTTTAATTCGGGTAGTCTTCGGTGCTACAACTAACCACTCAGGTATTACCTGCAGCAATCGTCAATCTGTTTCATAATAACCGTGTGATAAACACCAGTTAAAGTGACGGGATGACTCCGTGATTATGTAATGGGAATAATTTATAAAAACCGAGAGGCGACGCATTTTTCGCCTAATCACCAACGAGAGCAGCGTGTACTCTGTTAATCGCGGATGTAATTTTAACTGTCTCCTTTGCTCAAACAAACTGGCATTCCGCAGTGATCTGGAAAGGTGCGATATTATAAAATCACTCGAAATATTGCATCATGTCCTTATTAATATTAGCTCTTCGAAAAGTATTGCGTAGAACAATAACTATTTTGATTGCATCCTATATTGTTTACTGTTTATATATATAATTTGAATTATATACCCTTAAATCCGATACCGGTATTGCATACCCGAAGTGTGTATGAAAGTTTTATTGAAAGTAGAGCAAGCTGGAAAAATATATATGGATTGTATTAAGTGGAAAACTGTGATCTACTACCTGTGCCTAAGCTTACGAGCGAGCGAAAGAGTTGTTAGTGAGTAATATAATTTGAATTTATAGACCTTATTAGAACAGAACTTTCTTGAGTTAACGAGACGACAATATTAAACGTTTCTTATACTATTTGTAAAATCGTAAATCGTAAAATATTAAGTATTTATCTATCAAATGAAAAGGAAAACCATATATAATGGCAATATATATTGTTTTACTTAATCATTTAATAACTAAGAAACTAAACTTTATAATACTTATGATCAGATCTCAATAAACATTAAATCAACTAGTAACTTAATCCGAAAGCATTTATTTTCAGAAAATTATATCCAGTAACGTGCAAAATTATATAATAAAAATTTATATAAATAAGTTTTAAGTTATATAAATATCATCATCATTTTTAACAAAATGTAACAATCATATACAACATAAATAAAAAAACTACTGTAAGCAATGGCTCACTAGCGTGAGGAAAAAGGGTTAATAAAAGGCGAATTTACGCGATTCTTTAATAAATTTCAGTAGCAAGCGTGTAGTTGCGACCAAATTATTTTCACCACTGAAGTTACAAGTTTACAAGTTTGGTTATATCTACAGATACTTGCAACTACATTTTGAATTTTTAACTGGTCGCCCAACACCGCTACTGGAAGTGAGTATTTATTTTATTTTTTTTACAAACAAAAATGTAAATTTATTATATATATATATAGATAAGATAGATAGATAAAATTTTAATTACGAAACATCTTCATGACACATAAATAAAGGAACACAAAGAAACTAAAGAACATTTTCTTAAAACAAAAAACCCAGTACTAACCAAGAGCTGGGTGTGCTGTAGAAGTGTAAAAGGGCTCGTAGCTCAGTGATTAGAATTGCTCACAAAAGGATGTGAGCAAAGTACAGGTATTCTGCTACAAACTAAGGGTTTTGTGTTTGCCAATATTTTTCGAATATTTTACATAAAATATTACAAGTATTATTAATTTTACATTTATTCCTATATTACCTATTATGTATAGTAATATTATACGTACAACATTTTGAAGCAATCTCCTTTGATCCTGACAGAATATTCTAGATAGACATTA
Source organism: Scirpophaga incertulas (assembly GCA_036419045.1). Classification (NCBI taxonomy): domain Eukaryota; kingdom Metazoa; phylum Arthropoda; class Insecta; order Lepidoptera; family Crambidae; genus Scirpophaga; species Scirpophaga incertulas. The sequence goes on along the minus strand of CM071631.1, from coordinate 19,163,304 downwards.
TTATGATATTTTGCCGTATCTATTACTTTTTATTGAATTATTTTTAATGCCTAGAGCATTTCAGATTTTGTAGTCGCTTATATCTTATTATAATATACGCTATCCTTACTAATATACAACATGTATTATAGTTTATTTCAATTCACTGACAATAGATTAAAACAACTCTCTCAGTTCCAACATAGGCCCCAGTTCGTTGTCCCTAGTGGCATTTGGCGGCGCGCTCCTTTCATCAGAGCACATAGCCGGTGCCGTACTTTTTATGACTAAACATATTTCCCTTGGCAAATGCCATTTAAAGTGACGGGTTAAACGGGGTCAAGTTTAGTTTATTTCAATTTGGCGCGATGTGAACCTCCATCGTGTCATTTAAGGGGTTAATGCATACAATGTAACTATAATATAAAATTGTTCAAACTTAAATCACTTGTTTACTCGTACTTGAACTCAACTGCCTTTGATATTAGGTACATTTTGAGCTGCTGTTCATTTCTTTTTCCTATCAATATATGTATGTAGGTACTATTACATATTATGTTTCCAACATAACTTTTATCGATTAAAAATATATCAAATAATTATGAATAGTCTGGTACTAGTATGTGGTCTTACTGTCCCGTCTCGAATAACAAAAATATATGTCATTACTAATAATGACATATATATTTGTAAATACATAAATAAATGGGAGCAGTTTCTTATTGGGAGCCCGAGATCTATATCCTTGGAACTAGGGCTCTCAATAAGACACCTAATACTAAGACCAATAAGTCAGCGATGCTCGATCGACAGAGGTACGTTTACGTGAGTACGTTGTCTGTAACCATCATAATGTTGACCGAATTAAGAGTTTAGAAAGTCACATAAATAAATAAGTGAATGGCTACAAACTTACTTCGCCGCTAACTTCCCGCTAAAGGACCAATTTATTTTAGCAGTCTTAAAAACTTCCATCAAAGTCCACTCTGGATCTCATCACATTAATAGCTGATACCGGAAAGTTATACTGTCAGTAAAAGCCCGATTCGTCTGGCGGACCCAACATGAGTTGAGGGCCAATTAAAATAATCCATTTACAATCTTTTTTAATTTATATTCAGATTAATTTTACATTTTTTTTTAAGGGTTTCACTTTATGATTTTCTTATGCTCGACTGCTTATTAGATTTACAGTCTTGATCATCTAACTGTAACTGTTAGTTATATATATATATATATACATATATATATACATATATATATATATATGTATATATATATATATATATATATATACATATATATATATGTATAGAGAGAGAAGCAATTAAGTTGCAATAGTTGTAAAATCTCGCTATTAACGATAGCAAGTTTGTTGTTATCGTAAAGATAAGCAATTTAGTTCTTGTAATACATGCTGTTGGCAAGAGTTTGTGTTGAAACATATGATATGGGGAGATTTCTAAAACAATATCAAAGAACTAAAACAAGACTTGCACACCCGCTATTATCGATAGTGAGTCAGTTAGGTGCTTGGGTCCATTTTGAAAAGAGAATAACGATTCAGAGACTCAAATATCTAATTTAACTAATAACAGTTGCATTAGATATTTGAGTCTGTTTGAGACAAAATGGACTCAATCATCCAACTGACTCGCTATCGACAATAGCGGGTTTGCAAGTCTTGTTTTACTACGTTAATATTGTTTTAGAAATCTCCCCATAAGATTCGTTTGACGGTGAGAATCGTGACGGTAATAGTTAAATTAGGCGTTTGATCCGCTGTATTGCTGTGCGTTTGATCAGTCAAATCAGGGACCCTTATCACCAAATTGCCAACATACTAGTGTATTACTTATATCTTTATATTATTTATATTTATACATGTACGTTAAGTCCTGAATATTGTTTTTGTACAATCTCCACGGGTCATGTATTGTTGCGGAGATTACTGAATAAGAGGCCGAAAGTGGATGGAAAAGTGTATATTGTAATAAATGTGAAAATATGTGAATATGTACAAGCAGTATGAATGGATGGCAATATGAGACAATTAATCAAGTTTGACGTTGAAATGGCTTTTTACAATGAGGTATAAAAAACATAGACAAACTATACAATATCTACAAAGAGTACGCAACATCCTCCCCCTTTGTGCAAGCACTAACTACTACCAGATATATACAGTCTAACAAGCTTGCTCAGAGGACGACGTAGAGTACCAGCCGCGGTTGATACGTCCACTACCCGTACTATATTGTCACGACCAGGGTACGTTGCAATAACTCGGCCCCGTGGCCATACACCGCGGGGAAGGTTACTATCGACGATCAGGACAAGTTCACCTATTGAGATCTGGTTTGAAAGATTTTGCATTGCGGATATTTGTCTTGGTTGCATCGTTGGTAGAACTTCCTTAACCCAGCGAGACCAGAAGAAATCAGAGAGACGCAGCGCCTTTTTCCACTCAGCTCGACCAGCCAGAACAGAGTCATCCAAGTTAGCTGGCAACGCGTTGTTAGAGGATGAGCCAATCAAAAAATGAAACGGCGTTAAGGTTTCTGGGTCTCCTGGATGTACTGACACGTGCGTCAATGGGCGAGAGTTGACAATCGCTTCAGCTTCCGACAGCAAAGTTAGGAGTGTCTCTTCTTTAGGGGCGCGGTCTTTCAGGGTGACGCTTAGAGCTATCTTGATTGAACGGACGAGCCTCTCCCAACAACCACCAAAGTTTGGGGCGGCAGGAGGAATGAAGCTCCAATTGATGCCGTTACTCGTAGCGAAATCATGTACGCTCTTGTCGAAAAATGCTCTAAGTATTCGATTAGCGCCAACAAAGGCCGTACCATTATCAGAAAATAATGTAGTTGGAGCTCCTCTTTTTGCGATGAACCTGCGAATCGCTGATATGGCTGAGTCCGCTGAAAGTGAGTACACCAGCTCCAAGTGCACTGCCCTCGAAGTCATGCACGTGAAGAGAGCCACATATCTTTTCTCACGTCTGCGCCCAATAGCGACGCTGATGGGACCAAAATAATCTAGCCCAGTAAAGGTGAAAGGTGAGGTGGTGCAGGCTTGTTTAGGCGCGTGGAGTGTGAAAGTCTCAAACTCGGTCTTCGCATAAACAGGTCTAAGACTAAGCTTATGTCCATTCACCGAAGAGACACCGACGAGATCAGGTCCGACAGGCTCAGTGGTATCGAACGTGTCAAAAGCTTCATCTACTTGGGTGCTCTTGTGACTGACGATGGGTCATGCGAAAAAGAGATTATCCGCCGAATACAAATGGCAAAAACTGCAATGACCAAGTTAGACAAGATATGGAAAGACAACAACATATCGAGGAAGACTAAAAGTTCGTTTAGTGCGCTCACTTGTCTTCTCTGTAATTTTGTATGGCTCCGAGACGTGGACCATATCCCGTTTGCTTAAAAATAGGGTCGACGCTTTCGAGATGTGGTGCTGGCGAAGGATGCTCCGAATTCCCTGGACTGCTTTCAGAACAAACATCTCTGTTCTGAAGGAGCTCAAAATAAAACAGCGTCTTTCAGCCATATGCCATCACCGTACGCTCAAATTCCTGGGAAATATTGCTAGAGGGTCCAGAGGTCCCTCGAGAAGATGATACTGACGGAAAAAGTGATGGGGAGGAGATTGAGGGTCGACCACCGGCGCGATGGTGTGACGTCACCAAAAGAGCATTTGCAACTCCAACTGCACGCTGCTATTCACGCCGCTGCTGATAGGGACAATTGGCGCAGGCTTATTGTACCCCGGTCCCCCATACAGGACGACCTAGTTAGTGGTGGTCACGATCCCCTACAGAGGGGTAGACGGATATGATGATGGAAAGGTGAAGCAACGTGTGTGATGTGCCATACGTTGAGCTGGTAAGTCGCCCGTTGGTGGTGATTGTGGTTGGTTCTTGCGAATTTTGCACCAAAGGCATTGGTGCGCCACGGATCTCACTGTACTCCGAAGTTGTAAAAGCCAATATTTTTGCCGCAGCTCATTGATTACCGTTTCATGATTCGCGTGACCCATCTTGGTGTGATAGTGGTGTACCAATAAACGGACCACTGGATGCCGGCCATCTAAAATAATTGGAGCTTTAGCATCAGGGCTCACTTCCTCTACTGCAGCTATTCTTCCAGCCAGGCGTATAATATGGTCTTCTCCCAACACTGGTGACAGTTTAGTCAGACGACTGTTCTTGGGTAGTGGCTTGCTTTGAAGAAGACTGTCAAACTCATCGGGAAAACATTCTGTCTGCGTTTTTAATAGCACATGCCTTTCTGCAGCATTTATAAATTCCAGGGAAAGGTTGATAGGAACTAGTGGGGTAGGAATACTGGTAGTGGATGTATTTCGTGAATTTTGATTGTTAGACTGAGAATTTTGCAATAGTTTCCGAAAAACAAATGCAGCTTGGTGAGCGCGCGCTGTAGCTCGCACCAAGCGTAGCCAATTACTGAATCGCGAAAAATCTACTGTCACTGCAGATGGCAGTCTGGTACGCTCATTAAGAACTGCGACGGTTTCTCCTAGCCGTTGTCTTAACTCAACGTGAGCTTGCGATGTATTTACAACTGGCTCTGAGGGCCATTTGTCAGCAGGCAGATAAAGAAATGACGGTCCAGTAAACCATCTGCTTGCTAAATCCAAGCAGCCATGTCCTACTCGCGTAGCATCATCAGCCACGTTCAGGCCTGTCGGCACCCACCTCCAATCTTTGACACTGGTTATTTCCGTAATTTCTCCTATGCGGTGAGCAACGAAAGGCCTGAACGTGCGCGCGTCACTACGCAACCACGCAAGGACGGTAGAAAAATCTGTCCAGAAAACCTTTCGGACTGGTTTTTTGGTATGACCTTCCTCGATAGTTACGGCGAGACGAGATGCCATTAATGCAGCTTGTAATTCCAACCTCGGGACTGAGACTGGTTTCAAGGGCGCAACTCTTGCTTTGCTCTGTATAAAAGAGACTTTAACGGACGTGTCATCATACAAAAGCCGCCAATATGCCACACATGCAAAAGCCGATTCGCTCGCATCTGCAAAGATGTGCAATTCTCTGCAGATGGGTTCGGATCGGCTAGCGTGTGCATACCAACGATGAATTTTGAATGTTGTCACCTCCGAAAGCTCCCGAAACCACTCTTTCCATTTTGAGGTTTCAGCAAAAGAAAGTTCCGTGTCCCAATCAATGTTAGTTCTCCACAGCCGCTGAAAGAGTATACGGCCCTTTACTATCAAAGGTCCGAGTAAACCTAAAGGGTCGTACACACGCATCAGATGTGAAGCAACTAGGCGTTTGGTAAGTTTTATGGACAAGCTTTCAGATATACCAGTCCTAAACCCTAAAAAATCTGTAATAGGATTCCAAGCTATTCCTAGTGCTCTTACTATGGCGCTGTTACCTATATTTACCTCGGCAACTTTATCATCACGCAGCTCAGCGGGAATGAGTCTCAAAGCTGATGGATCGTTTGAGGCCCATCCTCGCATTTCCATGCATGCCGAACTATGTATGGTAAGTATGTTTTTGGCTATTTGTGCAGCATAATCAGCATCATCATGAGATCCGAGGTAATCATCCATGTAGTGGTCTTCAACAACCGCCTTTGCCGCACTAGGGAACGCATGAGCATGATCAGCTGCGTTTTTGTTTTTAATAAACAGAGCGGCAAAGGGGCTTGACGAAGCACCAAAAATCAAAGATGTCATTCTGAATTCCTTCACCGGTTGCTTCTGATCCCCATCTCTCCAAAGAAATCGCAAGGCGTCTCTGTCAGCAGGTCTGATACGAATCTGAGGGAACATTTCCATCACATCCGCTGTCAGAGCAACGCGTCCCTCCCTAAACCTGTACAAGATGTGAAGAAGATTTTGAAGAAGATCTGGACCAGAAAGCAACAAAGAATTCAGACTGACTCCTTCATTGGTTGCTGCCGCGTCGTGAACTACACGTAGTTTTTGTTTTTGGGGGTGATATATACCAAAGTGTGGCAGATATAGCAATAGCACATCTGAATGTTGATGTTTGCGTTTGGCATAGTACGAGTCGGCAGGGCATTCTTCAGCGTATCCCTTAGCGATCATATTATTGATAAAAGATTTGTACGCTGCCGCAAATTCATGATCACGAGACATGCGCCGCTCGAGACTTAAGAGACGCGACAGTGTCTGTAGGTAACTGTCCGGGATATACTTAATATCATCACGCCACGGCAAACCAACTTGAAAACGGCCTGATGGCAAGCGTTCAGTTGTAGCCTCTAAAATTTCGAGAGCGCGCTTGTCATATTTGTTGTGTAGCGTTTCGACCTTACTTATACCTATAGCATCTAACTTATATTGTTCCTTGAACAAGAACTCTAAACTGTTAGAATAATCTGCACTATTCTGATCTGTAAAGCTGATATGGTTAACAAACTGTATACACTCGGTTGAACTATTCGACAAACCATAAAGAGTCCAACCTAAGGGCGTAAGGCAAGCTACTAGTTGATTACGAGTGCCTTTGCGTACCAATGTGTTTATCGATAAATGCCAGTGGTCCGCGCCTATTAATACAGTTGGAGTAGCTTCTTCATACGTGAGGTATTGTGTAATATCCTCAAGATGCTTACAGCCTTCAATACTGTGCTTACGTACCGTTTGTGTGTGAAGTGACAGTGACGGTAAAGCTCGAGCATGTTCAATTTGGAAAACACTTTGTGAGAAATTCCCCTTAATTTTAAAATCAACGTAATGTATGTCAACGTTTTTGCTAAGACCACTTACACCGTTAATTGTAATTTGTTGTTGTGGTCCAGTTGCTCCGATTATTGCAGCAACACCGGCATCAATAAGGGTGGCGGTGCTGCCGTCGTCAAGCAAGGCGTAAGTATTGTAACACCCAGCTGGACCAAAAACAGTAACAGGAATTACTTTTAATAAAGTTGTGGGATTCGACAAAACGCATTTGGAGGTGTCAGTGCCTGCCGATGTTGTTGACACAATCACCTTATTCTCCGGTGATCCGTGTGTTAAATTAGAAGGCGTGTGTATGTTTGTATGCATAGCATCAGCAGAATTATTTACAGAAATATTTGTTTGTAGAGGCCAATGAGCACCGTGAAACAAAGGGTGGTGATACAACGTACAGCCGTCGACACCGCAAGGGTTAACTTTGCACGTTTTCCATTTGTGTGACTTGCGGCGTAGACATCTGTAACACACCCTTGATTCACGTTGCCATTGCCATTTTTTATCAATAGGTAGCGCTTTGAATTCTGTACAAGTTATTATGTTATGCGCCTTTGTACAAAAAAGACAGTTTATTTTATTTACAGTAGACACAGGCGAAATGGGACATTTATTTACAGAAGTAGTATTTACATTTTTATTGAGTTGTGCAGCAGAATACACACTTTCTTTTTTGATGTGCCTGTCATGTGATTGTACATAAGACAGCTGCTCGGGTGACGAGCCAAACTTTATATATCGGTCGAACTCCCGTCCGAGAAAATCGGACAAAAGTTCGAGCTTGGATCGCTCAAAAGTTAAATTATCGGCCGCAAAATCTGACCACCTCATTTTAATTGTAGGGTTAAATTTTCCTAATATGGTGTGGTAGAGTTCCGGCGAATGTAAATATTCCGTACGGTTCAACATACGAATAGTACATAAACTATTACAAACCTTTGTCGCGAATGTCCCTAATTCGCGCAGATCGTTACCTAGTCGAGGTAAGTTTTTCAGCGAGCTGACCTCCTTGTAGACAATCATCTCGGGACGAGCGAAATTCTTCTCCAGCACGCTGATTATTTCGTCGGGCTCAGTAGCAGCGATGAGTAGGGCCGCCACGGCCTCGCGAGCTGGACCCCGTAGAGCTTGCTGTAATCTCCCGACATTCTCTAGAGGAGAAAATGACGTTTTAGTTGTGTCAAATAATTTTTTGAAATGCAACCATTGAGACGTATCTCCAGAAAACGGTAAGAGATCGTAGCACTTCTTGCTATTTTGATTGACAGCGAGAGACTTTGCTGCCTCAGCTGTATTTGCCACTGCTTGTATGAGACTGTGAAGGTGAGGTCCATTCAGGTCGATGTCTATGGGAGCCTGTGACTGCATGTGAGTCACAGCCTCAGACGTATTTGTGGCCTGTGATGGTTCGGGATGATGATGAAACTGCTCATGAACGCCAATGCCCGCTTGAGAGTGACGGTTACGTGTCAACATCTCGGACTGATTTGTGACTTCATGAGTTTGTTTGAAAAAGGGTGTGTTACGAACCGCATCTTCTACCCATGCCTCAGTTCTCGCCGATCGCTGCGAGCGCCCGGATCTGTGGGTGCTGCTAAGACGACTTTCTCGGCTAGCATCAGCTTCGATCACCGCCAGCTCCGCCTGCAGCTCACACTCCTCTACCTCTTTTTGAAGGTTAGCGAGCTGCACTTCACGTTCATACTGACGACGTTTTGCGAGCGCCTCCGCTGTGGCCTTCCGCGCTTTGATTGTCGCCGCTGAAGTCGCTGAAGCACGGGACCTGAACACTTCGGATGTATTAGATTGATGAGGCGCTGATGTGGATGCAGTGATGGTATTTATTCCGGCAAGTGAAACTGCTTTCGACCTTGTAATCATGGTGAAAATATGTGGTGGACTGTATAAATCTAATAAATGACAACTAAAATAATGTGTGACTGATTGAAATGGTGATATTTTAAGCTCGAAGAACCAAATGTTGCGGAGATTACTGAATAAGAGGCCGAAAGTGGATGGAAAAGTGTATATTGTAATAAATGTGAAAATATGTGAATATGTACAAGCAGTATGAATGGATGGCAATATGAGACAATTAATCAAGTTTGACGTTGAAATGGCTTTTTACAATGAGGTATAAAAAACATAGACAAACTATACAATATCTACAAAGAGTACGCAACATGTATAACGGATAGACTTGTGACAATTAGAAAAAATATCTTAGGCCTTTAGTCCGCGATTGTGCACGTTGTACATAAAGTGTTAATATATAAAAGAAAACAATTAAGGGAGGCTCGACCGAGTCACCGAATTTTATTCTACCTATGTAAATGACGGCTAGACTGTAATAAAAGCAGCAAAACTTGGAATAAAAATTGAATATCTTTAGCATGCTGTTTGCACATTCATAGCTAGCCGTATGCAATTTATGATCGTGGACTAAGTTCATAGTAATATCAAAGAGGTAAATAGGTGGATATTCTCCGATGTTATTATATAACAATAACATTGAAACCCTTTTAGAGACTTATTTTACATTCCGAACTCTACATTTGAGTTAATCAAACATAAATATTTTGCGTGTTCCCTTTTATACTTCATGAGATATTTTCTAAACTCTTTCAATTGTTACATTCACTACTAGCTTTTGCAGTCACCGCAATCAAATGGTTAGGAAACCGGATTCAATATATCTCTGAGATCCCGGGTTCGAGCCTCGATGAGGACAGATGATTTTGTAACCAACCTTGTTAATATATATTTCTATCAAAATTATTTATATATGTATAATATGTCTATCCGTTACCCTAGATCTATAAACTCAAGCCATACAGAGCATAGTGTGGGCTTGACTAATTGGTGTAAGTGTAAAAAGTATTTATTATTATTATTGTAAATATTCAATTACCTATCATAAGCTAATTATCTATTATACACAAGACACTATAATAAAGGAGAATAGGGATTAATCTCTTAGACTCGAGAATAGGGATTAAAACATTATTTCTCACCTAATCTTAATTTAACAACAATAAAATCTATCAAACTCCACGGTACGCAGGGAAGTGCCCACCTTTATAACCAACAAACTTGTTTAATTACTATACATATATAAATTATATTATGTACCTACTTCAGAACAACGTAGATCTCAAAATGAGTTCACCCGCGTCCTACCTACGGCACCCTTATCTTGGACCCCAACTCAAAAGTTGCCAACAATGGGGTGTCCAATATTAACTGAGATTACACCATACGAGTTTCGCGTTTCAAAGGGCGATTTCGCCTTAGAAATAGGGAGGGCGATAGGTATTTTATGTGTTTTAGTATTCAGGTTTCATTCGAACATAATTATATACAACGAGTTCTTAAACTGGAGGGAGCAAGTACTTACGTTTGTTTATTTTGTTTTATTAATGGAAGCGAAAACAAGCGTGAAGGTACTTTATCTTAATAGTATTTACTACCAGCTGGTAAACACGACGTCGTCTTCACATAATTAGTTCACTATTATGACTACAATGGCTTACACATAAGACATATTTTATATTATTTTATGACAGACATATATTATGTTATTCTGATGCATAAGCTATATTATTGTAAAGTTTTATTAAAATTTAATTAGTAAATTTTATGTGAAAGATAATAGTGATAATAGATAATAATGAATGGATGTTTGTCACACATTATTACAAACTTTCACGTTTGTAATATTAGTAGGGATAAACTTAATATAATGAATATATCAGAGAAAGTCTGAAGGTAGCCACTATTGTTGAAAAATTGATAGAAAGGAGACATTCCTGGTATTATAACATATTAAGAAGAGGGAATGATCATGTTACAAGGAAAGTTATGGACATGAAAGCGGTGGGACGTGTGGGGAGAGGAAGACCGAAGAAAAGTTGGATCGACTGTCTGAATGTTGATATGTTGAACAAAGGAATGATTGTCGAAATGGCGAGTCATAGAGGGGAGTGGAAGAGGAAGACGTATTGTGCCGATCTCAAATAAAATTGGGAACAAGGCAAAAGGAAGAAGAAGAAGAATATTAATAGAGATAAACAGTAGAACTGATTTGATTCACGCTATTTAATACACAAAGTGAAATTTTGCAATAAAAAAATAAGAAAACATAATTTAGTGCGCGACATACTTATCACCAATTAGTGCATCGTCATTAATGTTGAACTTGTTTTACGAATAAGTTAATAAATTAATAATAACAACCACATCTAAACTATATCAAAACTAAAAGTAAAAAGAGATCGAAATAAATAATTATAACCACAAACAATATTCAACTGTTATACTGTTGAATATTCAGAATTCATTTTTCAAATCACTTTAGATGCTAATATACGAAAAGGCATCGCTGGTAAACATTATGAAAGCGTAAAGGGAATGCCCTCCCAAAATATTAATAACCAACATTCTAAATGACATATGAAAAGGGGAACCAAGGAAAGTAAAGCAGACATCAAACGAAATGCTTTCCTATTAGATGAAGTAAGTGAAAAAAGATGTAAAGGCTGGGATTTCCAGAAGGATATTCGTATGATACCGTACCGTTAAAGTAATGCGATAGAAGATTGACTTTAATACCTAAAACTTACTTTGTATTCGAATGATTTTTATTCCATTGTAGACTCTACTATAGCATTAGCCTATACTATAGTAGAATTTGCGATGAATATGGATATAGGTTGTATATGGCATTTGTATGAGTTCAAATGAATCACAATGTATGAGTACTTATTTTAATAACTTTTTGTTTACTGATTTCTATTTACGTACTCTAAGTCTTGCCTTTGATCTCACCTGATGTTAAACAATGAACGGCCGAACGCAGAGATGAACTTCATTTGTACTACCTGTGTAAAAGTAAAATAAATAATAAATTGATTAATGAGCATTTATACAAGAATTACAGGTTCCAAATTCAAAAGCAATATTTTTTTTAATTTAATTGTAATGGCCAGAGTAAGTTTACAATTATTTCAGGGTCGAAGAGTTCGAAGCTGTGGCAGTTCTGTGACGTTTGTCAGGAATATAAGCCTTAATGATGTCATGCTATCGAGACAGTCCTAAATTAAATCAGTAGGAAACAGGAAATTGAAGTCAAAACTTTGGAACATTTTTGAAGTGACAATATGCTTTAGTAAAAAACCTTTTGGGTTTAAAAAACCCAACAGTCAGAACCTAATAAAATCTAGAAAAAAATATTAATTAACTTTTTCACAATATTAAATTGTGATATTTTCAACAAATTATACAATATATTTGTAATCTATTCTGGAACATTCAAAACTATTGAAAATTCTATAAATTTCTCTAATTCTACATTTGCATTCTACAAAGTTCATGAACTTTGTTAATGAGTTCTTATTATAAGGATCATAAAAAAATACATCGCATATATTTAAAACTTTTGAATCCGTTATCCCCTAGGGTTGACACTGGTAATAGGTGACAATTATAAATTAGTATATTTAAATAAATAAACTACTTAAAATAAAACAAGAACAAAGATAGACTACTTAATTTAGTAATTTTATGATGAATTTGTAAATGTAATGTTTTTTTTTTCCTTTTATAGGATAGGGCAACAAACGAGCAAACGGATCACCTGATGGTAAGCGATAACCGTTGCCCATGGACACCCGCAACACCAGAGGAGTCACAGATGCGTTGCCGGCCTTTTAAATGGGAATATGCTCTTTTTTTGAAGGTTTCGATATCGCATCGGTTCGGAAATACTGCAGGCGACAATTCATTCCTCAGTATAGTATAGTAGTAGTGCGTGGCAGAAAATTCCTGGAAAAACGCACTCTGGTGGACTGCCAAGCGTCTAGATGACCAGGACGAATGTTGTGTCGCGTAGAACGGCGACGGAAACTTGCAGCAGGAATTAATCCGAACAATTCCTCGGAGCACTCCCCGTAATATATGCGATAGAGGATACATAGCGAATCTACATCTCTACGCAGCGCCAAGGAGTAGAGCCGACATGAAATATCAGGGCAGTCGACGATTCGGGTCGCTCTCAGTTGGATGCAAAGATGGGAACAGTATTCCTTATGTGGCCGACTTGCGCCTTATTGCATTTGCATTCGGTGGGCCGGTGTGAAATATAATAATAATAATTTATATATATTATATTATATATAATATAATATAATGTATATATGGATTATATATATATATGTATATATAGAATATAAATATATATATATATATATAATGTAAGTTGTGATTTTGGGTGACGCAAGGACAATACATTAACACGATAATGTGTGTGTGTGTTATTTTATTGACTATAAATTGTGTTTGTAATTATTTTAGTTATGTTGTATTTGTAGCAACACACCTACCATATTGTTGCGCCCAACAGGGTCCAAAATTGTCTGACCATCTTTTAAAATTTTGGAAACAATAAAGTATTGAGTAACGATATGCGCTATACTCGTATGTCACTTTTTTGTGTATGATAAGGGGCAACGAGCAAGAGCCACCTAATGGTAAGCGAATACAATCGCTTTCTAACAACGCACGTTTCTTTGTAGAGGCACTGGTTTTTGTTCTAAGCCCTATGCAGGTAACAACTATTGAATAAGTTAGCTCTAGCCTCGTCAATTGTTTAGGTACAAGAGTTTGTGCGACCTTTATGACAAAAAGTTATAATTTGATTAGAATAATTAGTATCTATTAAATCACGTAAATAATAGGAAAAGAATGTGGTTAAGTAATATTATTAAGATAATTGAACAACAGAATTAGAGAGATATAAATGAACAAAAGAAGATTGTTTTTGGCCGTGAATGTTTTGATAATAGTAGTTCAACTGAAATGTTTCAGGTAAAGTTACTCAGCCCTCCTCAAAGGGTGAATGGTACAATACGCCAGCCCCCTAACAGGCACAATCAGGCTCCAAAGTCATCCGTCTCAGTATAGCTTTCAACCCTTCAAATAGGTCCGCATTCAGTCAACACGTGAAAGAGTTAAAAGGGCCTTTGTGACCTTGGGTCTGAGCCTCGAGCAATCCTGTGGAATGGAATTTTTAATAACCCCGCTCGTTGCGTTATGACAATTTTCGTATATTGTGCCAGCACAATGGAGTAATTCGGTGTTGCGGCCTGTCTGCCTCGTAATTGGCCATGAATTTTGAACTGGATTGCGGTAATTTTGCATATTGTCGACCCGCGTTTGAAGGGTTATTTGGAGTTATAGATGTGGGGATAATTGGGGAGCTCGTTATTACGTGGTTGTGTTATTATTATTTGGTCAACTAATGAGTCGGGTTCCATTCCAGGATTCGGCAAATATGTAGTTATTTCAATATTACTACTAATCCATACTAATAATAAGACGCGAAAGTTTGTAAGTATACATGGATGTTTATTACTTTTTCAAGTAAAAACTACTGAATTGATTTTAATAAAACTGCACAGTAATATATCTTTTCTCAATCATGCTTGGAAATTTGAGCATTATTTTGACAACCTTCTTTGAGATAAATTGAAATTGCTGTACTGGCCTGAATCCAAATGAAAGATATGAAAATCCATATCTGTCGTGTCTTAGCGGCCAAATAAATATACATGTAAATTCATATCTATCGTGTATTTTAAAAATGGAACGATTTGTTGCTCGGAAAAATGGCAAACCAAGGAGGCAACTTATCAGAGTTTTAAAAAAAATGTTTAGGGAAGTTGATTAGCTTAAAAAAATAATTTTGCTTCAGGCAATAAATAGGTATACATTACACCGTTTGTTACTACGAAAATCCTACGCAAGTTGTACCTGTACCAGGCTTACTATAATGAAGCTGTCGCGTTTACTTTTTTGTGAGATATATTGACATAATAACAGCTTGGCCGCTTAATGGGAAGTAGTTACAAACTCCTATGAGATTCTGTGTGGATCCTGTAAGATTCAGAGCAAATCCGCTATCCCTTCAAACCCAGAGTGTAGGTTGCCAAAATGTGACAAAAACAAAGTACCCCGTAACTTTACAGCCTATTTTGCCCTTCACACCCTCCGAAAAAAAAACGTACAGTTGACTCAATATCAATATGTATAAACTAATGGAGATGTCTAAATTCCGATTTTAAATTAGGACTTAACTTGTTAAATAATCTACCGAATATTATTGAAAGCGGGTATGCACGATGTGCTCGTATGGCTGCAAATAACCACTCGTAGCTTCGCGCGAGTTTTATCGGATTTCCTGCTATCTTGTTTTGATGTTCTTGCTAGCACTACTTTATGTTCTATCCCGAGTTTTAAGCTATCTCTATGTATATTAAAATTTATCAAAATCTCTTCAAAAGTATTTGCTTAAAATAGTAACAAAGATCACACGTAGTAGTTTCGTATTAGCCATTTATTATTTATAGCCTTGTATTCATAGTCTATTTATATTCTCTGATGATTAAAGAGTATTTTCTCAGTATAGCTATAATTGGTTAATTTTAAACTACACTCACAGGCATATTTAACCGCCCACCGTTATTTCTCGTCAACCTGTTTGTTTACGTTAACTATGGCTTATGCACTCTTTTAGCAATAAAATAAACACGTATACCCTCATTTTGTTGCATAAGAATGTGTCACCGAATCGTTTTTCGAATTTAGTCGTTGTTAGACATTATTAGCGTTGCGTCACAGAATAATCAATCCTTGTTTCTTTTTGCCGTAGTGGATCAATATTATTCAATTTGACTTTAAAGTGATTGTTCAGCGTTTTTAAATCTAAAAAATGCCGCTGGATGCGACTGGTGCAGCCAGGGCAGTGGCTTTGGCCGATGCTGGGTACAGTCAACGTCGCATCGCTCGTACACTCGGTGTACCTCGAACCACGGTACGGAATGCTATCAGACGATTTCGGGAGACTGGTTCGTACACCCGGAGACCAGGTCAAGATCGACATCGCTGCACTTCAGCTCGAGATGACAGGTTCGTTGTCAGTAATGTCCTAAGAAATCGGTTTTGCACCGCTACTGAAGCTCGTACGTGGCTTTTTGAGGTGAGAAATGTGAGTGTTAGTGAACGTACAACAAGACGAAGACTGGCAGAAAGAAATCTGAGAGCTTTTCGCCCAGCTTGAGTGCCAGAACTGCTCCCTCAGCACCGTAGAGCTAAACTTGGTTTTGCGAGAGAACATGCTGACTGGACTATGGAGGAATGGAAGGACGTACTGTTTTCAGATGAGAGTAGAATAGCCTTAAGAGATCCAGATGGACGTCAGCGTGTCTACAGGCGCCAGAATGAAAGGTTTGCTCCATGCGCTATAACCGAAACAGTGGGTTACCAAGGAGGGTCCATAATGGTTTGGGGAGGTATCTCTTACGAGGCTCGTACCGATCTTGTTGTGTTTGACAGAGGCAGTGTGAACGCTCAAAGGTACGTGGAGGAAGTTCTTCAAGAACATGTCGTACCTTTCGCGCCATTTATTGGACACAACTTCAGACAAATGCATGACAATGCACGTTGCTATACAGCAAGATCAGTCACTGATTATCTTAATGAGGTCGGGATTCAAGTTCTACCTTGACCTGCACGCAGTCCCGACCTCAATCTAATTGAACACATTTGGGACAAGCTAAAAAGACGCATAAGAGCAAGAGTACCAGCACCTACGACCTTGAAGGAGCTCAAGACGGCTGCGATAGAGGAGTGGCACAATATTCCCCAATCGGACATCCAGGACATTATGGATGGATTACCAAACCGGCTCCAAGAAGTCATTAGAGCCCGTGACGGCAACACCCATTATTAAAATTTTATTTAAAAAAATTAAACCATGTTTTTTTTTCAAAATTTAAAATTACCAGTTTTTGACAAAATTTCGTTCAAAATCGCTTTCTTTTGAGTACTCGTGAATAAACAACGTGATTTAAGTCTTCTTGTCTTTAAGTTTACCTTGATGATTGTTTTCAACTTATCATCCCATGAAATTTGGGCTATAATCCTGAATTTCCGCAAATTCAACGAAAAACGAGGTGGGCGGTTAATTGTGCCTGTGAGTGTATTATAAATTTAGAATTTTCACATATCTTCAAATGTTAATGCATTTCAAAGCGATTAAGAGGAAAAAAAACCTAAACGAATGATTAAACCTACTGCCTTAAAGTAAATTTTGATAATGGTAATCAATTTCCAGTGGTATAAAATTCAAAAAGCACATAATAGGTACCACTGGTATTATTTGAAATTAAATAGATTCAATACAAACTAATCCAATATAGGTCCTGGTTTCAATGGTGTAGTAATTGGACTTAAATTTTGCGAGAAAACAAAAGATTATATCGAATTGATTGAGAAAAGTACCACCAAAATGCCTATAAAGAAAATAACATACCTATATAGACTGATAAATGTTATCTTCGTTTACATTGCGCAGACGGTTGAGAAAAATCCTATAACTAATGAGTCATTCATAATAATTTTAATTTGTATATTACCTGTAATGATGAATCAGTCATTGAAGAAGTATTGATTATTAAATCAATGCGAATCATATCAATGATTACATTGATATGATTCGCAAATGAATCTTGATCCAACATTTCCCCAAGAATTTGCAGTGGGAAGGCCATGAATATTACCGTTGAAGTGGAAAGATTCAAGAGTAGCAACCATATGTTGGAAAATGTACCATAAGTAGACATCTCACAAGGTGGACTGAATATTTGATAAATATCACAGGAAGGTGCCAGATGTTAGCGGCGGCATATAACCGAGATATCTTTGGGGTAAACACATGATTAGCAGTCGGTGTCTCTCGACTTAAATGATAAGCACTGATTTACTATCAACTATGAATTTAGAAGTAATTAAGGCGATAATGAACTTAATGTAAAACTAAATACGTTTCGGTGACAAGGAGAGCACACAAATCATAATTATAAGTCGATTCTTATTCCGCCATACTAACGACACGGTGGCTCGATCATGGCTGTGCGAGGATAATTTATTTAAAATGATGCGGAACCCCACCGGGCTTACAGTAACCGCTTCACCGTTAAGGGGAAATTAATAAAGGATACTGTTTATACAGAGATTTGTACTGATCGCTTTGATGTATGTTCACTGATTGTGTTGAATAAATTATTGCGTATATTTTTTATGTCATTGCAAATATCACTTAATGTATATGGAAAGGATACAAAATGTTTATCAAAACGATTGCCAGTATTTTTTCTGTTTAATTTAATTGATTAGATACCGTTATAACTTAAAATAAGGTTGTTATTGCGTTGATTTTCAATGTTTAGAGGTGAGACAAAAGATAATGGGCTTGTACACAAAGTGACACTTTCTCTTTCCTTTCGCTAGAACGAAATATATGAGAATTATTCCATGATTAGGAATAAATTCCATACTTTAGATATTGAAAAGATTTCTATAACAAATTGAACGCAATTTAAAAAGGAATTGCCCCTCTATGTAGCTCTTGCAGAGAACATTTCACTCTATGGACGAAATTTTTAAATATACATTATTGGTATAATTAAATGAGATTCTAATAAGTATGATATTACATTGTTTATGTGTGAATGTTTAATATTGTATGTATTACTTTTATTTGACAACAATACAATGTCCTTATAGGGTGTCACATGTATCTAAAATATGTTATAATTATCAGCTAATATTATGAATGTGACATACAATAAATAAATAAACACGAAAGATATTTTGTCATGGGTTCCGGAAAGAAGTCTCTATCCGGGTCCCTAGACAAAGTTTATAGGATTGTCTGCTTGGGTACCTCCGTTTTACCTATTTCTAGTGTAAAGGGTAAGATAGACAGTGTTACTAGTACCGTGACTTCATAGAGGTTTTTGTGCGGCTTGATTTGCTGCGTGTCTCATAGGGACATCACGTGAGAACTCTACTTGTTTGCCAGTATATAGAGATAGAAAAATCGGGTGGGGCTGTGCCGGGGCACACGGCCGTTGGTTTTAACGTGAAACGTCTATGTTAGGGAATCGCTTTTAAAGTAAAAGATTGAAATAAAAACAAGATTGACGGTGTTTTAAGTATTTTAACAAAAAACTCAATGTCACAACAGCGAGTTGACTATATAAGTGAAATATTCACACCACATTTTTGTTTCTAAGACTAATAGTTTTTTAATTATTAAGGTACGATGATATAGACCTTTTCGTTACGGTCCACTTTTTAAACCTGGTACCCGTATGTTTCGGCGCGATTTTAAAGACGTTTCACGTCAAAAATGACGGCTAGTTGCTCAATTACTGGGTCCAGAATGAAGCCAATATACACCTTCCGCCTTACCATCACTTACTATAAGGCAAGAGGACTAGAGTTTTGATGTAACAAATAAAAATAAGCAAAATGTGCCGATTAGATACACAATAGGATAATATAACATTTCCAACGAAATAAAATATACCCAAACTATAAAATAATTCTTCAACACATTGAACCAATCGAAACGTTAAACTAAAAACTAATGTTAAACGCGGTTAATATTATATTACCGAAACATACAATAAAAAGGACATCAATACCATTCAAAGTTCCTGATGGTGCCCGGCAGGTAAACCGACAGAACCTGACCGTAAATTTTAATAACCCATTAAGTTTTTCCCCCAGGACTCCCATTCCGATCAGTGGGCTGCCCAACCGTTATAAAACTCAAAATCGCTTGGCAAATATCCAACAGAATTGGTGTGTGTAATAACGAAAATCCACTTTCAGTTATGTTTTATACGCGCCGGCTACACTCTATAACGTCGGACGTACAGTCAGGTAACAAAAAAGTTCGTCATCTCATCACATAGATTTTTTCTCCGTTTGATGGATTTTCAAGTCAAAAGTAAATAAAATTGGTACTGACTTAAAAAATACCAAGTATTAAGAAATGGTAACTAGGTACTAAGAAAGAACATATTTTAAAGTGAAAAAAGGATATAAAGGGTTGAAATAAGAGGTAGAATTTTGAACGGAATGTATGTTAATTTTAAAAACTTTTAGATTTTTGTTAAGACAGAAATAAATACTTCATTCGAAGTTTGTACAAAAATTAACCCAAAATGAGGCTGCTTTCGTTGTGAATTCTTGTTTAACATTGGTGAATAACAATGAAAATAATACAGAAGGTAAAAATAGAGATTTAGTTTGAATAGATTCACAAATTACTGAACCTATTTTGAAGAGCATAAGGACATTTTTACAAAAAAATTTGGCGTGTGGGAAGATTCGATAAGCATAGTTGATCGGATGCAATTTAGTGTGAAGATGGTGGGAGACACCGGAATGAATGTAGTATAACTTTTGTTTTTTACGTCTTCTCATATAAATGAATTAATCCTAACATACAGCAAAATAGAACTTTAAATCTAACAAACATTTCATTCCCAAACTATACAAGTCATATGAAATAATGTAAACCACAATGCTACAATGTTTTTAATGAATGTGAGTAAATGCCAAATAAAGGGCTTTTATTTCAACTTTTATAAGACGGAATCATTATGTTTCGGCATGTAAACGCAAATTATTTTTTACTTACTATGGACCTTTTTGTACTTTTAAAAGTTCATTGAGAATGAACATTAAATATGAGTACAAATGAGTAAAATATAACACACATTAATATGTCTATTGACTCAATCCTGCAAGGAAAAAAATTTAAACGTATGGATTTGAAAACAGACCATCTGTTTTGTCCCTGACTATACTCCTACGTTTGTAGTCTGTTTTCTCCACAATCCATTTATGGAATAAAGCCTTACCATATACTACATAAGGTTCTGAGTAAGAATTTTCACGTGAGTTATCATTGCAAGTGTTTAGAAAACTGCTTCCCTTTCTACAAAAGGTGTCTGGACGGTAAACTTTCTTCGTTGCAAAACTCTTGTTTTTATTTCATAAACTCTTCGATTCAGACTCACTTTGTTTTATTTTTCAATTTTCTCGTGTGAAAAAGAGGCGACAGAAGTGAGAAATAATTAAGAGACCTGTTAGAGAACTTGTGCGAATAGTGACTTATTTTTTCACTCTGGAGAGGAGAGGCTGAGAATCCTTATAGATTCTACCGCAACTAAGTGCCACAGAGATTATGTCGGACTCTAATCCGATTGAGGCGGCTTGACCGATCCATTAAACTCAAGATGAGCCTGAGCTTTAGCCATAAGCCCCTTGAATGGAAGGTCTCTTTTTTATTTTATCTAGAACAATCTAGTTGACAACGTCATCATTATCATTTCAGTATCACTGCTTCACAGAAGGAGGCCACAGTTCTCCAACCTCCCTCGTCCGCCAGCATTGCCGCAATCAATGCCGGCGGAGACAGATCTCGCCCGATCTCTGCGACCAAGACTCGCCACTCGGAGGCCCACGCGGGGCACTCCGTCAGCGTGTGCTGGGCCGAGTCGAGGTCGGATGCGCAGTGGTGACATCGTGTCGATCCCTCCCGTCCTATTTGACACAGATACTCACCGAAGCAGCCGTGCCCGGTGAGTATCTGAGTCAATCGGTAGGTGATAGGTATCCTCCTTCCCGTGGAGCCAAACTTCGAGGTGCGGGAGTACGGCACCGACGGGCTGCTGGCGCGCGCAGATCCGTAATTCGAGCTGCGCCGGGCCGCCACAATCCGTAGGTGCCAAGATTCTAGGAATACTGCATCTTTACTTTTTTTTACTGTTCTGGAACCTGGTAATAAAAATCTGTAGAGTTTTGTGTGATCACAATATCCTATAAATGTAGCTCTTTGAGCCTTGGGATCCCATTTTCTCCTCTTTCCTTTGGAAAGATGCATCATAGCATCGCATCCAAATACTTTTAAATGATGTATGGCTTCTTTCCTGTCCATATTTCTTCTGGTGTCTTATATTTTAAAGATCTTGTTGGTGATCTGTTGATTAGATAAGCGGCAGTGTGTATGAATTCCGCCCAGTACATCTTAGGTAAGTTGGCATTAATTAACAAACACTTTGCTTTTTCTACTAATGTTCGGTTCATGTGTTCTGACACTCCATTCTGTTCGGGAGTGTAAGGAGTAGTAGTTTGATGTAATATTCCATTGCTTTTGACAAAATCAGAGAAGCTAGAGTTGACATATTCAAGGCCACTATCCGAGCGAAAATATTTGATATGACATTCTGTTTTTCCACTTGATTTTCGAACTTTTTAAATTTTTCTAGAGGTTCTGACTTTTTATGTAAAAAATATACAAATATATTTTTAGAATAATCGTCAATAAACGTCATGAAATAATTTGCACCTCCTAAAGATCTGGTTTCCATTGGACCACAAATATCTGAATGCACCAATTCTAATAATTTTATAGTTTTCGGATTCACTATGTTTAAATGGTAAGCGCTTCTGTTTTCCTTCTAAGCATGTAATACAAGGCAATTTATTATCTTTCTTTGATATTTTCACACCATTAGTGTTTTCTACTATTTTAGTCAAATCTTGAAAATTCAAATGGCCCATGCGTTGATGACATATTTAAACATCTTGTTCATCGACATCTGATATATACTATATGTGTCCACATTTTACATCTAACTGGTACATATTGTTGATTGAACTGGCAGAAGTTACTACTCGTATTTTATCTAAGAGAGATATTACAGCTTTACAGCGCATTAAGAAAATATGACAAACGGATGACCAAAAAGATAAAGTGGCGTCATAGAGCATACAAGTCTATAATAAACAATCAAGGCACAAAATTTAAACATACAGTTCATATTTATTTTAACAATAATACTTAAGGGCTTGTTTGAGCGTTACAGCAGAAGGTAGATTATTCCAATATCAAAATCAAAAAATTACGTCTTTTGCTTCAAATGGGATTGAATCACTTTTGCACGTCAAAGGTAATAAGCCATTGTTTCACAAGTCTACAGCGAGAGACGTTGTACTGGAAAACGTGAATAGCGAAAGACAAGTTATTCTAGAAAAAGAGTACATGAGATATTTTTCAGTATATTTGTGGACTAAAAATAAAAAAGTTCCCTGTAGATAATAGTCATACCGGAAAATAAAAAATAACAAAATACAATATAATAAATCTTTATATCGTATATATAAAAAACATTATTTAAACAACACCAATTCGTATTAAGTAATCACTCACACGATAATGTGAAATGCAACAAGTGATCAATAAAGTGATGAATTTTGATCACGATAAGTGTTTCCGCCAACTTTCGGGGGAGTGAGTTTCGGGCGAGCGAAGAATCGCTTAAAAATACTTTGCTTGCCTTTGATGTAATCGATATCACGATATTAATTTTGAAACTGTCAATTATCAAATTGAATGGTTATAGTCCGTTGTATACAGACAAGAATTTTTATTTTATTACATTCCTTTGTAAGCTTATTTTATATAAATAAATTGGTGTAACTGCGGCTCTGCCTGCGTCAATTTTCTGTGTTCACCAACATTTTTAAATATTTTAACACTAATAAAACAAAACACATAAAAAAAATCAAAAAAATTCTCGCTTAAATATTTTTTCCGTAGCGCTCTCGTACTGTAAAGCCTCTTATTTCCTTGTAAAAAATGCTAACTAGGTCGAAATCGATTCGATATTTATTATACAATTATTTGTATATAATATAATCGATATGATTTTCTTACACAGCTAATGTATATCTCTGTTAGGTATTTTGTGAGATTAGCATGTTAAATACTTGAGTATTTTTAATTTTTATTCACACTAATTTTAATTGGCAACAATTATAGTTCAACGTGTGTATATATATATAGTGCTTCATACGCTCCGCGATTTTTCGATGTTTGTCAGTGAATCTGATTCTTCTGTAGATTCCATTTTTTCAGTCTCCTTTTAAAGCACATCGTAAGCGGCCAGATTTGGTATTATATATTATGGTCGATGAGCGTGATAATCAAAGACTTTCGAAGAGTTATCACCTATATTTATAGTTTTAATTTGTTTGTCTTCTCTCCAAATCAGTAGTCCTAAATATTAAGAGCCTGTTAGAATATGGAATATATGTTAATTAATATTAAGATGTATTTAGAAAGGAATATCAGATAATTTCAATTTGTGGTTAATTCTATTCTAAATTATATTATTGTCCAAATAATTTGAAATAAAGAGGAACGAAACAGAGGTTAGAATATTTTTTTAAGCGCTAGGTCTACGCTAGGCGCTACGTCTTTGCAAAATGTTTGTACTAAGCTTTTTTTTTGCGCCTAAACTAGTTTGTATAGCAGGAAAAGCTGTATTTCTCGCAGAAATACCGAAGGCAGTTACCCGATACACTATAAAATTGAATTATAATCGCCAAGTTCAACGGCCTTCGCTATCGTATGATATATTATAACATGGTGGCATATCTCGTGGCTATAAATTTTCATCAAAACGTCCTGTCGGCGAGGCTCACGCTCCATTGCCTCGGCTGAAGAGTGCA